>OX101740.1:15889472-17089472 GCA_944452665.1 Stenoptilia bipunctidactyla | reverse complement strand
AATCAATTCTTTAACTTTCGGTTAAGTTTACTCAGTAAATAATTAATATTTATTTTTAATTATATTTTTTCTCTTCATGTATGATCTCAAACTATCAAGTACTTGAATTTCAAAAGTGACCCACCAGTCACCCAGTAGGTATAATAGGACCTAATGCACTTTTAGGAAAAGATAAAAGAATCCATAGTTAAAAACTAACTTCGTATCATTACTATGCATAATAATCACATAATATGCATATTATAATTGCACATCCCGCGTTCATACAAAAACTGTTCCCAGCAAAACGCTGTACTTTCGAAATCTCCCTTACCTAGGGCATGTTTGAGTCCAAAGCACTTTTTAGTGCCTACTGAGTGTCGTCCAAAGGATAGAAATGAACTAGTAGTAATAGTTGAATAAAAATTAAATGTATCCTCATGTAGGTATAATAATATTTCATTCATGCTCTTAAAAGCCACGTGTCACCACTACGCTGATAACTTTGCTGCCGAATGAGAGTACAAACATTCAACGACGCATTAATTTTATTGAGTCATACCTACATCAAACTCAACCTCAAATATTCTTTATTTCGTAAGTATTTCAATACATTTGAAATAAGTCAGGCAATTTACAAATTTAACTGAATCTACCACCACTTCGGAAAGTTGATCTGTTGAGAAGAAGTGGCAAAAAACTCAACAGCAATCATCTTTTAAAAATAAGAAAAAAAAATACACAATAACAATTTACAGCCAGGGAATCCCATCTTCTTGCATCCGGATATCTTATAGTAAACCTTTTCACATAACACTTATCCTTAAATCTATGGAAGGGTTAATCTTAAATATTTTGGAATTTTATTATAAAATAAAGCATACCCATGAACGTGTTGGTGATCTTCTGGAATCTACTATTATATTTATACATATATTAGACAACAAGTACTAGACAGAAACGTAGACATAGATATGGAGGAAACGATAGAAGCAGAGATAGACGTAGCGATAGAGGTGAGAGAGAATACAGATAATGTGGATGGAGATGAGGATAGTAGTGGACAAAGACAGGACGTGGACATGGAAATAGGGAAGTCAGAGTTTCAAAATTCAAAAAAGTAACATATAAAGTCATCAGCAAAATGACCTGGCACCGCTATATCATGACATAACCCATATCAAACAAACTGTTAACTTTTCAACACCTACAAGGTAATAATATCATCAGTACAAAGTCCAAAATGTGAGTTACCGTTGACTTACCTTTGTTCATTCATATAAAAGAAAATAGCTGCGTATCTACCTACAGTCGTTTTGCAAAAACATTTCTCAATCCACGTGCAAGCAGTCCAGTTACTAGAATTTGGAATATTAATAAACTTGCGTCCTGATTCCCGGTCAGAATTAACATGTGAATTCTACTTAGTAATTCCGACTACTTATTCGCACTTTGGCAAAACAAACCAATTGAGTAAAACAAACTTATTAAGAGCTTCTAGCATTATTGAGTTCTTTAGATTTTGTTAGATTTATTGATTAATCAATATTCAATTAGAGATGGGTGACCGCCGACCGTTCATTTCTCACGGCGACTTCCGTGCTTCGGAGGGCACGTTAAGCAGTCGGTCCCGGGTGCTGTATACTTGTATACAGTAGTCGTTAGGGTTTGTTAGAAGCCATTACGGCGCCCTGAAAATTCTGACATCCACCACCCAGCACTGGGCCAGCTTGGTGGATTATGGCCTATACCTCCTCGTCACCCAGGGGAGAGACTCATAGCCCTGCAGTGGGCTCATTACAAAGAGTTGTGGTGATGGTGGTGATGATTGATTAATCCGTTTTATATGGATGTAGTTCAACCTTTGCATTTGGTTATTAATAATTTAGTTCATTAAAATAATGTAGTTATTAATTCATTTCAGTAAGTGGGCTTTCTAAGCGTTATTGGGTCAGCTTAACGTTGGGTAGGTGGCACGTTTAAATGGTTTACTTATAATATATATATTTTTTTATGCTTAAATTATGGATGCGATGTTTGTTTTCCATGCCACCTGATGTTAAGTGAACATGAAGACTAAGGTGGTACACGTCCATCCAAGAGAAACCTATCCACTCGACGCTTAAAGGTACTAGGACTATACTGGTCAGGGAAAATAGACGCAGGCAGTTCATTCCAAACCTTGGCGACCCGTATCAAAAAGGAACTGTCAAAGCGCTTAGTTCGACTTTTCGGAATATCTACCACATACGGATGGAAGTTCAGTCTGCGTCTAGTAGTCCGATGGTAAAAGGGTGAGGGTTCAATTTGTTCAAACAGAGCACTGGCGCACTCACCAAAATGTATCCTGTAGTACACGGTTAGACACGCAACCTTACGACGAGATGCTGTAAGGTCTGCAGTTTTTAAATAAATAAATAAAATCCTCAGACAACCACACCAACTACATGGCCCCAAAGTAAGCATAGCTTGTGTTATGGGATATCATGTAGCGAACTAGGGAGGAACCTAGAATACAATAAATATATAAATAAATAAACACCCAGACTTTTCTTTCTTGTTCTTGATTTTATTTTATGTTCCGTGCAGGAGTCTAACCCGCAACCACTAGCGTCTGAGGCAGACAGGTTTACCCCATCGCCAAAGTGATCGGATAATGAAGTTTTAATACGGCAGACAACTATTTAATTTCGTTATTAGAAACAGAGACTAGAAATCAATTACCGGTTCCCTTCGGCTTCATCCGCGTGAATCCCGATCCCGTGGGAATATCAGGATTAAATAGGATTTCCTTCGACCCAGGGGTCCGTCAAATCATTCATCCACTCAAACCAGCAATTTTCAAAACTAAACGAATTATTTCCCCTGATTGCATATATTTGGCATAACTTGACTGAGCTTATTCTGATGTAGGCAGGTAGGTATATGCTATATATTATTGTACAATGCGTTTTAAATGAGAATAGGACTGGCTTAGCGCCATATTGTGACGTCATAGCTGTCAATTCGAACCGGTTAGGTAGAGTCTGCCAAACAATATTATTTAATTTAGAATTTATTTACATTTAGATGTAAAAAAAATCCACGTTTTCAACTTCTTCCATTTACCTTAATAATGAAAATTGATTATCTGAAGAGTCATCGTCGTCGTATAATGTTGGCATGGCTTCCGCGCTTGTTCTGCATGCATCCTCTTTACTGTCGCGTGTAAATAAAGTTAAAAAACTAATTATTCGCTACAATATCTGATCAACAACATACGTAAAATTAATAGTTATTTTTAGGTACTGAAAAAATATTTTTTTTCTAACTGTAATTTTCAAGTGACATTTGACATATAGAGGTCGTGTTCCTATTCTCATTTTAATCGCATAGTATCTATAGTTTCTTATAAATCCATTCGCTATGGCGGCCAACCGCGTTGAACCGCTCAGACGAACCGCCCTAGGCGGCCAACTGCTAGTGCGCAGGAGTGCTTACTTTATTAATTAATATTTGTACTTGTGTTCTAGTCAAGTAAGATGAAATATTTCAACGGAAATAGGTAGGTAGTTAGAATAATAAATAATCCCTCACACTAACTAACTAAATATGTAGAACCCAAGTACTTTTTTTATTTATTTTTTAAGCTTGTGATATACCTTACAGTGAGGATTTCTAGTACGCCCTTTCCAAGATTGTTTAGGAAAGTTCTATTCCTTAACTGGCTGTCTGGGATTCGAACTAAGGACTTCCCATGCCGATTAACACTCGGCCAATTCCGTTCATTTCTCCCAGTTCGCGGAATCGTAGAGCTATATAAAAATTCAACCTTTAGGGAAGCCACGGTCAAAGATAATCCTACTAATACTATAATTGTGAAAGTGAGGATGAATAAAAGAAATCTAAGTACTAAGTAAATATGGCTAAGTCATTTATAACTCTTCTTGCGCGATTTAATACAGCAACATCTATCGAATAAAAGCGAACTAAAATGTTGTATATTATTAATGTGAAAGTTTGGATGGATGGATGTATGCACGTCTGGATGTTTGTTTCTCTATAACGGCAAAACGACTTAATGGATTTGGATGAAATTTGGCACAGTGATAGTTCACCGTCTGGAATAGCGAATAGGCTACTTTTTATCTTGATATTCCGCGGGATTTGAAATAGCGTGGGTAAAACCACGCGAAATAGCTAGTTTCAAATAAATTATGAAATTTATGAACCTGTCATATTTTATGCTGCACAAGCTACTTAATAATGCAGTCGTTTTACACAGAAACCTGATAAAATATAGGTATGCCTACCTATATCGTATCTAGTTATTTAAGATCTAAGAATGTTGCATTCGTAGAATAATGGTTACAACATTGTTGGAATCTCAGATTGAAATCGACAGTTATTCAATAAATATATCTACAAGAATTTATCCGATTCTAAGCCCATAAATATGAATTTCAATCGTACATAGATATCTACCTAATTTCTATTAATGTGAAACTGACCCGAACCCTCGACAAGAAGCTTTGAGCCGAAGCTTGCACAATATACTAACTTTGAACAACATAGGTACTAATTGCGACAGTTTATCTTTTTCCCGAAAACGAGAACTTTGAGAAGTTAAACAGTGCGCTTCGGTTTAGTAGCTCTTAAGATTATAGCTGCATAAAACAAACTTCGTTTACTCCAGTTAGTTAGGATAATTTTATGGTCGAGAAGTTCTTACCTACTTAGCTTGAAACGCAACAGATTACACACATTTAATTTTAGTGTAACGACTATTGTACGCAAGACGCTGTAACTAAAACCGGGATCGACACAGCTTAATGCTCCCTCTGAAGTTCATTGGACAACTTCTCTCACGGAAGTTGTCGTAACCAGTGTTGGGCAGTCACGCTGTTGTACCACGATTCTTTGTCAGGTAGGTAAATTTGGGGTAATCAGTACCTAATATCACTGTCATGCACCTGCACTAGCAGGTATGCCCGACCAGTCTCGTCAGCCAGAGAAGAGACCAATAGACTTTAAAAATCGTAGTGTTATTATTACTCTGGAAGAGTACACTTTTCATCTCCTTGTTCGTGTCAGTATTTCAACTCCTCTATGTCATACTTACAATATAAGTACGTCAGCATAGTAAAAGCAGATATTTTTTTCAGACTGGAAGACATCAGGGATGCGATGTTGTCATTGGTGCATATGTTCCGAACTTCCGAAGATAAGTTAGAACGACATGAGTACCGGGAAAAGGCGCTTGGAGACCAGCTCAAGAAGATGATATCAGGGCTGGACAAGAAGCATAGGCTGCTCGAGCCACTGAAAGGCATGATTTCCAGATTAGATGAACGCCTCTCTAATGTAGAGACTATTTTGCTACAGGTAAGTTTTATAATATTTAGTTTTATGATAGCTGTTTTAGCGAGTTTTTACCCTCGCAATTTTCCAATCCCGTGGGAATATCGGGATAATAACTAGCCTTTGTTCTATTCCAGACTGTACACTATAGTATGCCAACATCACTTACAATATTAGGTTAAATTTTCATTTTATTTTTACTTAAATTGTTAAATTCAGTTCACTAAGACAGGATTCACTTTTTCATACCTTTTTTGTTCTTACCTTTTTTTAATTACAATGTACTAATTGTTTTTACGCGTGTCTTCTAACGCACTTTTATTATTTATGCAGTAATCATTCGTGGAAACTTGTAAGATGCCTTATGTCATTCTACCATACTACTTAAAAATTTTAATATAGCAGTAAGTTTTCCTAATACTTAGAGTAAAATAAAATGAAATAAATCTGAGCCGTTCTGCCATGATTGAGGAACAAACGTCAATCCATAGGTACATCAATCCAAACTTTCGCATTTATAATATTAGTAAGATATTAAAAATGCGAAATCCAATTTGAGCTGTGGATGATGAAATTGTGTAGGATACCTACTAAAACTTAATTTTGAAAGCTTCCGTAATACAATATGAAAATACCTTAAAAGACTTAGATTTGTTAAATTTCATTTACAGAAAGAAGAGCGAGAGAAAGCTAATCAAAATAAGATCCAAGAGACACTCGAGCTCATCCAGAAATCTCTACCTTCTGCAAATAAGGTAGAAGATAACTTGACAGGTGCAGAAGTGTCCGTCGGCCTGCGGCTTGAAGAAACAGATAAAAAAATAAACGAAATCAAGAAGGAAATACTCAGTTTGAAGAGTGGCCTGTCTGCGGTAAGCCTCCACCATAATGGTAACTTACTTTATAAATTCCTCAGTGTCATTCCATACATTTCTACGTATACGTAAGGAATTATTTCATACATAACTTTACGCCTGTATCCCTTATGGAGTAGGCAGAACACCAGAGACTTTAAAACCATCTGATGTCTCTTTTGACAAATACGGAGGTATTGCGGTGATAGGGGTCAGCCAAGCGTCCACAAAAACGAATTCTTTCATCTGTCTGTAATATACGCAATTAATATAAGGTAATAGATCACTACTCTGATAAGTGATAATGCAAACAGTGACAACTGGCTGCAGTAATCGATCTAATATCGCATTTTGACGAGATGAGGAATTAGAGTTAAAGTGTTCTTATAGCGTATAAAATCCACAGGACTCCCTTCGAGCCCTTTGCCAAGGAACCGGGCCCACTGGGAATCCTCTAGAGAAACATTTGACTGAAGCCGAGAAGCTACTCAACAGATATGAGCTGAAACTTAATGAATACAACGGCTCTAAAATACAGCCTGACGTGGTACAACTCAATGAAGTCTCGCTGGCGGATGAAGCCTGGCACAACAAGATGAGCGAAGGTAAGTCAGTAAGCTTTAAGAGATAAAAATTTAGACATACTTACATACTTATAAATGCAAGTAAAAAAAAAAGAACGACAAGTAAACGATGTTCATGTAGTCTTGGTTCCATCCATCTTGACACTGTTTCCGACAAGTCGCCATATTTAAAACTACTATAAATAGTACCTAATCTTACTGTTAGCCAAATTTTTTCACAATTATTCTTTCTCTTGAGTGAGACCCCCAGTTCACCTCACCAAGGGGAAACTTTGGCGGTTGCAGGGCTTTAAAATAGCTTCTGGTAATTGAGTTCATATTCTTATTGCATACAGGGAAATTCTGATAAATTAGTTTTTCGGGCTACAACAAATATTAGACTTACAGAAAAGCCACAATACCATGATGAATATACCTAATATATGTTTTACGGTACTTGAAAGACGGAGATGAGTCTGCTTATGCTTTTTCAATCGCCATAACAATATCTACTTCACCCACAGTGATGGAACGTCAAGAAGTGGAGATCGTGAAGATCAAGCAACTTCTATCCGATGCAGAGAGCATGTGGAAGGACCTGCCTCGCAAAGCTGACATCAAGATGGCCACCAACCTAACCGTGGAAGCGGTGGAGCGAGTTGCAGCCAATCTTTCAAACAATGCTGATGCTGGTGAGATATGCTTTTTGAAGGTCTTTGTTGTTATCTTACCTACCTTAAGGGTGCAATTAATATTAATATGTAACGACCACTTTGGCGTTGGGGTAAACCTATCTGCCTCAGACGCCAGTGGTTGCGGGTTCGATCCCCGCACGGAACCATAAAAAAAAAAGTTCCGTGTCTGGGTGTTTATCCATTTATGTATTTATATTCTAGGTTCCCTCCTAGTTCGCTATATGGTATCCCATAACACAAGCTATGCTTACTTTGGGGCCATGTAGTTGGTGTGATTGTCTGGGGATTTTTTTTATTTATTTTATTATTATTATTATGTAGGTACTCGTTTTGAAAAGCAACTTTGATGTTTCTGCAGAGTTTCGCCCATGTAGGCTTAGAATAGGCCTACCACCCCTGGATAAGCGTGTCGTACTAGGCGACTAATCCGCTTGGTGTTAGGATCCCGTCAGGGTCCGCCTGGCTAGCGATTACCTTTCATATAAATCTGCCGCCAGCAGCAGTTATGTGTTCCGGCAATATTGACGACCGGCTGGTGTAGCGGTAACATACATTGCCTACTATGCCAGAGGTCCTGGGTTCGAATCCCGGCGGCGGCGGATATTTGTGTGATAAACACAGATGTTAGTCGTCAAGTCATGGATGTTTTATGTTTATTTAAGTTTATTCTAATAAAAATATGCATTTATTCAATAAGTATGTTTATATATTTCTTAAGTATATCAGTTATCTAGTATCCATAACACAAGTTCTTTAAGAAACTTAATTTGGGCTAGATAATGTTGTGTGAGTGTCAGAAATATTTATATTTATTTATTTATTTATATTTTATGAAGAGCCCTTACTTTCCTAAGCCCGTGTACTTACAATCTTCCATCAGGTGAGATTGAGGTGAAACGCGAGCTTAGTCTATAATAAAAAAGAGTAATTCTAGCGCGTACTTTTCTCGCCCTTTCCTCCTTTTTTCATGAACCTACCTGATTTTAATAAGGCTAACGAAACCTTCAAGAAATTAACGTAATTTCGGCTGGAATCTGACCAACCCAAGTGCGAATAGCCAATACGGAAAAGTACCTACTTATTTAGGTAACTAGATGAACAAGACTTTGCGATTTAATGTCTTTATGCAGCAAATGTTTAGATCATTAGGATATTTTGTCATAGATCTGGGTGCTTTTCAGAATTCAGGCATTCTTTTCATTACCTTTGTTTTAAACTACCCGTTTAGTTTTGGGCATGATTACGTTACCTATATGAAGAAAATGGCCGTATTATTTACCTGCTGTTATGATTTGGTTTACAATTTTTTAAGATAAGTCTTGTTAAAAACAAACAAAGTCTTATTTTCTTAATAAAATTCCGTAAGAGGTTATTATTTTACAAAATGTCCTGAATCTTTGATTCTAAATAAAGATTTATATCATGACATCACCAGCTGTGCTTCGAGTGACCACCAAACTGCGAGACATGAACGCCCGTCTGCTGGCCACAAATGAGGACATTCAGCAAAGTCTGACTCAAGGGAACACAATGAGCGAGCGAGCCTACGGAGACATCACTCGAAGCTATGAATCTCTAAGGATTGAGGTACGTTATTACTAAGGCCCAAAAAAAACATCAGAATGGCTACGGGGAGCAGCGGCGCCTAAATAAGAGTGTCACGAATAAGAAAAAGTATAATTTCTCGTGGTAGGAATGAGCAGCTATACAGGGTTAATTTTAATTAGTCCATCACCTCTTGCAGGCCGCCCCATACACATCAATCCCAACAACATTTGTTTTACGACTTTTTAACTTTAATAATTTTAAAAATTAAAGTTCTCCCATGCAAGTAATATGTCCCTACCTACTTGCACATACATACATAACTTCATGCCTGTACCCTTATGGGCTAGGCAGAACACCAGAGGCTATTAAACCATATGATGTCACTTTAGACACGTTAAGAGGATTTTTGATGATGGAGAGAGACTATTGCAGTGACAGAGGGTCAGCCTATTGCCCACAAAAATGCTAATAAAACCTCCGTCCCTTAACGGACTTTTACAGTATGACCGGGAAGAGAAGCAGTGGTACTTTATATGTTTTTCTTACGCTCCCAGTTCAGCATGGAAGCGACCTACTTACTTATATTAATATTAAAAAGTCGTAAAACAAATGTTGTTGGGATTGATGTGGAGAGGCAGCCTGCAAGATGTGATGTAAAATTAACCCTGTAATACGTGCCTACTTACTTAATCTCATATTTGTCATCTTTAACTTATTTTAGTTTTTAAATATCTTAAAATAAAGTTTAATTTAATTTATTGTAAGTATACAGGGTTAAGGGCCATGGTACTTAAGGACCATGTAAGTATTATGTTGTAATTACCACTTTATAACTTAGCTTTATTTTATGTAAAGTTTAGTACTTAATGTTTTAAGTCTAGCTTCAATAGTTAAATTTCTTATTTTTATAAGTACTTAAATATTTTTTACTGATAAATAAATAGGTACCTACCTACTCAGTATGAAATTCCTCTGTGAACACTGTTTGCGGCATACTTTATATCGCTATTTTAGCTAGAGTACTAAAGGAGACGGGCCATGCTAGATAAGAAATCTTTGTTCAGATGTGGTGGAGCTATTATTACAGGTAATACATTTCCACAGAAAAAATTAAAAACATTAGACCTTTATACCTAGAAAATAGAAGTACGTAGATAAACAAAGTACTTACACCTCGAAGTAAATTGAGATCGAGGAAGTAACCCGTAGAAACCCTTGCTCAGCCCCTTTACAACGCTTATTCAATTCAGAACCGTTAAGGGCCAACGCTGCGCCACGCGTGAGCAAGCGCGTGTTCACACAAGGCTGCCAAATAGTAAGAGATTAAGAATTTCATTGGCATGACAGTACAAGCACTGTAATGAAATTTTACTAGCCACGCTGTCATGCGTTTCCACGCGCGCGGCCACGACGCTTCGACACGCGACCGCGACGTGAGCACGCGCGTGGACAGACGTGACGAAGCGTTGACCCTTAATAATAAAATAAAGTTTATTCCTCCTTCCTTACACATTTTTTCTCTAAGCACATACTTAACATAACACTAACAAGGATTTGAGGAGAATTATTCCTGTGTGTGATCACCAGGTTCTTCATCAGTTACTTATTCTATAGTTTAACATGCCTACACTTCATGATATTTTATTTAAAAAAAAATACAATTTACCCATTTTAAAGTATATCAAACTAGCAATATTAGGTACTTACATTTTACATTTACCTTAAATTACTCCTTTTTCTACTTTTACAGGTGGCAAAGTTAGCAAAGAACGAGCACGTAATGCTTCAAACGGCGGACGACGTAATGGCAACCAAGAAGCGCATCGAATACGGCGTCCACCAGATATTGATGGAAGTTGGCGAACTTGTCAAAATGCAGGCCAGAAATCTTAACAACACCATGCATGACAGGTTTGTTTATCGTAACCTATCTATTTATTAGATAATGACTGTCAAATAGAAGATGGCCTGCAAAGTAAAGTACCAAAGAGCGACTCTTACACATCCAAGGTTGGACATTGAGGGTTCCTTTTAAGCCACAAGAAAAAAACTATGGCAGCGCACGCTTTCATCAATTTGATATGATTGCTTGCACCCCTATACATTGAATATACAACATTAAATATAATGAAGAGATAATACTTAAGGGGATTGTTTGTTTGGTGATGAAGTTTATTAGTAACAGTAACATAAACTTGGTATCCTTACGGTTCGACCGAAAAACTAGTTAAAAGTTTAGATCAAAATATCTAAGTGTCAACCCTAAAAACGGATGATGAAATCTATTCGATAACAGATGGTGTAAAAATAAAGTGATTGGTAAACAAGACAGATAGGTACTACAAAGTTCAGCCGGTGCGGGAAAGGTCACAAGGTCACTGACTGCGGCACAAGTCTTGTTTTAGCTTATTAGGTTGACTAGGGTTGTCAAAATATTTTGTTGTAAAATTATTAAATAAATTTGTATGAAAGTCTATACAAGCACTAATCATGCTAATTCTTTTACTGTATATTCAACGTATGGTATAGAAGCTAACCCTTAAGTTTTATTTCTCCATTTTGATACGGTGGCTATGGGTTACCTATTATCCATATTTCTAGACCAGAATTCTCAGATAGTTTTAGTTATGAAGTCCGATCCCGACTTGTCTATCACGGAACGGTGTATCTTATGTTGGACCTACGCGCAGGCTGTACCTATCTCAGCGGGGCTAGCATGCGACCATCGACAACATGGAATATAATATAGAATATGGCACTTAGAGAATGTATTTTTTTAAGAATATGACATTTTTGTTTCTGTGGGCTTAATCATGGTATTAAACGAGTAATTCTAAGATCTATTATGGTGCGCATGTTAGCCAACATGATAGGATAAAATAACTAAATAATATTTATCTTGTTGATTCGAATCGATCGATGGTCGCATGCCTGCTGGTGATGGATGTAAAATGATAAAAACCATGAATTTAACTATAATAGCACCAAGTCGATAAGTTCACTTTTATTTACAAAGCAACTACTTAGGTAGCTGTCTTGCCTTCTTTTTTTATTTTTGGTTAAAAATTTGCTAACCTACAATCTTTTCTCCCTCAGATTCACGCAGATAGAGGAATCTATGGCGCAAAATCACGTCAGCACGCTCGGCAACCTCAGCTCCAAGATAGAGTCAGAGATGTCGCAGGTTTGGAGACAAATCGGCATTATGCATACACAGCTCACTCTTAGCAAGCAAGCCTTAGACAAACTCACAGTAAGTACTCTTCTTTTTATTATCGTTATACAGGGCAATATTTTAGTCACCGGCAAAAAAATTTATCATTTACAGAAACGATTTTTACACAAAAAAGGAGATTAATAAATGTACCTATATATGTATGTATATTCACTAACATATTAACCAAATCGCGTCGTAGCAGCTGTGTTCATCAATAGCGACTATTTGTAAAAAAGTCTGTGGTGCTATATCTTTTTTTGTCTACTGAAACTTATAGAATATAAAGAGATGCAACCCCCCAATCACACCAACAACATGGCTTACGTAGATATATACCCAGACCCGAAATACACTTTTTTTGTTGCTCCGTGCGGGATCAGTCATGTAGCATCGTACACAACTACGCCACGGCAATGTTGTCATTTAGAATTATCGACAAAATATAAGATAGGTATTTACCTAGTTATGCCAGTTATTTAAGAATCCAGTCTTTTAATATAACAAACGATTTATAACATTTTCAGAACCAAACGGACCAATACATAAATGGAAGCACTAATGTACTGGACGGTATGATGACGAAGGTAAATTTTTACTATATCTTACTTTGAACTCCAAAACGAACATAGTCACATTGGCACTTTTAAATGTTATTTTTATTTCAAAACTTTTTTCAGTTTTGTTCTTAAGCACATTTACTTAATACGTACATGCAAGTACAAAAGTTAAATAAATCAATTTAAATTATTAAAAAAATTACCTAACTCTACACAAGGGAACATTTACCTAGGCAAGTTCTACAAAATAAAACAAGCAACCTTTTA
Source organism: Stenoptilia bipunctidactyla (assembly GCA_944452665.1). NCBI lineage: Eukaryota > Metazoa > Arthropoda > Insecta > Lepidoptera > Pterophoridae > Stenoptilia > Stenoptilia bipunctidactyla. The sequence goes on along the minus strand of OX101740.1, from coordinate 17,076,452 downwards.
ACAAGTGTTTAATTAGACATTCACATAATATCCTGAAAGCATGAAAGTAATTGTTCATTTAAATTCCCAGGTGGGCTTGATAACAACTCGTATGACTGAAGTGGATGACAATTTGAACTACCTACTGGGTCGCTTGGCCATGGTCACGCAAGAATTCGGACAAATAAAGACTGGACTAGGAAACGCTTTGGATCAAGTAAAAGATAGTTTTCATACGGTGAAGGAGAAAATCGAAGGTAATTAGTTATTTATGCATTAGTTCCGTAGATACCTGTAATTTGTAGAAAAATGTGTAAACCATATCAGATGAATTTTAAAGATAAATAAATACATACATACATACATAACCTCACGCCTGTCTCCCTTTGGGGTAGGCAGAGACAAGGGAACACCAATTGCTTCGATCCAGACATACCTCTTTCGCTTCCTCCACGTTCATTAAATATTTTAATGAATATACAGGGTGTCGCAAAAACCGATGTCGTCCTTTCGCAAGCTATTAAACGTAGCACGCGCGGGCACATGTTGCTGACATGATTCTTTTCATACAGGCCGCCGGGTTGTGTCGCCGGGCTTTGTCGGCGGCCCGGCGGGCTCAGTGTGTATTGCGCTTTAGACCTTGTCATGACTGTTCAACATATCATAATAAGACTTATGTTGTATTTATCAATCAATAATAGTTCTATTGAAAGTCAGTTGCTAATATGTGTGCTTTTTTTTAACAGCTAAACCCGACGCGGGACCTGGACCCCACAACATTACAAGCGCAGAAAAATCTACGTGAACAGGAACCAAATTGTGTTCACCCTTAACATAATAATCTATATGTAGAAGTAACGTAACTCGACTGACATGAGGCCTAGGTATAAGTGAAATAAAACCCGTATGATATTAACTTTTGCAAATATTTATTCTCTTTTATAATTGTGGATCTATATATTTATATTGTACAAGTTATTATGATACAATCAAAGTTTATTGTGACAGAATCCCGTCGGCAAATTTGTGACATGAAAACAATAATAATGCCATTAACGGGATCCCATACGAATTTGTGAATAAATGAACTGTACAATCATATACTGATATATTATTTTATCCTCCTAAATAATATACACTCAAATTATTTGTCTCCCTTTTGGTTATTTTATTTATTCTGATTACAACCTCTTACTATGTGCAATTATAGTATAATAAAAAATATCGATAACGACTTATAAATTCATTAATAATAATTAGATTAAAAATTCGTGCTGTTTTAGTGAACTTGTTACATTTACTCCATTATACATGAAACTTGTGAATACACTCGCTTTTTACATTTTGTTGAGAGGAGAACAAATTAAATTCTAATATTATAATAATAAGAAACAAATTAGGTACTCATAGTTTTGAGGTAAATTAAATTTTGCGTAATATGATTGTACTCGAAATAATGAACTAAAAATGTACGGAAAGCATAAATTCAATTAGGAAGTTGAAATTTACGTACTTAAAAGGTAAAATCACTAGACACATTCGTTGTCTTGAACAGCCAATGAACGGGACCAATCTAAAGCTAAATGTAATTTAATTAGAACAACAAAATCAACAATCTTAAACCAACTAGGAAAAGAATGGATGATTGTAAATTCTTTGTGAGCCAGCCACTTTTTTATTTATTTGGAAATATTATTTGATATATTCCGTAACTACTTATTAGATAAAATATTTTTTTATAAGCAAAGTTTAAAAAAAGAAAGCTTTTAATTTATTGATTAAAATAACGACCAATTTTATACGCAAATGTTCAGTGGCAGTGACATACCTAACATCCATACACAAATAGCGCTTAAACGTTTTTACATTACACATAAACCATATCTGTATGTACATGACTTTAATTTACATGTACAACTATAATAATGCAAAAAATATGTACAACAGGATTCTTAATCAATATTTGCGTCATAAAGCACTCATCTGCCCTTTTACCCACACACACCCAACAAACACAAGAAAACAAAAATTATCCAAAAAATAATGAGTCTTAGAAAAATACATAATAATAATAGAAAACGCAATAAACCGGTAACAAAATGCAATATCCACTTGTCTGTATAAAGCTTCTAAGTGATTTAAAATCTATGTTTGTCTGTGACAAGTTGTATCACTACTTTTATCTTACAAATCACCAGGTTTGCATGACCACTTTGTGCGTATGACTTCATGATTCAATGAAACAAAACAAATATGTGTAAAGCGAAACAATACGCTACCAGCCTAGTCAGTCAACCTATTACATGATAACCATAAATAAGCTTTATCCGTGATCTGATAGATTATAAACTTCATAAGAATTCAAACCAAACAATATCAAAAACTGTAAGAATCTAAGCTCAGTTAGTTTGTTGCATTATTTCTTTATTGATACCATTAAAATATGCTTTATCTTCGACCATAGTCTACGGTTTAAAATTTTATAAATCCTAACTAAGTCACAAGTGTAAAATTGTGCCACATAAAATTTATAAAGGACATTTAAAGCCGAATGCAAAGAAACTCGCACCTTAGCCATCAACTGTCTACGATACCCATTCTAGTGGAATGTTTAAACTGGAATTGTTTCACCAAACTGTGGTTATAATTAATTATTCTATTCATTTTTTTAGAAAATCACGCAGCTAATCATTTGACTGATCGCTATAAATACCTTACTCTTGAGTCCAATATGGAATGTCACTATTTTATTTTGTTAAGTACATCACTAAATATTTAACTGGGCGGATACAAAGTTGATGCCTGTATACCTAAACCCGCTCATTAAACCGGTTATTCCCACATTTACACTAATGTTGATCTTATGCATTGGAACTTACATAGGAAGACACACGACTATAATGTGTATGCTTATAAATAAAAATAATGCAACTTAATACATTTAAATCCGTAATAAAACTTTTTCAACTCTACACTGAAATTAGGCTATCTATACAAAAATACACAAGCTTCAAAATATCCAAAACGATAATTTGTTCAGTATTACATATGCATTTGCATAATTAGTAACTTTTTAATTCCAGTGTATTCTGCAAAACAATACGCAACACCCCATAATTTAGAGGCACATGATCTTAGGTATAATGATATACAAGTACTAACTAGTGGTACCAAATGTTAGCTCATAGTCATCCAGCAAAGGACCCGTTGATACAACGGAAGTGACACATTTAAAGCTATGGACATGTTTCACATACTAACTGTAATACAGAATAACCTATGGCGCATTATATTTACAAATGTAACCAACCATTATATATTTTTTTATCATAGTAACAATACCAATGCTTCGAAACATTGCAAGTATAATGCGCACCACACAGATACAGGTTAGCTATTTTAGACGTACAAAGTATTATCTATTAGTCTACATTCAGCATTTATTAAAATTTACATGAACTGACCATATCTGGTATAACCAGTGCAATTACTTAAAAATTGGTGTTGTAAAATGAGTGTTTAACTTCATAAAAATGTCTAGTGTGCAGTCATTTTAAAAAACTGTCACCTGGTGAGGTTGAAAAAATTGGAACAAAGTGCAATAGTGAAAAATTCTCTTGAACTGTTTAAGCTTAATTTTTTAACACAACACATAAGCCTAGAAAAGTCATTCTCACGAAAACTAAAGCAAGATTTCTAATGGTGTTAGTTGATGTCATTACCATGAATATGAGTAACCGCGAAAATAAAAAATACAGCGCAAGTTTTTGCATCACAATAGTCTTATAAAAGTTATCATACAATATTGCTATAATATTTCGATAACTGACGCTAGAGGACGCTAGCTAGCAGTCGACGTATGAAAACTATTTACGAAAAATAAGACAAAACACTTTTTTGAACCGACATAATATGATTTACATATTAATCAGTAAAAGGTTTTAAATAAGGTATTAAATAATAAATCAGTGATTAAATAGAGACTGAATCCAGGAAGAAAGCAGTAATGAAACTATAAACTACAAACCAGCACTGCGCCAGTTTTCTGTGTAGATGCATTAAATAAAGAAGGCTTAGTGATGATCATTCTAATTATCTCATTCATTATGAATCAGAGCCGCCACCTTTACATTCTGTTAAATTCTATATAGAATTATCCAAAAGTCCCATGACGACATAATTTACTGCAGTTATAGCTGTGAAGATTCATTGACCAAGACTAAAAATATGTACTTGTGTACATAGGAACCGGCCTGTTTCAAGTTGTTTCGCAAAACCTACATGCAAGAGACCAGGTACATTGTCAACATAATTAGAGAATTGCTTATGCTCTGAATAAATAGAAAAATAGAGTTACAATTAGATATGGTTAAAAGTAGGTACAATAAAACACCACTCATCAGGTGAACCTACAAAGCGTTCATCACAATACACATGTGTGGTCTATGTACATATTGACAAGATGCAATAACAAAACAACAATTTATTTTAATTTTATGTATACTTTAAAACTTTTGCACATAATCTTTATGTACAAATTCAACGGGTTCAGTTTCAATCACACTGAACGTAACATCAATAGTTTGATCCTCTGCGTGTCACTCAACCGAGGTAAGCAAGTAATCAATTCCTATAAATGCTATAATACGAAGGTCATATAAGCAGAGTGGTACGTAGAGGATGATATTTTTTTTATATCTTATTTACATATTGTCACTTGAAGATAGGCTAGGTTTAGGTTGGGGGTATAAAAGGCGCACGTTTATCGGCGGTTGCTCTTTGAGGAGGAGCGCGAGTGAGGGGTCGCGCCCCTCCCCCTTTCCTAACTGGAGCAGGAAGCCGCCGACACGGGTGACAGAGGGGAGTCTCGCGGGCACCCGGATAGTGTCACCACAACCTGGAAAATACAAATAAAATGACATTAGTTTGAAGTTATTTAGCGTTTTATTGTTTTATAATCAACAAATGTAATGAATCGAAAGACGACGACTTCAAGGACATTTTCTGATCCTTAACAAAGCTTTGGCACAAACTGAAACTTCATCTACATATTTATATTTTGATTTCATTGCGAAATTTATATGGTTGTTGCATACCTGAAGTATCATCGAAATCTATTTATAATTGATGAAATTATCGAGTAGTAAACATACAACATACATTGTTTGGTAGCCAACTTAGGTTAGCATAAGTATATCCATTAAGGCCCATAAATTTATCCAAGCGTGGACTTCACTTAAGTGACCAATGGACTTCATTCTATTTTAAACAAATAATGAGGTTTTTATAACACTTTCCATCTTGGTTTTAAAAAACATATAAAAAATTTAAATTGAAATAACCCCACTAATTAGCAAATATAATGTTAAAGAAAAACAGTTTCTTGACTATAATCGCGTTACATTGTAATAAAAAAAATATGTTACTAATTACATTCAGGGTGGATATTGAGAGGCAATTTTATGGCCAAATCCAAAAATATGAGAATTGTGGAGTAAATGAGGAAATCTTAATAACAATTTTAAGAAATTATTATTAAGGCAGCAGGACTTTCCTTGGTGCTTCTGCAGTATCTGCATTTATTTTATTAAGGGATATGATAGACCTAGTATACAAGTTGGAGTATCGCACTATAAATGCCTTGAAGTATTTCATTCAATCCCTGTGAATTCTCCCATAGGCTTACTTTCTTATGGGGAAATGTGCAATCACAACTTGCGTCAGGCTCTTCAGAATAGTCTGCCACTTTGTTGCATCTGATAAAGGATTGTTCTGGTTCCCATATTAGGAATACTCTATTATGACATCAGAGTTGATGCTGATTCCCACACCTTGTATAATGAAGAGTCCGTCTGGCATATGGGGTAGCGGCGTAGGTTAAAGCAAGCTCTGTGGTGTGGAGAGAATGAAGTAAAAGCTCCAAATTACTTTTATTGGAGGTTTTACTGCATTTCACGCTAGTCTAGGCCACATGGTATTTTTTTAAATCTAGTTTTTGATTGAGGCTTTAATCACCCTGCCTGGGTGGCTATACCAGTAAATTCTATTTGTTATAAGGTCATAACATATTTCTATATGAGATTAGCAGTTTCTGCCAGAAGTTCAGACAGGAATTTTTTCCTCCAATTAATTTCTTCTCCGTAGAGGGTCACATAAAAAATTACAGCTCTTACAGTGGCTTATTCCGATCACACTTCACCAAAAATGGAACATATTTTCCATATGTTTCAAAAGGCAGAGTACTTTACGAGGGCACTCTTATTTCATTGGAATCTTATTATATTAGGTAGCTGAAGTTGGTTTAGGTTTCTAGATGGCTGTTTGAAGTGCATGTGCCCAAAAATATATTCTGGACATGGGTCAGGACAGTGGTCATCACCTAACCTCACTAAACAATATACCATTTGATTTATGGCAATCAAATACATTGTATTATCGACCAAGATATATTTTGTAGCACATGAAAATGATATAGTTATGAATGATATAGTTATGAATAATGAAATATAAGTTACACGCAACCAAGAGCTGATTATCTGTTTGTGGGCAACTCTATTTTTAGCATGAAAAGGTTAATATTATTATCTTGACAGGTGAATGGATGTTTGTTACTCTCTTTCTCTAAAATGATACACATAGGAAGGATATTGCTTGCATCAATATGTAGAATACTTTTTATATACCCACAGGATTAAGATTAACAATAGTAATGCTGTGATACAGTTAGCATCTTATATCTTTTGAGATTTGGCCAAATAGATAGGATTTTCAAAAATCCACCCTTTATTTTGCTATTAAAAGATGTTATAATGGTAATACAAGTCATATACTAGTTTATTAAAGTAAAATTAATTATAAATAATTGTGCATACCTTTCGACTGCCTGCATGGTTTCTGTGTTCACATAGCCAGACACCTTGCCATGTGCCTAAGTTTAGTTTTCCGTCAGTGATAGGAATTGTCAACGATGATCCAAGAAAACAAGCTTTCACATGTGCTGGCTGTACATGGAAGAAAAAAATTATAATTAGTACCTATTCGTAATGGGGAATTGTAAATTATATTGCATAATAATTTAGTTTATGTACTCTGAACATGTCATTAAATAGTTGGCAATTTTATCTGCTACTTCCAATCTAATAAACAACACTAAAACACCAGTATACCAGGATTTTTGCTTAGCAAATTCTAGTTTTTTTTCTATTTTCAAATATTTATTGCCTAACATATAATAAAAAATAAAAATCACACGATAAAAGTCTCATAAAAAATAATGCAATTTGGGCTTCTCTTACAGGCAATTTTTGTCGCAGATTATAGTATTTAAGAAAAATCCTATAAACAAACAGATTCAGGTCATGAGAAACTGAAAATGTTAGACATATTGAACATTAGTAATGAAAACACCCACTTAGAATGTAAATATTTGATATGGGTTTACTTAATGATATTTAAATTTTAGTTATCTTACACTGCACAGAGGTTGCAACTTCTCTAGAAATAGTATTTTTGAGTGAGTAGGAAAAGAGAATGAGTTCTAACTTTTGTATTAAATAAATAAAATAGAATTCCCACACAATCATACCAAATTCATGGCCCCAAACTTAGCAAAACTTGTAATATGGGATACCACATAGCAGCCTAGTGGGGAACCTAGAATATAAATACGTAGATAGAAACCAAAAACTAAAACTTCTTTTTTGAGTGGGAATCGAACCTGCAACCTCAAGATTTGCCGTAATAAAGTCTTAACCCAATGCGTCACAGGGGCTTTTTAAATAAAAAAAAAACACACATTGTCTGTGATGGTTTCAGTCATTTTTATACTTGTTATTACTCAAAAACATAAGATAACAGCCTAAAGATTAAATGAGTAAGTATTTCCAACATTCACATCACATATCTAGCCTAAATTAAATTAATTTAAGAACTTGTTTTACTATTACTCATACTAGATAAGATTCTATCACACAAATACCCACTCCTACTAGGATTCAAACCCAGGACCCTTTAGGCTTTTTCTCTACACCAGGAATCAATTGAATGATTTTAGGCCTGATTTTCAATGATCAGATAAAATTTTATCTAATAAATAAAGTATTACCGGACAGCTTCAAGCTCGCCTTAAATTTGTTATCATTCAATTTCATTGTCCAACAAAAGTAATGTTACCACATGTAAAATTATTGTAACTACATCTTGCAGGTTAAACATAAATGAAAATTATATTAGCATAGGACAACTCTAGGTTCTTGCAAATTGCTTAGTGCAAATAGTGCAATTTTAAAGCTTATAAATTTAGTTTTGATTGATTTGCAATTGTCAATATGTTCTTTAATTGGTGATATAACTCAAATTGGATCTCAATGTGACCTGACAATAAATGATAATAAGGTCAAAAGCTCTACTATCAAAGTCACACAAATGTACACATGCATTGTTATGAATAATACCAATATAGTCACTCAGCAATTTAATGCTATAGTAGAATTTTCATACACAGTGTTATTCTACTATTCATTTTGATCTGGTTTTTATGTGCATTTTTTACAATTTAAGATTTACGCACCAATGATTTTATTGTTCATATCATATTGATCACATTACTTTGTAATAAATGTAGATTTTACTTCACTTCATTTTTAGACAATAAGCTCTATTTTGAGAGATATTCTTGAATGATTTTAAAAGTATAATGCAGTAAAAATTTGCAGTTTAACCCATAAACTTTGATCCCATAGCAGCCTTCCCCAATACCGAGGCTAAGAAATGTATAAGGATTTTTTTAAACCTAATAACAGCTTCACAAATAATACTTCAGTTTGTTAAAATATCTGTACTTCATTTATTAGTACAGATACGCAGTTCAATTTATGACAGTTCTTTGTGCAAATGTCTTTTTACATAAATATCAATTTAATTTTGAAAATGGTATAAATATATAAGTTTGGCCTAATAATTAAATGTCAGATAAAAGCTATCTAATCAATAAATTATTACTCAACAGCTTTATTATTATTATTAATTATTACTCAACAGCTTTAACCTCATCTCAAGTTTATTGTCATTCTATGTCATTGTCATACAGTTATAAAAAATCATGAAAAAACTTTATTTGGGTGAGTAATACATTATTCGTCAAATAACTTTTATTGAGCGATTAAAAAATCAGGCCTTAATGGCAGGTACTTTAATCTGAATTCGCTAATTAATCAATACAGAACTTTTTAATTGTTTCAATAACTTCCCTTCTATCCTTATTGTGCTTCTATTCAATATAGGAATTTAATTTTATTGAATCTCATCAAATTTTATTGCAACAATCCATTGCACTTGATCAATAAAAATCTTCTCATCTTACATCACTAAATTACACTATTTATAAAGTTAAATCAAAAGAAATGTCACCTTAATCTCTATTTTAAACATAGTGCAATAAATTCTGAGCCTGCATTATACAAAATTAAAACCAGAACAAGTGCAAAACAATTGAGCATGAATAACTTTGAAAGTAAATGTCATCTATAAGCAATTATCTATTTGTTTTTTTTTTTATATTGTCACTGTTACAGTGGTGTTATAGACTAATAAAAAACAGTTGAACTATAGAATTTGGTTAAAAACATTGATGAGTATTTGTAGTGATTATAAACAATCTTATCATACCATATCATCAGGACCTTCACAAGAATGTCGATACGGTAATCCTTCAGGCACAATTTTATTGAGCATCATCTCCATGTCATCTCGGACATCGGGGTCCCAGCTCTCGTTCAGTGCCAGGCTCGCTGATGTATGCATTACTGGAAAAAACACACTTCACTGATAAGAATTATCCAGTACATAACCACCATAGATTTATAAACATCACATGTCATAACACGGCTACACTAATTAGAAAATAGCGCGAGATAATGTAGGACAAATTTGACAAGTGGAAGGGGGTGCATGCATCAGAGGCGGCAAGAATGCTCGCGGCACTCACTCTGGATATGACATAGCCCAACTGCAAATTGCGACAGCTCCGGCACCTGCTTCAAGATTTCTTCTGTAACAAGGTGCACACCTCGGTGCTGCGGCCTTAAGTTTAGCTTTCGTTGGAACCACGCGGATCCGATCTGAATTCCTCGATTCGAGGCCATGTTTAAATTTTCAAATACGCTATAGAATGACCGCAAGAATACATAAAATGTTACACAACATCACTTTAATTAACCTCTGAACAAATTAAACCACAATTATCATAAATGATTCATTTTCGATCTTTAAAAAAGTGATAAATATATCGGAGGTTAGAGGACAGATTCGACACCCTATTTTCTGCGGGAAAGTGAAACAATCATGAAAGAAAGAGATGACAATAAAATGTTGCTAGTAAAAAAAGTAACAGTTTTCAATCATTACGATTTAGGATTGACAGTTCCCTAGCTTATTTTAGCACCTCAGTCAGCAAGTACCTTATTTAACTGTTTAACTTATTACAAAATAAAATAGTACTTTCAATACCAATGGCTTTCTTATGATTTTGGATCAATAGTATTAAAACTGTCATAAACATAAGACACCTAATTGTTAGTGTAGGAATCGTATAAAATTTTTATAAAAAAAGTCATATTTTTATTTTTGCCATCTATTTAGTTTATATTAGGATGACAACAGTGTAGAAATCGAATTAATTAAAATTTAATAAACTTCCCAAATTTATTATTCACAACTAGTAACACATAATACTGCAGTAAATACGAGTAGAAAATCGACTCGCGGGAAATTCAATTTGATGTAGCTTACAACGAACAAGTAATTGTTTTCTAATGAATGTGTATGAGTCTTAAACGAATACAAAACAACCACAAATGTAATTAGCTATGCTATTAGGTATAATAACAAAAAGATATACGGGATCAACACCGGAACTACAATAGGTACAAATTATTTTAATAGCGTTATGTGGATATTTTACATGAAGGGAGTGCCAGGGGATGATTGCGTATTTTGTAGGTGTGGCTAATAACCACTCCTCGGAATTGGAATAATTAGTTTCTGTAAAGTTGTGTTAGTTTGTAGGCGGTTGTATCCTACTTAGTGTTACATTTTTCGATTAAAATTGTGTTGTCTTTGGAAAAGTTATGGATCTATTATTAGATGCAACTAAAAATTCTGAAGAACCTGAGTGGTTAGAAAAGTCAGTTATAGGTGAATTACGTGTATGGCAAATTATTTTTATATGTTTAGCAGGACTTACTACAATAAGTAAGTAAATATAGAACTAAAATAGAGCGTTCCAATAATACGGTATCTATTGTATCTATTTGAAACTTATTTAACCTCGATCTAACCTAGTAGCAATTGGAGTTCCTTAGTCTCTGCCTACCCCAAAGGGAAACAGGCATGAAGTTGTGTATGTAAAAACTTATCTTGCATCGAAGGTCTACAAAATGTGATTGCTGAAATATTTCCGTAATACACAAGCTCACAGACAGTGTGGGATTTATGCATAGATTAGATTTTCTTGTTTCCTTTTAGTTGTGGTGGTGTGCTGCTGCTTTCGTTTCCGGATACCACGAACGAAACAACAAATAGAGGCCGATTACCAGCGACGTAAAATAACTGCCAAATTTCGCCAGCAGTTAGAAAAGATACAGGATTCAAAAATGGACTCTATGTCTCTGCTTGATGGTAAGTATTAAAATTCGAGTTGAAGATCCCCTTATGAGTTAGTTAGTAGTGTAGTATCCGGATCCGCTCAAATGCAGTTTTATTTTTAAATTAAAAACAATACTCAGTTTGACCTTAATCTGAACTATTATTACTTACTTTACATATTATATTTATTATAATTGTAACCTGTTTTGTGCATCTGTGAATAAATAAATAAATAATGGTAAGTGAAAGCGAAGATAAAAAGGCCTAGGAAAGAAGTTTGGTTTTAGGTGTAGCCATCTTAATTCTTCGCAATTTGTCTTAGTTGGTGTGATTGTCTGGGGATTTTATTTTTTAATTCTATGGTTGTTCCTGTCTTTGCAGTCGAAGTCTTTTCAATTCGATTTTTACCTAAGTACTTCATTGAAAAAAGCCGGATAACTCATATAGGTTACGTGTTGTGATTTTAATTTCGCCCCGAGAACCACTCTTAAAATGGTCAAAATCAAATAAAAATCTGTGTTCCGAAGATTATCTAGAACATACGAACAGACTAATTTCGTTTTATGAGACGCAGAGAAGAAGCTTACTATTTAATCCTGCTTGGTAATCAGCCTTTGATTGATCTATAAAAATACTGAAGTATGATTGAGTAAAGTACTTACTTAATATCTGAATCATGTAGGTATATAGGCGAGACGCTTCGCGCGAAACGCCTTGCAATGCAACAACTTCAGAGGGTACTAAATATGTGTGGCGCGATCTCTACCCAAACAAGACTAGCCCCGAGAATCATTATTTTTCTCATGAACTTCAATCACCACATAGGTATCAGAGCGAGATGCATCACTGGAGTTTTGAAATTATTATCATCAAAGAATTTCAAAGCATCAGATGTTTTCACATACCTACCTAAGGTCTGCCGGCGAATATCACCGTTCTCTCGGTGATATGTTTCAGCAAAGTTAAACGAAGAGCCAGTTCTTTCTTAGCCCGTGGGCTTTCATCTTCCAACTGCCACTGCCACTGTATCTATCATTTCGAATCGGACAAACCTTCGGAATATGGCATCGAAGGAAAAAACGTTTTTTCCTCTTTATTTGCCCGAATAGTTAGCCCGGAGCACCACCGCCGTTGTCATTGTCTTGTTTAACTACCCACTCCTCTTCCGGTAAAGTAGGTACTTACCTAGTGTAGGTACCTACATCTTATCTTATTTTTTTTTTGTTGATTTATTGACGGACACAATTCATTACAATAGTTAGAAAATACAAAAGAAAGAAATACTTAGCACAAAGCACAAAAAAGACGATATAAATGTTTATTTAAGTTTATTCTAATAAAAAAATATGTATTTATTCAATATGTATATTTATATATTTCTTAAGTATATCAGTTATCAAGTATCCATAACACAAGTTCTTTAAGAAACTTAAATGTTGTGTGAGTGTCAGAAATATTTATTTATTTATTTAAATAAACTCGTTTACACTCGATTACACAAAAATACAATTAAAATAGATATAACAGTGGAAACAGAAATTTACGATTTAATTTACGACTCATCATATGTTACGACAATCTTACTCATAAGTATTATAAACGTTGATGTTTGGATGGATGTCTGGATGTATGGATGTTTGTTCCTCAATCACAACAGAACGGCTCAACGGATTTTGGATGAAATTTGGCATAGTGATAGAGTACAGTCTAGAACAGTACCGACATAGTTAAGTAGTCATTTTTATCTCGTTTCTCGGGAATCGAATTTGAGCGTTTAAAACCGCACGATATCTAGTATCTACATAGAGATTTAGAGAGCCTTAAATATATTAAAGGATTTAATAATAATAAATAAATAATAAAATCCCCAAACAATCACACCAAGTACATGGCCCCAAAGTAAGCATAGCATGTTGCGAACTATGGGGAACCTAGAATATAAATACATTATAGATAATTTTTTTGTTCCATGCGGGAACCGAACCCACGATCTCTCGATTGGCGCAGTAGCGTCTATACCACTGCACCACGGAGACCGATTAAAATTAAGTAACTTAAAACTCAAATTATATTTTTTGGTAGCGAGATATATTACTATGTATGCGTATGTATTACACTTAATTTATAAACAAGATAAATCTATGAAGAAGTGTGGTAAGACACCTCTCAAATCAGCAAGAATCACTTAAATATTTTATATACAACTGTCGGAAGATATCCGAGAACAAATGTTTACCTACTAAGATTAAATACATCATCTGATAAGATAAAACATACAAAATAAAATATTCATTTGTCTGATTTGCATTTCTTTGCACGGTTTTAGCTTTGGACTTATTACACGAGAAAATCAAACCTCCAATGGAGAATGAAAATCAGGCTGGATCTCAACCTTCTTCACTGTTATCTCCACAGCAAAGTAAGTTATTGATAATTACCATCTTAGTCCAAATTATATCTGCTTTGTCGTATAAGAATTCGATAACGAATAGAATATCACTCCAAGGAAAACAACCAGACCCATGACAAAGATCTGCACATGATCCTTATTCCAAACATTTGTCATGCAGCGGGGATCGGCTCTTGTGACGATTATTTTTGCCCAATTAAATAAAATTTAAATAAAACCAGACCCAGACCACCACCAACTACATGGCCTCAAAGTAAGCAAACCTTGTAGCGAACTAGGGGGAACCTAGAACATAAATACATATAGGTATAAATGTATATAATAAACGCCCAGCCAGACCCGGAACATTTTTTTCTCTTTCATTACGGGTCGTATCGTAATCGAACCCACGACCTCACCATTGGCGTAGCAGCGTCTAGCTAGACCATTGCACCACGGACACCGTTAATTGACTAGGTACGTTTTTATATATTAGTCACTCCCGCGTTTGCAGTCAACTGTGACTTACATACCTGATGGCTGAGGATGAAGCACAATTGCAAGTTCCTAACCGACACATCGTATTAGTAGGTACTAGGTACCTAATATCTACTAAGGTTAGGGTAGCTTGTATTTTCTTATCTGCAGCCTCGTAATTAATTATAACAGGTTTTTATAACTACTTCAATTTATAGGTTAAAATGTTACTGCGGCTTTGCTTGCGTTACTTCACCCCGGAACTAACGAGACTAAAGTTTCGAACGCATCATAATATAGGAGATATATCAATTGCTACGTCTTCAAATAAGTCTCAATACATTTTCAGTCTCGGTCCAATACGGACCTCGATATGATCTCTACAACTTGGATGTTTTATTCTTTGCTATTTCGTTCTCCTGAGAGAAAACCATCCTGTGTCGTGGATTAACAAGAAATAAGCTAACAAAATATCCTTTTGTACGATCGCATTTTTTATGGCCTTTTAAAGCGCACGGAGGCACCAAGCTAGAACTAAGATTATCCCTACGTATATTGTCGCCTAAAGATAATACCCTCGCCTTTAAGAAACTCAGCAGGCATTGGTACCTAATGTCTATCTGTTCGTAGTAATTTTTTGCTAAGGTGAAAGGATCAGGGTTAATGCAATGTTGCCGAGCCGCCACACATAGCACCGCCACGTCAAGATTGAGCACATAAGAAGCTTGAATTAAAAACTATTGGGTTAAAGTGGTGGCTATAACGCTTCACGATTCACAATGTTTACTAGCAATATCTAACTCTAAAGAAACGCTACTATTAAAGTGGGCGCGCTAAGAATAATTGACCCTGACAATCCCATCATCTTCTTTGTTATGGTTCAGTCAGATGCTTAAAGACTTACTTCAAAAAGAACCATATCGTTGCCTTAACTCTGGCAAATCACACAACGCATATGGCAAACATCGTGTTAGGATTCTTCTTCTTAGTCATATCACTCTTGACAGAGTGGTCGTGGTCAATATGTCACTGTTCTGTGACAGATGTAGCTCGCCTCACGATTTCTCGCCACCTCTTTCTGCTAGCAGACATTGTTGAGCACTCGTGTAAGGAGCCGCCCACCATGAACTTTATCTGGTCGATCCATCTCATAGGGATTCTTCTCATATGTTGAGTACTTGCAGTATAGAGACATTAGTGCAAAATTCTGTTCATGATATTCCCAGCATTCTCCTCCAACACCACATTTCCAGAGCGTCTATCTTCTTTTTTTCAATGTCAGGGTAAAAAAGTCTTAATAGGATTTTTATTTTTCAGGTTCACTAGATGCGTCTTTTCAACCGGAGGGCGGACAGAAGCCTGAGCCTCAAGTTTCGGGAATGAACTTTGTGAAGTTTGCGACCAAAGTGGCGCATTTGTCTAAGTTGGGACAACCCAAGTCACCAACGTCACCTACCCCATCAGATAATAAAATGGACTTTTAGAATGTTTTATTTAGAATTTATTGTGAAACAGACAACAGCTTCAGTGTTTGTGAAATGTAGACATAGATGGGTGTAAAAATACAGAAGTAATAAAGTTGTGGAGTTAATTAAGAATTTAGTGCCTGTGTTCTGCATAAAATACACAGGTCATCACAAAAATCGGTCCACCCTGTTTTTTTCACTATTACTCTTATTATTTCAAAGTGATTAGAAGTACTTATGTTTTGTTTATGCCTAGGGTCTGAGAAAATGTTTCACACTTGATTCTCATTAATCTAAACGCATAGGTATTACAAACGGGTACTTGATGAAATTTTAAAGTTAACGCTGCTTAGTGCCGTTTTGATAAATCCTGAACAATTCGCAACCACGTGTTCGCAGCAGTGTAATTATTGTTAGCAAGACTTACTTTATTGATTATCGGATTACACACAAATCGGATTACAGTAGCCTGAAATTACGGATACTAGTTACTGAATCTGAATGAGCCTGAATTGTGTCGCTCGAAAATTACGTCTCAGCCAATCTGCGGTTCGGAGAGTCTACCAGAGGTTTCAAGAAACTAGGTAGCACCACAGAAGAACAGGATCTGGATGACAAAGGGACTCAAAGAGATGGGGCTATAAGTGACAGTACGGTGAGACGAAGACTTCGTGTAGGTACAGAACTTAAGACCTCACAAGCCAGCAACAGGACCACAACTGGCCGTAGCTCATTGCCAAGCAAGACTTCAACTTGCGAGGGAACATATTTAATGGACTATAGACTATTCTGCGATGATGAATGTCTTTACATGACTCTGATGTCATGAGAAGGCTAGGGGAACGTTACGCCCAGTGCTGTATATGAGAAACGGTCATACAGTGGAGGCTCTGTAATGTTTTGGAGTGAGGTATCTTTGATAGCTTGCCCAGAGCTGGTTATTATCAGAAGGGGTTCTTTCTGCTCCAAGTTACATAACGGAGGTCTTAGAAGATCATGTCATGCCGTATGCAGGTTACATCGAAGAAAACTTTGAGTTAATGCATGATAATGTTAAAATGCAGTGAAATTTTAATACAATTTTGATTTAAAATATAAAAACATGAGTTTTCGTATAAAAAGTAGGCGGGGCGATTTTTGTGATGACCAGTGTATTTTCTGATGTGTTTTTTTTGTGATGGATTATTACCTATACTTATTTAATTTTTTCTGTTATTATTTGATCGATGGTGTGACCATCGAATGCAAGCGTTCCTGAAATCATCGACATCTTTATGTACCTAACGCAAGTTAACGATGAAAAAATAACTTGAAGGTAACGAATATTGTGTATAGAGTTCTTACGTTATTTTATTTTATTACAAACCATAGTTTTTGATTTTAAACTTTTCCGAAATTCACGTATTATCTATGTCATTCTGTGAGTTCAAACTTCATGTACCTACCTACCTATCGTGTAATTTGTAAGTATAGTAAGAAGTACCTACCTGTAGGAAATACCTTACCTATCATTGAGCTGAATAGAAGGTAGACCCAAAAATAGGAAATGTTAAGTTTTATCTCTCCATTTTGTTACACGTTGTATTTATTTCTTTGTAAAAAATACTCTTTTTTTGCAAAAATCGTTTCTATAAACGATACTTACTTATTGTGTAAAAAAAATTTGGCTAGTGACTACAAATCAACCCTGTATATTATGGACCAAGTAATTTATGCGGGCATTATACATATGTTCGGGCATTATGTATAATGCCCGCGCTATATCGGGCTAAGTGATAAATTACTATCTAAACTTCATTATTTATCACATTGAACGGAAGCGGTTGGTTATGTATAGCCGATCATAGCAAAACAGGCGATGGCATTAGACACCTAGTAGCGAGTAGTAAAAACCGGTTGAAACATAAGGTTAAAATATTCAAATGATCATCAAAAAAGTTCAGCGATACTTTACTAGGTGCTCTAGTTTTTTAAACTCATACCTACGTTCCGAATGTGTCAGAAACAAAACGCGAAATAAAAGTATTTCTACTTGACGCTAGATAGCGCAACATTTTTTCGCGGCATAAAAATCACCTAGGCCACAAATAATAATCTGGAATTTTGGACATAAATAATTGGAAAACAATTTTTGCTTGGTGGTACGATCCCTTCTGGGTCCGCTTGGCTAGCGACCACCCTTTATATAAAGTCTGCCGCCAAATGTTACCGCTCCGGCGGTAATGTGTTCCGGCAATATTGTATAAAGAGCCAGTTCCTTCCTAAACCCGTGTGTTTTCATCTTCGACCTCATCGTCACTTACCATCAGGTGAGATTGAGGTCAAACGCGGGTTTAGTCACTTATAAAAAAAAAAAAAACAATTTGTAAAAAACAATTATGTATGAAATTATCTTCGTGCTTAGTTAATTTGATTTGGATTGTTAATGAAATTCCTTTATAAATATAGAGAAAACTTAATTTTACATCGAGAAACAATGTAGGATTTAATCTTTTTTAAATATCTACGCGTGTACTTACTTCACAGAAGTCTGCATCGAACCGAACTGACGCCAGTGCCTCTAGTGCGGTGTAGCTTGAACTATTGAGGCTAGCTGTACATCTTTGCTTACAGCAGCTCTACTATACAAGGTGTTCCTGTTGATTTCCCATAACTATGAGGTTTTGTTCCTTGCTAAAAAACAATACTTTTTACCAAAGAATATGTGGTACACGTACAAAAGCGCATCCTTTCCAAGATATCATCAATCTTAATATATTGAGTTTATAAATTATCACCCTTGTAAAATCTCTTAATTCAATAGACGCGTCACTGAAGCCATACAATAAACAATAAAAATATTATAAACGTTGAGGAACGTTGCATACAATGTACTACGCAAAGCGTTGCGAACTGTACGCGATAAAAAGAGGAACAGAAAATGCCACGTTGTCATACTTCGCTTAAAAGTGTTTTACATAAGATGTTTTGACTTCATTGAATTATTTTGTATGAACAATAAAAACAAATAATAAAAACAAATAATAAAATAAAATATTATTTGATTCTATTACATGGTCTCATTAATACCAAACCAGATATACTATTATATCTGGTTTGGTATTAATGAGTTTTTTGTTTCTTTTATTTCGTGTCTTGAATTTTGAGTAGAACTATCCTGATTCTAGGTCCAATGTACTGATTTGCAATTTGTTTGCTAAGAATCGAAAAGGAGATGTCAATTATATTTGCTGTTTCACTGGATTATTTCACAGGTCAACTTTGCAGTGTGTTAAACGGTTAAATTATACTGCAGTTTACTTCAAAGTATGTAATAAATAAAACTCTAAAGGCAGTAAGACGTTTTCTTTAATCTAGAAAATAAAAAATACAGTATAAACGGATTTTAAATCACAAGAATAATTACATATTCACAAATAACTTTCATGTTTCAAATAATCTCGTGTTAAACTGTTATTAAAACAATGATCAAATCGTTAGCAATAACGTTAAAGCAACATTTAACTTACATTTATAATACATAAATAATACATCTTGCAAAAAAATTACATAAAATTCAAGTTAGCTACAAAATTTTATTTAAATATATTTTTAATTGTTTCTACATGTTTGTATTATGTCCATATAAACACACCTTTATTTTGTATATTCTGCCATGATTTGTTTTATATTTTATTTTACCTTATACTTCTTTTATATTTATGACTTAGTAACATTAAAATCCATTCGCTCAAGTTCCTCAATACCAAATAAATTCTATAGTTTTCCGCTTATTCCCTTCTCGTTCGATAATCTCTCCAAAATAATTTAAAAGAGAATGAAACCGCTGTAATATCAGAGCATTACATAATTTAATTGGCGTTCACACCTTACACAATAAATACGGATTGGAGTATGATGTAGAACAATAACACAAAACACTGCTCGTCTCAATCATTTTGACCTTTAGTATATTTTTATTTGCTACATAATACTTTATAATAATAGTAGCAGAAATTAAATGCGTAATGGAATATTTATCGTGCTTCTGCGGCACTAAGGTTCAAATTGATTCTAAACTAGCGACCTATCACGAAGCCTGCACACAAGGGCTCAAACGGAATCCAATCTCTAGAAATAAGGCCTTTATTTCATTACCACCTCCAAATTCTATGGAAGATACTATTGAGAATTACTATACACTTTCACTTACATGTTATACATAATAATTGAAATGGTCCTACCTAAAACGTAAGAATGTTAACATTTAATTATAAATATTATTGTTCGTATATTGCATAATATAAAATACAAAACTAAATACGGGTGTTTTAAAGATAATTATTTCATCGTAAAAGTTTGTGCAGTTACCTGTTTCATTCATTCAGAGATTTACATTTATACAAGTATGAAAATCGAAACAACGTAAGCTAATTTTATGTTACATCTACCCTACATGAGGATTGGTAAATCGCGTAAAAATACTTTAACAAAATTACGTAAGCTACAAGACAAGTTTGCTCTCAACGGACGCTAAATTATACTAAGCTTAGGAACCTTGCAACAATTTGTGGACACGAAGAAACAATAATATACACCCAAACCAATGTTACCTAGTTACAATTTCATTTTAATATGTGCCACAAATAGTTCCAAGATTCTACAAATATAGATATAAGTTAACAAGAGTGTACGCTTAGGGCCTGAGGACTTAGGAACCCAATATTTTGAAATATTGCAATAAATATAACTCTCAATATAAAATACTAATATTAGTGAAGCGATTTTGTTTAACAGTAAACTGACAGATATTGATTTTCACTAAACTTTCCAATAGATGATTTGTTAATTACGAATTACTCCGATCATGTGCACATTTCTGAAACTCAATTGTCTAATATACGAAATGCGGGTAGATAAATTGAGCAAAGTATATTTTTATTCATATAGCAACAATAATTGATTAGTAAATATTAAAGTATGGCAAAAGGAAACGTTCATTTGAAATGAGACGATAGATTGAATATGAGAAATGTGTACATAGGAAGTCAAGAATCTACATACAATCTAACTACAACGTAGTTATCTTTTCTGCGATGAAACATATATTTTGATAGACAATGTGATTGAGTGATATTTGAGGAGAGTTTTGTTTCGAGGGCAGTGGGAGCCAGCTGGCGAGTGCTTGTCGCTGGCCGCTACGCAACACTCAATCTCTTCTTATGAATGTTTTGCCACTGTGGAAAGAAAATTTTATTAGATAAATAATTTCTCAAAAAGGTTATTTAAACACTCAAAACTTTACACTAAATATGTACCTAATTTTTTTAAATAATCTTTTTATGGCATCGTATAGGTTTTTTGCATAGGGGCATTTGTCTTTTTTTTCTGTTACAAATTAAATTATGAACTACCCAAACTGACATACTAACAAAGTAGCCCCAAAGTAAATGTTTCCTAGTAAACATCGTATCCTGATTCAGCTAAGCAGAGTTCTTTTTCGAAACTGTTCATCTGGGACTCGAACCCACAACCTCTCGAACCGCAGGCGACAGTAGACCCATACACATACATCTCGTAGAAATTTATTAATACCGGCTGTAGTACCGTTGTCTTTTAATGGTTCCTCCCTTTGCAGTTTAAGGTGCTCAAATCGATATTTGCACCTAAAGCTCGCCTCGCAGGTAATGTATTTTGAATGTGTATTGTGAGCCCCGAGAACCACTCTTAGGCAAGATCAAACCAGATCAAAATATGTTTATAAGCGTGTCGCATTGACGATTAATCCGAGCGACCCCGCCTTGGGTGGAGGTCTTGGTTGGTGACCACCTTTCATACAAAATTGCCGCCAAATACTGTTGTGTTTACGCAATGTTTTATTAAGAACCAGTTCCATTTTTCAATTCATCATCACAACTCTTTGTAAAGTGCCCACTGCAGGGCATGACTCTCTCCCCTGGATGACGAGGAGGTACATACATACATAACTTCACGCCTGTATCCCTTATGGGGTTGGCAGAAAACCAGAGGCTATAAAACCATCTGATGTCACGTTTGACAAATTTGGAGGTATTATGATGGAGAGCGACTATTACAGTGACAGCGGGTCAGCCTATTAACTGAGCCCTTAACTGACTTTTACAGTATGCCGGGAAGAAAAGCAGCTGGCACTTTCTATGTTTTTTTTCGCTCCCAGCATGGGCGCTGAAATGGCTTCTGACCAACCCTAACGACTACTGTATACAAGTATACAGCACCCGGGACCGACTGCTTTACTTGCCCTCCGAAGCACGGAATTCGTCGAGAGAAATGAATGGTCGTCGGTCACCCATCCAAGTACCGACCGCGCCGAACGTTGCGTAACTTGTGATATCGTATGATACACACAGTAACCACGGCGCAACTTTTTTTCGATTTTTCAATTTTAAATAACTAAATAAGATAGAAATAAGTTTTCATCTATCGTTTAATCAGAAATAAACTTACGAGATAGTCTTGCGTTCGTTAGGGCGTGCGACGGGCGTGGGGCGCGCGCGGTTCAACACTTTCAGTAGTTCGTTAGCTTTGGCGCGCATACGAGAATGCACGTACACCTGGGGGTAGGGAAATATGATTATTAGACTATAGATTTTATATCGGTGGAAGAAGTTAAAGAGAGAATAATATTGTCTTAAGTTTTCGCGATTCATACTATTAAATAAAACACTTTTTAACCGGATTTATCGCGTATATTTACATTTTAAATTTTGACTCGACGTTTCGATGTCTTTGCAGACACGGGGTCACGAGAGCGACTGTTTATTTAATGAGATAATCCTTACAAAAATAAAGTCGACAAAGTTTTGAGGAAGTAACTGAAAAAAATATGCTAAATAAAAGCACCCGACCAGGACTCGAACCTGGCGACACGCCATCGAAATTACTTAGTATATTCTGTTTTACGTTATATTACTAACGTAGCTCCATCTAATGGTATAGCTTTGTAGCTGAACTACCCGAGACCAATTTCTATCAGGAATTTTAAATCTCAGTTAAGCATTGCAATGTTTAATAATATTTTTTAAGTTTTTGATAAAAAATAGTTTTGAGGAAGTTTTAACTCCTTTTGAGTCCGCTGCAAAATTTTATTTGAGAGAGTGGCGCAAAATAAAATCAAAATCACGACTTTATACTAAACTAGCTGACCCGGCAAACGTTTTGCCATATAAATAAAAAAAATAGATGTTGGCCGATTCTCATAGATACCGGATAAGCACAAAAAATTTCATCAAAATCGGTCAAGCCGTTTCGGAGGAGTATGGCAACGAAAACTGTGACACGAGAATTTTATATATTAGATGTCAAACATGAACAAAAATCTTTCTTGCAAATCTATTTTGTATCCAAATTGATTTGCTCCATGTCTAATAGTGAAAAGTAATATCATGTAAACGAGGTTTTTTTTATGTTCACGTCACGTCCATCCACAAGAAGCCTCACAAACTCGACACAAAGAAGCAAGACTAGCGGTAAGGAAAAACAGTTGCAGGAGGTTGGTTCACATTTCGTCTTAAGAATGCTATGGATAAAAGTAGTGGGTTAAACTATTTCAAAAAGAGAAGTCGCGCATCGAATATGTGTTAAGATTTAAGGTTATGTTAATTTGTTTATAATTTAGCTGATCTCGTAATCTCGCAAACAATCAATGTTATCAATCATGTGGTGACAAATGAAACATTTATAAAGATTGTATATTTATAATTAGGCACATTATTTTTCTTAGAGTCAGTGTACAAATAAAAAAATATATTTATTAGATCATTATTAGATCTGCTTAAACAAATTTAGGTAGAAATAAACTTAGGCTTTTGTTGACTTATGAAGAGCCAGTTCTTTGCTAGGCCCGTGTCCTTTCATCTTAGACCTCAACTTCGCTTACCATCAGGGGAGATTGAGGTCAAACGAGGGCTTAAAAAAACTTATTTGTGTACCTTTTGTGATGTAAATTTTACATACATACATACATAACGTCACGCCTGCATCCCTGATGGGGTAGACAGAACACCAGACGCTATAAAACCATCTGATGTCACGTTTGACAAATTTGGAGGTATTGTGATGATGGAGAAAGACTTGCAGTGATATCGCCCACGAAAACGTCAATAAACCTCCGTCCCTTAACTGACTTTTACAGTATGCCCGGGAAGAGAAGCAGCTGGCACATTCTATGTTTTTCTGTCGCTCCCAGTCCAGCATGGAAGGTAAATTTTATAGTGTACATAAACGATAAATAAACGATTTTCTTTTTTGTTTCGCAGTCACGAGATATTTACTACATCCATATGAGTACTAAAAAATGCGATTTTCAAAAGATACGTAATAAAAATGCATTAAAAACAAATTGAAGATAGCAAACAACGTGATGGTGTGACTGACAATGAAGTAGTTCAAAGGAATTAATGTTTTATGTTTAAAAATTAAGTTAACTGCATTAATCACAAAGATAATCAATTGAGAACTAAAAGTCTTTCAATCGATCGTAACAATAAATGTTTTGCTAATACAATGTAGACAGTGATAAATTAGATATGGTAAAACCATTTCACTTTGCATCTGTATTCATGGCGTGTATCACGCAATGGTACTTTACATTTAAAAGTCATCATTCAACAATTAGGTATCGATTTTTTTAAATAACGTAATTTGTCATTAGGGTTTTCTAACGCCTCTTGCCTTTTCCAAATTATGTCACTTTCATTCTTTTTTAGAAGCAGAAGAATTTCCCATGGTTTTAAATAAGCTCGAAGCGGATACGCCATAGGACATTGAAAGAATGTGGGAACTTTTTTTACAAAAAGATTGTTTTTTTGTGAATGTTTGCGGCCAGTATTTTCCTATTTTACTGTATTATAACTAGAGATACTTAAAGGAGCTAAAAGAAGCTGCAAATTTAAAGAATACTGGTCACCGTCCATACAATCAAAAACCTGTCACTTAAATTCTTTAATTGACCCTGTCTTGAATTTTTTGGTGCTTCAAACAGTTGTTTATTGTATTAAAAATCTAAATCTATTATCAATATTTTTAAATTCGATGTAGAAATGAAATTATTTGATAATAAATACTTGTCAATGTTGGACGGCAATTTAGACTTATAAAAATAACAATTGTGTTAGTTTCGCAGCCGAATAGTATCAAATATCAGGATATTAGCTTAATCCTTGGGTAATAATAAGTAGCATATTGCAATGTAAGAAGAATTAACGTATAAACAAGGCACACAAAGGACTGCTAAAAATACATATCAATCACATCTGACGTTGAGTTCTGATTGATCTATGTGAGTGACAGAACCCGCATCTCATATCTTATAGCTACGTTCAGCTTGGATATTTTATAACAACCATTAAAAGTATGTATTTACTGACATAATAGTATTTTTACCCGACTGAGGCACGCAAAGGAGGGTTATGTTTCAGCGCGTATGTATGTATGTCTGTTTCTTGTCCCTGATTTCTACTGAACTGCCGGACGGATTTAAACAATTGTATTATAAACCCGCCTGCTGGTAATATTTTTTATTACAAATACAATTTAGAAGCTCTTATAGTCTTAGGTGCTTGTTTCGCGCTTTTTAGTTTGAACTTACTGTATTTCGCAGTCGGGTTTTTAGTTTTTGTAATTACTTTTTTATTATTTTTACATAATCTTTGCTCTTATATAATTTGTAGTTTCTGCCCTTTATAAGGTTGATTTCTGTAAAATTTATAACAATAGATTGGCTGCATTCAAAAACAATATTTCTCGTAAATATTTAAAAATGATTTTCTTTTTTCCATGGACTGTCTGATCACGGTTTTAATTGCTTTAAAATCAATAAATATCTAATATTTTTTGTGATATATTTGAAACTAAGACGCGTCTGCCAGCTATCAATCATTTCAATCAGTTGACAGGTCATAATTGACCGAGCTACTTTAGGAACCAAATAACTGGTCTCACTAAGCATTTCATTAAAGACTTAGTATCCGTAGCCATAGATGTACCATAATTTGATCTGATGCTAGTCTAGCAATTTATAAGCGTTAAAATAAACACATTGTCCATACCTTAGAGCACTTGATGTGGTAATGCAAGTAGTCCCGGAACATATGCAATAAGTCGATGGTGTTATCTCGGGCTGCGTCGCAAGTATGACGCGGGAATAGAACTGTTGGAATAAACAATGACATCATTACAAAGCTTTTATAAAAGGTCTTGCTCTTTTATTTTTTGTCTATTTGTGTTTTCTATTTGATATTAGTGCTTTGACAAAATATTAACACATTAGCAGAACATGATGCAAAATTACAAAATTTTGAGGTTACTAAAATACAAAATTTTGAGCAGGTGAGATTTTGAAATCGTCTTTCAAGGCAAGTTTATCCAAGTTCAATAGATCTTTGCTAAGCCAATGCTACATGGGTGTTTTTATTTTTTATTAACCCTTTACCCGCCAAACTCTATATCAGTTGTCGTGCTCCCAGCGCCAAGCACAGTCAATCAAAAATAAATATCTACAACAAATAGGGATGTTCAAGGGTAGATCGAGACACCCGTCCCAGCTTCACACGCCTCAAATTCAATCTTAATAGTTTCAGCTGTTTAAGCTTGAAGAGGTAAAAGACAAATAGATAGAAAGAGGAACTTTGATATTAAATTTCTAATAGTATGTATTTCGGTAACCAAACGAAAACGAAGATCAAGTGGATTTTCGTTTCAGTAAATCTTTGCTTATGTTCCATCCCTATGGTCGGTTATATCCGACAATGGCGCCGGACATCAATGCAATTTTCTAATAATAAAATCAGTAATTTATATAACTTCTGACATATTTTTAAGGTTTTTTAATTAAGAGACTTACGTGTACTCAATTGTAAATGATTACTTGATTACCCATAAACCAAATTTTAACATTTTTTTTAACATATTCCAGCGTTATTAAATAAAAAAAGCATATGAAACGAATGGTGGTTTTTAACCGAATTCAAAAAAAGGAGGTTGTCAGTTTGACCTGTATGTATGTTTGACCGCGATTTTGCTCACGTTTGGCTGAACCGATTTGGATGCGGTTTTCAGAAAAAGATTCGTCATGTTTAGAAGGTTTTAGTATATTAGCCAACTTTAAAAAAATAAGGTTCTCAATTTATCTGTTTATTTTGTATGAGAGATGAGCCGAATGTTCGGCCGAACATTCGTATTTCGTACATTTGTATTCAGCCGAATGTTTGATTGATTTACCGAATAATTACCGAATACTAGCAGTTTCCCGCAGATTTACCTGCACAACTTCTGATTAAAAGTAGCTTCTTTCTTACAAATAGGAGTTTAACCTGTATGTTAATTATGTTTGTCATCGAATATCTTGCGTTTGGCTGAACCGATGTTGATGCGGTTTTTAAAAGGGTATTTGTCCCATTTAGGAGAACCTTTTACCTTTTACTTACTTTTAATTTAGGGCTAGCTTTTAGTTTTTTCATAGTAAGTTAGTTTCCATATTTGTAGATAAACGTGATAGATTTTTTAGTGATAAGCTTTGTATAAGTTCTTAGCTGACTGTTTGCACGAAGATTGTTTTAAGCGAATCTCTTTTCGTTTGTCAGTTTTTGCAGCACGAGCATGCTGGCGATACCTAAACAAGACCATCTCGTGCTGCATCAAGTCGTCGTTAGTTTTCGTTGGGATTTAATTCCTCTTCTTTCTTAAAGCGTCCTTCTCCATATTTTTCTACCTAGGCCTACAGGTAAAACGTATATAACAATAGTAGGTAGGTCAAAGTCATGATTTTACAGTACCAAAACATCACATTACAAGAAGAAGTAGGTAGTTACTGATACCAAAACTAGCCCAAAACTTATCACTAAAAAACTATCACTAATATCTATAACTGTAGAACCTAACTAACTATGAAAAAACTAATAACTAGTCCAAAACAAAAACCTAACACTAAAAAGTATGAAATAAAAAATAAATGAAAAAAGTCATAAAACCAAAACCAAAATGAAAGCAAACTTATTATTTCATTTTAAGAAAAAGTGAACCGCATTCAAAAAACCAACCCACTAAAAATGATTAAATATTTTTTATAAACGCCATCCTATTCCTGTTTCTATTCCATCCATATTACTACCCCGTATACTAAATTTCTGGCAAAAATTAATTAATATTAATGAATGTAATAAGAACATTAACAATTTATCTGGGTAGGTATTTACATAGTTTTTGAAGTCGGTGCCAAACCAATACAAGTAAGACTGCTGCCAAACAGAGAAAATTATAAGGCGAACGTATCAACGAAGATGGCGCTGTTCTCTAAAATACTGACTGTCTAATTTAGGGGCCAGAGAATTCACTCTGCTACACTTTCTTTGACGGAAAAAATACCGAAAAGCACACACTTGAGGGCCACACGTCGTCGTCGTCGCGTCGTCGTGAGTGGATGTAACTTCGTTGATACGTTCGCCTTATAATTTTCTCTGTTTGGCAGCAGTCTTACTTGTATTGGTTTGGCACCGACTTCAAAAACTATGTAAATACCTACCCAGATAAATTGTTAATGTTCTTATTACATTCATTAATATTAATTAATTTTTGGCAGAAATTTACTATACGGGGTAGTAATATGAATGGAATAGAAACAGGAATAGGATGGCGTTTATAAAAAATATTTAATCATTTTTAGTGGGTTGGTTTTTTGAATGCGGTTCACTATTTCTTAAAAAGAAATAATTAGTTTGCTTTCATTTTGGTTTTGGTTTTATGACTTTTTTTATTTATTTTTTTAGTCGTATATATACGACCTTGAGGGAATGGACTCGAAAATATTTGTCGGTTATATCCGACCGTGGCGGTTAAAGGGTTAAACTTTAGACTCATGTGTTTTTTAATCTAACATGCTGTCGAAAATACAATCATGCATGCTTGTCTGGTTTCAATAAACAATCTGCAATAAAAGTACTTATAATTAAGCATCTATATTTCTGATCTGAGGTTCATCATTGGATTGAATATTGAGACCATTTTCGTGATATTTTTATCTCTACTTTAAGAAAACTCACCAAATGTAACATAACTGATATTATCTCCAACTCTTGCATTTGTGTCCATGAGTTCTAACGGTGGTTCTTTGTGTGAAAATAGCACCTAGAAAGAAGACATAGGGTTTAGTTTATACTGGAGACATTCCAAGAAAGATCTTTGAAGTCAACATTCACACTTTTGGTATGTTGCTCGCGTAAATAGCCTTGCAATTTCATATATTTATAAAACAAGTTGCCTTATCAGGCTTAAAAGTTGTAACACTATATGTCTTTCGCGGTTTCACAGGCGCTAAATTTTAATTAGTTTAGTGCTGGGTACTCTTTAAAACAAACTTATATTTCTTTTTTTTTTACAACGCATTTTCATAAAGTTGAATGGAGTTCTTTGCATAAAAAAATGTTTCGCCGATATAATAAAATAATAGAATCGTGGAATAGTAAAACGTAATCATGCTAAAATACACATATATAAATAAATTAAAACACATCTTCTTCATAGAAGTAATGTTCAAGTATGGATCACAATAATTTTCTGGGAATCAAACCCAGGGGTTATCCTCCGCCAGCGAATACTTAAGCATTATGCCACAGTACTTATCTTACTAATATTATGTGAATGTTTGTTCCTCAATCACGGCAAAATGGCTCGACGGATTTTAACGAAATTTGGCATAGTAAAAGAGTACAATCTGGAATCTTTTTATCCGCGGGAATCGAAATTGCGCCGGTAAAACCGTGCGCAACCGTGCAGCTAGTATACTTATATTTAAACATACAATTTTAATTCGTTTTATTTTAAAAGTTTATATAAAGTTATGAATTTTGGAGCGTTGCTTTTAATAGCGAAACCTACTCTTGTAGCAAGTAACAAAGGATATTAGTACAGTGAGGTAGAGTGACATAGACAGTTGTGACTGTCTGAAAACCTTAAATTTTGGTGACTAAGCTCGTGTTTGACCTTAATCTCATCTGATGGCAAGTGAAGATGACAAGCACATGGGTTTAGAAATCAACTCATCATCATCACAACTCTTTGTAATAAGCCCACTGCAAGGTATGAGTCTCTCCCCTGGGTGATGAGGAGGTTTAGGCCATAATCCACCAAGCTGGCCCAGTGCTGGGTGGTGGATGTCAGAATCTTCAGGGTGCCGATACGGCTTCTTACAAACCCTAACGACTACTGTATACAAGTATACAGCAACCGGGACCGACTGCTTAACGTGCCCTCCGATGCACGGAAGTCGCCGTGAGAAATGAATGGTCGGCGGTCACACATCCGACCGCGCCGAACGTTGCTTAACCTGTGATATCGTATGATACACAGAGTAACCACGGCGCCACGACGACTTCCTCCGACAAGAAATCAACTGTCTCCTCGTAAAATATTACCGGAACGCATCACCATCGAAGTGGTCACATTTTGCGGCAGATTTTATGTGAAGGGTAGTCGAGAGGCGAGCCAATCTCTAAAGGGTTCCTACTACAGAATTAGTCGTATTTTACGACACGCTTAACCCTATACTGTGAGTAAAAACGCATTTGACTCCATCTCTTCTGATGGTGTAATTACAGACAAAAGCACATAGGTTAGGATTAGGGTTGAAAACCATACTGTTTTTCACTACATTATACTGTTGAACAAAAACAAAGTATACAAAATACTGTTTTCAGCATAATAAAGCTCAATATGCTAGATTTTAATTAATAATTTGTGCAAGAAGTTCTAAAAATATGTGTTTAACATTAAATCAAATGAAAACTGTTTATTTTTCCGAAATACTGTTTGATATTCTTTTGAGACTCAAATATACTTTATTTATAGAAAACAAAACTTGGCAACCTTAGTAACGATAAACTTTCTCTTCATAAAATATTACCGGAACACATCACCTTCGTGATATTTTGCCGCAGATTTTTTAAAAGATTGTTTGATAGTCCAAGCGAACCCTGTAGGTGGGAATACCACCAAACTTACGACATGATTATCCAAGGGCGGTAATGCTACTATGAAACTTCTCCACAGACATTTTTTTCACTAAGTAGCTAATGCTTATGGGGGATACAATTGAGGAGTGGTTAAAATATAAATGCACCTGGGTTAATTTTATCTTCAAACCGTTTTAGGCTGGTTTGTAATATTGAACATTCACATTCTGCACATAAACAATTTTGAGCAGACAATGTCTCAATGCTCGTCCATCCAATATTAGTCACACTATGACCTTGAATAACTTAGATAAGTTTATAAGAAATATAATAACTATCATTTATTACAATAATTTGCTAACACACAACAGTTTTTGACAGTTAACCTAAATTGCATACAATAACTAGTTTTTAAGAAAATCTGTATTTACCTGTGGTGCTGTGTGGGATGCCCTACGTCCCTCTTTTAATTCTTGCATGAATACTTTGCCAATAACTACATCATCCTCATGCCTGAACACTGTAGAAAACACTACAGTGACACGATCTTCTTGCGCTTCTACATATCTGAAAAAAAATTATTGAAGCTTTAGAATGGCCAACTAACAAATTAGAGTAAAGGGGTTCTAAAGTGACATTCTAATAAATTTCAGCCACTGTATCTGCTGTAATATTCTTGGAGATTTGGACACATTAATTTTGATGGTAAAATTACAATAACATTCATGAGTTTAGCTTACAGTATAAAAAGGACATTAATTTCCCTCACCACACAAAGCAAAATTATAGGAATACTACAGTAGAACATTCAAATAATCAAAATCATCTGTACATTTTGACACTCCTCGTAATTCTACACACGTTCTGGCAATAAGGTAGAAAATATACTACTTAGATGTTATTTAAATTTTGTGCCTATTAATTAATTTGAATAGTGGCTCAACATTAACTCTTCAGTTTATCAATACAATTTTTATTTACTACAGGCACACTTAATGACTAAATAATTAATTGTTTAAAAAACTGTAAACTTACAAAGTTTCATCTTGTCTGTAATTGATGACCGCTCGTTTATGACCAACATCTCCATCTTGTTGCAATCGGAAGTACCTCTCAAACACTGAAGCGAAGCAGTTCCTCTTTAATAATCCAACTTTTTTCACTAACTCTTCCCAGTCTTCAGGAACATTTTCCAGATCCAGTAGCAATGACACATTGTACCCTGGAACACATTTTAATAATAGAATGACTAGTTCAATTTCTATTGGGGCAGGTTTATACAAAAATTGATTAAAATATTAGTACTAAAAACATATATGTATGTAATTGTTCAATTTAAGAAGTGTGTTAAAGATTTTCTTATAATTTCATAAATTGACTGCATATGTGAGTTTTTGAGGCAACTTCATGTGCAAAGGCTTATGTAAAAGCTTACACTATTATTTTGCATTCTACTAAGAAATATGTATTACTGTATCAGATAACAAATTATAATACTAAAATATTTATGCAGTCACTGAAATATGATCTGTTACTGTATTATATTACAAATTCTTGAGCCATGTTACAATTAGTATCATTTGGTATACCTAATGATAAGTAACATATTCAATGCTTTTTAATCCATACTGCGTTTTAGGGACACACACATGTCCATAAGCTTTTTCTGACATCATAATTCGATGTGATTATATCGCATGATTACTGTATTAATAAAACATTACAACATAATCATATATGGTAATATTGATAAACAATTTAATAAGGAAAATTCATATAGTTTTTTAGGTAACTTCATGATAAAAGAGATTTTCATACAACTTGGTGCACTAAAAATACTTTAGGTATATTTGGCTGGCACTCCAGTGGTTAATATCATATTAGTTAATATCATAAGTTTTTGCAATGTGTTACATAGAAAAGAAACACCCATGGAAAGGCAGTCAAAATAATTTGTTTTGAAAAGTAATGCAAAGCTCTGATCTACAGTTATTACATTAAAATAAGCAGCACAGTCATAAATGTATCATTGCAGCAAAGATAACAGTATATTTAAAAGAGAATATCTAATCAGCAGCCTTTTTGTACAAGTGAAATACTGTATTAATCTAATCTGATTGATAAACATCCTATACAAACCCATAGCATTCAAAAAACAAATTTTTAAAATTTTCTGTTTTCACTCATGAGAAAACTATAGGAAAAGCTAAAAAAAAGGTTATGCATTATTGATTATACCTAGGTTATAATGCAGCATAGTGAATGTTATAATTTAAAGTTATTAGAGCATAACTTTTGCTTCACATCACTGTTTTACATAGTAGTGTAAAGTAATTGTAAAATCACAGAGGTGAGAAGCTTTATATCAATACTAAACCTAATGAGAAAACTAATATTTATATTTTCAGTTGGTTATATACCAAAGTGACTTATCCAGGTCATTGATTTAGTTTCTGTTAGATGTTTTAATTATTTTTTTTAACCACGAACAATTTATAACATGCAAATACATACCTGATTCAGCTTCTGTCAGTAATGGCCCATATACTCTTTTGAGTAGCTCATCAGCACCATGTTCTTCAAGCTGTTTATAGAACTTTAATGATATACTAACCTGAAGACAAAAATACTATCAATAATAACTCTTACATGAATATAAAATTCAATTGAAATTGGACTGTACATACTCTAACTTTGGTTTTATCTCCATTGACATTAGATATATGGAAAAGGACTCCATCAAAGTCTGCTACAGTCACATCTATTGATTCAGGTTTTAAGCTGAAATATAACAAACACAAATGAATATAAATTGAAACAATCAGGGGTCATTACTCATATCCTGCCAATGTTTTGGTCTCAGCTGCATACATTAAATGGGCTTTGTTTATGTATTG
Source organism: Stenoptilia bipunctidactyla (assembly GCA_944452665.1). Lineage (NCBI taxonomy): Eukaryota > Metazoa > Arthropoda > Insecta > Lepidoptera > Pterophoridae > Stenoptilia > Stenoptilia bipunctidactyla. Next base: position 17,042,638 of record OX101740.1, on the reverse strand, counting down.
AATTGTTTACTAGAGGTGGCATCTCAAAAATTTACAAACTGCTGTACAATAAACAAGTTGTGAGTCATACAGAGTGAGATAGGCGGTAGCGCGTCATCCTTACACTCCCCAGAGACAGGAAATATGTTATTCCATTATCATACAAATTTAATTATTTATCTAAAGTTTATTATGACGAGATCCAGGGGTCAACGTGGGCCCATCCCATGGTTTTGACACTTGTCAAGTTGCACCCTGAAGGGGTTATACTGCAGTCCAGCAATGTCTCGGCCCCCCGCAGATCTGGTATTTTTCTGTTAATAGGCCGATAAAGTACCCAGTATTATTGTAACACTTTCTAAATGTAGCGTACTCACCGTGCCAGTGAATTTCTATACTTTACAGTAAGAGTTTCTTCTATAATTCTATTATTGATCTCGAGTAAGATCATTATAACAATTATTAACCTACAGTTTTTTTCATAAAACCAACGCTCTATAGCACCTTCATTTAATAACGTAAAATTAACTTTTTAGCTACGACCGCCTAAACGTAGATACACATAGGATAGCGAGAAAAGGAAGCTCAAAAATGAATGAAATATCGGCCATTTACTCAAAGTTTTTTTTTTTTTACATATTGCACTGAAGCAATGTTTCAAGCACATACAGTCAACGAATGAACGAGAGTAGTTTCAATCATGAAATGTATCGGTTTTTCCACAACGGTTTTTTTCTAGTTCACTTAATATTATCTTGATTGAACTAGTAGAGTGATTGACAATGACAATGACAATTTTTTGAGGTTCATGCTATCCGCATTGTTTTTTTCATTGTATGTATCGCAATAATTTACTTGTAAATAAACATATAATTTACTGACCTATAGTTTACAACAAAATGTGAAGCTGTATAGAGATTTAGATAATATATCAAATTAACGACGGTTAATATGTGAATAATATGTCTAACCAAGTGTCGCAGTTTGTGACTGGTCTAAAGTCTCGAAATGGTGATATACAAACAAAAACTGCCCGCGAGCTTTATCACTATGCGAAAACAGAACTTCGAGAGGTACCTCAAGAGGAACTTACCCAGTTCCTCGATGAGTTTAATCATCAAATATTTGAAATGGTTTCAAGTAATGATGTCCATGAAAAGAAAGGTGGTGTTTTGGCCATAGGTAAGTAATACATTTATTTAATGATGTACCTGATTATACAGAGCACTAAATAAGGTATTTTTGTGACAAATTTCGGTACCTAACTAACTAATAAAAGTTTTCCATTTTGTATAATACTTGTTTATATATTATTATTACTTAACAAAATATTTTCGTCTTAGTTTAATCAAATTATTATTTTACTAAGAAAGATTTTTTTATTTCAGTATGCTTAATTGGTGGTGACTGTGACACCACTAAAACAAGGATCACAAGATTTGCTAACTATTTGAGAAATCTTTTACCATCTTCTGATGTGTCTGTTATGGAACTTGCCGCCAAAACAGTAGGACGACTTGCCACTGTATCTGGTGTTAAAAGGGCAGAATATGTAGAATTTGAAGTAAAGCGAGCTTTTGAATGGTTAAGTGAAGAAAGAAATGAGGGTAGAAGACATTCTGCAGTCTTATTACTCAAGGAGCTTGCCATTGCTATGCCAACCTATTTTTATCAACAAGTGTCTGGATTCTTTGATCATATACTAGTGGCTTTGAAAGATCCTAAGCAACAGATTAGAGAGGCAGCAGCCAAAGCATTGCGCGCTGGTTTAGTTGTCACTGCACAACGAGAATCAGCAAAGCAGTCTACTGCAAAGCCTCAATGGTATATGCAGTGTTATGAGGAATTTGCAACCTCATTTGAAGATGTTCCTACAAAAGAAAAAGGTATCTCAAAGGAAGACAAAGTCCATGGAGGTTTACTCATTATAAATGAATTGTTAAGATGTTCTAATGCATCTTGGGAGCAAAATTATTCTTATTTAATGCAAAGCTTAGATCCACAGAAAGACTTAACAGTGACCAATGACATTATCTTTATGAGTGCTAAGTTACTCAGCCCCTCTGTGAAGAGAGGCTACCTCTGTGATGGATATAAAACAGAGAATGTTCAGTATCCAGTTTCTATATATGAATCAACTGTGTGCCGCAATCTATTAATTGAAAAATTTGACAGAATTTGTCTAGGTAAATATATATTTTTATCAGTTTTAGTTTAATTTTTCTGAAAATTATCTTACCTTTTTGTGAAAGTATAGCTAGATGGCATTGCCTCAAAAAAAAATGTTATAATATGTATATTATAATATGTTAGAATTATAATAACATGAATTATAATTACAATGAATATGTATCTCATTACTGTATTTTTTGTACTGACATTTTAAAATTTCCTTTGCTTCAGATGTAATGGCACAAAGACATTTAAGAACACAGGGAGTACCACAAATTCTTCTTATAATTATTCCTAGACTGGCTGCATTTAATAAAGAACTTTTCATTAAGAAATATTTGAATTCTACTATGACCTACTTACTATCTTGTCTCCGCAGTAGAGACAGAGATAGGAACATGGCATTTACTACATTAGGATTATTGGCAGCCGCTGTTGAAGATGAAATAAAACCACATATTCCAAGAATTATGGAAATTATTAAACAAACTCTTCCTGTAAAGGATACATTAACAAAGAAACGAGCTTGGGGGGATCCTTATATATTTGCTTGCATCACTCTTTTAGGCAGCGCTGTCAAAGATTTAGTTACAAGTGATATCCGTGAATTACTGGATGCTATGTTTGCAACTGGTTTAAGTCCATCTCTTACCATTTGTCTTAGGGAGTTAAGTCAGAATATACCATCATTGAAGAAAGAAATTTCTGAAGGTCTTCTCAATATGTTATCTTTGGTTCTTACTAATAGGCCCTACATGCATCCAGGAGCCCCAAAAGGATTAGAGCAACAAATGAGTAGTATGAGTTTAGTAATTGAACCCCAAGATAGTCCCAGCATTGTGCTAGCCTTAAGGACCCTGGGAACTTTTAACTTTGAAGGGCAGCCTGGCTTAATATTTTTTGTTAAGAGATGCGCAGATCATTTCTTACAGAGTGAGTATCAGGAGATCAGGGTAGAAGCTGTGAAAACAGCTGCAAAGTTGTTGGCTGATGCTATTCAAAGAACTGCCAAAACTCCATCGAAAACCGTAACTGTGCTTACTGCAGATGTAGTCGGGAAACTCCTTGTTGTATCTGTCACTGATCCTGAATATGAAGTAAGGTATTGGGTTCTGAAGTCCCTTAATGAAGTATTTGATATCCATTTAGCTCAAGTTGAAAACTTGCATTATTTATTTATTACAATGAATGATGAACACCTAGATATTCGGGAGTTGGCCATTTGTACTATAGGCAGATTAAGCGCTGTGAACCCTGCTTATGTCATGCCAGGCTTAAGAAAAACTCTCATACAGTTCTTGACAGAACTTGAACACTCTGGAATGAGCCGAAATAAAGAACATGCGGCTAGGATGTTAGACAATCTTGTTTTACATGCACCAACACTTGTAAGACCATATATGGAGACAATACTTAATGTTGTTGTTCCCAAATTAAGGGAGCCGGATTCTAATCCAGGTGTTGTAATAAGTATTTTGAAAGCTATCGGGGACTTAGCAGACGTTAATGGAGATAATACAGGGCTGAAGAAATATTTACCTGAATTACTATCAGTGCTTCTGGAACTACTTTCAGACGCGAGTGCTACTGATAAAAGGAGTGTTGCTTTATGGGCTTTTGGCCAGTTGATCAGTGCTACTGGCTATGTTGTTACCCCATATACTGAACATCCAAGTCTAATGGATGTTCTTCTTAATTTCCTCAAAACTGAACAACATCCTAAAGATAGAAGAGAAACTATACGAGTTCTTGGTCTATTAGGCGCTCTAGATCCATATAAACACAAAACAAGAGGTTTAATAGATGGACCAGATTCAAGTTTAGTGCCCGTGACTGACAGTAAGGCTGAAGAAAACAATTTTGAAATGACGACTAGTGAAATGCTCGTTAACTGCTCATTTGCATCTCTGGATGAATACTTCCCCGCAATTGTAATTTCGACGTTGATGAGAATTTTACGAGACCCAACTCTGCAGCAACATCACAAAAGTGTTGTTCAAGCTGTGACGTTTATTTTTCAGTCTTTGGGTATCAAATGTGTGCCATATATATCACGCGTTACACCAACTTTGCTTTACGTCGCAAGAGCTACTGACAATAACAATTTTAGGGAATTTTTATTTACACAACTTGCAAAATTGATTGCTATTGTCAAGCAGCACATCCGAAATTATTTGGACAAAATATTTGACCTTATTAAAGAGTTTTGGACTCCAAATAACACCTTGCAGCCAACTATTATATTGTTGGTGGAACATATTGCAATAGCTTTGGGGTCAGAATTCAAAGTGTACCTTCCACAGCTCATGCCTCAGATATTACGCGTTCTGGCGCATGACACCAGTAAAGATAGACACGTAACAGAGAAATTACTGTATGCATTACAAAAATTTGAAGATAATTTGGATGATTACATGCATCTTGTTATACCATCTATTGTAAAATTATTCGACGCTTCTGATTGTCCGGTATCTGTTGCCAAAGTTGCGCTTGAGACTGTTGATTATTTGTCTGACTCACTAAATTATAATGAATTAGTTTCAAGAATTGTACATCCATTAGTGCGAAGTATGGAATGCAACCCTCCTTTACGACAAACTGCCATGGATACTTTATGTGCCTTGATTGTGCAATTGGGAAAGAAATACACAGACTTTATACCTTTGGTGCAAAAAGTGATCGTCAAGCATAAAATACAACATCAGAACTACGAGACTCTCTTAGCTAGAATTCAGTCTAATGAAGACTGTACGATATTTGATGATTTCTTGCAAAGTACACGACGACGGCCTCGCAATAGCAACCAAGAAGTAAGTCACATACTTCAATTGTTTTTATAAAAATTGTCCACCTATTTCTAATTACCTATTTTATGTCAACAGGCTCGTATCGTTGCTTGTGACACTTCCCAATCGATCCGAAAATTGTACGTTAACGCTCATAACTTGAAACTCGCCTGGACATTTAGCAGCCGTGTTTCCAAGGACGACTGGCTCGAATGGTTGCGACGATTCAGTATCGGACTTCTTACTGAGTCACATAGTCCAGCCCTCAGGTTTGTTAAGTTAAATTCTCATTTATTTTGTGTAAAAGAAATCGGTTAGATTCTATAATATTATTTTTATCTACAGGGCATGTCTGGCTTTAGCACATTACTACTCTCAACTTCTTCGGGATTTGTTCAATGCAGCGTTTGTGTCATGTTGGACGGAGCTCAGTAATTCAGCGCGTGTTGAATTGTCCAATGCTTTGGAACAAGCTTTGACGGCCCCCGATGCCCCAGAACTCGCGCATACTGTGTTAAATTTGGCAGAATTCATGGAGCATTGCGAGGGAGGTGCATTGCCTATTCCAACAAATTTACTAGGAGAACGCGCGATGCATTGCCGAGCATATGCCAAAGCGCTACATTATAAGGTAAACTACTTAATCTTCTAAACCAGACTACTTTCTTATTTATATGGCTGTAACTACTAAATATTATTTTTATTTTTAACAGGAAGATGAATTCAGAAATGGTGCAACTTCACAAGTAGTAGAAGCTTTAATACACATAAATAATAAGCTGCAACAAAAAGAGGCCGCTGAAGGTTTATTAGAAAGAGTTATGTCACAAAGAGAGGCTGGAGACACCAATTTAAAGGTTCAAGTGCGTTGGTACGAAAAACTACACAATTGGGAAAAAGCTTTACATCTTTATGGAGATAAGTTGAGCAATGACGCAAATGATATGGACGCATACTTAGGAGAACTTCGTTGTTTTGAAGCGTTAGGAGAATGGGTGAAGCTGTACGACTCGGTTTGCAAGAAATGGGTCGGTATGAGCAACGATGAGAAGTATAAATCCGCGAGACTAGCTGCGGCAGCGGCCTGGGGCCTCAACGAGTGGGACTCCATGGCCAATTACGTAAGATTTCTGCCTGAAAATACACAAGATGGTGCTTTCTACAGGGCTGTTCTTAGCATTCACGATGAGAACTATGAAACTTCTAAACAATTCATTGACCAAGCGCGCACTTTGCTCGATTCTGAATTAACTGCTGTCGCTTCTGAAAGTTATCAAAGAGCATACGGAGCCCTAGTTAATGCCCAGTTGCTCGCTGAACTCGAAGAAGTTATTACGTACAAGTTAGTCACCGAGAGGAGGGAAACTATCAGACACGCATGGTGGAAACGCTTGTTAGGTGGGCAAAGACTGGTCGAGGACTGGCGCAGAATTCTACAAGTACGTAGTTTAGTGTTGACTCCTCAAGAAGATATGGCGACGTGGCTCAAATTTGCCTCTTTATGTAGAAAAAGCGGTGCTCCTCGACAAGCCCATGGAACGCTTGTCATGTTGCTCGGGTCAGATCCAAGCAAAAATCAGGACTTACCGCTTCCGACTCATGAACCCCGATTAACTCTAGCTTACGCAAAACATCTGTGGGTGGCTGGTGACAAACAGCTGGCTTACGACCAACTTAAGCGTTATGTAGTCGCCGCGGAAGCAGACGACCCAGAACAAAGCCGACTTTTAGCGCGCTGTCACCTCAAGATCGGCGGCTGGTGTGAAGCCCTGCACGGCATTAACGAGGTGTCTATACCAGAAATTTTAATAAACTACGAATCGGCTACTAAATTAGAGTCTGATTGGTACAAAGCTTGGCATGCGTGGGCTTACATGAACTTCGAGACTGTTCTTTTCTACAAACATCAAGAAACCAACGATGGTGCTAATCAATTGGAAAATAAACCTGATTATATTGAGCAGCACACGGTTCCCGCAGTGAAAGGCTTTTTCAAGTCCATCAATCTTTCTCACGGAAGCTCTCTGCAGGACACGCTTCGTCTATTGACACTTTGGTTTGATTACGGACATCACTCATCGGTTCATGAGGCCCTTGTGGAGGGAATCAGAACTATAGAGGTCAACGTTTGGCTTCAAGTCATTCCTCAGCTTATTGCTAGGATCGATACACCAAGAGCATTAGTCAGCAAATTAATTCACACTCTTTTAATCGACATAGGAAAATCACACCCACAAGCTTTAGTTTACCCATTGACAGTGGCTTCTAAATCTTCGTTTGTGGCTCGTAAGAATGCAGCTAATCAAATTCTTAAATCAATGTGTACTCACTCTAGTAACTTAGTTAACCAGGCGGCCATGATTTCTGAGGAGTTGATCAGAGTAGCCATTCTTTGGCATGAGCAATGGCATGAAGCGCTAGAAGAAGCTTCTAGATTGTACTTTAGTGAGCGCGATGTGAAGGCCATGTTCAAGATACTGGAGCCTCTCCATGCTATGTTGGAGAGAGGTCCGCAAACTTTGAAGGAGGTATCTTTCAGTCAAGCTTATGGTCGGGATTTAAGTGATGCGCAAGAATGGTGTAATCGATTCAAGGTAAGCGTTTTTACCGCTGTATTATAAAACTATGCAAGAGCTTTAACTATAACTTATTTTTTTTAAGAAATATTTGAATTTATGTGTATTTATGAGTGGGAAACTTTGTATTCTTATTCTTATAATGCTTTTTCTGATTATTTCCTTACTAAAGATATTTACTTTGTAGATATGTTTTACTTTGTACTTTCGTGATACGTAACTATGATGGTTTTACCAGAAAAATCGATCGACGTTGATCGAAAACAAGCGACTGGTCTGGTAGTTTTAATTGATCGACGGATACCGTTCTACTATATCCGGCGCGGCGAACCTTGATCCCTATGACACTGACAGTACTTTCCACAACATAACCTTGTAGTGCCGTCACCGTTACATTAGAATCGTATTGGAGGCTTCTAAAAATGGCATTTATTTATTTTACGTAGCTATATTCCAATAAAATGATATTCCGTTGGAATTATAACAATTCATAACATTTGCAAGAAATTATCTCAATCACATTTTACGTTTACGTTCTGCAAAAGTTACTTTGTATAATTAAATAAATACCCTACGTAAAATAAATAAATGCAATTTTTAGAAACCAATACGATTCTAATGTAACGGTGACGGCACTACAAGGTTATGTTGTGGAAATTACTGTCAGTGTCATAGGGATCAAGGTTCGCCGTCGATCAATTCCATCGGTCGACGTTCGTCGATAGGTCTGGTAGAAACTATCGATTGACGGTGACTATTGCATTCTACCATCGATCGACGATTGATCAAGTATTCTCTAAACACCCTGAAATAAAAATGCCAATAGTTATTTCTTTTAAAAAAAATCTAAAATCTACTTTTTTCAGGAGTCCGGTCGCCTTCACGATCTGAACCAAGCGTGGGATCTATACTACCACGTGTTCCGTCGAATCAGTCGCCAATTGCCTCAACTGACGTCACTCGAGCTGCAATACGTGAGCCCGCGGCTGCTTGGGTGTAGAGACTTGCAACTGGCGGTCCCTGGGTCGTATGTGCCTGATCTGCCGCTAGTCCGCATCGCACATATACAGTCTAGTTTGCAGGTTTGTTTGAATAAATAAATAAATAGGATAACTATGTTGTTTTAGGTTCGCTAGGAATGTGAACATCATTAATATTTATGACGCCTTATATCACCGCTGCGGCAATTATGTGTTTTTAGTCTTCTTCACTAACTTACCATCATGCGTTATTCAAATACGATCAACAGCGGGTTTATCGACTTTCCTCAATCGAATTGCACCCTACTTTAAAAACTGCATTTAAATATCCTTCTTTGATTTATTTTTACAACTACCTTGATCTTTTGAATTTTTAAGAACTTTTTAAGGACAAACTTCAAAAATAATAGAAAAATTAATTTTATGTCACTCATGTGTCAAAAAGAATACGTTAACCCTTTAACCGCCACGGTCGGATATAACCGACAAATATTTTCGAGTCCATTCTGCCAAGGTCGTATATATACGACTAAAAACCACCATTCGTTTCATATGCTTTTTTATTGAATTATGTTTAAAAAATGTTAATATTTAATAATTGTTTTAAACTATCGCGATTATTTTCACTATGACTATGATTTAATGTATTTACGGGATTCTTACGACGATTTTTGATTTTATTTTCGCACGTCCGATATTTCGATGCTGTTACAAGCACCATGATCGCGGACTGGTGGTAAGAATCCCGTAAATACATTAAATCATATGTTAATATTTGGTAAATGGTTAATCAAGTAATCATTTACAATTGAGTACACTTAAGTCTCTTAATTAGAAAACCTTAAAAAAATGTCAGTAGTTAGATAAATTACTGATTTTACTATTAGAAAATTGCATTGATGTCCAGCGCCAGTGTCGGATATAACCGACGGGGATTTTATAGGGATGGGACATAAGCAAAGATTTACTGAAACAAACTTATTATGTTCGTGTTATCAATAAATGTGATTTAACTACATTAAAAGGTGTAAACTTCATCACCGTATAGAGTCATAAAAATATTCATCTTTGGCCTAATATATTGTGCGGAAATGAATAAATCTTTCAAAATCTTTTTAACGATATTTGTTTCGTTTGGTTACCGAAATACATAATATTAGAAATTTAAATCAAAATCAAAATCAATTTATTGCTTCAAATATGGTGGTATATACATTTGGTGGTAAATATTCGTTATTGAGCTCATATTTTACTGTCTTACAGCATGCAATATCAGTGTGTAAACAATTAATAACTATATAATTCAATTAAAATTCATCAAATTAAAAAATCATACATGCATACAATTTAATTAAATATTTAATATTATGTTTTCTTAGGTTAGAAAAAAAATCAGATACTTTTATTTATTACATGTCAAATTTGCTATTAAAAAAATCATTAATTGTATAAAAACATTGCTCTATAAGCCATTGGCGTAGGATAAATTTAAATTTTGTCAGCGGCAAGTTTTTTAACTTTGTTGGTAATTTATTAAATATTTTAATACACATGACATAACTATTTCTAATACATATCTCAGTTTTGACATTTGGTAAACATAATTTATTTGGAAATCTTGTATTAAATTTCAAGATTTCTTTTTTTTCCACAAAACATTCCGGGTGTATTTTTACAAATAATGCCGTTTCATAGATATATAAACAGGGTACAGTTAAGATTTTCATGCTTTTAAACAAAGGCTTGCAAGTCGTCCAAGAATCTACATCAGCAATTGCTCGAATACATTGTTTCTGAGATAGAAAGGCTTTATTTATTTTAACCAAATTACCCCAAATGAGTATTCCATACCTTAAAATTGAGGCAACGTAGCCATAATACGCTTTGAGTGCTGTTTTCCTATCAGCCATTTTACCTAATTTCCATAAAACATATGCAAATCTGTTTATTTTCAAACAAACATATTCTATGTGCAAGTTCCAAGAACAGTGTTGGTCAAAATGTATGCCTAAGAATGAGTAACTGTCTACCTCTTGAATTGTTTCGTTATTATATTTTAATTCTAGTTTTAATTTTTTTGCCCCTTTATTTAAAAATTGTAAATACTTAGTCTTAGTCATATTAACAGTCAAATTATTGTGTCTAAGCCAATTGATTATGTCAAGAATTGTATTATTGATAATGTCGTTGAAATAATTATTTGAGTTATCTGGAATTAAAATGGAAATGTCATCTGCATAAAGTGTCATGTGAAATTTAGTTATAAGTGGCAAGTCATTTATATACAATAGGAAGAGAAGGGGTCCCAGTAAGCTACCCTGGGGCACGCCAGTCCTATTTACTTTAGATGCAGATCTCCAAGTAGTCTCTAGGAAAGAACTATCCGTATTTTTTATTTGGACAAATTGTGTTCTGTTTTCTAGATAACTTTTTATCCAGTTAGCCGCTAAGCCCCGAATGCCATAAGCTTCACATTTTCGCAAAAGTAAGCTGTGAGAGACACAGTCAAACGCTTTGCTCATATCAAAGTACACCACTACAGCTTTAATTTTTTTGTTTGTCAATTTTATAATATCGTCAATTAAATTAAATGCAGCAAGAGTTGTTGACTTTCCTTTTTGAAAGCCATACTGGTTAGGATGAAGAATATTAAATGTGGATATGAATTTGGTCAAGCGATTATGCATACATTTTTCGAATATTTTAGATAGAACAGTTATTAAGGCTATAGGTCGGTAGTTTAAAGGATCATTTTTGTTGCCTTTTTTGTAAATAGGTATAATTACGGTATTTTTGAGTTTATCAGGATAAGTTCCTTGTTTGAAAGATATATTAATTATATGAGCTAATACTGGGGCTATGTACATACTTGATTGTTTTATTATTTTTGTCGGTATCTCATCATAACCGACTGAATTTGTATCTTTCAAAGACTTTATTATCTTAGATACTTCTGCGGCATCCGTTGGAAATAGAAACATTGTAGCGTTATTGAACTTAATGTTATTTTCCGTTAGTGTATGCGATGTCGGATTTATATTTGATGTATTATTAATAAAATGCTCATTCAATACGTTACATATGTCTTCAGGGTTGTTGTACAATTTATTTTTATACTTTACTTCTTTAATGTCATGTTGGTTTTTTTGAGTGCCTGCATTATTTTTTATTAATTTCCAGGAGGCACGGGATACATTAGTGGCACTGTTTAAAAACGCTATATTAGCATTTTTATTAGCTGAAGCTAGACATTTTTTAAATAGTTTATTGTACCTAATATATTTAATATGGTCAGAATGATTTTTTGTTCGATAATATGTGAATCTTAGTTTCCGTTTAGTCCCTGAAGATATTCTCAGGCCTTTTGTTAGCCATCTATATTTTTTGGGCTTAAATTTCTTTTTTATGGTGTATAATGGAAAACATTGCTCAAACAATAAAGAATAAATGTCAAAAAACATATTGAACGCCTTATTTGCATCTGATTCTGTATATACGTCTTGCCATTTCAGTGATGATAAATATTGATTGAATTTACGAAGATTTTCGTTATTCATATCCCGTTTTTGTGTGTAAATTATAGTTGGAGGTATTCTTTTATTCAGCAGTGGCGTTTTCAGGTATTGAGCTGTCTCATGGTCAGAAAGGTTTAGGGGGAGTGTACCTCCTACAGACTCAGGTTTGTTGCTAATTATTTGGTCTAGGCAGGCATTCCTCCTGGTACGCTCCCTTATGTGAATGTTAAAGTTATAGGTATTAATTATTCTTTCATATTCTGTAGATATATCATTATTTTTTAGAATATCAATATTAAAATCGCCCGATATAATTATTTGACGATTTCTTTTTTTACGTAAAATTTGGAGTAATTTTTCAAGTTTATTTAAAAAGAGATACGGATTACTGTTAGGTGTTCTGTATATACATATTATTAAACATTTATATTCAGGAATGTCAATACCACAGGATTCAAATATAAAATCACAATTAAATTCATTTAAAAGGTCAAGTTTTGTAAATTCAATATAATTTTTACAAAATATACATGTACCTCCACGATTAACTTTTGTTTTTCTACTATACCAGGTAGCCATGTTGTAACTATGAAAATTAATATTGGATTCATGCCCAGTTTTTATAAAAGTTTCTGAAAAACACAGAATATCAAAGTACCAATTTGATTCTGATAATTTTTGAAGTTCAATAAGTATATTTTCTTTTTTGTTTACTAAGCCGGCTATATTTTGGTGTAAAAGTGTCAGGTTAGTTTTTTCATCGTCAACGAAAAAAATCATTCTTTATAGGAGTTTTAGCGGTATTTAGTTGATCAGATGTTTGTGTGTTATTATTTTTAGCATTTTTATGACGTATTGCCTCGAATAAGTAAGGTATGGTGGTCTGTTTGAGTTTATTCTTTGGTCTGTTAACGGTTTTATTATTATTCTTTGATATTTGCAAGCCCTTATTTTTAGTGAAACCGTGAATAAAATTTTTTTCGTAATATATGCAGTCTATAATTCTGTTTATTTTTTTACATAATTTAAAAAGGTTAATATTATTATTGTTATTATCATAAAGTCTTAGATTTGTATTACATTCAATAAAATAACTATTTGGGAATAAATTGCAAACCCGAGTAATTTCTTTGTTGAGCAAAGTCTCATTAAGGTATGGATTATCTAAAACGCTCAATACAAGCACTATATTATTTTTAAGGGTGTTTAGTGTAGAAAACAGTTCTGACGTAAATTTAAGTGGGTTTTTTTCATTCTCGCCAACGCTAATAACAAAAATATCCGATGCAGCAATGTTCTTGTCGTAGTCCCTTAATATCTCTTGTGTGCAGGCATTAGGTTTTATCATAGAAGTAATCTGATACTTTTCGTAATTTGTATGCAGCCTAGAGCGTCTTAGATTTGGTGCAAGTCTAGAGCACTGCTGGGATCCAAATATTTTTATAGTTTTTTCTGTTTTTAATTTCACATTTTCTTCTGCGGGTTTTAGATTTATGTCTGTTATTTCATTAATTAACTGTATAAATGAGTCATCTTTAGGTATATCGGATAGTATCTTTTTATTTGATTGTTTATTTATTTTTTCTTTTTTGGTTGTCATAGGAGTTTTGCAGCAAATTTGTTTAAGTTTAATTATAGTAGCTTCCTTGTCAGCGAGTTGTTTCTCTAAAGCTAATTTTTCAAGGGTTAAATTTTCTATTTCTTTTTCAGCTATTTTTAGTTTGTATATTAAATCAAGATTATATTTTTTTATGTCATCTATTTCCTCATCATACCGCGTTGATAAGTCAGGCAAGCTGCGTCTTGGAGTAGAATTCGTAGAAAGTATAGAGTTGTCGTTACTATTATTTATAAGCCTACTTGCTTGACTATTTACAACTGGAGTGGAACATACTTTTTTTTCGATTTCTTAAAGTGACATTTTCCTGTGGATCTCGGGAAGTTAATGGAGTCGTAGTTTTGCTTATTGCTGGTATTTCGGAAATATGTGTATTTTTATCGCTCGTTGTACTTATATCTACTACTTTACCTTTTTTGGAGAGGCAGTATGGGCAGTTCCATTTTTGTCTTTTTTCTTTGTTAAATAGTAGAAACCGCCTTTTCGAAATGATTGCACAATCTAAGTCATAATATTTTTTGCATTTATTACATTGCAATCCTTCTCCGTCTAAGTATTTCTTTTTACATTTTGAGCACGTCGATGTATTCATATTGTTAATTATAATGTAATGAAAAATTTTATAAAAGTTATACGATTAAGAAAAAATAATGTGCATTCAATATTAGTTACGCCATCTGTTCGCGTTTTCAAATAACTTGATGTCATTCATCTAAGAGTGTCAATAATATAGATGTTCCTGTTCACTTCAAAACATAGTCTTAAATTTCGCTAGATGTCAGTATGAGCAATATTAAATATAACGCCCTCTATCCGCATCCGTTGGTTACTCGATAAGCTGCGTCTAAGGGCGATCTATATCTTACAAAATAGTTCAATGTTAAGCCGTTAGATGTCACTGGTGTTTAAGTGTTAGCATATTTTGTTCGTCAAGTCCCGTTATTTTCCGTTGGAATGATGACTAATTGATAATCACATTATTTTCGAGATAAACAATTTAAAGCTGCACAGAATTTATGATTTCACTGTCACACAATTGAAAAAAACTCCGTTTGTTACACGTTAAAGTTCTCAAAGATACACTTAGTCAGCTGTTTCTTGATGCTATTGTCGTTTTGATTATTACTTGCAAAATCATATAATTAGTAGGTTGATTTACTGGATAACAATTTTGTGCAATATTTAGGTAACACCAATAACTTTTTCACAATTTATTTTGAACACTACGTATTTTAAATATATTTAAGGAATTAAATTCACAGAGCCAATGTTTACATGACAGCTAGCGCCATCGAACGTGGTGGAACGTCGATGTTAATATCAAAGTTCCTCTTTCTATCTATTTGTCTGTTACCTCTTCAAACTTAAACAGCTGAAACTATTAAGATTGAATTTGAAACGTGTGAAGCTGGGACGGGTATATCGATCTACCATTGAACATACCTATTTGTTGTAGGTATTTATTTTATTTATTTTTAGTTTTACTGTGCTTGGCGCTGGGAGCACGACAACTGATATAGAGTCTGGCGGGTAAAAGGTTAAGGTCATAGCCGAGTCAAGTAAAAAAATACTCAACGGGCTCGTGTCTGGGTGTTTACTAGGATACGACTTGTTCTGCAATGTTGTCACCATAACATGACAAACATACTCTGGCGATATTGCTATGATTGCTAATGACACTTTGACTATTTTATTCCATTCTTGTTCAAATACTCTGGTCCCAGTTTGTCATGTTCGTATTGTGCATCCACAGCTCATTGCACCTGCTATATAAGCAATTTGGTTGTGGCATGACATTGGCTCTCACAATTAGCTGTCTTGTGTTTGTTTTTTTTTTTTCATGTCACGGTCAATTTGTACTGTACCTATTTGTATTTGATAATTCTGACTGAAAAAGAGTGCCAAGAGTTTTTTTCCGCCGGCTTTTTTTGTCTCTTGGTCTACTGTGATATCTTATTTAACAACTATCAACAACTAGTTGTGTTTTGTGAAATTCCTAAGATGAATCAAACTTTTTGAATTTTTTTGAATTTTTTGATACATTTAATGGAGTCTGTTTAAATATTTATTTAAAATTTCAGGTTATAACATCAAAACAACGCCCGCGTCGTTTATGCATCCGAGGGTCAAACGGAAAAGATTACATGTTCCTTCTAAAAGGCCACGAAGATTTACGTCAAGACGAGCGAGTTATGCAACTATTCGGTCTCGTTAATACTTTGCTACAAGCCGATCCTGATACTTTTAGACGAGATCTAGCAATTCAGAGATACGCTGTGATACCTCTTTCGACGAATTCTGGCTTGATTGGATGGGTCCCGCACTGTGATACGTTGCATTCGCTGATCAGAGATTATAGAGAAAAGAGGAAGTGTCTTTTGAATATAGAACATAGAATAATGCAACGGATGGCTTCTGATTTAGAGAAGTTGACGTTGATGCAAAAGGTACGTCTTTATTTTTGATTTCTCTGATTATATCATGTATTTGTTATACTGAGTTTTACTATCTATCAAAATGTAACATTAATAGTCGATCTTTTATTTAAAACACTACAATGTTTGAGTGTTTCCATGACAGCCGAAATCTAAATGTCTCTTTAGAAAGAATCGAAAATTTTGTTTCAACATCAACATCGAAGTGAATAAATCGGTAATTTTTGACTAACTCCAGCAGTGCTAATATGCGCAGGATGATAGATAGAATTACTCTTTTCGGTAGCATGATAAAGCCCACAGAACCAAATCTGACATATTCCAAAAATACATACGTAGGTAGGTACTTAAGTGCCATATTCTAAAAATATCTATATAAAGGCCCGATTTAGCGTTGGCGATGGTCAAAACTAAATTCATACCATAAGCAATATACTATTAGCTAAGACATAATTCATATATTAAATTATTCACTAATTTTCAATAATAATTCAATACAGGTCGAAGTCTTCGAGCACGCATTAGAACATACAGCGGGAGACGACTTAGCCAAGCTCCTATGGCTGAAGAGTCCATCTTCCGAAGTGTGGTTCCAACGCCGAACCAACTACACCCGTTCCTTAGCCGTTATGAGCATGGTCGGGTATATCCTGGGCCTGGGTGACAGGCATCCGTCAAATATAATGCTGGATAGGGTGACGGGCAAGTTCCTGCATATAGACTTCGGTGATTGCTTCGAAGTGGCCGTGACTAGGGATAAGTTCCCGGAGAAAATTCCTTTCAGGTTGACTAGGATGCTTATTAATGCGATGGAGGTGAGTTTTCTTTTGTTAATAAATTTATTATCTGAGGTATTATAAAATGAGACATGGATAATTACTATTATAGAAGCTTTGTTGGATTTTGATTTTTTTTTAATTACAATTAAGTTTAATAGTTGCCTTATATTATTATTGCCAGTCGTAAATATGCCTAAAGGTACACGCACACTATGCCGTGTCGCATCGCACCGCAAAAATCCGCCACTGATTTTCCCGTGCTCTGCGATTTGTCACAGTGTTCTATACCAAGTGGACTAGTCAAGCGAGTCTGTAGACAAGAACATCTAGACGTTCAATACATCATACTCAAACGACACATTACTCATAAAGTGTCAAGAGAAACTCGACCTTGTGTTACAAGACTTAAAGCTGTAATTCGTGTTTTTTTACAGTACAGTAAACGCAACGTCTAGACTTAGGCTGTACTCAAAATACATCGATCCGCTGCGACCCGGTCCGTCACAGTGCGCTATGCTAACATTTTTTTATAAGGTCAGGCACGGTCCCCCGTGTTGCGCCCCGGCATAGTGTGCGCGTACCTTAATTGTGCTTATGCGAAAATAAAAATTGTACGTGATAAATTCTGGTGAAACCAATGCTTTATGACAGTAATTTGAAATCTCTATAATTTATTTACTCTTAACCCTCAGGTAACCGGAATAGAAGGAACATACCGCGGCACTTGCGAATCAGTGATGGAAGTGTTGCATCGTCACAAAGATAGCGTAATGGCAGTGCTTGAAGCGTTCGTATACGACCCGCTTCTCAACTGGAGGCTCATTGACGCTGCCCGAAGGTCCAGAGGTGACGGAGAAGTGCCAACGTCAGAGACATCACCACAACCTAGCAGGAGTAGAATATCCATAGGCTTGAACGAACCATTAGACCCTCCAGCTGAAAACAACTTGAACAAACGCGCTCTCGCCATCGTTAACAGAGTACGCGACAAGTTGACTGGAAGAGACTTCCCGCATATCGACGAAGTAGTCACCGTTCAGAAGCAAGTCGATTTACTCATACAACAAGCTACTAGCAATGAAAACCTTTGTCAGTGCTACGTAGGGTGGTGTCCATTTTGGTAGCACTCGCGGGAACTTAACTATATAAATTTGGGATAAATATAAGTTGTAGTTATTTGTAGATTATGTATATCCATATGCATTTTGTTATGTAAGTTTAAATACTGGTGTTATTACTAAGTTGCAAATGCTAAATCATTGTGACCATATATTAAATGTTTTGTTTTACTATGTTTTGTATTTTTAAACCTCTGAAAATATTATACGAAGATAATGTTTTTAAGTTTTTGCATTTAAAATGCTCAATTATTCTGAAATAAATTAAAAAAGTCCTTTTCGGGTAATTTTTATTTATCACATTTTTCATTTATTTAAGAATAATTGAGCATTTTAAATGCAAAAACTTAAAAACATTATTAAACATTTCAATGCTTCACTTTAACTGGGATTCACAATTTCTGTAAAGAAATTGGTCTCGGGTGGTCTTACTTAGCTGCAAAGTTATACCATTAGATGGAACTACGTTAGCAATATAACGTAAAATCGAAAATGTGGTAAAAAGTAATTTCGAGGCGTACCGCCAGGCCCCGGTAGCTCAGTGGAAGAGCATTCGTCCGGCAAACGAGAGGTCCCAGGTTCGAGTTCTGGTCGGGTAATTTTTATTTATCACATTTTTCATTTATTTATTTATACGAAGATTTTTAGAAAAATGGTTCGGACATCAGACAATGTGCTCCTCGCAAATTCATTAACCCGCCGCTAAGTAGGGATTTCAGCACGCCTATCTTCAATCTCTATAGTTGTATTTTTCTAATCTATGGGATAATATACCTAATTATTAATATTTATACCGATAAGATATCATCACTTTATTTTTATTTAAGTTTTACTTTAAACCTAATTGAAATAAAATTTAAAGTACGTAGGCATACCGCTTTTTTATTTGTGAAATAACCCGTGTTTGACCTCAATATCACCTGATGGTACCTATATGAAGATAAGGTCGAAGGTTTTGCATACGGGTTAAGGACGGCACTGGGTCTATACTATATTGGCGGAACACACGGGAGCGGTGATATTATGCGGCAGATTTTATATGAAGTGTGGTTTGAATTTTATTTTTGCATCCAGGGACTTCAGAGCCCACCCTGAGCGTCTGAAATTCCAACACGGTAGAAAGAACTCGTCAGCAAATTTAAGTAAGTTTACATAAAGTAAATACCAATCAACACTCTGGTGTTGATGTGGTCTTTGATGTGTTCTAACAATACGTATCTTTAGTGCGTTTTATGTCAATTTCATCTGATGGTGAGTGAAGAAAAGGTCATTGGCCTAGGAAGATTTGTTCCGGATGTTAGTACCTACCTACATAAAATTAGGTGCACAAATGAGTCTCTGTTTATGCGGTTAGAAACCTAAATACAGGGTACCGAAGATTTTCTATGCACGATTTGTTTATTATTATGAAAATATAAACAAATCGTGCAAAATCATACGTAGAAACTTTGTACTACCGAGTACCTACTTGAATTTGTGTAATTTTCATATATACTACGGCCGACCTGGGTCCGGAGTCTGTTTAGGGACTTCCAAATTGGCCATGGCAAATCTTTTCCGGGCGGGAGGTGTTCAGACAGAGTCAAGGGGGGTTGGGCAAATTTTTCACTCCATAAATTGACTCTCGTTTTTGCGGCATCGGCAGGGTTTATTGGGGGGACCGAGTGGTAAAAACTTTTTCGGCTTTTTAGCCTTAGGGGCACGGGACAATAGTGATGCATGGGGTGTTTGGGATCTGTGACCATTTTTGATTTTTCGACACAGCTCGCTGTATATCTGCGAACGTCTGGAGGGGCAATCCCAGCGAGTGGGTACAGCTTCTCTAACGGAGTAGGTTTTAAACATCCAGTAATAAGCCGACAGGTGTCGTTGAGTGCTGTATCCACCCGCGTAGTATGGCTTGAGCGACACCACACAGGGCAGGCATATTGAGCAGCAGAGTAGCAGAGTGCCAGACCAGACGTGCGCAGAACAGTAGGTAAGGTGCCCCAGTCTGTAGTTGTCAGGCGTTGCAGGATGTTATTGCGAGCGGATACTTTTCTATTGGCTTTAAAACAGTGTGCTTTGTAGGTTAGTGATCTATCGAGGGTTACTCCTAAATATGTAGGGTTTTCACAGTGCATAATTTGTTCACCCCGCCAGTGGACATAAAGTACCCGGTGTGCTTGCCGGTTGCGAAGGTGAAAAGCTTGGCATTGCGTCTTAGTGGGGTTCGGCCTCAGGGCATTTGCGTCGTTGTAATTGCCCAGGTTGGCTAAAGCCGAGTTCAAATTTGCTTCCGCCTCCTCGAAAGTTGTTGTTTGAGTGGCCAGTGCAAGATCATCAGCATATAGATAGCTTCTGGTGTTTGGGCTCGCTGGTTGGTCGTTCGTGTAGATATTGAACAATATCGGTGCCAAGACGCTACCTTGTGGAAGACCATTCTTTTGATTTCGCCATCTGCTTTTGTCTTCGAGTAGGCTTACTTGGAACCGGCGATTGTGTAGCATTTCCCTGAGCAATTGCACAAGTTTTAGATCTTCCGTTATATTTGTCACTTTCCACAGTAGGCGGTTGATGTTGACAGTGTCGTATGCAGCTGTTAGGTCGACAAACACGACTCCAGTTATTTTGTTTGTCTCGAACTCATCTTTAATGTGTTGAGTCAGATTGAGGATTTGATTGCAGCATGATTTTCCAGGTCTGAAACCAGCTTGGTCTGGTATCAGTTTGTTGTCAATAAGGCCAGTTAAGCGCCTTAATAACATCTTTTCAAATAGTTTGAATGTGTGGCAGAGAAGAGAGATTGGGCGGAAACTACTTGGATCGTTTATTTCGAAGTAATAGGTATTTTAACATTTTATTGTAGAAATTTCATTATTTTATAATATACTCGAATTGATACATTGAATCATCATATAGATTAACACGTAGCCCATTTAGTAATTGTTAAATTTTATTAAATAGCTACGGTTAAAGAATCGTAAGAATAATAAACAAGTTAAAAGTAGAAATTTACATAATAGAGTCGGAATATTTGTTTGCGTATAAGGAATAAGAAGGTTTTAGAGTAGAAGTTTGTGCAAGTATTAAAATACTTTTCGTCATCATACGATTGCGATTAGTTACTTGTTACATAGATTTGAATTACTTATAGGATTTATGAATAGGTTGATACTAATATAGGAAGGTATAAGATGCTCGGATTTGTTAGATTTAATAAGTTAATTTAAAGTTGTTGGAAACCTTCCATAATATTGAAAACTAAAAATTATTGGACTGATCACCCAAGAAGTTTTTTATAGGTAATTTCATATAATTGGAACGATTTATTTTGGTAGAGTCTTAAATAATTGGTTTTTGAATGGTTGATAATTATATATAGTGAATAGTATTATGTTAGATAAATAAGTATTTGGCACACAATTAGGGTACAAGGGCACAAAGCCATCCTTCAGTTTGATAACGGTGTAAACGAGATTTCTCTGTTTCAAAAATATCAAAAATTATTTCAAAATATTGGAGACAAAATGTCTTAGAACGGTGACCCTAATGTAATGAATAAATTAAAAGTTGTGAGTCGACTCAATAAAATGAAGTACCCTAAATATGATACGATATAAATGTATAAATAAAAAATACGGTGGCCACCGATAGAAATAAAATATCCCAGAGTAGTAGTGTAGCCAATACTGGAGGATAGAATAATGTATGTAGAACTTGTTAAGACATTTGAAAAGGTAAATGAATTAATGGAGTGTAAGAAAAATTTTAAGTGGAAATGGCGAAAGAAAGGAAAAAGCATGTAGGAATAGCTTTTTTCATAAAAATAAAAAATAATTTTTTCAACACACTTGCTTGTAAAGTGAGCCTTATTCTATTGAATTTAGAACTATAAACTGGGCTATAAGTCACGCGTGCATAATATATTATACCCTAGTGCATAATATAATGAATCCTACAAAGTTGAATTGTACCTTAGTGCAAATTACATGCGAGTAAACAGAGCATATTTTATTGATCCGAGTTATACATTAAATATATGAGGGCGCGCGGACAGGCGGCGCGCGTGCAGCAGCAGCGGCTGCACGGCGCCTCCAAGCAACAATAGCGTGTGTACGTGTAATGGGCAGGGCTACTGACGCGCAGCAGCTGTTAGCTACTTCAAATAAATTTTATGACCACGTATGTCTGTCTTTTACTCACAAGTGTCTTTTACTCAAAAAGATGCGAAATATCTCTAATGAAGCTACTTCTTCTTTGCGTGTCGATGAATATGTTTATTATATTTTGCCCGCCCAGAAACTTGCCACCTTTATGGCGTTACCGGTGGCTTGTACGAGATCCTCGGTAGTGCAGGTTTCCGGGCACATGGGGCAGGAGAGAAGGTGTAACATTGTTTGTGGAGTCGCGCCGCACAAACAATGCTCATCTCCGTCAACGCTGAAACCCCATTTTACAACGTTTTCTTTACTACGGCCGACCTGGGTCCGGAGTCTGTTTAGGGACTTCCAAATTGGCCATGGCAAATCTTTTCCGGGCGGTAGGTGTTCAGACAGAGTCAAGGGGGGTTGGGCAAATTTTTTACTCCATAAATTGACTCTCGTTTTTGCGGCATCGGCAGGGTTTATTGGGGGGACCGAGTGGTAAAAACTTTTCCGGCTTTTTAGCCTTAGGGGCACGGGACAATAGTGATGCATGGGGTGTTTGGGATCTGTGACCATTTTTGATTTTTCGACACAGCTCGCTGTATATCTGCGAACGTCTGGAGGGGCAATCCCAGCGAGTGGGTACAGCTTCTCTAACGGAGTAGGTTTTAAACATCCAGTAATAAGCCGACAGGTGTCGTTGAGTGCTGTATCCACCCGCGTATTATGGCTTGAGCGACCCCACACAGGGCAGGCGTATTCTCCAGCAGAGTAGCAGAGTGCCAGACCAGACGTGCGCAGAACAGTAAGTGAGGTGCCCCAGTCTGTAGTTGTCAGGCGCTGCAGGATGTTATTGCGAGTGGATACTTTTCTATTGACTTTGAAACAGTGTGCTTTGTAGGTTAGTGATCTATCGAGGGTTACTCCTAAATATGTAGGGTTTTCACAGTGCATAATTTGTTCACCCCGCCAGTGGATATTAAGTACCCGGTGTGCTTGCCGGTTGCGAAGGTGAAAAGCTTGGCATTGCGTCTTAGTGGGGTTCGGCCTCAGGGCATTTGCGTCGTAGTAATTGCCCATGTTGGCTAAAGCCGAGTTTAAATTTGATTCCGCCTCCTCGAAAGTTGTTGTTTGAGTGGCCAGTGCAAGATCATCAGCATATAGATAGCTTCTGGTGTTCGGGCTCGCTGGTTGGTCGTTCGTGTAGATATTGAACAATATCGGTGCCAAGACGCTACCTTGTGGGAGACCATTCTTTTGATTTCGCCATCCGCTTTTGTCTTCGAGTAGACTTACTTGGAACCGGCGATTGTGTAGCATTTCCCTGAGCAATTGCACAAATTTTAGGTCTTCCGTTATATTTGTCACTTTCCACAATAGGCGGTTGATGTTGACAGTGTCGTATGCAGCTGTTAGGTCGACAAACACGACTCCAGTTATTTTGTTTGTCTCGAACCCATCTTCAATGTGTTGAGTCAGATTGAGGATTTGATTGCAGCATGATTTTCCAGGTCTGAAACCAGCTTGGTCTGGTATCAGTTTGTTGTCAATAAGGCCAGTTAAGCGCCTTAATAACATCTTTTCAAATAGTTTGAATGTGTGACAGAGAAGAGAGATTGGGCGGAAACTACTTGGATCGTTTAGTGGTTTGCTTGGTTTAGGAATTGCGATCACTTTAGACTTACGCCATATTTTTGGGATTTTCGACACTTCGAGGCAATGGTTATAAAGGCTTAACAGCCAGGAAACTGCAACAGGACCAAGGTGTTTAATTTGCTCGACAGTTATTTCATCAAGTCCTGAAGCTTTGCCATATTTTAGAGCCTTTATCGATGTTGTGATATCTGTAAGCGTGAATGGTATGCTGATGTTAGTTTGGGTGGTGTTATTCTGTGTTTGTGTCTACTGTAATGAAGCTACTGCGCGATTGGTATATTTTGGTTACTTTCATAGCTTAATGACATACGGCATTCTCCTGTGGGGAAATGCTGCCGATATTAAAACCATCTTTGTGCTGCAGAAACGGGCTATTCGCTCAATCTACAAACTTAATTCCAGAGCGACACTTAGAAATAAATTTAAATAAATTAATATTCTTACGTTTGCCTCACAATATATCTTTGAAAATCTTATGTTCGTAAAAAAGAACTTAAACATGTTCCATAGAAAATGTGACTTGCATAATGTTAATACTAGAAATAAGTACAAGCTAGCCGGCTATGATAGTAGACTTCATAAAGTCACTTACTCATTTATGGGTCAATGCATACGCTTTTATAATAAGGTTCCCACAAATATTCAAGACTTTGAACTTGATAAATTTAAAGAAACTATTAAACAAAAATTGTGTAGTAAAGGCTTTTATACAATTTCTAAATATATGGACGATAAAAGTCCTTGGTTGTAAATTGTTTTTCAAATATTCCCAATCTCCAACTCCATCTCCAACACCATCTCCATTTTCTTCTCATCCAACGCCATCTCCTTCTTATCCATACAACAGCAAGAACGTCATGCTCCCTCAGGCGGCATGGCTAGCGGTAGCGTCGGGTGTCGGGTCACCCTCTTCCCTAAAATATGGTTGAGGAGAGTGATGACTGGTGCTTGCGTTATATTCGTGAACGAGTGCTGCTAGCGGTGCCAGGTCGTTTTGCTGAAGACTTTATGACTATGTTACTTTTTTGAATTTGACTCTGACTTCCCCATCTCCATCCCATTCCCCCATGTTCACGTCCGTGTTAGTGTCCAGTCTCTGTCCACGACTATCCTCATCTCCATTGACACATCTCCACATTATCTGTAATATCTCTCACCTCTATCGCTACATCTATCTACTTCTATCTTTACCTCTATATCTATGTCTACGTTTCTGTCTAGTACTTGATTGCCTAATGTATAAATATAATAGTAGACTCCAGAAGATCACCAACTCGTTCATGGGTCAATGTGTACGCTTTTATAATAAAATTCCAAAATATTTAAGATTAACCCTTCGATAGATTTAGGGATAAGTATAAAGTTTTATTATAAGATATCCGGATGCAAGAAGATTGTAAATTGTTATTATATATTTTTAAAAGATGATTGCTGTTGAGTTTCTTGCCACTTCTTCTCAACAGATCGACTTTCCGAAGTGGTGGTAGATTCAGTTCAATTTGTAAATTGTGACTTATTTCAAATGTATTTAAATACTTACGACATAAAGATTCACACAATCACAGCCTCGACTGTAATTAGCAACTTAGCTCACTTGTTACATAATATACTAATAACGTTTGTTTTTATTATTTAAAAAAAGCTTTTGGTATTAAACGTTTGGTTTAACTTTTAAATAATAGATTCTATATGGTTTACTTATATGTTTTTTTTTGCATATTTTTTGTTAAATCACACCATGTTCATTTAATATTCGTTTATTTAATTATACATTTTCGTAATTTTGTCAATGTTACTTATGTTTTGTCAGCGTCGCTAAATAAGTAAATAAGTTAGTCGTAAGTAATAGGTATGCAAAATAAGTAGGTCTCTGTTTTTTTTATTTTGAATCTAAAAGTATACTCCCTTTTTTGTATAAAACCTAATGATATCTTATAAAACAATTTACCTTTCTTTTAAAATTGTGAAAAAATATACAAATAAATACGATATCAAAAACATATGAATGTATTTTAAATTTCCTAAATCTGTTACTGAAAAACGTTTGGTATGGTTTAGTATTTTTAATTATGTATACCTACCTAAACAGTTATTTTGTTTTAAAACTTAAATTTGTATCAAAAAATAATAATTATCTATTTGATTTTTGTTAAAATTGCCGAGGAGGTGTGGTGTATGACGCAAGTATAATTTATTTACATCAATATACTGTTTACTTCAGACAAAGTAAGACGTCTTTAATTAAGCTCCCTCGTCCATCCCTATAATATAATGTATTGATACATAACGGGGAGGCGCGCCACACACTACACATTATATATCAAATTATTTCTAATAGGAATTGTACTTTTTTGTTTTATAGATCTCAAAACCCTGCAACTTAATCCAAATGTGGTAACACCTAAGGGTTAGTCGGATTAGTCGACGTCGATCGATAGTTTCTATTAGGCAAAAAAAACGGTCGGTTGATCGATTGCTGTAACACCCTAATAGTGTAAAGCCATTTCGTCAACCGGCTTGGTCGGGATTTTTATGAATAGGTAAGACATTTCTTGAATTTCTTCTCTTCTTATCCTAAAAGCTAACGTAGGTAAGTATTTTTGGATGTCTAAGATGAATGGTCGGATTTTCAGGTTGGAATAAGGAATGGATGAGTCAAGTCCTTTTGAGCTTCATAAAGTCTGTATAATGCCCATAGAGTTTTTTTTTTGGTTAATTTCGGCCTGGTCATGACAGGCAAAGAGAACGAAGCCCATACAGCCAAGTGCCCATAGGATATACCAATCCTCCCTTAAAATTGTATAGATTACTAGCTGACACGGCAAACGTTGTTAAACGGATAAGCACAAAAATTTCATCAAAATCGGTCAAGCCGTTTCGGAGGAGTATGGCAACGAAAACTGTGACACGAGAAATTTATATAAGTAGGTATTAGATGTTAGAACTGTTAGAACTGTCAGATTACAATATGGTTCTCGAAAAATGTTTTGAATCGATTTTACCGGATAAATTGCCTATGTTTGATACAGTTTGATAAATTAATCGACTCTTTTTAAATAACGTGGTAGCTCGTGATCATGATTTTTGATACAGAGTTTTATTATGTTTCATCGTTATAATTTACTCTTTGATTCTGAAGCTCTAAAATGTTAGTTTTTCTATGTGCCATTCAATAAAATTAGGAATAAATGAATTCAAAATAACAAATTATAATGGGCTTGTCTGGCTTTGTCGGAACTATAATGTATAGGTAGGTATAGTATTTTACCAGTAAACAAAAGGTCTGTTTATCAAACACCTTCATAGATGTAGTTAATATCCTAGAAATACCTAATATCACGACCAGTCTTGCAAGCAAGTGATAAATGATAAACGTCCTTGTTATTGTTACCTTGACCAATCGTACTTTCAACTCCACTTACCTGCTCGCCATAAGCCTTCATTACCTACTCGCCCTTTATTATAAACCGTTACCAATTTTATTCCGGAGCGTCCGTTCAGAAAATGCAGCCACATTGTAATGAGATATGACCTTCAAGCGAGTCAATGCCCATCTCCAATTTGTTCTAATGGGCTGTTACTGCATTATGTCAACTTGCAATCATAATTCATAACAGTATCTAATCCGGGAACTGTGATTATAATTGAGCGCGGAGAAAACATACCGGCGGCGGTTAGGCTCGCCAGTGTATTGAATAGACACGCTGTGATCGCACGTAGCAGTTCGCGCGCGTTCTGCATATTTCTCTACGTTCGATCATAAATACCCAAGTTTAATCCTATGGATAAATTCAAGGTTGTTGAATTTAGCACTCTGAGTAAGTACCATTTCATACTATATGTAATAAAAACAGTAAGCGTATCTTTACTCAAATAAAGGACACAATAAGACATTTTTTCATAAAATTTAATTTACGTGTTCTCGTGCTCTATTTCTGGTCATTTATGTCGCCTCTTCAAGTGACCTAATTTAGATTTCATGTATTAAAATTTTGTGTTGAGTTAACTATTCAGTCTCAATGTATTAATATGTGTTTTTAAATGTTAAGGTGATAGTTACAATTAAGTCCAATCACGTCAATTTCGTTTTTCAAGTTGATCGCCCTTTATGCGTAGCATAGCTTGCTTGTATAGTTTTCAAATAGATAAATGGATAAAAAAATATCAGTATTTTGTTTCTTTATCATATAAACGTGCAGTAAAAATACTGTATGTGTGTATTTTAAAGACGGAATTATATTATCCATACATCGTTTACCTACTACATCAAGATTTATGATAGAACAAAACCATATAATCTTGTACGTTTTATGCTCGTCGAAATTATACATAAAGTGTGCCATGTTCCCAATTTATTTTGCTGACTAATATTTATATTCTGTATTACATATCAGCGTCATATAATTTGCAGGTGCAGAGGCTCAAAACTTAGTAAAACAGTCCGTCGAAATACGCAAAAAGGCGTATTGTCCATACTCCGGCTTCGCCGTTGGCGCGGCCATTCTCACAGAAGGTGGGAACGTTTACACAGGGTGTAACATAGAGAATGCTGCATTAGCTCCGTCGATATGTGCTGAAAGAGCGGCCGTTCCGAAAGCTGTCTCTGATGGGTATACAAACTTTAAAATGGTTGCTGTAGCTGCCCACCAGGAGAATAGCTACACTGCCCCCTGTGGAGTCTGCCGACAGACTCTCAGCGAGTTCTGTGGTTCCAACGGGGACATAGACATCTTTCTAACGAAGCCCACGATGGACAAAGTGCTGTGTACCAAACTGTCCGAATTGTTGCCTTTATCTTTTGTGAGTTATCAAAAAGACAGTGTTACGACCTAATGAACGTTTAAAGCTTATGTGTGAATTCCAAGGTCATCAGTGAGTGTAGAAGAATGATATGTACACGGCGCCAAAGGACATTAAAAATGATTAAGATAAAAGTTTATACGATATTTTATTTTTTCAGTATACATTATAATGGCCGGTTGTTCCAAATCATCTGCTTTTTTACAAATTCCGTTTTACATTTTACGTATACTATTACTTTTGCTATTACGAGTAAATTTCTGTTGCTCCAACAAAATTCCTGTAAAAGTAACAGTATAGAAAGTAGCCAGGCGTCAAAAACGTTTACTCTTCCATTTTAGCTTGGGAGCTTTTTATTACCATTTTTTTACGTGGCAAGACCTGTCATACCTTTCAAAATAAACTATCGTGATTGGCTGACTGTATGACAGACAATGCATTCAATATTGTGATATGATTGTCAAAAACAAACTAAATAAATTGTTTATAATTTCTAAAGTTGTTTGTTTTTTTTTGCATTAAAATAGTATAATGGAATAATATCTGAAGATAATGTTGCGCTGGAAAAGTAAGTACAACATCTTCAGCACCTATGTACCTATTTAATTTCTCACGTTTTCATAGAAAATATACCGAGCTTATTGTGTTTGTTTGTTTCAAACAACGAAGTGCTAAATTCAATGAAGATGAGTCGAATTTACTCAATAATCTGTTAAAAAATAACATATTTTATTAAATAAACAAACAGGCATGATACCTTTTGTTTAAAAAAAATTTAACTCATATACTTAAGTGTTAAATCATGTACATTTTTTCAGGTAAAGTTACACCTAAGCAGAGGGAAGATGCCTGGCGCGCCATTACCAATGAATTTAATAGCGATCCCGCATGCTCCTTTGCCAGAAAATCGCACCAATTAAAAAATAAATGGGATTATATGAAGCTTTGCCACACCGACTGTCGCGCTACCAGCGAATAGAGCAGGCCAGGCAGCACTTTTGGACTCGGTGGTCAAAGGAATATGTATCGGAGCTACAAATCCGGGTGAAGTGGAATAACTTTTGAGACACCTTGAAAGAAAATACGCTTGTTCTTGTCAAGGAGGACAACTCGCGGGTGGGGTTTTGAATTACACATCTGGAAAATTGGATTGAAATGGGTTTATTTATGTAGGGGTGGGTTTCCCCTTTCGATTAATACCCCTCTTGTTTTGCAGAGATGCATAGTTTTTTAATTATACGTGTTTGAAATTTCCTATACTGAAACGATATTTTACATACAAAAATTCAATTTATATGATTGCTTGGTAAAACGAAACGTATATCCATTTGTGGCAGAAGATGGAATGCACACCCAAAGGATTGAGTCTCAGTGGCGGGTGGTTAAAAGGTTTTTCTATAAAGATAATTATAACCACCCAGAAAATTTTGCTGACATTATAGTTGAATACAAGTGGAGGCGTTACTTGCTAAAATATGTATATAAAAGACCAATTTATGGAATTGTTAAATGTAATAAAACAAGTTTATAAAATATAATAAATAATAAGAAAAATATTGTTGTTTTATTAATATGCGTACTAGTGAAATGTTCAATTATTAACGTACAAAACAAAACGTTTGTTGTTCGCCCTTATAAACGATAAGAGTCCAGTATTAACTTAATAAGTAACTTTTACAATTTGTGTCACAGACTGACATGGACCGGTTAGGTTAGGAGGTTAATGCAAGGAGCGAAGCAAAGCGGAGCACTTACTACAAGGATCCGCACCTCCCCCTCAGAGGGGGAGGTCACCAACCACCTCCCCCCCCCTAAATTCGACGGTCCATATACTGTAGTTTTACCAAAATCACCCCTAATCAGTGATTGATAACACTATTTTTGAGGTTATAAATAACAAACTTCAAAATTCATAAAAAAAAAACTAGTCATCTCCGCAACTCCGCATCGTGGTGGGGAGACCCCCTTTGCCCCCCCTCCCCCCCTCCACCCCAAACCTAACTTCCAGATGTGTAATTCAAAACCGATCCCCAACTCGCCCCCCCTCAAGTGGTGCATGGGACGAATCATCGCGATCTACCCAGGGAAAGACGGAGTGTCGAGAGTAGCTTCTATACGAATGGCTACAGGCAGCACTATACGTAGATCATTTTCTAAAATTTGTCCACTATCTATAGAATGCAATGATACAAATTAAATAAGGTGTTTCTCTATTGGAAGTCGGTACTTCCAAGGCCGGGGGCATGTTAAGAACGCATCCCTACGGTTTAAGAAATACTATGTTTTAACGCAACGTAACAGATGAAAGAAGCCTGTGAAAGAATCCTGCGGAGAGGAGGAACTTTTATACGCAACGAACTTTCAAGCTTTACGCACACGCATACGCACTAAATCATACATACATAACCTCACGCCTGTCTCCCTTTGGGGTAGGCAGAGACAAGGGAACACCAATTGCTTCGATCCATACATACCTCTTTCGCTTCCTCCACGTTCATTAATCTTTTCATACATGATCGCCGGTTACGGGTACTTTTAACTAGGCCCTTTTTAAGAACGTCGCCAATTTGATCGGCGTACGTTCGCCTAGGGCGGCCCCTTCCGACAGCACCATCCATTCTTGCTCTGTACACCTCTTTCGTAAATCTACTTTCACTCATCCTTTCCAAATGTCCAAACCACCGTAGCATACCCTTTTCAATTTTAGTCACTACATCTTCTTTCAATCCGCATCTCTTTCTTATTTCACTATTGCGCACCCTATCACTCAATTTCACTCCACACATGCTTCTCAACGCTCTCATCTCCACAGCATTAATCTTGCTTTCATGTCTCTTCTGCCACACCCAAGATTCACTTCCATACATAAGCGTTGGCGCCAAAACTCCCTCAAGTACGGCAAGACGAGCCTTATTTGGTATAGTTTTGCTTGCCATTATCGCACTAAATCAATTTCTATAATTAAAATCATTTATACTTGTAATATCGAAAAATATAAGGTTTAAATACGACACAAAGGCCTATCATTAACAGAGTGCAAAAAAGTATTTTTTTTAATAATTAAACCTAATTTAGCACACCTACTGTAGGTTATTTTCCATTTTCCAATCAAAAAAATATACTTTTACGTTATGAGGTGGGTCTGAGCTCCGTATAAAGTATACGTAAAAAGTAACTGTAAAAAGTATAAAAAAAATGTGGTGCAACACTTTTTACGGGATACTTTTACGTTTTACATTTTTTTTTACGAATTCGTAAAAGTATAAACTTGGAACAACCGGCTGTAAGTATAGGTACTTTATAAGCATATCTTTAGTAAATAAAATAGGTACATGTGTTATTATTGTATACCTACTAAGTAAAACTACACTGTACATTAAAAACTTTTAATTAAGGCTGCGTTTCCACGGACGCGCGGAGCTGGGCGGAGAAGAGCGGTGAAAAGTGATGAATGTTTGCACTGAAGCGGAGCGGAGCGGAGTAGATCGGATTGGCGCGGAGTGGAGAATACTTTTGGCACTTGAAAATACCCAGTAATAATTGATGTATTTTTAATTTTTTGTGTTTATGTACCTATTTTAAACACTAATGTATTTTTACTCCTATTCAACCACTGCATAACCTACCTGCCCTCCAAACCGCACCGCGTCGCTGTCCTCCGCTCTGCACCGCTCCGCTGTCCTCCGCGCCGCTTTCCGCCGCACCGCTCTCCTGTCCTCCGCTCCACACCGCCCCGCTGTCCTCCGCTCAGCGTCACCTAGCTGTATTTATATGAATATCCGTTCAACTCTACTCCACTTCGCGGGTAGAAATAAAAGGCTTCATGAGTATGTATTCGTCTTATTTATAAACCTTGTAAACACCAGAGGCACCCCTATAGCATAGAAGGTTAACCTCATTTTAATAGACCTGTTTTGGTCGAAATTTAAAAGAGTTGGTACAAATCGTTAGTTAGAAATAGGCAGTAGTTCAACAGCGACAAACTATGTTAGCCCGAACGGGCAGACACGTAACAGCGGATGTTGGACGTTGAATAAGTGAGATCCTCTACAGTTTCTTAGGGTCAGGCGCGGTCTCTTGCGGGGGGGAAGGGGTCACAGGGGACATAACACCCCCAAAAATCATGAAAAGATTAACTCCTTAAAAGAGTAAAAGCTAGAAAGACATAATTGTGATTACAAATTTAATTGTGACCCACCCCCCAAATTCAGTTATGACCCCCCCAAAATTCAGTTGTGACACCCCCAAAGTTTCAGTCTGCGACCGCGCCTTCTTAGGATTGTGAGTTGTTAGGTGGGTGTACCTTCCCATAAGTTGAGGTTTAAAGTTGGTGTTCCTGTTCTATTATTGAGGGACTCACTAATGGCTGGTTTCAATATCATGAAAACTATTCGTTTTGCCTACGAACAATAGAATTCACTAGGTACCAAAATGCCTTTCTATATTGAAAATCTTACTAAACTAAACCACTGCTTACGTACTGTTTGACTGTAATGGGTTGCTAGGCAACGTCGTTACATTTGACCATTTACAAAATAGGTC
This sequence comes from Stenoptilia bipunctidactyla, assembly GCA_944452665.1. Taxonomy (NCBI): domain Eukaryota; kingdom Metazoa; phylum Arthropoda; class Insecta; order Lepidoptera; family Pterophoridae; genus Stenoptilia; species Stenoptilia bipunctidactyla. Next base: position 17,009,555 of record OX101740.1, on the reverse strand, counting down.
ATTTTATCTAGCCAACGACGACGTAACCAGTTATTAATTTAAACCAATTGAATTGATGATTTATATATTAATTGCTATACTAGTTTTATCCCCTAAAATTTATTTCTTAACTTTTTTTATGTTATATTGAAATGCTTATGTTAGTTTAAAAGATAGGTATTCAATTGGAAACACCTAGTGCGAGATTTATAGATAAGTATTGTGATATGGTTTCTGGAAATAAATATTTTATTATTATTATTATTTATTATTTACTTCGACGTCATAAAAGTCAAAGGATTGGCGTTTCGTTTTACGTTAACTTGCAACCATAATTCATAACAATATCTAATCCGGGAACTGTGATTATAATGATTAACTCGCGAGTTAATCATTATAATCACATAGTTAACTCGCGAGTTAATTATTATAATCGCGAGAAACACCCGAGAAACGAGAATGTAGAGCCGATTCTCGTATTCTTCTCAGGTTCTCGCGTGTTTCTCCACCTTTTGTCGGCTTTTTGCGCGAGACAAAGGAGCGGGAGAACACGAGAAAAGGCGAGAAATATGGCCGAATAACCCTGAAAGAAAGCATTCGAATGGATTAGTTGAATGACTGAATGCATTGACAGACAGCTTTTGCCTGCAGTTTCACCCGCGTAACTCCCTTAGACAGATATAGTTTTGAAGTAACTCGTAATAGATTTTAAGAGTTTTTGTTTATTTTCTTATATTATTAGTATTGAAAATGGTCCAGGAGGATACAAATTAATTTCTAATATGTTTGATTTGTAAAAAAAATTGATCTCAAGGCTTTATATTCTATGTGTGCTTCTTTTTAATAATACTTCTTTTAATATCTTTATCTATATATCTTTTTAAATATCTTATCTTTTTAATATACGCAAGAGTAAAATATGTAGCATCAGACAGGGCTGTGTAGCATCTCCATGGCTGTTCAACCTATTCATGGATAGCTGTTTGAAAGATCTGAAAGAGTCTGAATGGGGTTTACAAATGAATGAGACAGTGATCAAAACTCTGCTTTACGCCGACGACCAGGTTCTACTTGCATCGTCAGCGTAGGAATTGCAACAAATGGTCACTGTGACGCATGAGTCGTTTAAAATAAAGGGTATGAGAGAGAATGTCGGAAAGACGAAAGTTATGGTTATGGAGAGGAATGAGGATACGACGGAATGCAATATTATGATAGGAGACGAAAAAGTAAAACAAGTGAAAGAGTTTTTATACTTGGGATCCTTGTTTACAAGAGATGGGAAGTGTGAAGGTGATATTGAAAGGAGAGTAAAAGCAGGAAATTGTGTTAATGACGCCTTGTACTCGGTTATGGCTAGCCAAATTATACCGAATAAGGCTCGTCTGGCCTTACTTGAAGGAGTCTTGGCGCCAACACTTATGTATGGTAGTGAATCTTGGGTGTGGCAGAAGAGACATGAAAGCAGGATTAATGCTGTGGAGATGAGAGCGTTGAGAAGCATGTGTGGAGTGAAATTGAGTGATAGGGTTCGCAACAGTGAAATAAGAAAGAGATGCGGATTGAAAGAGGATGTAGTGACTAAGATTGAAAGAGTATTACACTAAGACGGTAGTTTGGGCATTTGGAAAGGATAAGTGAAAGTTGATTTACGAAAGAGGTGTACAGAACAAGAATGGATGGTGGTGTTGGAAGGGGCCGGCCTAGGCGAACATATGCCGATCAAATTGGCGACATTCTGAAAAAGGGCCTAGTCAAAAGTACCCGTAACCGGCGATCATGTATGAAAAGGTTGATGAACGTGGAAGAAGCGAAATAGGTATGTCTGGATCGCAGCAATTGGTGTTCCCTTGTCTCTGCCTACCCCAAAGGGAGACAGGCGTGAGGTTATTTATGTATATATGTATAATATGTGAATGCGCATAACAATAAACTTGCCGCAGTGCTCACTTCAGCGTCCATCGTCATCGAGCGGATGGACTTTCGTGTAGTGAACTTTGAGAGTGTGGACCCAAAGAAGTTTTCGCTACAGTTCTTGCGAGAATGTGTAGTAGCTATTACGCTCGCCAGTGTATTGAAAAGACACGCTGTGATCGCACGCAGCAACTCGCGCGCGCTCTACATATTTCTCTACGTTCGATCATAAAAACCCAAGTTTAACCCTATGGATAAATTCAAGGTTGTTGATTTTAGCACTTTGAGTAAGTACCATTTCTTAATATATTCTATTAAAAACAGAAAGCGTATCCTTACTAAAATAAAGGACACAATGAGAAATTTTTTCATAAAGTTTAATTTACGTGTTCTCGTGCTCTATTTCTGGTCATTTATGTCTCCTCTCCAAGTGATCTAATTTAGAATCGGTGAATTAAAATTTTGTGTTAACTATTCAGTGTCAATTCGTGATGTGCTTGGTGGCAATATTCCCACTGCTAGCCATATTCACAATATTTCCACTGCCGGCAAAATTCAAAATTGCTATTAAATAAATATCAATATATTTTATTATTACTGCAGTCAAATCATCGTTTAAGTTTCATTTGTGAAGTATATGTATCGTAAAACAGCACACCATGCAATTTGTTGTTTTTATTATACAGGGTGTCCAAAAAAGTACTTTGGAGAAAAATATCCTAGATAGGCCTAGTCTTCACTATTCGACTACAAAAAACCGTTTTTTATTTGGGCTTTCCATTAAAAAAATCTAAAATTTCACCCATCCAGAGAACGCGCGCGTCTTAACATCAGCTGGGCTTTACATAATAGATAATAAAAAACAAAATAAAAATTTTGAAAAACCCACGACGCGACGGTTAAAAAGTAATTGAAAAAGAATAAAATAATTTAAAATCCCCCGACTGAAATGATTTATGTGACGAGAGATAATTAACGTGAAAAGCTTTTTTAAAAGTTCACTTGATCTCACACAGAGTCGGTCATATTATGAACAATATAGGTTCATACTACTATTCGTTTTCATAGCACTTCCCTATGCTTACCTATTCGGTTCTCGAAGAAGTAGATGTCACAATAACATAGGTATTCAACTCCCTATGAACTTTATGGTACAAAATTAATAGAAATGATTCGAATTAATACCCTTCAATAAATAGGTACCCTTATATTCGCCGTATGCTTACCAAGTTTGGCAATATTTCCAGTGTTATCCCATTAATTGCACTAAGTGTCAATGTATTAATGTGTGCTTTTAAATCATCGACACTAGGAAACAAGAGGACATGACATAACTACGAAAAAACGTGCCTGTTTAGTCAGAAACAAAGATGGTGGCTTGCCATAGTGCCCATAGTTTTTCTTGGGGCAGCTTAACACACTGCATCTAACCGTGGTAATGGCAGTACTATGCAAAGTTCTGCACTATAAACAACAACAATTTCACATAAAAAAACTTAAATTTTCTTTAAAATTTGCAAAAAGTAAGTCGTGTTGACTGTTTCGTAGCATAGAAACTGGCCGCATTGTTGTCATTTAAGGCAATGAAAAAACTACTGATGTCATTTTTACGTACGATTACACTCTTGAGTTAAAAAGAGACGCCCATTTTAAAAGTAACGATTTTAAAGCCGAATCCTTTGTTTCTTTAATCATTGTTTTAAATGTTAAGGTGGTAGTTACAATTAAGTCTTATCACGTCAATTTCGTTTTTCAAGTTGATCGCCCTTTATGCATACTTAGCATAGCTTGCTTGTATAGTTTTCAAATAGATAAATGGATAAAAAAATATCAGTTTTTTGTTTTTTTTTTTATCATATAAACGTGCTGTAAAAATACTTTATGTGTGTATTTTAAACACGGCATTATATTATCCATACATCGTTTACCTACTACATCAAGATTTATGATAGAACAAAACCATATAATTTTAAAACTAGGATATAAATTATTTGCTTGGTGGTAGGATCCCTTCTCGGTCCGCCTGGCTAGCGACCACCCTTTATATAAAGTCTGCCGCCAAATGTTACCGCTCCGGCGGTAATGTGTTCCGGCAATATTGTATAAAGAGCCAGTTCCTTCCTAAACCCGTGTGCTTTCATCTTCGACCTCATCGTCACTTACCATCAGGTGAGATTGAGGTCAAACGCGGGTTTAGTCACTTATAAAAAAAAAAAAAAAATAAAAAAAAAAAAAATGGTGTACCTAATCTTCTACGTTTTATGCTCGTCGAAATTATTCATAAAGTGTGCCATGTTCCCAATTTATTTTGTTGACTATTATTTATATTCTGTATTACATATCAGCGTGATATAATTTGCAGGTGCAGAGGTTCAAAACTTAGTAAAACAGTCCGTGGAAATACGCAAAAAGGCGTATTGTCCGTACTCCGGCTTCGCTGTTGGTGCGGCCATTCTCACAGAGGATGGGAAGGTTTACACAGGATGTAACATAGAGAATGCTGCATTAGCTCCGTCGATATGTGCTGAAAGAGTGGCCGTTCCGAAAGCTGTCTGTGATGGGTATAAAAACTTTAAAATGATTGCTATAGCTGCCTATCAAGAAAACAGCTTTACTGCCCCCTGTGGAGTCTGTCGACAGACTCTCAGCGAGTTCTGTGGTTCCAACGGAGACATAGACATCTTTCTAACGAAGCCCATAATGGACAAAGTACTGTGTACCAAACTGTCCAAAATATTGCCTTTATCATTTCACCTGCTTAATGGTCAAAAATGATAAGATGAGCTTTGAAAATTTGATCTATAATTTGATTAAGTAACTTTTATATTATGTATGGTGAAAGTGATAAAACCATAAGAAAAGTGATATATTTATCTATATGTATATACATAATTTAAAGATATTTCAATGTGAAATAAAAAATCTAGTTATTTATTGCAAACATTAATTTGTAATGCATTATTAATAAAAAATTGTTCAATAATTATATTAATCATTTATAACCATAATCATAAAGTTTTAAATTACTTTATAACATTGCAGATATTCTTCCGAATAATCTTCATCACTAACCGAAACCGACGTGTATCGCTGACGCTCGGCTCCATTTTATGTTTAATAAATTAAAATTCGCGTATCGCGCGGCTAATGCCGCTGCCCGCTAACGCTAACAATGGCTAAATAATTTATTGTAAGCGAACTGTGAGTTATCAAAAAGGCAGTGTTGCGACCTAATGGACATTTTAAAGCTTGTGTGTGAATTCCAAGGTCATCCAATGAGTGTAGAAGAATTATATGTACACGGCGCGAAAGGACATTAAAAAATATTAAGTTTTTTATTTACGATATTTTATTTTTTCATTATACAGGGCGTACGTTTTAAGCATATCTTTAGTAAATAAAATACATGTGTTATTATTGTATACCTACTAAGTAAAACTACACTGTACATTATGAATAATATCCTTACATCCTAAACAAAGACAACAAGAGATAAAAGAACAATAAACATTATTTAAGCTATCAAACAGAATAAATAGTCTGTAAATATAAATAATTAATCGCGGGAACATAAAAAGGGGAATCCCCACGTCAAATGATATTCAACATGAAGGTACAAACAATTCGTTAGTAATGAACATACGCTATTTCAAAATAAGTTCCATTTACATCATGTGTCCACATAATTATGTTCATAAGAAGACTTTATGATGAAAATAATCTATTAAGTAGTCATAAAATACTTGTTTGTGTAGCGTACGCTTTAACATAAACAGCATTAACAATACACAATAAAAATCACTTAATTATAGATAAACAAGAGAGAAGTCAAGATTTATGTTTAACACTTGAATGTATACAAAATGCAAATTATGGCAGTTTGGTTTTGCTTACATTACTTAACTATATGTATAAATTATTTTGTTTATTTTGTGTACATTGGCAGTGTCACAGGAACTTAATTGTCAAATCATTTAAATGCATCGTCGAACAGATTTTAATAAATAGGTATATTGTGCAAGTCTCTATATATGTAGAAACGCTAAACATGTTTCTTAAGTCAATTTAAAAATGTTTTATTTTCGAGATTGTTAAAAAAAATGAACTCCAGATACAGAAGTAGTCTTAGGATTTAATTAAAATGTTTTAAATTAACAATTAAAATTACTTTAAACCAAACTTCTTTAGAATTAGTGTTAAAAATTAACGGAAAAATGTAATATAGTAGTTATTATACTTAACTTGCGGCCTTACGCGCTTTACCTAACTTCTAATACCGTGGGAATTTTCTGCCTATAACTTTCCCTAAAGTTGGGCTATTAAATATACTTTTACAAAATCAGACTGGTACAGAAGGTGGCAGATCAAGCGTTACAAACCTGTCATATTTCCTCAACCAATTTTCAACTTAATGTTCAGGGTACACAGTTCAGATTCAATTACAATTTTTTGACAGATTAGTAACGCTTGGTATGCTGCCTTCTTTACTTTCAGAAATTAGTGCGTACATAAAAAAAAAACATTTTTACTAAATTAGTGTTTATAAAGCGGCTTTATCCACCAAGTACTGGGCCACCTTGGTGGTTTAAGGTCTAAGTTTTAGGCGCGTTTTAGGCGGGCGCACGGAGCGGATGCCCTACGCGGGTGTCCGCTCCGTGCGCACGCTTGCTCCGCGGGCGCTACAAACAGCTCCGCTCGCGTGCACCATCGCGCGGACGAACGAGCCCACGCCGCGTGCGCCCGCCTAACGCAGCGCTGCTCTAACGAATTTTCAAAACATACACGTGAGGCGGGTAACCGCCACGTGCGCCCGCCTAACGCAGCGAAGGCCCTAAACCTCCTCGTCATCCGGAGGAGAGACTCATAGCCCTGCAGTGGGTTCATTATAAAGAGGTGTGATGAAGCGGCTTTTACGACTGCACTCAACCCCGATGAAGGAGTCCATAACAAACCGAAACTAGTCGGATATTGTTTATTTTATTTTATTATTTTCGCAAAAATATATACCTGCACAAATATGCACCTGACACTAATCACGCGAGTAAAAGCCGATTTATGAACAATAATTTAGACTCTTATATTAGTTTACATAACGAAATACATATAAACAGCTAACCTAACTATTGTTATGTAAGGCATTTCACTGTGTTTTTATGTGTACAAATAAATTATTTTTTTCTGACATAAGACTTCTTCAGCACTGAAATCGTGTAGAGCTCATACAACTCTTGTTTTTCATTCAATAAAATATTGTATTTAATTATATGGGGATTTTACGTTATTTCAATAATATTTAAAATTAATTCTTTAATAGGATAGCAATAGATCTGAAATGTCAATGAGCCATACAACAGTATAAAATGTAAGTCTGGTTCAAAGCACATACAACCAGCTTATACCACTTTGACCAATTTAATTTGACATATGTTCAGAAGAAGACTTTATGATGGAAAAATCTATTAAGTTATCATAAGCTACTTGTTTAAGTAGCGTAACGCTTTCACATAAACCGGAATAAACAATAGACAATAAAATTCACTTATTTATAGATAATCAAGAAAGCAGTAAGTACAGATTTATGTTTAACACTTGAATGTATACAAAATGCAAGTTATGGCAATACTGTCGATATTGCAGCACTTCGATGCTGGACTGGGAGCGAAAGAAAAATATAGAATGTGCAAGCTGCTTCTCTTCCCGGGCATACTGTAAAAGTCAGTTAAGGAACGGAGTTTTTATTGATAAAAACTCAATAAATTAATGGTCGCATGTTAGCACTGCGTATTTTAAAACAATGATACAAAAAATCATTTTTAACATGACAATAGGTCACCTTTATTTAAATCTTGTGTCATTTAGTAAGTCTTTACAGCCCGTTCACACATGGTCCGTTTTACTGGATACGTTTTACCGCATACGTTTTCTTTTTCATCGATGGCGCATGGAGTTGTATGGGCGACTTCACATATGGCACAGTATTCAGTATACATACGTATTTTCGATACAAAAAAGGTATCCAGTAAAACGGATCGTGTGTGAACGGGCTGTTATGTTTAGCAATATATAGGAGGCTTAAGCCGTTATTTAACGATTAACGATATTTTACGAACTACAATATAAAAAACAAAACAATGACAAACGCGGTAGACGAATTTCAAGTGAAGTGTCATCGAAAACGTTATAACATGAACACGTTTTACATTAATAGATCAGACTTTAAGAAGATATTCTAGTTGTGAATACTAGCCGTTTTACCCGCGCAATTTCGGATCCCGCGGGAATAACAGGATAAACAGTATTCTATGTGTCATTCCAGACTACAATCTATATATGTAACTAATTTATCCAGATCTGTGCTGTGAACCGGTTTTTGCGTGAAGGACAAACAAATTTTAACTAACAATTTTTTGCATTTGAAATATTAGTACGATATTGAACACAATAATGAAATACGTCAATAAACACGGGCAATTATGGAGACTAGAGTTGCAGGTGCCGTAAATTCAATTTCTGAAAAAAATGTGAAATATTGTCTATTGCTAAAATTTTCATATATTGAATCCATTCAATCATCAAAACATTTTGAAATAGCGACAAAAGACATCAAAAGTGGTGTAAATTGAGATTTTCAATAACTCAGTTTCTGTATTTTGCAACACCCTGTATATAAAAGTAATGTTCACCTTAATACACAATAAAAATCATAGCGTTCAACATACAAATTAACATGACTTACATAATTTGCCATCAGCTCTTATACGACGGTATCGAAGAGGTAATTTCAAGTTTCTTGGGCATCCATTTGTCACACGTAATAAATTACAGCAGGTTTTAAAATTATTAAGCTTTCTCTTAGTGTTCACCAAAACGGGCACCACCCAATATAGCACTGACACAAGTTCTCATTATTAGTCGCTTGCTTGACTAGCAGATTCACTTGCTTTGGAACACTCACAACAGCCTCGATCTGCGGGAAATCTCTTCCAGTCAACTTATCACGAATCCGATTCAAAATGGACAAGGCGCGTTTGTTTAAATTCGCTTCGGGAGGTATTTCCAATGATTCGTAATGTAGATTTCGGCTTCTACTTGGTACTATGTAGGAGGAGTCTATGTCTGAAGAGAAGGTTGATTCTGTGAGTGACCGACGATCGTTGTCTACTAGTCTCCAGTTGAGGAGAGGGTCGTAAACGAAGGCTTCTAGAACAGCCATCACACTGTCTCGGTGTTTGTGTAACACGTGCATGACGGACTCGCATGTAAAGCGATAGGTTCCTTCGATGCCGGTTACCTGGGACAATGATTAAAAATATATTATACAATGAATAGAAATAACTATAGTTCATTATGCGGCTTTTACTCATAATATAGTTATATGTCTAGTTATATAAGATTATCAAATCAGCACGTAGACCACTGTTAGGATCCTCTTGAAAATTTATTTTTTATACAGTTGCTCAAAAAGTGGCGTATTGCAGGGACGTTTAGCGTTCGGGATGTGGGCTATTACACACTTGTGCTTTTTCTTTACCTTTTCCGCACTCGTGCGTTCTCTTTCCCAAATGTCAAAATAATGTCCATTAAAAAGAAAAAATCAACCACGAAGTTTTTACTTAAAACAAAATTCATAGAAGTTTTTACGATTCATGCAAATATTTCTGAAAAGAAGCAACTAATTTGTTTCAATATCAGGTAAAATGATTTGATGCAATGAGTTAGGTTAGGTTTCATTTCATTTTATCTCATTAAATTCATTTTCATTTCATGTCATTGCAAAAAATCTAGTAAAGACTTGGCTGTATAGGCATAGTTCCCTTTGCCTACCCAGAATGGGTAAACAAAACAAAAAAAAAAACTCTGTTTATAATCTTTCACGGCTGGCGCCATTTTGTATATTTTATAAAATTGCTTAATTTTTTCGCAACTGTATTAAAAATAGTCGTTCAGTACACGTGCGGAACCGTCATTGCAACTCGTTCCGACTGTCAACCCTCGCCTTCGGCTGCGCCTCGGCTCGTGTAGACATTTGTCGGAACTCTTTGCAATGACAGGCTTTCCGCACTCGTAATGAAATATACTATTGTGATACTAATTAAAATAGCGAGGTTAATAGAAAAGTATCCAAATTCCAGACTAATAGAAATAACTAGATAAAAAAAACAGCGGTGGTGCTGCTTTTTTGATGCGTAATATTTTGCTCAGTAAAATTTATATGTTGCAACTGTATCGATGTCTTTTTTTTTCGAATTTACTGCGACTTTTTGAAAATAGAAGTTCTTATATAGTTAATAATCGTTGTAACACACATAAATAGAGCTCAAAATGGAGCAAAGGCACATCCTATGCTTAGCCTTCCAGCTAGCCCGACGATTTGAAAATTAAGTAAGGTATATTGTGCGTGCCTTCTTACTAAGCTACCATATTATTAACATATTTTATTGGCATTCATGTTTTTAAGAGCCCTTAAACGAATGTAAGTTGTCCTCATTCACATTAATGTTGCATAAGCGATTTTCTCATTCGATGTTTAACCTTTGACCTAGGTTTACTCCAATTAAGATAAATGTCTAATTAACTTCTAATGAGATAAGCGGTCACGCCTTTTGTTTTTAGAGAATAGTACATGTACCATAGTGTTGAGTAAGACCATTAAAATAATAATCATAAATACGAAGAATGTCTCCTCAACTTGACAGAATCTGTAGGTACTACAGGCGGCGCCAGTAGTACCTACAGCGACGTTAAAATATGTAGTTTACTTTTTACTATTTTACTCTATATGCAAGCCAAACACAGTAAAAAATTGTACAAATCGGCATACACTAACAAACTAAGTCAATTTTGGCTCTTTCTATTAAGATGTTTTACTGCTCTTTGATGCTTTGCTATGCTTTAAGTTAGTGCCGTTAAATACCAATTAGAGAATTGTTGCAATTAATGATTCACTCGTTTGCAACAGGATTCTAGCGAATTTATGATAATAGATCAAACAAGCAAACCAAAGTTTACTTGTTTAGCTTAATAAATTTAAGAACACATTACTTACTGACTAGCATATTTACTTATCTTTAGAGGCATTTGGCCGCACTTCATTTTTAAGGCATTTCTGTCTAAAAATAATCCTAGCAAGGCAATAAAATAATCAACTTCCGTCTATTTTTTAAGATGTCTATGGACCTAGATGTTTTATTAGTGGTGATCTAACCGTTTGACCTGAAGGTAAGTCGAGATCGACGACGACAGCACACGGGCTTGGAAAGGAACTGGCTCTTGATAGCACATTGCCGGAACAAATCACGAAAGTAAACGACCAAGTAAAGCGATGGGGTAAACCTATCTGCCTCGGACGCCAGTGGGTGCGAAACAAGAAAAAAATTTTGTTACAAATGGGTGTTTATCTATATACGTATTCTAGATTCCCCCCTAGTTCGCTACATGGTAGCTTCGCTTACTTTGAGGCCATGTACTTGGTGTGATTGGCTGGGGATTTATATTTTTTATTTTTAAATCACCGTCGACTTTATATGAAGGATGGTCACTAGCCAGGTGAACCCTAAAGGGTTTTACTATGAAGCGGGAATGGCCTTTAGCCACACGTTTATCTACGGCAGGTAGGGCTGTACTAAGTCGGCTTTACACAGCTGATATCACTTACATTTAGGTGTACCTATCTAGTGTTTGTTAACCAGCTCAGCAGGGCTAGCATGCAACCATCGATAAATACTCGAATCGACAAGATAAATATTATTTTGTTAGTTTATCCTATTATGTAAGCTAATATGCGTACCATAATAGATAGAATTACTCGATTTGATACCATGATTAAGACCACAAAACCAAAGATGTCACATTCTATATAAATTATATACACTAAATACCACATTCTAAGAAAATATCTATATAAGGCCCGATTTATCATTGTCGACGGTCGCATGCTAGCCCCTCTGATAAAGTTTTAGAAAAGGTGAAAACATTTCATAACACCTTTATCGTCACAGTAGGTGATATCAATATAAATAAATAAATAACAAAAAACGACACTTATCAATAGTTCCTAAGCCGCTAATAAAAATATCTATACGGTTGCATAAAAGGCAGATATGATGTCGGTAATCGATACTCGTAAAAAAGCCATATTAGAGGTAGGTTATTATTTTGTTATCTTCTATTGTGTATCAGATTATAGAAGATAGTATGCTGTGTAATGTAGAACAATACGATTTTACCCTCGCTTCAAAAAATAACAACTTTATTTATTGATATTTCGGTCTGACTCGCGGAAAGGAAAGTGACGTTAATATCCGTATAAACTAATGAAAGGTCTTATTTACCCTATTTACATTAAAATCTTCTATATGATTAAAAAACTTACCTCCATAGCATTAATTAGCATTCTCGTCAGCCTGAAAGGAATCTTCTCTGGATATTTCTCCCTCGTCTGCGTCACTTCGAAGCAGTCTCCAAAGTCAATATGCAGGACCTTGCCAGTGACTCTATGCAGCATTATATTCGACGGGTGCCTGTCTCCAAGCCCCAGGATGTAGCCGACCATGCTCATCACAGCTAAGGATCGGGTGTAGTTGGTTCTTCGCTCGAACCACGCTTCGGCTGATGGGCTTTTTAGCCATAGAAGGCGGGATAGGTCGTTGCCTGGTGTTTGGGCAAGCGTGTGCTCGAATACTTCCACCTAAAGTTGAATTTAATAAGTTGAATCAAAATATTTTTCATAAAAAACGTTAGTTAACTATATTAGGTCTCATTAGGGCTCATAGCTACAATTATCAAAACTCTCCCCTTTTTTTTTACATGAGGAAACGTGCTTTCACGTCCCCGACCGCCCAAGGGGGAGCGACGGGGTATGTGGGGATGATCCGGCAGAAGGCCAGACCTACCCACTAAAAACCTCAAGGTATACCTCATCCGCCATAGGTGGAGCTCACGGTACCGCCATTGGCATTACCCGGCAGATTGCACTCAGCCTTAGCCGAGCGCCCCTCACGTAGGAAATGGTCTAGCACACGAGACCATTTCCCCACACATAGCCCTAATAGCCGCAGCAGGTATCACGACTCTCCCCTGGGTGATGGGTATTAAAAAACGATTTTGAGTGGTTCCCTTTCTATGTGTATAACGTTTAGTTATTTCAAAAGATTTTGCTTTAGCACAGGGTTCGGCCTTTGAAAGCATTCGCTGTAAATTAGCTTTAAGATGCAGTATTTTTTTATCTTTTCATTATGTAAAACCATTGTATTATTTTATTGGAATATTTTTTTCGTTGTTTATTAACTGCGATATTCAATAATGAATCTGTCCTTAAGTAACACATACAATATGCATAGTTGAAACTATGGTATTACCTTATGGTAATAATACAAACAGAGCATAAAGTCACTATTGAGAAATCCCTAATAAGATCACGTAAAAAAAATGCTGTAAAAAGAAATATGCAAGTCTGAACGGTATTTTGTTGTATCTGGTTGTACAGTAAGCCTTTTTTGATACATTGATAAAATTTACATACTTGAGAACAACAATAACATATTTAAATTACATGATAAATTTTATCACATATTTTATCACAAGATGCTTGCTACTCAGAAAGATCAGATAACCTTGATAGAATCATAACAATATTTTTCTGACGTACCTTATGCTTCAACATCAACTTCTGATAATCCGACGCCATTTTGAGCATGATCTGCTGTTCCGTATTCAGCGCCATTTTGTTTGACTTCTTGTCTCTATAATCACTTATAAGGTTGTACAAAGTATCGCACTGGGGCACCCAACCAATTAATCCTGAGTTTGGTGACAGTGGTACTACTGCATATCTTTGAATAGCCAAGTCATGTCTGTATGTATTATTATCTGTTTGAAGCAGAGTGTTGACAAGGCCAAATAATTGCATGACCCTTTCGTCTTGTCGTAAGTCTTCGTGTCCTTTTAGTAGGAACATGTACTGTTTGCCGTCGGAACCTTGGATCGTGAGACGGCGCGGGCGTTGTTTCGACTTGATTACCTGAAAAGCATCGAGGAGTATTAATACTGGCCAAAATAAAAAAAATATCACACATTCTTTCACATCAAGTTAAGTAAGCTTACAAGAACTTGTGAAATGAAAGCAACAAATGGATTCGTGCCCTATATGCTAGCGCAGATTTATAAATAAAATAAAAAAATCCCCGGATAATCACACCAACTACATGGCCTCAATTACTTTGAGGCCATGTAGTTGGTGTGATTATCCGGGGATTTTTTTTTGCAAAAATTGTGTTAAGATCAGGGTTCGAAAAAATCCGATTTTTAAAATAAATATCAAAAATCCGATTTTTTGATATTTATCCGATATACAGGGTTAATTATTATTTTAATCAACGCATCACCTCTTGCGTGCAGCCTCTCCACATCAATCCTAACAACATTTGTTCTACGACTTTTTACAAATCTTGATAAATAACACAAAAACTAAAAACAAAAAAATTTTTGCTCCTTACTCTACATTTTGCAAGAAGTACTTATTATGATTATGAAGCGATATTTTACTGCGCAAGGGTTGAGGCATACCTACATTCAGAGTAAATAGAGTTACGCCTCTAAACAGAGGCTATAAATATTTTTTGAATGGGAAAACTAAAATTTTAAAACTATTAATTTTAAAAAGTTGTGGAGCAAATGTTGTTGTGATTGATGTGGAGAGGCTGCCTGCAAGAGGTGATGCGCTTATTAAAATTAACTCTGTGTATCAGATGTATATCCCGGCTAAGAAAAAGAAGCGAATTTCATTCTGTAAGGAGATTACACGCTTAAAAATGTGAAAGGAATTTGTAAAATAAAATAAGTATCAAATCACTACATAGTATAAAACAAAGTCGCTTTCTCTGTCCCTATGTCCCTTTGTATGCTTAAATCTTTGAAACTACGAAACGGATTTTGATGCGGTTTTTTTAGTAGATAGAGTGATTCAAGAGGAAGGTTTATATGTATAATAACATTCATTAAATAGTGGAGAAGTACTGTTATTTTTGAGGTTTCTAATGTGATGTCGTAAATAATTACATTTTTCTGCTTACATTGCAAACGCTGGCTGAACCCTACGAGTTTTATCAAAATAATGTACTATGTATTGTACACATTGAAAAGTTCTACAGAAAAGTCCGTGATGGTATATGTCTATCTCTTATGGATAACCCACACTAACTTTTTTTTATCATTTACTTTTACGACAAATAATGGCTAATTTTCGAAGCGATTTTAACCAATACAGCATTAATCCTTAACCAATTAAATACCTTGAATACATTGTTCATTTAATATATGTAGATCTATATGGCCCTTTACACCGTATGATTTAAGTGAATATTTTCGAAGATATTACAGATTTAAAAATTACGGGACGTAGCGTTTGCGGCGGTACCGGCCGCAAACGCTACTTGCGTCTTGCCCGGTGCGGCAAGAGCGTGTATCAGCATTGCACCCGTGCGAAGCCGGCGCGGGTCGCTAGTTATTACTAATTTATTATTTAAAAACAATCAAAATTATTCTCAATTACAGTTTTTCGCTAAGTGTTGCCAGGGTAAACATTAATCTTCAAAATGTTTAGTTCAGAAGAGAGGAAAAATCAATTGATATATATCTGATACATATCATGATATACATCCGCTGATATCGGCGAACCCTTAAGACACCATGTAGCGAATTAGGCGGGAACCTAGAATATTATATAGGACATTGTAGATGAAAGCCCTGACCCTGAACATTTATTTTTCTTGTTCTGTGTGGGAATCGAACTTGCGACCTCACGATTGACGTAGAATCATCTAGACTACTGCACCACGGAGACCGTCAGGTTTGAATCCTACTGAGGTATAGATAACAGACTGTAATGTCGGTTTGACGACCGGCTGGTGTAGAGGTAACATACATTGCCTTCTATGCCTGAGGTCCTGGGTTCGAATCCCGGCGGCGGCGGATATTTGTGTGATGAACACAGATATTAGTCGTCAAGTAATGGATGTTTATTTAAGTTTATTCTAATAAAAAATATGTATTTATTCAATATGTATGTTTATATATTTCTTAAGTATATCAGTTATCTAGTATCCATAACGCAAGTTCTTTAAGAAACTTAATTTGGGCTAGATAATGTTGTGTGAGTGTCAGAAATTTTATTATTATTATTTACAGTCGCTAATTTTAGGTCCCTCTAATGTAAAATTAGGAGACTTCAAATTCAAAAGGTGCTAACAAACATTTATTTTGAAAGTTCTAAGTTTGACATTAGAGAGACTTAAAATAAGAGATTAGTCATGTCGAATACGGCCCATTTACTACCAGTGTCCTATGGATATAGGAATCTATACTAATATATAAAGCCGAAGACTTTGTTTTTTTGTTTGTTTGTTTGAACGCGCTAATCTCAGAAACTACAAGTGGGATTTGAAAAATTCTTTTTGCATTTGATAACCCAACTCTTGGGGAAGGTTATAGGCTATATTTTATCCCGAAATTCCCACGGGATCAAAAGTTACGCGGGTAAAACCACGCGCGGTGGCTAGTCTATAATAAAAATCTCTATATTATAGGGAATTTTGCTTGAGTCATAAACAACGCTTTAGTAAGTTTATTGATGCTTATACAGGGTTACTGGTTAAGTCGACCTAGATCCGTTAAGGGCGTATGGTACCTATCTTTTCTAATTTATTTCACTATGAAACACCCTACCCCAAACCTAAACGTTTTCGAGATAAACGACTTTTAAATTTTTTTATAAAAATTGCCGATTTTTTACCATTAAATGTCATATTTTGAAATTGGTGCACTTTTTTATTATTATTATTTATTTTTTACATGCAGATTAAAATGCTCTATGATCTTAGTAACCAAAATTTTACGTAAGTATACATAGTTCTAAGCGACTGAAAGTTGAAATAATAAAAAAATTTTTTCACAGTTTACTTTTCTTTTAAGAATATCTAAAAAAATGTATAGAAGATGTTTGGCGGACGTACTTAAAAATATCTACGCTTTGTCAGCTACACAAGGTATAAAAATCTAGGCTTTTATTTAAGTTCGTAGAAAAAATCTTAGTAAAATATAACAAAAGGTAAGATTGTACAAAATAAAATTTACTATCTTTGCTCATAATAATTCACGTCCACCATGTCCGCCTTTGTTTTGGATACATTTTCGCATTATTCAGTGAAGCCCACTTTTTACTGCACCAGTGGTCAAATTTCTTTGCATTTCGTTAGCCGCGTTGATTATCCTATTTCTATCCATCAGCAGACGCAATGGGATGTGGCTCGCCGTATACGAGGCTCTTCATATGCCTCCCTCCACACATAAAAATTCATGGGGGTTAGGTCCAGACTTCTGGCTGGCCAAGGTGAAGATTCTACTCGTCCTATCTTGTTCCCTCACACTCCTTCGAAAATTTGCAGGGCAGCCATTATATTGGAACCATATTTCCACAATAAATTTCAGATGCAAATCTTCCATGAAGGATTTTCTCTTCTCAGGAAGTTTTCATAGTGCTCCCCATTCAAATTACCGGTAGCAAAATAGGGTGTAATCAAATGATTGGAAATGATGTCCATTCACACGTTTACACTAAATCTTCATTGGGGCCTTCGTTTATTTTACTTTCCTGGGCTAAAGAATGGATTAGGCTCAATAAGCGAAATTATTTTTACCTCCACTATCGCCTATGAAACTAAGATTTTTTCTACGAATTTAAATAAAAGCCTAGATTGTTATACCTTGTTGGGTAGCTGACAAAGATGTTTTTAAGCACTTCCGCCGAATACCTTCCATACTAATTTTTTTAGACATTCTTAAAAGAAAAGTAAAATGTGAAAAAAAAATTTTGATTATTTCAACGTTCAATCGCTCAGAACTACGTATTTAGTAATCTTACGTAAAATTTTGGTTACTAAGATCATAAAGCATCTTAATCTGCATGTGAGGAACAAATAATAATAACATAAAAGCGCACCAATTTCAAAATATGACATTAAATAGCAAAAAATTGGCAATTTTTATAAAAAAATATTAAAGTCGATTATCTCGGAAGCGGTTAGGTTTGGGGCAGGGTGTTTCATAGTAAAATAAGTTAGAAAAGACGGGTACTATACGCCCTTAACGGGTCTAGGTCGACTTAACCAGTAACCCTGTATACTGTGCAGTTTTATAACATCTGCTATATTATAATTTAGCTGCTTTAGGGTGCGGCAGGATCTGCCAGAAGCACACGGATTTATTGTCTGTATACAATTTTCGCGCAAGGTAGCATACTTGAGTCACGTCATGATAGATACCAGCTGCTGAGAACCATCATGATGGGTAAAATAGAGGAAAAGAGAAGGGCTGGTAGGAGGCAGGTGAAATACCAGAGAATGGAGCGGTATCAAGAACGTGGAACAAGTTCTTACACTAGCCATGGACAAAAAGAGGTCCCGAAGTTTTACTGCCAACCTTCAGTAACAGAGAGGCACTTCAAGAAGCGTTTCTCTACAAAATTGAATAGGTTATGGTTTCATAAACTAGCTTCCATGCTGGACTGGGAGCGAAAGAAAAACGTAGAATGTGCCAGCTGCTTGTCCTCCCGGGCATACTGTAAAAGTCAGTTAAGGGACAGAGGTTTTAAAGGCGTTTTTGTGGGCGATAGGCCGACTCCCTGTCACTACAATAGTCTCTCTCCATCTTTGTAATACCTCCAAATTTTGTCAAACGTGACATCAGATTGTCTTATACCCTCTGGTGTTCTGCCTACCCCATAAGGGATACAGGCGTGACGTTATGTATGTATGTAAACTAAAAAGTACTTCTCAGATCTGTCATCTGCACTGCATCTAGTGATAATAAAACTAACCTGCAACTGCCCGTGAATATGTGAGATCTTGATAAGCTTCTCATTCGGCGCGTACGAGCCCGGAACGGCGAGCTCCAAGTCCTTGCAGTTATGCAGTCTCTTGCTGACGTAGTGGAGTTCAAGGGACGTCAGAGATCGAAACTGATTCGCAATCCGGCGGAACACATGGTAGTAGAGCTCCCAGGCTTCGTTCAAGTAACGGTCTTCATTGGTTTCCTGTGAGATATGAATATTATTAGTATGTTGAATTGTTCTTTGAATGGTATTACAGAACCTACATGAAAAAACACATGGACACAGGACAGTACTATTGTCTCTTCTTATAAAGTCATAAACCAAGGACCATCTCCCGAATACTTGCTTTGGATGTAACCACACCAATCGATCGACCGCCAAATGGAACAGTCGACGTCGATAGATTGATGCGGTAACAGCTTCAGGGCACTGTTTTATTTATTAAGATTCAGTTTTTTTTGTATTCTTGTATACTTATAGTCACATTCTATAAAATAAGGTAGAGGACTAAAGCGAGACTAGTAAAATAATGAAGTTCGCGCAAACAACTACAACAGGATACTTTTTTTGTTTTCATTTTTCGAAACGACAAAACAACAAGCTATTTTCAAGTATTTTAAGTCAATCATGAAACAACTTAGTTCCAATTAAAAAATATTTACCTTGTACATATCGCACCAACGCTGAGCTTCCTGCAAGTCTCTACCATACATTTGTAAGAATGATATTTCTTTCAATGTTTGTGGCGGTTGTTCAATAATTGCATGCATTTTCTCCAGAGATTTAAACATTCCTCGCAAATCTTTCTCACTGTAATACAACCTGCAAGAAATTTGCGTATGAAAAGATTATTTTTTACGACAATATTAATCAAAATGTTTAATTCGTTATACCTTACCTCGAAGCTTCATCTAGAGCTATAAAAACTTGATCATGCCACAAGATGGCAACCTTTATGAGTTCTTCTGAAATGGTTGCAGCCTCGTTAACTAAGTCCTGAGAATGCGTGCACATCGTCTTTAGAATATAATTCGCTGCATTCTTCCTCGTAACGAAAGAAGATTTCGTAGCCACTGTCAAGGGATACACCAACGCTTGTGGATGCGACTTCCCAATGTCAATCAGTAGAATGTGAACTAACTTGGCTACCAAACTCCTGGGAGAATCGATTCTAGCAATCAATTGTGGAATCACTTGCAGCCATATCTTGATATCGATCTGCCGGATTCCCTCGAACAAGGCGTCGTAAATGGCAGGGTGGTGGCCGTGGTCGAACCACAGCGTCAACAGTCGTAAAGTGTCTTGAAGCGAGTTTCCATTCGCAAGACTTATTGACTTAAAGAAACCTTCGATAGCCGGAATTGTGTGTGTATTTATAAAATCTGTTCTTGATATCTTCTTGTCACCTGACGCACCAGCGATACTGCTTTCCGAAGTATTGTCCTGTTGCTTATAGAATAGAACAGTTTCAAAATTCATGCAAGCCCACGCATGACAGGCCTTGTACCAGTCTGGCGCTAAAATAGTCGCCGCTGCGTAATTTCTAAGCATTTCTGGAATTGAAAGCTCGTTTATTTCTTGAAGAGATTCACACCAAGATCCAAGTTTAAGGTGACAACGAGCGAATAATCGACAGTATTCGTCATTATCGCTCTCTGAATTATCTAGGAACTTTTGCAACACCTCATACGCATATCGCTTGTTTCCAGCATCCCATAATATTTTGCTGTACGATAGCACGACCCTAGGATCTTGGATTCGTAATAAAATATCAGGATTCGTTATTGGATCTCCCCCAATGATAGTTATCATAATCTTATGAGCCTGATTGACAGCACCTGTCTTTCTACACAAGGAAGCAAATTTCAGCCACGTTTGGAAGTCTTCTCGGGGATTCATTACCAAGCTGCGTATTTGCAACATTTTTCTCCAGTCTTCTACTAATCGCTGACCTCCCTGCAATCTAGCGGACCATGCCTTTCGTATGATAGGCCTTCTTTCTTCCACGAGCTTGTACGTCACAACTTCTTCCAGTTCAGTGAGTAGTTGAGCTTTTACTAACGTGCCATATGCTCGCTGGTAGCTTTCACCTACCACAGCAGTGAGTTCAGAATCTAGCAATGATCTTGCCGAGTCTATATAGCGTCTAGATTCTGTCCAATGACTTTCATTTATGGCCAAGATCGCCCTGTAGAACGCTCCATCTTGGGATTCTTCGGGGATGATTTCAACGTATTTTTTCATCGATTCCCATTCCTGAAGTCCCCAAGAAGCTGCAGCGGCCATTTTTGCAGATCTTTGTTTGAGTTCTTCGCTCATACTTTCCCAATCTTCACATGTTTTATCGAAAAGTTTCCGCCACTCTCCCATGGCCTCTAAACAGCGCATCACACCTAACTTAGACTCGTCATGTTGCGGTTCTAACTCTAGTCGTTTATTATACAAGTCTGCAGCTTGTTCCCAGTTGTGCAGTTTCTCATACCACCTCACATGAACGTTGAGGGTTTCGTTGCTATTTTTCTTTTGTTTGATTACTCTTTCAAGCAAGCCATTCGCTGCTTCTTTTTGTTGCAGCTTGTTGTTAATATAGATGAGAGATTCGACCACCTGAGTTGTCGGATTCTTACGATATTCTTCTTCCTAAAATATATTACGACATTAATTTATAAAAGCTCGTTATGATATTTTCTATCACAGAAATTTTTAGTTTGATGATTATTATTCTTGGAAAAAAACGGTTAATTAACAGATTAACAAAAACGATACATTTTTCTCAAAAAAGACCCCTTGTTACAAAAAATATATAAAAATCTTAAATTCTTACCTTATAATAAAGTGCCTTAGCATACGCCTTACAACTAATCGCAGTATCGCCCAATAATTTCAATGATATAGGCAGGGCTCCTTTTTCACAATGTTCTAAGAATTCGGCTAAATTCAATACTGCAAGCGCCAGCTCCGGTACATCAGGTACCTTAAGGGCTTGTTCGAGGCAGAATATTAGCTCTCTTCGCGACATGTCTTCTAGTTCAGTCCAGCATGACATGAAGGCTGCGTTGAACAGATCAGTCGCCAATTGTGGGTAGTTCTGAGCGATATTTGAACACGCCCTTGAAAAATATAGGAATAAGAATACACTCTACTTTTACAAACAATATTGTTGCAGAACTATTAAATTATTTAGTCGTAGTCGTGATTCACGTAAAATTTTAAAGGAATTACATGAATGATGTGGATTTGTAGAGTATGTTTTCTTTTACTTGTCATACATAACATATTAAATAATAGTACCTGGGCTGCCTTTTAAGTCGTGTGAAGTACCAACCTCCCGCGATTATTAAAAAAAACTAACTAAATTCAAAATTCACCTTTTTGAATTTAGAATTCGAAAACAAAAGATTTATTATCGATTGGTCGAATAATTTTATTGTATCTCCTATTCAAAGATGACAAGTCGGTTGTAAAAATGGGAATATCTTAGGAAAATTTTCGTGCGATAACTATCTACAACATAAGGGGATCATCGCGACTTCAGTGCTTTGAAGATATCACTTCTTTGTTTAGTGATGCACCATGTTTTAGGAGTGTAGAACGCAGGTATTTAGAATTTCAACGTGGGCACTCTAGCTTCAGTGACAAGCCACGTGAAGGTCGTCCAAAAACTGCAAGAGAATATGGAAGCCGTGCGGCAGCTAAGCCTCGAAGATCGTCACGAGACATACCGGGAAATAGAGGCATCTGTCAGCACTTAAGAGACCACTGTCAAAAAATCCTGCACGATGTTAGTTGGTGTCGCAAACTCTGTAGCAATTCAACCGGAGAGAGTCAAAGCATGTTTATGATATGATTAGTGTCGACGAGTCTTGGATATAAGCTTACGATTCAGATTATAATCAGCAGTTAACTGTCTGGGTCTTACAGGATCAGCCAAAGCCGATGAAAGTCATACGCTCACGGAGTACTTGTGGTGACGCAAAGTATATTAAATGTAGCGGAAAATTAATTGAAAAACAATGCATAGTAATAATCTCTTCGATTGTCTATACTTATTTCAATCGACACAACTTAAAAGGCAGCTCATTTGGTTAGTATAGTTAGTAATCTTTTTCATGTCATTTAAATTTTAAAGAAGTCATTCAAAATATGATTGCATAAAAAAAGTATCTTGTAATCGAACTATCGAATTATCCACATCCAACTTTTTGTATTTTCAAGTCAACCTGTCAAGAAAGTAATTCGCAAAAGAATATAAAGAAAAGCTATAAATAATAATTAGTCATTAGTAATGTCAATTATTAAAGCCGCTTTCAAGTGAAAGATTAAACATAAAACATCCTCATGAACTTCCTGGTATTAAGTAGGTACTGAAATATGATACGGAATGTCTACCTACCATAAAAGTGTTATTTTTTATTTCAATATTTTTGTTAAGGAGAACATATTCAGCACAAGTTATCACGACTCATTTTGAAATTTTACTATACTATAATTTTAAAATACAACATAACTAGGATTAACCGAAAAGCCGTGGAAATTTAAAAACACCCTAATTTTAATACAGAAGAACTTTTCCAACCAAAATAATACATAAATCAAAACTGCATTTATGATTGCATAAGGTGCAGCGCAGGCGGCACGATTTTAGTTATTAGTAAAAATCGGTGGTTAACTATTTTTCTTTTTATTCTCAAATTTTGTAACTGGATGTCAATTTGCACACGAAAGGAGCCGGATACTAGTGCTAATTACTTAGTTTGTAAAACTTTTATACAAGCGTTTGTCAAATTATTGTGCGCCGGACTTTTTGCGCGTCGTGTGCGTTACTGCATATAATTGCATAGGTTCTATTTTCACAGACTAAAAAGTGCGTTACGGATAGTCTGTCGTCTGCGCTGCGCCTAATTGATATTACAACTTTAGAGTTATGCATTCATAAATGTAAATTATAAAATTATAATTACTTTATCTAGTTTCTAAAATTCCTATTTCCTATCCTAGATAAGCATGTCGTAAAAGGTGACTAATTCGAGTAACCCCGCTTTTAGGACCCTTTAGGCAACCAGCGGTCATGTGTTCCAGCAATATTTTATGAAGAGCCAGGTACATCTAGTGCCAACGCTGCGTCTCGCGTTCGAACGCGCGTTTCATACAAAACTGCAACGTCCGTACCATACGCGCGTTCGATACGGACGTTCGGAATGCGCCAAGCGCCGCGTATGAAACGCGCGTACGGTACGGAAATTGTTAAGAAACTTTGTATGTTCGAATCTCTCTTAGTAGGTGTTATTTGAAGATACGGTACGCGCGTTCGAACGCGTAACGCGGTATTGGCACTAAATCCGTATGCTGTCACCTTCGACCTCATCTGCCCTTACCATCAGTTGAGATTGAAGTCAAACGAGGGTTTAGTCATCAATAAAAATTATAAAGTACCTTATTGCAGGGCTATTCGACTCGCTTAGGAACCCAATAGATAAATGCCGAAGCCATTCGAGCCAGTCCTCTTTAGATATTATATTCTTCACGGACCAACACTTGCGAAGGTTGTGAATGTTGACTGATAGCTTCTGTATAGTTTGCGTTTCGGATTTTGACACCATCTATAATAACAGAAAAGAATATCAAGTAACAAATGAATATAACCAAATAAATATGACGTTTCAGTGAAGTAAAGTAGAAAGAATAAATTTAAATATAATATAAATACTCACATCTGACTTTTGATTCCGTAATCTTGTTCTCGCTTCTTCTAAATAGTTATCATCACAAGCCAGAGTGGAAATAACCTGAAGTCTGGTTACGAGAACTATGTAGTTCGGACATTGAATTTTGTGCTTCGCCAATAGGCGCTCTATTGACGGTATAAAATCTGTGTATTCTCGACCAATTTGTACAATTAAGGCACATAAAGTGTTCATCGCCGTCTGTCGCAAAGTCGGGCTGTTGTCTAACACCTTTGCTAGTGCTTGGATTATCACAGCCGAGTACGGCCTAAAGCTTAAATATAACGATAAATGCTCTATGGTTTCCATAGCTAGTTTAGATATCGATGGTGGTATATTCTTCCCATCGAAAAGACCCGTGATGGCGGGCACTACGGACAGCAAAACATCATCCAAATTATTTTCTAATTTCTGAACAGTTAGCAGCATTCGTTCTGTCAAAAACTTATCTTTACTTCTATCATATTTAAGGACTCTTAAAATATTTGGCAGTATTTTTCTGAGGTAGACTTTGAATTCAGTTCCGATTGCTATAGTTATATGTTCAATGAGCATTATAAGAGTAGGCTGAAAAGGACTATTAGGAGTCCAAAATTCTTTAATAATATCAATTATATCTTCAAGGTAAGGTCTAATGTGGATTTTGACGACAGAAATGAGTTGAGCGATTTGCGTAAACAGAAACTCGCGAAAATTGCAATTTTCTGTATTGCGTATGACATACAAAAGACTTGGAGTAACACGAGAAATGTAAGGAACGCATTTGATTCCCAGAGATTGGAAAATGAAGGTGACGGAATGTATCACACTTGCGTGGTGTTGAGATAAGTAAGGATCCCTTATGATCCGCATCAGCGACGTGAGCACGATCGCAGGGTAAAACTCGTCTAAAACCAACGGTGACATATTCACCAACATTTCACTAATATTATTATCAAAATCATCATCTGCCGATGCTTCCGTTATAGGAATTAATGTTGATATAGTTTGAAAGTCTATCAAACCTTGGTTAACTTTGTGTTTATAAGTGTCTAATGCTCCCAAAAGACCCAAAACTCGTATTGTTTCGAGTCTATCCCTCGACTGTTGTTCTGTCTTTAAAAAATTGATTAACATATCCATCAAGTGGGGATATTCTGAGTATGGCGTCACTACATACCCTGTGGCAGTGATAACTTGTCCAAATGACCATAATGCGATACTTCGTTTTTCTGGTTGATTCGGATCTGCCAATATTTCTAATTGTATGCTTACAAGGTAATGTAACCACTGCATTAATGCCTTACCACCTCCATTAACTTCAGCTAAGTCTCCTATAGATTTAAGGATCATAGACATCATAGTCGGGTTACTTCGCTCTTCTTTCAGCTTCGGAACAAGGACTTTCAAAACTGTATCAACAAATTGTCTTGTAATTCTAGGAGCGTGAGATATTATATTGTTAATCATACGTAAGGCTTGTTCCTTATTTCGTATCGATTCGGAATGCTGCAGCTCTAGCAAGACTTGTACAAAAAGTTGTCGCAACATTGGAGTTGTATAACTCGGGTTAATGTTACTTAAACGCCCAACAGCACAAAGGGCCAGTTCACTAACTTCGCAATTTGAATCATTAACAGTAACAAAAAGGCAATTTAAATGTTCTTCTACGGCAAGGTATTTATCGAACACGGGATTCGTAAATATTTCCAGAACTCTATATCGTACTTCTGGATCAAAATCCGAATGTCCAATTGAAAGTAGTTTTCCCAGAGATTCGTCAATCAACAAGTTCAGTGTACGCGAGTTTATCTGAAGACATCTTTCAATTGCTTTGATCAGCAATTTTGCAGTAGTTCTAACTGCTTCCAATCTAATATCATGGTGCTCAGTCAACATGTAGTAATCAGTGCATCTCCTAATAAATGATATCAAAGTATTAGTCCATTCAAAGTCATAAGCTCCTAATGTACGTAGGGCAAGTACTAATTTCGTACTATCATAAGGCTCTACTAGCAATGCAGCAGAAAGCATGTTAGTAAGTTGTTGTTCAGAATTGCTTGGCTTTTTTCGTAGAATTATTGACAACATGTTCAGAAGTCTGTCCCTTATTTCAATATTTAATGACGGTATATTGTGACTTAGCTCTTTAAAACATGTTGTTAACTGTGGGCTTAAACCAGTTGCACACATTGGATTGAGCAGTTCCTTTACTTCATTTGCAATGTCTTCTTTCATAGCTATGCCCAAAAGTGTTACACAATTAAACAAAGGTGTTCCAGGACCATTTTGTTTCTTTTGGATATCTCGTAAGACCATTGTTAATTTAATGATCTCTATAATCCTACCAACATATTGGTGCATTTCATTTTCAACAGCCACACAAATGAGTCCCAGAGTTGTGAAAGCCATTGTTTTCTCTTTTTCTCTACTGCCTAATAATGTAAGCAAATGGTTAATAGTAGATTTTAGATGTTTTTTGGTAAATGTTTCTTTATTAAATGCTGCGAGTCTTGGTATTATAAGCAATAGCATTTGATGAACATTTGTTGCTCTTGATATCTTCTGGGCCAACACATCTGTAAACAAAAACCAAAACATTATATATTGAATTGTAAATGAATGTATCAAATTAAGTTAGCCAAGTAAGTTTCAATGACAGATTAGTTAATACATACCTGAACAAATTTTATCATATTTTTCTGTCACAAGTTTTCGACAAATAAGAGATTCGAAAACAGGTACAGAAGAACTTTTTTCATCATTGTATCTAGAAGACCAAGTATTAGGCATTTTAGGAGCAAATGACAGCATTTCATCTAATGACTCCTGTTCTGTGTTTAATTTAAGCATTAAAGTAGTGTATTTTTTTTCCCAAGCTGAGTTAGAACATCTTAACAGCTCATTTAAAATTAACAAAGCCCCATGGACATGATCATCTCTAGCCAGGTTTCTTTCTCTGAGAGCATTATCTTCAAAAGAGGTCATTGCTTCATCATAGCACTCCTGGTACCACTTTACTTTATTTTTCTGGTTTGGTAATTCTCTTTGGGCTGTAACTACTAATGCAGCTCTTAAAGCTTTAGCAGCTGCATCACGAATCTGCTCTTTTGGATCCCGGAGTGCAACCATTATATGACCATAAAAACCTGCTATATTCTGATAAAAATATGAGGGCATGGCGATAGCTAATTCCCTTAATATCAGGACTGCTGATAGTCTTTTCCCTTCATTCCTGTCTTCTAAAAGCCACTCATAAGCCCTCTTTACCTCATTTTCAACATACTCCCCTCTTTTAACACCTAGTGTAACAGCCAAACGGCCCATAGTCTTTGCTGCTAATTCTAAAACACTTTGGTCCGTAGCTGGAAAAACATTTCGTAAATAATGGCCATATCTAATTGACCTGGTTTTAGTTATGTCTGTATCATTTCCAATGAGGCAAACTGCAACAAATGTAAGTAAGTATTACATAAATTATGATTGCAAATAATATTTCCATAAAATATTTAATTATAAATTATTTAGCACAGCCACAGTATGATAATTTTACATTTTTCTTAAGAGGTTAATTAAAAAAATTCATGCCAAAAACTGCAGCACACATAACATTATGCAAACATCTTCATCCTTATTAATAAACTGTTTTTTTTTAAAGATTAAATAAAATAAATTAAATCCCCAGACAATCACACCAACTACATGGCCTCAAAGAAGGCAAAGCTTGTGTTATGAGTAACTCCATTTGTTTTATGTTTTAAATTTTTTGTACTATTTTATGGCATACAATAACTTATAAATAAATATGAGATACCATGTAGCGAACTAGGGGGCCCTAGAACATAAAATACATATACACATTGATAACCTAGACTGTTTTCTTGTTCCGTGCGGGAATCATTGGCGTAGTAGCATCTAGACCACTACACCATGGATACCATCAAGAGATGATTGCTGGCAATTTTTTTCTACTCAATATTAGGTATATTAATTTCAATTTGTAATTAATAGTTTATCATTAGCTGTAAATTTTAAATAATAAATAAGTGGTCAAATACAACAGTTATATACAAAGTATAAAATGGCACAAATTACATAAATTTTATTGTTCAATTTTGTCAGCTGAGTACAAGTTTTGAAGGGCAACATTTCCACATTATTACGATTAATTACAGATTTTGGTGGATGTTTAAATTTCTATGTCTATTTTTACCAGAGTCCACTAGTTACATTTTGTTTCTCAGTCTACACTCTGGCAATAATTTATATAACAACAGGCAGCTAACTTGTGATTGGTTGTACTTATTTACTATTCTGACATGGTGTTTAAAATTGGTGATATTTTATATGGATATAGGCTTAGGAAGTTAAATTGAAAAACAGTAAAATGTGAAGTTACTTCTGAATTCAAAGTATACAAAAAACTGAAATCTTTTTCTTTCCTAGTCCAGATATGTCTAAAGCTCTATGTGTCAAGCTTCATTCTCATGAATAGATTTCATCTCTACAACTAGGTTTATAATTTTAAGATGTATTATAGAAGAAAATACCAACTTTACTTTTTTTGGGTAAGGGGATAATTTGTAAAAGATATGAATATATGATATGTAATTCATTAATCAAAAATATGAGAGAAAAAACTATAATATTTTAATCAGAAATTATTATATTTACTGATCGCTTATGTAAAACAAAAATATGTCAATAATTATTACTAGTGTTATTCATTACTTTAAAACTTTAACACAAACTAAACCCAGTTTTTTCTATGTCAGCATTTTAACATAAATTTAACATGAAGTTCAACTCACCTATCGTCAATATCCCTGCTTTTTTCTCATTATTGTCATAGCTTGAGGTTAGGGTATGAATTTGTTGATTGAATTCATCTAGGACCTGGGCAAAATTTTCTGGAGACATTTCTTGCAGTTCAGTTTTCGTGAACTGCAAGAGTTCTCGAATTGCTTTATTGCGGCACTCAGCATGACGCGATTTAAGGCCGGAAATTAACTCAAAAACTTGGTTATTCGACATTGTGACTGCAATACGGAAAATCCTGATAAAGAAATCTTTCTCTAATTGATTAGTCTACATTGTAAGAGGAAATTCACATTTATCCGAAACTATTTGAACGCTTAAAGCACATAAAATTGCATGCAAATCTTCAGAGAAAAATAATTGACTATTTGCAAATTAATTTTGAAAATATAAACAATAAATTGACAGCTGAGTTGATAGCTATAGCTGACAGTTTTGCTTGCATGAAGTTTAATGTCACATTGACTGACTGACAGCAGGTATTATTTTAACCCTTTCCTATCGGGTACGAGAAAGAATTTTTTTTTCTCATACCCTTTTGGTAACACATAATTTTTTTTATATTTTTATTAGCACTTTAGGTATTATTTTTGTAACCTAGACTTATAAGCACCGTAAGAAACTTTGTGCATCACAGTTTACGTAATTATGAATATAGATTCATTATCAAAACAGAGAAATTGACAAAGTTAATAAAAAAAAAAACAAACAAAGTGAGTGTGCATGTGATGGAGCAAAGTAGTTAATCTATATATCATGCGCACTTACTACCACATCACTTAATTAGAAACAGACATGACAGTATACAGAAAAAGCTGCACGAACTATTCTCACTCAAATACCCCGAAGTACAAACAGCCGCTATCCTTAACACTTGTCGAATAGTGTAAAAGTTCCTGCAGCTTGAAGAGTTATGGATACTCACCACATTTTGTAGTTACTTGGCTAAGACCCGTAACTACAGACTCAACCAGCGTAAGCTGTGAGAAAAGATCTAAACGAAAATTATAATAATAAAAAATAAGGCGTGTAGCTTTTGAAATGCCCAATAATAATAATAAATACACTTTATTGCCATCAAAAGAAATACTAAAAAAAGAACCATAAATCTAGGACAATTTGGGCGGCCTTATCGCTTCAAGCAATTTCTACCACTATATCTTTATTAATAATTACTTCAAAAATTAAGAGTTTGCATCGTGGTATCCTGGATGCTTTTTAGCTGGGTTGTTTGTCCCCCGAAAGCCATTTCCTTTTATCAAGGTGTTTTTGAGCAATCGATCGACTGAAATCTTTTACATAAGTATTTTTTTAAGTCAAACCAAAACAACGTATGCATGACAACACCCCATAACATTCTGTGCCACCGTTTTGGCGACTTTGTTGGTTCTCCGAATACATAAATAATTAAACACAGTACAAAGTCCTCAATCTGTCCACTGTATCTACAGTTTTGCTGAGCGACTTCGCTTGAGCCACGCATGACTATGAAACAAAAAATCAGTTGTAAGTTTTTTGTTTCAAAGCCAAGTCTGCGGTGCGAGCGCAGAACTTTGTCGACTCGTATGTTTACGAATGTTCGTATAGTATGGAGTCGGTTGTAAGTTTTTAGTGACATTGTAATTTTTTATTTAATAGGTGTTTAAGAGTTCAACAAGTTTACAAACATTCAAATTCAACAAGTCACAGATTTATTTAAGCTGGCCGTGCGGCAATGGATAGATTTCAATTATTGCTTACAAACCGTCTACATGCTACACGAACATTCGTAAACATACGAGTCGATAAAGTTCTGTGCTCGCTCTGCTGAGTTGGGCAGGTCTATGAATCTCGGACCAAGAGTATTTTTTTTTTTATCTATCCCAAATGAAACACTAAATATTTTTTGTACGTGATATAATTTTTTAACGATTGTGGGCAAGAGATTGTGGAATTGGGTATTTTTTTTCTTTTCGCATTACTGTGGCTTCTTCGTTGCCATGAAAATTCGAAGCCAGGCTTACAACTTTAGTACCCAACTACGGCGAAGCAAACAGGAGGGTTATGATTTTGACCTGTATGTATGTAAGTATGTTTGTGGGTATGGATTTTCATCTGTTCACTCATAGCTTCTACACTAGTTATCATAATTGGACAAATGAGGTGTTGTTGATAGCCTCTTGATAGTCCACTGGTACATCGTGAAAGAGTTTAATTAGCACAGCTCAAATATGTGAACATTATAACTCTAAAATACTTTAAATAAAATTAAAGGGGTTTGAAAATTTTTGTATGGAGCCTGGCACACCTACTGTCCGCCATTTTGATTTTTTTTTATTTTGCGTCGCACTATAAAACTTGCATATTTCGATTGCTAACATACAGACGAGCAAAAAATGTTATATAACATATGGGTCTAAAACGTCACGTTTTAGAGATAATATGGAAAACAATTTTGCTAAATAATTACAATTTTTCACATATTTAATCGTTGAAATACCTCTCAGAATGTATCAAATTAGCATGAATGTTTGTAGTATTATCTTGCACATTAGTTAAGAGTAAAAATAACTTGGTTCTACACCTACCTATCTGAAACCTGACAATGCCATATCAACCCGGCAACGCCGCCGCGCCGCACCGCGCTCCCAGCCGGCTAGACGCGTTAAAATGGATAGAGCACAACGCCTATGTGGCAATTCAGATTGTGTATCTATAACTAATTGTTATTGATGCAGATATAACTTTAGCAAAAAAAAAAATAGTACTTAAATACTTAATTACCTACTCTTAATGGAGTTTTAATTCCCAGTAAGTGTTAATTATTGAGGCTATGGCGCGAGGACTAGAATAGACAAGAAAAATAATTTATTTCTTGGGAATATTACAATATTCTCCTGAAACATGTCAGTAAAAATAAAGATAATAATAATATGGGCTATAAGTATTTAAAGACAGACTTAAATATTATAGGGCGTTGAAATGACGCGTCTTTCTCTATCCCGCATTTCCGAATAAGTACAAGCAAATGTAAAAGAATTCTAAAAAAGAAAACTCTTAATCATATCATTACACGTAGTAACTCTTTAGTAATCTGTGTCTTTACTTCTTGTAAGTTACTAGAAGAATATAGTTAGGTACGTACCTACAGCGCCGGCTTTTCCGAGTTAATATGGCATTGTCAAGTTTTAGATAGGTAGGTGTAAAAACCAGTTATTTTTACTCTTAACTAATGTGCAAGATAATACTACAAACATTCATGCTAATTTGATACATTCTGAGAGGTATTTCAACGATTAAATATATGAAAAATTGGAATTATTTAGCAAAATTGTTTTCCATATTATCTCTAAAACGTGACGTTTTAGACCCATATGTTATATAACATTTTTTGCTCGTCTGTATGTCAGCAATCGAAATATACAAGTTTTATAGTGCGACGCAAAATCGAAAAAAAAAACAAAATAGCGGACAGAAGGTGCACCAAAAATTTTCGAACCCCTTTAAAAAATTAAACCCGCCTACTAACAACAACATCTAAAAAGCGTGGCTAGCTAGACGGTACTTACTAGAAAGGATCGACAGGGTCATCAAATGAATATCGAATCATTCGGTTTCGATTTCACTAGACCTACATTATTGTATGGTAAGTATATCTGGATGGTATTTCTGTTAAAATCATCCAATCTATCATTGACGGTATTGCACCTTATTTAGCCAGTATATTTAATAATTGTGTTGATAATGGTGTGTTTCCGGACTTAATGAAACTTAGTAAAATTATTCCCGTATTTAAAGCAGGAAGCATAACCGACCCCAGTAACTTTAGACCAATGTCTATATTACCAACACTTAGTAAAATTTTTGAAACACTTCTTTAGCAATAATTTAATGAATCCAAATCAATTTGGTTTCACACGGGGTCGCTCAACAACTGATGCCAGTGTTGAGCTTATCAAACATATATTTGATGCCTGGGAGGAGTCACGTGATGCCTTCGGTGTCTTTTGTGATCTGTCCAAGGCTTTTGACTGTGTCCACTACGATACACTCCTCATGAAGCTACACTACTATGGAATCAATGATAGGGCACTTGATTTTATGAAATCCTATTTATGCAATACAGTTCAAAGAGTTGATATTAATGGAAAGAGATCATCGGGATCAGCAGTTTATATGGGAGTGCCCCAGGGCTTGATTCTTGGGCCTTTCTTATTCTTAGTTTATATAAATGAGTTTCCATTTGTGGTGAAAGACGAGTGTGAGGTCATATTGTTTGCTGATGATACCTCTTTTCTATTTAAAGTGAGTAGGCAATTGAAGCATTGCTTTGAAATAAACTGTTGTATTGAAACTGTGGAGAAATGGTTTTCAGCCAATAACCTACTACTCAATTAAAATAAAACTAAATTTTTTAAATTCTCTTTGCCTAATGTCCGGCTTGTAAATACTAACTTAATTGTAAAAGGACAAGAATTGAGCCCTATAAATTCAACAGTGTTCTTTGGCATAACCCTAGATGCACGACTCCAATAGGGACCACATATAGAAAGGTTGGCGAAGAGACTTAGTTCTGCAGCATATGCCGTCAAAAAGATGCGAAATATCGCTAATGAAGCTACTGCGCGATTGGTTTATTTTGGTTATTTTCATAGCTTAATGACATACGTCATTCTCCTGTGGGGAAATGCTGCCGATATTAAAACCATCTTTGTGCTGCAGAAACGGGCTATTCGCGCAATCTACAAACTTAATTCCAGAGCGACACTTAGAAATAAGTTTAAAGAAATTAATATTCTTACGTTTGCCTCACAATATATCTTTGAAAATCTTATGTTCGTAAAAAAGAACTTATACATGTTCCATAGAAAATGTGACTTGCATAATGTAAATACTAGAAATAAGTACAAGCTAGCCGGCTATGATAGTAGACTTCATAAAGTCACTAACTCATTTATGGGTCAATGCATACGTTTTTATAATAATGTTCCCACAAATATTCAAGACTTACCACTTGATAAATTTAAAGAAACTGCTAAACAAAAATTGTGTAGTAAAGGCTTTTATACAATTTCTGAATATATGGATAAAAGTCCTTGGTTGTAAATTGTTTTTCAAATATTCTCAATCTCCAACTCCATCTCCAACACCATCTCCATTTCCTTCTCATCCAACGCCATGTCCATCTCCTTCTTATCCATACAACAGCAAGAACGTCATGCTCCCTCAGGCGGCATGGCAAGCGGTAGCGTCGGGTGTCGGGTCACCCTCTTCCCTAAAATATGGTTGAGGAGGGTGATGGCTGGTGCTTGCGTTATACTCGTGAACGGGTGCTGCTAGCGGTGCCAGGTCGTTTTGCTGAAGACTTTATGACTATGTTACTTTTTTGAATTTGACTCTGACTTCCCCATCTCCATCCCATTCCCCCATGTTCACGTCCGTGTTAGTTACCAGTCTCTGTCCACGACTATCCTTATCCTCATCTCCATCCACATTATCTGTAATATCACCTCTATCGCTACATCTATCTACTTCTATCTTTACCTCTATATTTATGTCTACGTTTCTGTCTAATACTTGATTGCCTAATGTATAAATATAATAGTAGACTCCAGAAGATCACCAACTCGTTCATGGGTCAATGTGTACGCTTTTATAATAAAATTCCAAAATATTTAAGATTAACCCTTCGATAGATTTAAAGATAAGTATAAAGTTTTATTATAAGATATCTGGATGCAAGAAGATTGTAAATTGTTATCGTTATTGTGTATTTTTAAAAGATGATTGCTGTTGAGTTTCTTGCCACTTCTTTTCAACAGATCGACTTTCCGAAGTGGTGGTAGATTCAGTTCAATTTGTAAATTGTGACTTATTTCAAATGTATTTAAATACTTACGAAATAAAGATTCTTTTGCCTTTGACTTTGATTGGTTCAAGCAAGTATATTGTTAGTTCTTAGTGGGTAGGTTATTTTTCCAAGTTAATTTAAACACAAATTAAAATAACTTGATAAATACTAAATGCTATAAATGTAGGTAACTGAATATGTAATCATCTGGTAGGTAGGTAGTTGTTATTTTATTTCTGCCTTATGTCGACAAGGCAGAAATAAAATAAATTCCTTATAAAGAGAGGATAAGAGAGTAAGGTATGGCAATATTTTCAAATTGAATGAAGCCAATATTATAACATACCTACCTAACAATGCAGATAGAATGGTGCACAAACCAATCAGAAGAATAGGCGTCATCATTGAACTTGATAGAAATTGAATATAGGTATAGGGCAATTAACCTCTTTATGTGAAATAGGACTTGAAGCAAGTGCCATCTATTCAGAGCTTAGAAGCCCATACTTAACTTACATAAGGTCTGCTATAAAATTCTTCATTGTCGCTGCCTGTTTTGTAAATTTGACAGTGACAGCGTACTAGGCAAAGGAAGGATGACGCATGTATTTTCAATACTTTCTCGTCATTCTCCCGTCAAATAAACAATCGTTCCCGACCAATAGAATCTTGCTTCTCAGCTGAGTTAGGTGACTGACTGTTTGACGTTGTGTTGCTTGCTCTTGTGTGCGATAATTCTAGTATTTCGCGACTAAATTCTGAGAAATAATAGAATCAGTAGTTAATCTTCAAAGTACTTTGTTTATAAACCACTATGAGTGAACTAAGTCAAGAGGAGGTAAGTTGATTCTTTTGTTTAGGAAACTGTTTCTTTGCTCTTACAAGTGCGTATGGTTCGTCTAATTTCGTAACAAAACAAAGCGTTGGTGTTACACCTTCGCGTAAGTAATAGGTGTGTGGCACGTGTTTCAGAAGTGTTGTAATTAATTTCAGATAAGAAGACGTCGACTCGCTAGGCTAGCTGCGCTTGGAGGCGCAGGATCTTCACCCTCAGCTGCCAGTCCTCCTCCAACTCCTGGCGCCTCAGTGCCGTCGCCAGATATTCAGACCTCTGCTCGGTTCTCGCCAGCCCCAACGCCTGCCCCTCGAGCCACCTCCACTGAACCAAACACCCCAACAGATAACAGAGATACAAAAAAACCTCCAAACTATCCAGAAGAAGTGAAAGATGATGTGCCAGAAAGAAATAAAATACCTGCAGATGGGCTTATAGTTACAGAAAAAACAGAAAGCAATTTGCTTGATGAAATGCCAGATACAAAAATGACAGATCTTTCTCAAACCAGACAATATAATAGCTTTGATTCTATGGGAGATGATACCTTATTAAGTTGTGGATCTGTCAGAGTTGCTACTTTACCACAATCAACTGTGGCTACTGCAGAGGGGGGCTCAACAAAAGAAGATAAAACTTCTCGATCAGTGTCACCAGCACAGTTTGCTGAGCCATCTCCTGTTCGACCAAGACACAGTGCTGCCTCTCCTAGTTGTTCACGAAGGTCACTTTCAATGGAAGTGGAGGATGGGTCAGATAGACATTCACAATCAGAACCACACCAGGAACCGATGGAAGTATGTCATGTATGTATTGTAATGTTAAGGTATTGTATATCATATCAGCATGTAATTAAACTTCCTTTTCTCCTTGTAGATTGAAGATGACTCTTCAGCATCACCAGCTAGAAAAATTCACAGATCTAGGACTGTAAGTTGCACAGAATTGACAGAAGAACAGCTTAGGAATATTATTGCAAAGATTCTTCAGGTTTCATTTTCTGAAGAAAGTGCAGGTGGAATTTTTGCACCAACAGCTGCAGCCTCTCTCATTGACAACCCTAAATTAGGCTTAGAGGAGGTAGCATCGCAAGCTTTGATGGATGTTATCACACAAATAGAAAATGGAAATGATCCTTTGAATCAAAAACTAATTGCAATCTCTGAGACATCTAAAAGACTGAGTGAAGATTGTGGTGATGACACTTTAACAAGTGGACCTCTGGGTTCAGAATCAGATGCTGAAAAATCTGATTGTCCTACACCTTCACTGCCCATTCCTAAGACAATCCCTACGCAGGGGCTAGCTGTTAGTTACATACTCAAATTTTATAACAACATTAATTTGTATGAAAGAGAACATCCAAAGAAAAGTTCCGAGCCACCTTTAAGTGATCTTTTATTAAAACTAAGAACATTACTAGTGAATCATTTGGTGCTAGTGTTGCAAGGAAACTTTGAGCTGGAAAAATGCAGAAAATCCCCACTACTTCCGTACATTCTAATTGGAAATACTCCTATTGGACTGATACCGGAACTTTTATTGGCAACTTATTTGGACAAAGAAGTATTTGAAGAGGTAAGTTCAATATATTTCTTCAACATAACATTTTTTCAAATTTAAATATCTTTTTATTTATTTATTTGTCATTGTACACAAAGATAAGAAATATTTTAACAACACTTTTATAGATACAGATCACAATAGGCAGCCTTATCATTAAAAGATGGTCTCTTCCGGACAACCCTGTCTATTGATATCTTTTATCTGTTTGTCTTCAACTAATGTTTATATTCCACATACTTTTTTATAATTTTCTTATCTATTTAAATTGTTTGAATAATACTCAGCAATAATGAAAAAAATCAAACTTTATACAAAAATACTGTCTCACATCAATTATAGGTATGTGTTATTAATGGGTTATCTTCTGGCATTGCTTTGGCCCCCTAAGCTATGACCATCGTGATGTTGCTGTATTAAAAACATTTTTTTATTAATGAAATGCTTTGCCGCTCAGGTCTTTACGCCAATGCTAATGGGCATTCGTGAAGAGATGCGACGTTGTGTATCCCCACTGGTGGGTCGCGGCCACGGGGCGGCACTTCGGGCGTTGCGTTCCCTGTGTGACCTGCGAGCTGGACCTCGGTTGGCTTTAAGACCGGTCTGCTCTCTCATTGCAAGACTGCCAAGCCTTTGCCCGGAATCTGTCACAACAGCTCCTGGGCGTGAAATTGCGAGAGTCAGTTTCCTTGGACCTTTCTTTGCGGTGAGTTGACTTGTTAACTATATTAGACAATCATCACAACTCTTAGTAATGAGCCCACTGCAGGGCATGAGTCTCTCCCCTGGGTGATGAGGAGGTATAGGCCATAATCCACCAAGCTGGCCGCGTGCTGCTTGGTGGATGTCAGAATTTTCTGTGCGCCGAAATGGCTTCTGACAAACCCTGATGACTACTGTATACAAGTATACAGCACCCTGGGCCGACTGCTGAACATGCCCTCCAAAGCACATATTAGAAAATAAGTAACTGAATTGACTTTTTGTTTACATTAATTTTGTTATACTTACCTAGTAATAATTTAATGGTTTTTGCATTTTAGTAATGCTCAATTATTCTTAAAGATCTGAAAAAATACACTTAATAATTGGTTGCGTTACTAGGACTCGAACCAGACGGGTGCTCTGAGAATTTCGAG
This sequence comes from Stenoptilia bipunctidactyla, assembly GCA_944452665.1. Lineage (NCBI taxonomy): Eukaryota > Metazoa > Arthropoda > Insecta > Lepidoptera > Pterophoridae > Stenoptilia > Stenoptilia bipunctidactyla. The sequence goes on along the minus strand of OX101740.1, from coordinate 16,970,890 downwards.
TTTCAAGTCCTGGTGGGGTTATCTAGTATTTTTTTCAGATAATTATTTTTTTTATACCTAGTTGTGACATTGACTGCCTTTTATTTTGGCCTTCTGATAAGGTCTCTTATTATAGGTAGTCTAAGGCGGTACTTTTACGACTTAGGTACTATGTTCAAGCAGTGTTTAACTTACATACTTATGTGTTTTATCAGTACTTAATAACTTAGTTCTAATTTTGACGTTCATCATCTATGTCAGCCGAGAGACGCACACTGTAGGACGGAGGCCTCCCCCAAGGATCCCCTGGTCCCGCGCCGCCCTTAATCCAGCGTTTGACTGTCATTAAGTGTATACATTTATACCTACAGTGAATAAAACATTTCATTTCAATTCAATTATGTATAATATAGATTTATTTTCGAAGCAGGAGAATAGATATGTGTACATCATATAAAATATAGTCCCCTTTCGCTTCTGAATGAGTTTTAATCTGGTTTTTGAGGAAGGTTTATGTAGTTATAACTCATTATGATTTTGTGTAAATTACCTGAAATATGATTATGATTGTTGAGCTTTACTCTGATGCCCGTGAGAAGTCGAGGCGGTTCGCATATTGATAACAATAACAACCACATACCATAATGCACATTGGTAGATTTAAACTGTCAAAAAGTTAATATTAATCCCGAATTTATATTCTAAATCTGTATTTAATAACAAACCGCTTTAAATGTGCATATATTCTAAAATGGATTCTTTTTGTTATCAGATCTCATTATTCGCGGAAGAGAACCCGCGTCTAGCGGAGCGCCTGTTCGCCACGGGAACAGCTGACCGCAGCCTTGCCTTCGCATTGCAGCGAGAAGTGGAAGCCAGTAGGAATACCCTGCACAACATCTGTCACAACATACTCTTGTGCCCGGAAGCTAGAGAACCGTTCCTCAACTATTTCGCAGCACTGTTGCAGAGGAATGAACGAAGAGCGCAATTGCAAACTGATGAACGGTCCTTAGCTGGTGAGTGTCGTGTTTTTTTTTTATTTACGATACATTCCTTTTTATTTTTAGGGCTGACAGTTTAGCGTTTCCGCTATGTTCACCTAGATAACCGCTTTCTATCGAAAAAGAGTTATTAAAATCAGTTTTTCAGGTTTTAAGTTTTTATTATTACAAGGTTCCAAAAATATTGATTACTACTTCAGACTTTAGATAGCACCTTTCCGTTATTTGTGCCAATTCAGTTTCTGTTTGTAACTGTTCTGAATGAAAATAGTAAACGCGGACACATTTGTTTATAATCCGTCTTTTCTTGACGGAGACAATATCCAAGGAGATAAGAGAATTTTCCACAACGATCGCCAATTTTACGAAACATTTATAGACAATGTCTGAGTACTAATAGATTACCTACTAGAGTTCAAAGTAATTCCGCCAATTTGACGTGATCGTGTGACGAATTCGAAATATGTTACATGAGCGGTATATATGTAAAACATTCGATAAAAAGACAATAAACACGTTGACGTCACAAATAAATATATTACTTATTTATAAGACGCAGCGGTATAGTGCTACCGTCTTGTTTATATTTCTAGTGTGACGCGGATTGCGTGTAAGGACACTATAAAAGTTTTATCAAGTGGAAAGCATAATAACGTCATTATATACCCTGAGTTTGTTGTTTTTTAAATTGTTTTTGACCATGACCCTCTGCTTTCTACTTGTTATTCTTATTATCGTCGTTGAATTCAATTTAAATCATTGCATTTCCGCTTTAACATTAAAATAGTGTATTATTGCAAGAGACATTCTGTCTCGTTTATGCCGGGCCAGCTTCGCCAATTTAATATCTGCTGTAAACTCGTAGACCTCAATAACAATGAGGCGAATCAATTTAGTAGCGTTTGTTTGTACACGCCTGTACTGTATGCGTATACGATAAAAAGATCATTAACGACGTATTTCTTCCCTACAGATGCGTTTAATGAGTAGCGAAAATAGACTGTATATCACCATCAAATGTCGCTCACCTCGGCTCCGTCTATTTCACTATTTCGTATTGGCGTTACTCCAATTTATATACTTTCCGAGATTCTTATTGAATCGTAAACACAAGCTTTGCAGTTAAGAGTAAATGTTTACGTTTACAAAAAGAGATACTAATTAAAAAGCTCTTTATTGCGATACTTCTCGGAGTTCATTTTGTTATTTTAATTGAAGTTATTATTTTTAATGCAGGTTTCTGTAATCTACAGTTATAGTTACTTATGCCTTTTAATTTAAACATCTACCTACTTCAGTTTTAGCTAAAGATTTACTTAATACTAGTTGTTTCGCGCGGTTATTCCCGCGCAGTTTTGAATCCCGCTAGAATATTGAGATTTATTGTTATTCCAGACAGTACACTATCACTATGCCATCTCTTCATCTAAATCCGTTGAGCCGTTCTGCCGTGATTTAGGAACAAACATACATACTTCCATCCAAACTTTCACATTTATAATAAGACAGTAACATTTGCAAGCGCAGCTCAAACGAAAGTAAAATATGTTCAAATAATACAGATACCGTCGTCTAGTTAACACTGCAAAGGAAATGAATCGTCTAATAAATAACATATTGACTCGGTTTGCTTCAATTGAGATTGCTACAGTAATGAGAAAATTGATAACCTCGATGCTGTTACCCTGCGCCGACTGATAGTACAATTTCTTTATTAGGTCCGTCATAAAACATACCTGACGCTTATGTAATCGTTGTGCATTGTAAAGAAATTTAATAGGATGTAACATAACATTGATTGTTGACGTGATCGTCTTGTTAAACTGAACCATTTATAACGTGGCGTATAATTTTCATGCGACTGAAAAGCATTACATAACTCACAAGCCTAGTGCTAAATCGGTACAGGAAATTAAATACATATTATGTGTGTTTCCGACCACAAATATATGAGATGTCGGTAATATAATACGCGCAAGGTTATGTGTATGTAGTTAAGAAATGTCACTAAACAAGTTATGTTATGTAAGATGTTGATATTGACAGAACTAAAGCCATATTGTTTGTTGCGTTTTATTTATGCTACATATCATTCGAAATACGAATAAAGTTACCGTGTCTGTCTAATTTTAAAATCTACGTGGAAGTTTTAGACATCAGCTCGTTTAGCCAATCAAACTCTTCTTCTTTAGTATATTTTGTATTTTTTAGCCGCTTCGCCTGGTTTTACCGACCAACATTTTGATTGTTTAGGAGTTTCTTCATAAAATATATTCCATAACCTTCCATAAGAGTTTTTTTTTTTATATTGTGAGGATAGGACGTTTGTCTTCCATGCCACCTGATGGAAAGTGCGCATGAAGACTATGGTGTTACACGTTCATCCACGAGAAACCTATTCACTCGACACTTAAAAGTTCCAGGACTGTAGTGGTCAGGAAAAACAGACGCAGGCAGATTATTCCACACCTTGGCAATCCGTACCAAAAAGGAACTATCGAAGCGTTTTGTTCGACTTCTTGGTAAATCCACTATATAGGGATGGAAGTTCTGTCTGTGTCTGGTAGTCCGGTGGTAAAAAGGGGTGGGTTCAATTTGGTCGAAAAGGGCACATTTAAATTTGACTATTACTTTCGGTTATAAGCGTTTATTTCAAACAAATAAATCCGCTTATTCTTTATCGGTTATATTACATACATTAATTACAACTAGCACACCGACTTTGTAGTCCCTATGTAAGCTTGTATTGCGGAAACCATACAGAACATGGAGTTATCATAGTAATCACATAGACCCAAGTCATTATAATATAAAAGTTTATTTTCCAAGTTACTGGGGATCGAACTCCGGATTTTTCCAGCCCCAGGCGTGTACTTATTATATTAATTTGTATTATATAAATATATATTTATGGTTATTGTAAATATTAGGTATATGTATGTATTTGTGTGAATGTATATTCTAATAAGAACCTTTTACGCACATGAAATCCTCTACCCTAAGGTTGTCTGTAAGAGATCGCTTCTTTAGGGATAAGGCCACCTCTTGTACCTACCCTAAGTTTATATTTCTGTAGATTGTCAAACATATATTTGTAGTTGTGCAATTAAGAGTTAATTATTATTATTAACTCTTGGAATTAATTAAACCGTTACACTACTGAGCCCTTTGATTTAAAAATTTCGTGTCCGCAATGGCTAGACCATAGTAACACAACTAAGTTGTATTAATCTTGTCTTTATGTAGGTCACTGTCTGGCACAACTGTTTTACAGGCTCAGGAACTTACTATTCATTGAATGAATAAATAAACACAGTTTATTCACTGTGCTATTTATTAAGAATTCTTGTCGGTCACAGTGACGTATTGCTTACGAAATAAGTAAATTCACACGATTATATTTAGTAAAATCAATGAAGTTCAGGTAGAGTATGGACTCGGTGCATTGCGTAAATTATTAATTTAAATCTTTTTACGATTTGAGTCAAAGTTTTGTAAGTACCTGCGTAACTTTGTTATAGCATTTACTCAAATGCGAAACAATATTCGACAGTTTTTCAGATACTATAGATCTAGAGATTAGAGCGCATAAACAAACTACTAACAAAAAATACAGAACCACAACTACTTACATGCAAAACATATTTATATGCAGGGTGTGTTGAAAAGGATGTACCCACACTTACTCTTTTTGTACACAAAGTAATTAAAAAAAATTAAAACTTTTGAAGTGAGTGCGAATAATTCTATTAACATTTAAAATTGACATTTTTTAAAATAATTTTACAAAGTTTTTATAAGCTGCGGTGCGGTAAGATGTTCAGGAATACATCAAAGGGATTTTGCGTCATCGTGGAGTTTGAGGGTGTTACCACTGTTATCAGACCATTCGATCGATCGTCGATCTAGGGCGTCGATCTTATACTACCAATATGCTGCTTATCCGTTTACTTAAAATCGACTTAATTATTTTCCAGGTGACGGTTTCATGCTGAACGCGTGTTCAGTGCTGCAACTCCTCTCGGTCCGTATAAAGCTGGAGCGCGTGTACACCCTGTATACATTCCACCCCGACACCTGGGCGAATGTTCGAGACGAAACGAGACTGTTCTTCACGGCGCAAGAGGCACAGGATTGGCTTGAAGAACTAAGTAAGTAAAGTTATATATTTGATTTTCGGTCGATGTATTTGCTCGGCCCTTTTAAATTGATGGATTATAATGAAAAATGTTCACCAACAGATGAGCAAAATAAAAGTTGTACTATAATTTATTATATTTACACAAAAGCACCCTTTTTACTAAGGCAATCAATCCAGGACAATACTTAGTACAGAAAGTTATGGTGGGCTGGATACAATTTATGAACTAGACCAAATACAAATAATTTGTATAAATAATTCCGAAAGCCTAAGCCAGAACTAAGTCCTATTCTTTCGTTAACATTAACCTTCTACATTTAGTCTTCAGTATATGACAGCATTAAGTAAATAAATGTATTTAATCTCAGTATGCTCGTTAGAGGATGTAATTTGTCAGATTAGAAAATTATTTTAGAAATAAAACCAATAAAAATTAACTAAAATAAACAGGCATACAAAAATTAAATGATGATATTGAAATTATTGCAAAATGTCAAAAATACCTCATTTATTTTCAATTTTTGTCACTTCTAATTTTCGTTTAACAGGTTTGTTAAAAACCAAACTAATTTAAAATATCTGAATACATGGATGGTAAAAGCCTTGTTTTTAAACGATACTTTTTAAGATGCTCTTGAGTTTCCTTCTACTACTGAAATGCATGAAGCCGACCATTCTGCTATATTTTCATCCGAAATTTTCCTTTACAACCAAACCCTATACCCCATCTCACGATGAAATATAACTTTCCAGACAAAGACCCCGCCCACAAGTGGCCGGAAGCGAAGTTCCAGACTGTCTGTTGGTTCCTAACTCTACACATGCACCACGTGGCACTTATTCCAGCTCTACACACGCACCAGCGCCGGATCAGGTGACCATGCAATTCCAATACAGATCATTTTTCAGTCGTGTAATGTCAGCTAAGTACTAATTGATAAATTGCGTAAGGCCAGCTTAAAATAACCTTACAGCACCTGGATATACAGGGTCTTTTTTATGAAGGTCAAAATATTTTAGGAGAAGGTTAAGAATGATGTGTGGATTCAATTTATGAAAAATATAATATTTTTTTGTTAGGTAAATTGAGATTTTATAATTCTCATAAGTTAACAACATTTTAGTTTAATCTGTTATTTACAACTAAATAGCAAGAAATAAAAGCGTTTTTCCAACTATTTCTATTGAGAAATACGTTAAGCCCCGATTTTTCAATAGTCATAAATTTGGTCACTTAAAAGAATTGTAAAATTTCAATAAAAAAAATATATAATTTTTTTGTCATAAATTGAATCCACACATCATTCTTAACCTTCTCCTAAAATATTTTGATCTTCATAAAAAATACCCTGTATCTCATAAGAAACCAACGTTTTGTGGCAGGATACCTAATCCTATGTAACGGCTCTGATGCCAGTTTTCCTAAACATGTGTGCTGTCATCTTCGACCTCATGTTCTCTTACCATCAGGTGAGATAGGAGTCAAACACGGACTTATTCTAAATAAAAAAATCGAACTTTTCTAAATGCAATTTCCAAACATCTTTAAGCTAAACTTTATTTTGACTAAATAAAAATCAATAGATAACATTTAATTCGTTTTTTTATTGAATATGATTTCACCGTGTGCAGAATCTTCATTAATGCTACATTACATAGAATAAGTAATAGTTGGTACAGAAGAATTACTCCGCAAGAAGATCTAAATAAATTCGAGTCTTGCTACGACGCGATACGGTGGAATTCAGCTCGCACAGCATTACGTACCTGCAAATTTATATACCTAGAAGTTTTGTCTCTTTCTATCGCATGCCTCTTATCTTTTCTTACGCTGTTAGGGTTGCTGCCTAGTGAAGAATAATTAATCTCTTATTTTATTCTAAATAATAATTCTAGCAGTTGCGCGCGGTTTCACTCATGTAACGATTGTTGCTGTACGCATTTCTTGATACACCTTTAACCTTCAATAAAAGCTAGGCCATGAAATACGGACGCTTTTTCAAACCGACAAGCAGTGGCCATGATTAGCGCGCTCTAACAAATAATCCGTAATTTTTATACGTCATTTGTGTTATATTTAATTTCGCAGAGCCTTCCGAGACCTTCAGAAAGTGATCGAAGAATTAATGGCGGCGGAACCGCAATGGCGGAACAGCTTCTCAGCGCTTCGTAACAGAGAATTGCTGCGGCGGTGGCGGCGGCAGATTAAAAGACTACACAGGTAAATTATATCGCAATAATATTAAGACGTTGACGTAAGATAATAATAATACATTAATTTATTTCAGGTAATATTTACAATGACATCTTAACAATTGAAAGCAGAGGCCCGTAGAATAAATACCTTACAGTCTAACATACATATAAGATAAACAGATATTACCTTAAACTAGAATTATAAAAAATACTTAAAACTACACTTGACACTAAGTTACATGTATAGGCGACGACGTGGGGCGCTGCGTCTTTTTGTCGAGTATGCGTCCTCTGAAGCGACGAAACATAACACCTGCGGCCAAAAATCTTCCTTCATGTAGGTAGACAGATGTTCGGTCGGCACTCATACCACAATGGAGTTGAAACTCTTAATTCGAATAACTATTAGAGATTGGTCAAGGGTATAAACAAATATGGACAGAATGAACATAAACTCATTTATGCCTAGTTTCTGCCCATCTTTACCAAACGGCAAACTTAACGCAAGGCCAGAATAACTTTAAATTTTTTTCAAGTGAAATGTAAATTAAATATAAATAAATAAATAAAATAAAATCCCCAGAATCACTCCAACTACAGAGCCCCAAAGTAAGCATAGCTTGTGTTATGGGTTATCATGTAGCGAACTAGGGGGGAACCTAGAATATAAATACATAAATAGATAAACACCCAGACACGGAACATTTTTTTTTTTCTTGTTCCGTGCGGGAATCGAACCCGCGTCCACTGGCATCTGAGCCAGATAGTGTTACCTCAGCGCTAAAGTGGTCGTCATTGCATATTAATTGCATTTTTATCAAATATAAGTCAGAATTCAAGTTTTATTTAATAGTATGAATTGCGAAAACTTAAGACAATTTTATTTTTATGTCTACGAAATAGCACATGTAAAACTGGCTTTACAGTGGAGGTATTTGAAGGAGGAAGAATTCCTTCAGGATCCGCCTGGTTAGTAAGCACCCTTCATACGAAATCTGTCGAAAAAATCACCGCTATTATTAAGAGCCAGCCATTCCCTAAACCCCTTTGCTATCCTTTTCGATCTCTTCACTTACCACTAAAAACTTAAAAATAAAGGTGTATGTATATACTTTATGTTTTCAAAACTGTTTCTATTTCTGATTGAAATAACTTAGTTTGAAATAACTTGTTTCAGGTCCAAGCAATGCGCAGAAACAGCCCTTTTGGACAGTGATCTGATGAGACGCAGTCTGCAGTTCTACTCCTCAGTGTGTGCTCTACTCACTAAGCAGGTATGTTTTATACTTATATGTAGTGTTTCATATTATTTCTTAATTAATGTACCTACACAGAGGTCAAAAAAAAAACAATCAATTGAGACTAACATATGGTCAAAAGCACAGCTTATATAAGGCAACATCAATGTTTATCATTCAACGAAGTTCGAACCCGCAACCTTTCGTGTACCAGCCAGTTATTCTTCCACTGCTCCATGGAGGAAATGAAAATAAATATTACACTTTTTTGAGTGCCAATTATGAATAGGACTATCGAGACGCCATATTGTAGCGAATTTCATAACAACTGCATTAGCGATGTGACATAACAAAGAAATGGGTAAAAAATATTACTGTGCGCCGCTTTCGTATATTTTCTAATCAGATTCCCATCAGATTGGTGTCCTGTTTTAAAATGTTTTGTTTGTAACGTGAATTAAAATAAAACAAAGGCAGATACATTTTGCGTCAGAGTGACTAGACTTCATTTTTCATAAAACTTTACAACTGTTTTGAATTCTGCAATGTGATATTTTTTTGTTTCCTACAATTACAGCACAGTTTTTTGCTGTCAGACAAATATGACATAAGTCGTGTGTCATTTGGCTACAAACAAGCCTTTATTCTTGCTAGACTTGCATAGTTATTTACAATAAAGTCGCGTATTTAACTTCTACATACATACATAACTTCACGCCTGTATCCCTTATGGGGTAGGCAGAAACTCAGAGGTTATAAGACCATCTGATGTCACGTTTGACTAATGACGTATAATGATGGCGAGAGGCTATTGCAGTGACAGGGGGTCAGCCTATCGCCCACAAAAATGCCAATAAAACCTCTGTCCCTTATTCGACTTTTACAGTATGCCCGGGAAGAGAAGCAGCTGGCGCATTTTATGTTTTTCTTTCGCTTTCGCATGGAAGTAACTTCTATAAATGTATAATTTTAATTTCAGTTGGATGGCGCGATATCGGGCGTGGGTGGAGTGGCGGACGCTTTCAAAGCGACCCCCGAGTGGTACGTCGAAGATATCGCTGAGTTGCTGCTGTTTGCTGTGCAGTAAGTAAAGTGATAATACTCGTAATAATCAACATTATTAGCTAGGAAACGCCCATTGCTATACTCTGGCAAATAATTAAATGCAGTAAAATAACAGTTCCAGTGTGCTCACTAAAGGGAAGAAAAAAAATAGTGATGCGGTTTAAGTGAACGAATGTTTTTTATTAATAATAATATCGTAAAATTGAGAAAAAAAATATTTTGACTCTTATATATTTTATACTTTCATTTTTAGAGTGCTAGAGTGGCCTTCACTTCACTTACTTTTCGTTGACTTCATAACATTGCAAAAAACTAATTTTACTTCTTACTGTAACCGTTTTAATGTACTAGATATGTTTGATAATTCATTATTTTCATCAAAGCTACTGTATAGATAAAATACACACCTATTTCACGTATTTATACATTGCTTTAAAAATTTATACTAAACGAATGAAAAAGTAACATTCAATTTCAATCATTCTCATTCAGTACCTTCACTACGAACATTTTAACTGGTATCATTATTTCTCGTTTTGACATTTCGAACTGTCAGTTTCTGCATTGAATTATTTGCCAAGGTATAGACAAAGGCCTCACCAAGATTCTCCACGTGGCTAAGTCCCGCGCCGTCTTCATCCCGTGTTTAGCGGTGACCGCGACCAGATCGTTTTATGTAAATTGTAATACATATAAAACTTATCTAAAAGCGATCTCTGCCAAATAACCTTTATACGGAGGGTTTTATGACAGTTTAAGAATGTCATGTTGTACTACATGTAAATAATCCTGATGTGATCCAAACGGTGGCCTGGAAGATATAATTTATTTAGGCCAAAAACCACCAAACTGGCCCAGAGCTAGTTGATGGATGCCAGCAGCAAAAATAGACAGCTCTTTTTTTATACGTGACTAAACTCGCGTTTGTTACCTAATGGCAAGTAACAAAAGACCGAAAAACAAATGGCGAATTGCACAGATTAAAAAAGAAGCTGGCTCTTTACTAAACCTTTTTCGAAAACATCTGTGATGGAGCAATGATATTTCGCTTTACACTTTTAATGAAAGGTGCGGTCCGGTCTACATCGCTTAGTATGCTGGTTGCCAAGTCGACTTGAATTGATTGAAGAGTTTAATGAATTTACAGTGTTCTTACCACTTTTTATTTCCCACGTCCGATTTCCCTGAGCATACAGCTAAATTATAGTGAAAATAACTGCGATAGTTTAAAACAGTTGCTTGTACAATAAAAGATGCTTGTTAATGAAAACACAATTTTTTTTTCCAGATATGTACCCCAAATAGTAGCAGATTACATGGAAGACCCCATAATCACTTGGCTCCTAACGGCCATTTGCAACTCGCACCTCATCAAAAACCCTTACTTAGTGGCAAAAATAGTGGAAGTGTTGTTTGTGATCAACTTATCCGTTCCTTTGAAACTGAAGAATGTGTATGAAAAGTTTATGGATCATCCGATGTCTCAGACCGCGTTGCCCAGTGCTCTAATGAAGTTCTATACAGATATAGAAACAACAGGACAGAGTACTGAGTTCTACGACAAATTTACTATCAGATTCCATATCAGTATTATATTGAAGGGCATGTGGGAACGACCCATTCATAAACAGGTTGGTTTTAAATACTAAGCATACTTTAATATTCTTTTTTTAAAAGTGTTTATTAAAATGTTACAATCACCGGAAGTTTATGAAATAATGTTTGTAAGTATGAGACAGCAAATCCTATTTTTTCCATTTCGATAATAAATAAATAAAAAAATTTAACCTGTATAGAGGGGTATTTTTTAAATTTAAAGCTAAATGTAATTGAACTAGACGAAATAAATGCCACTCCCATCAATACCCTGTATTCCAATTGCGAAAGTTAAAAAACAGTTATCTTATAACAGGCGTTTTTAACGGAATTTTATTAAATCATATGTATATTTTTTTTTATCTTGACGTTTCGTTGTCTATATAGAAAATGTTTAAAAAGGAAAACGCAATTTATTTCATAATATAATGAATTGAAAACTTTAGTTGGACAATACTTGACTTATCTTGATTTATATTTAACGACTATATGGGCGCTGAGAGTAGCTACTAGTGATTTTATCAGATTAAATGTTTCGTTTTTAAATTAAGCAGGGTTAATTATCGCAGGGTACCTATATATTGACACCCTAAGGGGTTATAATTCTTATAATAAAAACGACTGATGTGTCATTGACTTGAAACAAAAACATTCTTTTTTTTTTTGTTTTATATAAATGGTAGGTACGTAAACTTATGACATGCTTTTATGGAAGAGCGGAGTCCCCTGATACAGGCTATGTATGCTTAAAAGGAGACTCCAATCCCTAACATTACCATGTACTTTCTTTTAATAATAAAAAGTTTTTTTTTTTGTTTTTGTTGTTTTTGTGAGGGTGTCAGCAGTTAGTACTTTTACCCTATATGTTGTTTTTGTTTCGCAGGCCATTGTAAAAGAATCTCGTTCGGGTCGTCAGTTCGTGAAGTTTATCAACATGCTGATGAACGATACCACATTCCTACTTGATGAGTGTCTCACTGTGAGTTAATTATTGTCATAATAAAAAAAAAAAAACAATAAATTGTATCAAACTCGGAGATTAATTTGTCGAATGATTAACAAAACGGAAAGAATATTGATGTGTTCCTAAGTCAGTGTGCTCTCGTCTTTGACCTCTACTTCACTTAACATCAGCGAAGTAGTCGTCAGGTAAGTGAAGTCGAGGTCGTTGGAGGTCAAACGCGGATTCAGTGAAAAAAAAAGTTTCGTTTGAAACTGCGACTTTTGAAACTGGCATAACAAATCAAAGATATGGTTTTAAGTTTATATTGTTTTGTGTTTTTGGATGATAACTGTATAATCAACTGACTTCCAAAAGGAGGTTCTCAATTTGTTTGTACGTTTTTTTTCTATACCTATTTACTTGATTAATATTTTTTCTTTATCTATTTTTTAATAGATAGAAGACGTTTTAGAAGTGATCCCATTTCATTTAATCAAAATCAATAAACTACCTACTTTTTGAAATATTTGCAATTTTCGAAAAACTACGAAAAAGGAGAAAAAATACGTAGATGACGTTTCATTGCAGCAAATGTTTTGACAAGGATTCAAAAATGTTAGTGAACTGAAGTCGGTTTTTAATGCTCAGGGGCCTTACTCCCGACGCGATCGAAAATCAAATCAACGCGATCTCAAGGATTTTTGCACTCCCGAAACCGATACTAGTGCTGAATCGAGCGCTGGCTCAAATTGTACCATAGATTTGGTCATTTGTTATGAGCTATAAACAGTTATATTCGATCCTGATTAGTTACAATTTGAGCCACCGCTCGATTTTATTTATTTATTTATTAAGTTAAGATATGCCAACAATAATAATACATAGCACTTATAATAATCATTTAGAGTAGTCTTAAATCTAGTACTAATATCACTTACAGGCATATACAGCATTCTATATAATAGCATATTGTCAAAATAACATTAAATACGATCATAGCATGCAATTAAATAGTTGTAAAAAATAAAAAGATATAGAAAAATAAAAACGAAACAGAGTACTTATGTCAAGAATTACATAATTGATTTCAAATACACTACATTAGAAATATAAAATTACAGCTAATATAATTCAGATAACTAAAAAGAATGTCAAAATTAAATGATTCGGCGCTAGTATCGGTTTCGAAATGCTTGAGATCGAGTTGATTTGATTCACGATCGCGAAGTAAGGCCCCTGCATTTGTCGATTTTAATGACAATAAAGATTAATTATTATGTTATAATGTTTCCAGTATTTGAAACGCATCCACGAAGCGCAGGAGAGCTCGGGCGGCGGCGAGGCGAGGGCGCGCGCACTCGCTCAGGACGAGAGGCAATGCCGCAGTTACCTCACGCTCGCTAGGTAACTAGAACACATATATTCGCTTTTACATGATATGGCTCATTACAGCGCTCATGTTCCATATCGCGCAATGTCTTTAATAAATATAAATATGTATAACTAGCTGCTGCCCGCGACGTCGTCTGCGTGAACGCTATGCAGCACCAAACGCACCTACGATTATAACACTGCTAGCGTGATAATATGTAGCCTATATGTTGACCCGACTTCTTAACTATCTTCATGCCAAATTTGAAGTAAATCCATGCAGTACTTTTTGAGTTTATCCCGGAAAGACAAACAGACAAAAATTCTAAAAACTATATTTTTTGTTTCTGTTTCGATTGTAGATCATACCCCAAGTATTCTTTTAAAAAAATATTCAATGTACAGTTTTGACTTTCCTACCATTTTATTATATGTATAGATAAATAAATATATTTCTGACACTCGCACTACATTATCTAGCCGTAATTTAGTTTCTTAAAGATACTTATGGATACTAGATAACTGATATACTTAAGAAATATATAAACATACATATTGAATAAATACATATTTTTATTAGAATAAACTTAAATAATAAACATCCATGACTCGACGACTAATATCTGTGTTCATCACACAAATATTCGCCGCCCCCGGGATTCGAACCCAGGACCTCTGGCATAGAAGGCAATGTATGTTACCACTACACCAGCCGGTCGTCAAAATAAAAACTGTGTAATAAATAAAAGACCGCTTCCATGCTGGACTGGATGCAAAGAAAAACATAGAATATGTCAGCTGCTTCTCAGGCATACTGTTAAAGTCAGTTAAGGGGCAGAGGTTTTATTGGAGCTTTTTTGTGGGCGATAGGTTGACTTGTCACTGCAATAGACTCTCTCCACCATTACAATGCCTCCAAATTTATCAAATGTGACTTCAGATGGTTTTATGACTTGGTGTTCTACCTACCCTATAAGGGATACAGGCGTGAAAAAATGTATTTTGTCGCGTTTAAATTCTCTCTGCAGCTTTACACCATAATCACGAAAGCTGCCGTAAATGTAAAATATACATATACAGGGTCATTTTTTTGAAGATGGAAACATTTTACGAGAAGATAGAGAAGAATAATATGTGGATATTTGAAAAAACGCTTTTATTTCTTGCTATTTAGTTTTAGATAACATATTAAACTAAAATGTTGTTAATTTATTAGACTTATAAAATATCAATTTAGCTAAGATTTTTTTTTTATTTTCATAAAGTGAATCCACACATCCTTCTTAACCTTCTCCTTAAATAGTTTGATCTTCATAAAAAAGACCCTATATACATAACCTCACCTTGGGGTAGGCAGAGACAAGGGAACACCAATTGCTACGATCCAGACATACCTCTTTCGCTTCCTCCACATTCATGTAAAATATAACCAAAAAAAAGTCTTTTTTAATACAGTTGCTCAAAAAGTGGCGTATTCAGGGACGTTTAGCGTTCGGGATGTGGGCTATTACACACTTGTGCTTTTTCTTTACCTTTTCCGCACTCGTGCGTTCTCTTTCCCAAATGTCAAAATAATGTCCATTAAAAAGAAAAAATCAACCACAAAGTTTTTACTAAAAAAAATTCATAGAAGTTTTTACGATTCATGCAAATATTTCTGAAAAGAAGCTACTAATTTGTTTCAATATCAGATATAATGATTTGATGCAATGAGTTAGGTTAGGTTTCATTTCATTTTATCTCATTAAATTAATTTTCATTTCATGTCCATGCAAAAAATCTAGTAAAGACTTGGCTGTATGGGCATAGTTCCCTTTGCCTACCCAGAATGGGTAAACAAAACAAAAAAATCTCTGTTTATAATCTTTCACGGCTGGCGCCATTTTGTATATGGTATATTGTATTGCTTAATTTTTTCGCAACTGTATTAAAAATTCAGTACACTTGCGGAACCGTCATTGCAACTTGTTCCGACTGTCAACCCTCACCTTCGGCTGCGCCTCGGCTCGTGTAGACATTTGTCGGAACTCTTTGCAATGACAGACTTTCCGCACTCGTAATGAAACATACTATTACAATAACATAATGAGTCATGAAAACTTAAATTATTGGACAAAGAACTTTATGTTTGCTAACATGAACATGTCTCTTTGACTGCTATGAACCTTTTCCCACAGAGAAACAGTAGACATGTTGGAGTACTTAACGGTGGAGATAAAGGAGCCGTTCCTCCGCGCGGAGTTAGTGGACCGCCTGGCTTCCATGCTCAACTTCAACCTGCAGCAGCTCTGCGGGCCCAAGTGCAACAACCTCAAGGTGAGAATAGAAAGAAAGAAAGAAATAAAGTTTATTTGTAAAAAAACCCACATAAAATAGTTAAATAAACACAGAAGTCATAAAAATACCAAACTTACAATAAAAATAGGAAATAAGAAGGGTGATACGGGCTTTCTCACAAAAAGGTTTCTGCTCAGGAATGTGCTAGTTGTAACAACTAGCGCTGATCTTCCGCAGCAACCAATTTTGGCTACTTCCCAAGAACAAGAACAAAACAGTTATACAAAACACAAGAAATACACTAAAATAAAATAAATAGAGAGTAGTAAAATACATACGGACTTATATAACTAATTTGACTTATATAACTAACTTGAACACATTTTTTTTTTATCCACAAAGAATACAACACAACCTCAAACACATAAAATACCTTAAATGATTCCTAAATTATACTTGTATCGCAATTAAGACGGGTTACTAAATAAATAAATAAAATCCCCAGACAATCACACCAACTACATGGCCCCAAACTAAGCAGAGCTTGTGATATGGGATACCATGTAGCGAACTAGGGGGGAACCTAGAATATAAATACATATAAAGGGTTGATTTTTAGTCACCAGCCAAAGGTTCCGTTGCATACCTGGCTGCAACCTGTGCCAAATTTTAGGATCGTGTAAATTATTCATAAATCAAACAAAAATACAACATTTAAAGTTGAATCAGTAATTAGGTGTACAAACGAAAAAACAAAACGACGGTATTGCCATAAATCTCCACAGTTATCCAAAATGGCCGGAAGTACTTACTGTATGTACGTACTCAATCTATCAGTAAAATGTGTTCCAAACTTATAGAGATTTGTCTTTTGTTCTGAGAATATATAAAAAAATAAAAATTATTTAAAAAATATATTATTACTTCGAAGCATACTAGTTTTAAAACAAAAAGTTAGAAAATGGTTAATGAGAGGTGATCTTGAAAGGTCAAAATCATACTTAATGTACGGAAGTGACATTTTACCACAAAAAATAGAAATATGGAACCACAAACTTTAAAAAAAATAGTCGCTGTTGATGAACATAGCTACTAAGACGCGGCATCTCATTGATAATACTACGACGTAGTACTACAAGATGTTTTGTAGTAGCGCGTAGTCATCTTTATTTTGATGGAAATTTAGATTGACCATGCTATCGGATATATTAATTGCCTTGTTAAAAAAATTAATCCTTTTTTTTTCAAAAATCATTTCCATAAATGATGGGTAAAATTATTGTGTAAAAAATATTTGGCCGGTGACTACAAAGCAACCCTGTATAGATAAACGCCCAGACCCGGAACATTTTTTTTTTCTTGTTCCGTCCGAGAGTCGAACCCGCGACCACTGGTTTCTACACTGTCTGAGGCAGACAGTATTACCCCATCGCCAACTAATATAATTATTGAGCTTTTGCTCGCGACTTTGACGCGTAAAAACTGAAAGTCCTATATTTCCTGTTCCCGTGGGAATTTCGGGAATTCCTTCCTTAGCGCACCACACAACCCCTAAGGAACGTAAGTTCTAATTTTCAGCTCTCTACGACCTCAATACCTTATTCAGTAACGGAACAGTTTTATATTTATACAGGGTTGATTTTTAGTCACCGGTCAAATGTTTTTACACAATAAGTATCATTTATAGTAACGATTTTTGCAAATAAAAACGCATATATTTTTTTTCAGAACAGATTTATATATTCGCTAACATATAGCAAAGCATGGTCACTCTAAATTATAAATGAATAGGTACTACAAAATTTCTTGTAGTACTACGTCGTAGTATTATCAATAAAAGGCCGCGTCGTAGTAGCTGTGATCATCAACAGCGACTATTTGTAATAGAGTTTGTGGTGTCATTGTCTGTCACATTGTTTGAATTTACTTACTTTTTAACCGGATTTATCGCGTATATTTACATTTTAAATTTTTAACTCGACGTTTCGGTGTCTTTGCAGACCCCGTGGTCACGAGCGAGTGTTTTATTTAATAGTATGAATCGCGAAAACTTAAGACAATATGAATTTACTTATTAATGAATTTACTTATTAAATTCCAGGTTCGTCGTCCTGAGAAATACGGATGGGAGCCGCGCCGGCTGCTCAGTCAACTCGTGGACATCTACCTGCATCTTGACTCACCGCTATTTCACGCTGCCTTGGCCGCCGATGAGGTAAGGAAACTCTCAGTTTCGTATTTGGAACAGTATATAAATGCATGTATAGATAATCTGAGCTAAACAGAGGGCCCCAGATGATAACCATGTGAAACTTGCTTTTTATGAAATTAATTTTTTATAATCCTGTATACAGGGTTAATTTAAATAAGCGCTCCACCATTCTCCTCATCAATCCCAATAACATTTGTTCTACGACTTTTAAAAATTAACAGTTTTTAAAGTTTAAATTTTCCAATATTTTTTTTATTAATTAAATAAATAAATAATAAAATCCCCAGACAATCACACCAACTACAATGCAGAATAGATAAACACCCGCACGGAACATTTTTGTCTTGGTCCGTGCGGGAATCGAATCTGCAACCACTGGCGTCTGAGGCAGACAGGTTTACCCCATCGAAAAAGTGGCGATATTTCGCCTACGCAAGGTGTAATTTATATGATTTGTAACGAATATTGTTGGGATTGATGTAGAGAGGCTGACAGCAAGAGGTGATGCGCTTGAGTTAACCCTATATTATGTTAAGAGCATGAATGTAAATATTTTGTAGGTAGATAGAGTAAGTCCGCACGGATTTTTTTTTACGATTTTAGATAAATTATATTTTTATTTTTTGGTAGAAGACTATTCTATTCAGAAAAACAATCATGTTGTGTCCAACAGAAACTTCACCCAAAGAAGCTTTAACTTTTACAGCCCTGATTATAAAATAAAAGCCATTCATCAATTACAATGCAAAAGTCTATAAAATTTGCTTGTCTATTCATCGTCTTTAACTTGATTTTTTAACACTAATGAAACAAACAGCGTGTTTGCCCATGGACAGACATAGTTATTTACCTGCAAAATACTTACACACTCATTTATTATGAAGTTTCTTTCAATAAATCTCAAATTTACATTTATATAGTTTATAAAAATAAATCTTCCATGCTGGACTGGGAGCGAAAGAAAAACATAGAATGTGCCAGCTGCTTCTCTTCCCGGGTATACTGTAAAAGTCAGTTAAGGGACGGAGGTTCTAATGGCGTTTTTGCGGGCGATAGGCTGACACCCTGTCACTGCAATAGTCTCTCTCCATAATAATAATACCTCCAAATTTGTCAAACGTTACATCAGATGGTTTTATAGCCTCTGGTGTTCTGCCTACACCATTAGGGATACAGGCGTGAAGTTATGTATGTATGTATGTAAAAATATTAAAAATCCTATAATATTGTTTCAGCGGTCTTTCCGTAAAGAGCTTTTCGAAGAGGCGGCAGTTCGGCTCGCCAAGTCTTGCATCAAGACGCCCACTGAAATAGAACGCTTCAAGACATTAGCAGACAATGCCTATCAGATTGCAGGTAATTATTATTTACATACCTGCCAAGAACCAGTTGTTCTTGTTGTCTTATACAATGTTATTTTTTGTTTATACAAAACCTGAAAACGGTTTGTTCAGAATCGGCAACAGAGCTTGCAATAGTTGTTATATTTGAACTCATTAATGTCTACAGTTCTTTAAATAATGGAGGTATCAGTCCCTCAGTATTCCTAATCGTTTCAGCGTAGAAGAGCTTTGAAAATCCGCTGATTCATTCTCACAAACTGAAACGCTAAAAACTGTCTTAATATTTGCGATTATAAGCTTAAAAAAAAGCATTAAAGTAGATCATTTAATTTTTTTTTAAACCTAAATTTTTTTTTTTTATATTGTAAGGATAGGACGTTTGTCTTCCATGCCACCTGATGGAAAGTGCGCATGAAGACTATGGTGTTACACGTCCATCCACGAGAAACCTATTCACTCGACACTTAAAAGTTCCAGGACTGTAGTGGTCAGGAAAAACATGATAATAGGGTGTCTTATTTACTATGACTATTTAAGTTAGTGGCTATTTATATTAACGAACACTTTAAATACGATACTGACGAGATTAAGAAGAGACTCCTGGTTGTGGTAGTCATTTATAAATATTTTTTATTTCTTTAAAACTTTATATGTATATTATAACCATTATTTTGTATGTAACCTGACCTGGAATTACGAATCCTTTTTAGATTTATTTGATTTTATTTTTACTTTGATTTCATTAATGTGTGTGATTTTTTAGTATTAATTGCCTGAATAAAATGATTATATTAATAAAGAATGACAAAATGAAAAATAATCCAAAAAAAAATTCTAGTGTCAAACCAACAAAAAAGCGATGAGTTTGCTGACGCTCCTGAAGAATTCCGCGATCCTTTGATGGACACACTAATGACAGATCCAGTATTTCTGCCCTCTGGCAAGGTGAGTCTTTTATGAGAAAATTGCTCTATCATCTTATTTTGGCTGTTGCTTACTGTTTTATGGCCGGTTTCAATATTCAACGGACTGCTATGCGTAACCGGTACAGGCACAAAACTGGTAGGAAAAAAGTAGCGTTTCACAATATCTATTAGCTACGGGCTGTAAGTTCTCAAATTTGGCATGGGCCCTCCTTGCGTGACGTTCTTCCAAGAAAATAGGTGATATGTGATTTATAGAATATCACGCATTCGCAAATTATTTGTATGATATTTGAACTAAAGAAATATATAAACTTATTCAATTTATGTTTGCTATGTTTTAGTATTCGATAAATATATTATAGTATGTTTTTAGAGCTTTTTATTAATAATTGCGTTTAACTGCTTACGTAAAACGAAACGCCAATCCTTCGTATAATTTTGCCATTGGTTGAATCACATTTTTATGACGTCAAAGTAAATATTTAAAAAAAAAATTATGTCATTCAATTATATTCGTCCTTTTTTTCAAAAACAGTTATAGATAAGTTAGAAAGAGAAAACTGGATTATTGATATGTTGACAGATATTTGATAGGATATTTCGTTTAAAATTAATCGTTTAAATTTTTACGTCGTTGGCTAGATAAAATGACCTATTCTTTAATTGGTCATATGTAATGAAAACATAACTCTTATTGGCTGCAGCAGACTGCCATGCTACCTTTACCTCATTGGTTTAAACTAATAACTTGTTACGTCGTCGTTGGCTAGATAGGTACAATGACTTATTTTGTAAATGGTCAAATGTAACCTAGCAACCCATTACAGTCAAACAGTTCGTAAGCAGTGGTTTAGATGTCAAGATTTTGAATATAGAAAGGCATTTTGGTAGTGATTTCTATTGTTCGTAGGCAAAACGAACAGTTTTCATAATATTGAAACCCGCCATTAATCAAGAAGAAATGTCCAAGGATTATCACTATGTTCACTATAATGGTGTGCTCATGAGACTGCACCATTATGGCATGACACAAGAGATAAAAATATACTAGCCATCCTAGACTTCATAAGTCAATAACTAAATGTAGATGAACATTTTATGTAGAAGCTTTTGTCCGAAGCAATTATTATGTTGTACAGATTTACGAGATATGAATAAGAATTTATTTATTTGCTAGAAAGTGGTTTAAAAAGTTCTTAATAGGTGTACAGTATTTTATTACAGAATTATTCAAAAGTACACACATTCACTCCGTCTGAGCATGCAAACATATTTTATAACAAAATTTAATGATTATTATTTAATATTATTTGTTTAACAGAGTTTCATTAATATTTTTCATTTAAATTCAAAGTACAATTTATAAATAAGTCAAATTATGTTTATTATTTAATTTACAATGACAAAAATATTTAAATGTCATAATAAAAAATGTCCAAGAATGATAATTAAAAGCAAATAATAAAATTTCAAGTAAAATAAAAATGTCAGAACACAGCTTATGTTCTTAGAATTTTTTACTTGCCAATGAAAATGTCAACCAAAAATTTACAAACACTATGAAACAGTTTTGTGGCAACCATGATTTTACTTTATGTTTAAAATAATTGAATGGAAGGCTCTTCATATCATCAGGCAATTTGTTAAATATGAGTACTGATTTTACTAATTGTATTGGACTTTTTGTTTCCCAATAACGATGTTAATATCATAAATTGTAGCATAAAGATGCAAAGAAAAGATAAAGCTTATTTTTTATTCAGATAATGGATCGCTCGGTTATTCTGCGCCACTTGCTAAACAGTGCGACCGATCCCTTCAACCGACAGCCATTAAGTGAAGATCAACTGCGCCCAGGTATGCTTTTTGGTATTATAAAAATTAAAATATTCACATTTTTTTTATTTCAACATAATGGCAGGTTAGACGCACTGTCAATTTACTTGCATTTAGTGATAAATTAATGTAAACCAACACAGTCACATACAATAAAATATTATAATTATTAATAATATACATATATTTTAAGCATATTCTATCCTTTGTTTAAACACATACCTGTTTACAGCAACGGAACTGAAAGAAAAAATACAGCAATGGCAGAAAGAGAAGAACTCATCCTAAACCTCTAATGCAAAAGTCTGATGTATATAAACACACATTTATTAAGGCTTGAACCTTGAGGAGTATTCCCAGCGTTGGCAGACTATTGTCTGCATCCTGAATGTGAGATTAATCTAAGTATGTATGTTATTCAGTGCTAATGTTTCGTAATATAAAATATTATTCACAATATTCATCTCAACTTATCAGTTAATTCAACTCATCAAAAATTCAATGAATAATGAGGCTGAAATTAACTTTCCCTGACTCTCTACATGTAAGTTTTGTAACTGTTACTTGAATTTAATGCTAAGGCCTATTAGTAATAACCAATTTAACATGTTTTAGACTATCGAAACACGGCACAGGAAAAACAAGCCATTGTGCATTTGATGACGAAAATTGTGCAAATATGATACAATAAATAAATATGTATTGCTCGGTTAACATACATTAGTCTAACTAATGGTCAATATTTAAGTACTGTGTGGAATGTTAATGTCTTTATAATTTTGAAATGAAAAGTAAAAGAATTTTATTTTATTGATAGAATAAAAATTGCATATAAATAGTAATATTAGTCTTTTTTTAGTGGACCTTATTTTTGAGTCTATTATCAATGTGATTTTGTTCCTTTATTTTTAATTAGTCTTGAGATGGATTTTTGTTGTAGTTAAAATATATCCAATTATCACTAGAAATAAAGTATTTTTACTAACTTCTAATGTTCGATTTGTTACTTATTCAAACTTTTCCATCACTGCCAAGATCTTAGTACCTTTATCAATAACTCTATTAGCAACCTTATTTATTAAA
Source organism: Stenoptilia bipunctidactyla (assembly GCA_944452665.1). Taxonomy (NCBI): domain Eukaryota; kingdom Metazoa; phylum Arthropoda; class Insecta; order Lepidoptera; family Pterophoridae; genus Stenoptilia; species Stenoptilia bipunctidactyla. The sequence continues at coordinate 16,947,680 of OX101740.1, read as the reverse complement.
TATATAAACAACCAACAATTTAAAAATCCATTTCTCCAAAATTACCATAAATTAATGGTCTCACTTGTATAATAATTTGAATTACATTTATCTTTATATTATGAAAAGTTTATAATAAAGACTTTTATGTTGATATGTCAATAGTAATAAATATGTACTATGAATATTTTGTTTCATTAAATATAAATGTTTCATAGCTTGCACAGAACATATTTTATTTATTAACATTTTTTTTGTTACTTGCACCAATATTTATAAACTGTTGAAATGAAGTAAATAATTGAGGTATCCGCTACCATAATATTTTAATGACAAATTTATGGACTAAACAATAAAAAATAAGAATGATTTGAGAAAACAAAGAAAATAGTAATAACAAAAACTTTGTTAAAGAATTAATGTATATTATAAAAAATAGAATTTCTTTATCCACTTTCACACAAATGTTTGTAGACACTAACAATATTGTAATTTATTTTAACAATTTAAACTTAGCTTATATAAACTATGATTACTACTTACTACATAAAAATATGTGAAACATAGATCAACTTTTACAAAAGACTACAACAACACTGAGATTTTATAAATACTGTGAGGTTAAATAGGGAAGATTGAGAACATAAATTACTTTTTACACCTCTCCACAAGGCTAGAGGCTATAATAAAAATGGAAGCTTACAGGCTAATAGGCATGAGATCATGTACAACATACCAAAATAGAAGTTCAGTCTTGCTGTTTGCCGTGGCACATACCTCATAGTTTCGGGATTTCGAAATCTCCTTTCTATATCAAAAGCTCTTGGTATAGTAAGCATTGGTAACATAAACCAAAGTGAACAACGAACTGATGCTACAGCAAACATTATATAAGGAATAAATAACAAAAATGCATACAATAGGTAAGAGGATGTTCTCCCAATCAAAATTGCTAATGTGACTATTTCGGCTTTACAATCTGTTTCTAGATCTCTTGTATTGTTGCTATGTAAAATAGCTTCTGTATTTAATGCTAATGGTATTGCATAGTAAATAATAGGCCAGTCAACTCTTCCAGTTTGTGCCAAGAAAGAAAATACAACAGACACTGGTCCAAATATGACTAAAACTAGAATGTCACCTAAAGCTATATATTTGAAACCTATTCCACCAGTATACAAAAAGGAAGAGGAGAGCCCGCCAAAGTATACCAATGCTAAATGTTCCATTCGTGCAGGTGACAGTATAACTAAAGGTACAAAAAATGTACAACCAGCAAAATACAAAATAGCACCAAGAGATACCACTTCATCAACACTCAGTAAATGGTCTACTAAAGTTCTGTCATCAGATTTTCTGTTGTCTATACCCTTAACAAAATCGAAATACGTATTGACAACATTACCAGCACCATGGACAGGGAGTACTGTAGCTACAGTGAGCAGTGTCGTCATCCAGCTGAATCCCGATTCTCCAGGTAAACGATATGCGAGTGCAGCGCCCAGGAAAGTTGGCAGCAGGCTCGCACTTAAGGACCATGGCCGTAATGCCACAACATAGGTACGTACTTTCATTAATGGATTACGGGTCACTAGTTTCTCTTCTTTCGGCTGTTCCAGGAGATTTCCTTCAGCAGTTGCATTGTCTTCTTTGTTTGTAATGTTATCCATGATAATCTTTCGAATCAGAGCTAAATTTTCACGATGGGCTTCAAATTTGATTCATCTTATTTCATGTTAAATTAGAATTACCGTTATACTAAAAATGTAAATAAATCGTTTCGTACAATGACTGTCCGACAGATAAGTTGAATGTGACGTTTATTGGTTAGGCAGTGACAGCCTTCAAATTCGCTGTCATTTAAGTTGTAGGCCTAGAAATGTGCGCTAGAACATAGCTTTATTATATATAACAGATTATACGGGTTATGCATAGAGAAAGATAATTATACCAAAAGGAATAGAGACTAATAACGCAATGAGGAATTTGCTGACAGCTCATAATGATTAGTTCAAAGCCGAAAGCCGAAAGCGTTAAGTTAGTGGTGTAATATGTAGTTATTATTGTGTATAAAAAAATAAATAAAAAGAATAATAATAAAGTCTGTATACTATAATGTAGGTAAGTGGTATCTATCATCTATGGTTATTTTATAAGTTCAATGCATCAATGAGAGGTTTTCTGACAGCTCATTAAAAAAACAAAACTGAACAAAATTGGTACAAAAGGCTTCGATAGATGGCGCTTTACAAAAGGCGAAGAATTTATTCCACACTGCGTTTTTAAAAGTAAAATAAATTAATTGACGTCTGTATCAGAAATTGAACGTATAAATAACCATAAATGGTAGATACCACATACCTACATTATAGTATACAGACTTAACGCCTTCGGATTTTTAAAAGTGCCATCTATAGAGGTTTTTTGAACTAATTTTTATGAGCTGTCATAAACTCCCCATTTCTGATACAGACGTCAATGAGGAGTTTTCTGACAGCTCATAAAATTTGTTCAAAAAACCTCTATAGATGGGGCAAACGTGCGATGAATTTACGGACATATAGATTGCACTTTTAAAAAGCCGAAGGCGTTAAGTCTGTATACTATAATGTAGGTAAGTGGTATCTACCATCAATGGTTATTTAAAAATTCAATTTCTTATACAGACGTCAATTAATTGATTTTACTTTTAAAAACGGAGTGTGGAATAAATGGCTATATGAGACAAGACTTCGCCTTTTGTAAAGCGCCATAGACTACCTTCAAAAGGGAAGAACCGACCGAAAAAAACCGACCTTATTTGGCCAAAAAAAATGTTCTTTTTCACCAAGACAATGCAAGGGTGCACAAATGTGCAGTTGCCATGGCAAAAATCCATGAATTGGGCTATGAGTTGCTCCCTCACCCACCCTATTCTCCAGTTTTGGCTCCGAATGACTACTTCTTGTTCCCAAACCTGAAGAAATGGCTTGGTGGAAAAAGATTTGACCCCAATGATGAAGTCATCTCGCAAACAAAGGCCTTTTTTTGAGGACCTCGACAAATTATATTTTTTGGAAAGTGTATAGAACTCAAGTGAGACTACGTTGAGAAATAAAATGAATTATTCATCAAAAAATCTAAGTTTTGTTCCAAAAGTCACGGACTTATTGACCCGCCCTCGCAGTAGTTGTCATGGATTTTCGCAAAGTAACGCCTGATTCAATCAATTATAGGTATTAACTTGGCAATGCCATATTATTGATCTTAATGGGATTAAAAGATCTTAAATACATTGCTGGTAAATTTTATTAACTTATTAATTTATTAATTAACGCAGGACGAGATGTATATAAGTGTTTTGAACTAAATTAAGAACGAGGAATTCGAATTATGGTTTTCTGTAGTAATGTATGAACAAACAGCTTCTTTGTTTTTCTCTATTCTGTGGTCGGTGGATAGTCACGGTTCCTTCACTCGGCATAGGTTGTCCGAAGATGTTTAGCTACCGGGAGGGGAATTTATTGTTATAAATTAAAACGGGTGTAAGATTTTCAATTTAAATAGTTTTTATTTTATTATTCCATAATGCATCTACAACGTGTAACAAAATGGAGAGATAAAACTTAAGGGATAGCTTATATACGATATGTAGAATATACTGTAAAAGAATCAGCATTGTCAGTGCTGTTATAGGCTTCTATACAAATTTATTTAACTATTTTACATCAAAATATTTTGACAACATTAGTCAACCTTATAAACTATAACATAGGCTTGCGACCTTAGTCAGTGAGCTTATCAGGCCTATGCAACTCTAGTGTCAATGAAATTGAATTCTGCACCATCTAGGATATGACGTACTACAACTTTTCGGTAAGTTATTTCTCCTGTTATTAACTAGGTAGCGCTGGGATAGCCGATTTATTAATATCTCGTCAGGAACCGGAAAAGATGTTGACTTTGACAGACTAGTCAACAGACTATTATAATAGTCTATGAATGATCGTGTGCGTGTGCGTCTGTTGCGTTTTGTGTTTTCTCCGCCATTTTATTTAAGACTTAGATTATTTTAACAAATTCGCTGTGAATTTGGCCGTGAAGTTAATTGCGTGACTTACTAACAACTTAAAAGACTTCAGCAATAAAGTGCGGGGAAGCAAAAACAGTGTAAAAATTGTGTAATAACATTTAAGTATGATTTGCTGTAAGTCGTAAGGTTAATTTGGTCGATTGCATAAAAAAATGTCAATGAAAATGTTGATTCACAGTTGCTGTAATGGGGTGAACCGAATAATAAATGGACAATTGACCAAATTTGATGAGGAAGATGGAGCGAAGAAAGAGGCCTTTGAATATTCCACGAAAAGAAAACAAAAACATTAAATAACCTTAAAAAATAAAGATTTTCGTTTTTATTTTATTTTTTACCACTTAGTTACTATAAATACCTTATTCTGTATTTTTTAAAAGCAGTTATCATATTAAAATTCTATAAAATGTTACATTAAATGTGATAAACAGGATAAGATATTTTTAATCTTTATTTTTTTTTTAATGGAGACTTATCTACTAAGGCCGTCTAGCGGTCATTTTTGGAATTAAATTTAGTTTCTAGCGCCATCTATGATTTGAGGTATTATTCTATTTTGCCAATAAAATCAAGTTGCCTATCTTTTTTTTTTTTTATAAAATATGGATGGGACGTTTGTCTTCCATGACACCTGATGTTAAGTGAACATGAAGACTAAGGTGGTACACGTCCATCCACGAGAAACCTATTCACTCGACGCTTAAAAGTACTAGGACTATACCGGTCAGGGAAAATAGACGCAGGCAGTTCATTCCAAACCTTGGCGACCCGTATCAAAAAGGAACTGTCAATGCGCTTAGTTCGACTTTTCGGAATATCAACCACATACAGATGGAAGTTCTGTCTGCGTCTAGTAGTCCGATGGTAAAAGGGTGAGGGTTCAATTTGCTCAAAAAGAGCACTCGCGCACTCACCAAAATGTATCCTGTAGTACACGGTTAAACAAGCAACCTTACGACGATGCTCTAGGGTCTGTAGTTTTTTGGTCGTAAGGTCGACGTTGTTAATTAGATTACGGGCTCTTCGATCAACGGAGCATTAATTGCCATTTGGTCGGAGGAGAAGCCATCTAAGACTACTCGAATTGACCGTTCCCTCAGAAAATCAGATATCCATTCGCAGAGCCCAATCGGGATGCCATAAGCTGGAAGCTTACTTAAGAGACCATCATGCCAGACCCTGTCAAAGGCCTTGGAAGTGTCTAAGGATACAGCTATTGCTTCACCATGACCCTCCAAGGCCTCGCTCCATAAGTTTGTGGCATACACGAGAAGATCGCCGGTCGAGCGCCCGTTGCGGAAACCATATTGTCTATCGCTTAGGAGCTCGTTGGTCTCGAGGTATGCCAGGAGTCGATTGTTCAATACACGTTCCATGACTTTGCAAAGTATGGAGGTGATTGAAATTGGTCGATAGTTGACAGGATCGGCACGGCTTCCCTTCTTTGGTACTGGCTCTGGCTGTACGTTAGCAAGCTTCCAGGACTTGGGAACCTTACCGGATTCCAACGAAAGTCGATAAAGACGCGTCAAAACGGGAGACAACTCAGCTGCGCAGCGTTTTAAGACCACTGCAGGAATACCGTCTGGACCACTAGCTTTGTTCTCGTCTAGGTGCAGCAAGCATTTAAGAACCTCCTTTTGGCGAATGTGAACGGTACCCATTGTAGGTCCGAACTGAGGTAATTGGGGTGGGACTTTTCCTTGGAAATCTAGGCGAGAATTCTCCGCGAAGATACTAGCAAATAAATCTGCTTTCTCCTTAGCAGTGTGGGCCAGAGAACCATCGGGTTTCCTCAGTGGTGGCAGTGACGGGCGACAAAAGTTCGTTTCGACCGACTTGGCAAGGGACCAGAAAGCTTTACTTCCCGAAGGGTATGCTGCTATTCTGTCTCCGATACGGCCTATGTGGACAAAACGCGCTCTTTTGATTACCTTTTTGCAGGACATGGCGGCAGCATTGTACCTCTTCTTGTGTTCATGCGAATCCACGGCTTTGCTTCTGCGAGCATTTGCCCAGGCTTTGTATGCTTCTCGCTTTCGCTTTTCAGCGGCAAGGCAAGCAGTATTAAACCATGGGCGAGCTTTGGTTTCAAGGGATAGATCAGCGTGGGGAATGAAATACTCCATTGCTTGAACTATCACACTTGAGACAGCATCAGCGCAGCACGATGGATCGGTTGATGTAAAACAAGTTTGCCGCCATGGATAAGATGCGAAGAAATGTCGCATTTCATCCCAATCTGCTGACTTGTAACGCCATACTCGCCTGGAGCCTTTTGGGCGGGTGTCAGGTGGCGAGTACAGCGATACAGATTTCACCATACAGTGATCGGATGTCCCTAAAGGTGCAGTGACGGACACCGAGTATCTGTCAGGATCGGTTGTCAGCAGAAGGTCCAAGCAATACGCAGTGTGGCCAACAACGTCGGGGATGCGCGTAGGCTCGTTAACAAGCTGCGAGAGACCATAAGTCAGCGATAACTTAAAGGCCTCTCTGCCAGCATGGTCAGTGTCCTGATACGGGTATAACCACTGCCCGTGGTGAGCATTAAAATCCCCCAGAAACACCAACTGCGCTGTGGGAAAACGTTGCTGAATCTTATCTGCTGTATTCCCAAGGTATTCCATAAGCCTCGTTGTCTCCCGATCTCCGCTATGTGAACGATAGATACAGGCGTAAACCACTTGGTCTAGGCCAGTATCTATGTGAACCCACATGACTGAAAGGTCCGGCACTTCCAAGTAACGGAGACGCTGATAACAGATCGCGTCACTGGCATACATGCAAACCCCGGCGTGCGGGCGGAAAAGAGACTCCAGGATATAGCCTGGGTAACCAAGGTATGCCGAGTCTGACGGATCGCAGATCTGCGTCTCCGTTAGAAAGAGTAGGTGTGGTCTCTCCGTCTCAAGATGGTGGTGGACATCATTCAGATTGGAGTGCACTCCTCGGATGTTACAGAAGTGCACTTGAAGGGAGAGGAAGTGCAACCGCTGTTGAACCGTACTCTTTTTAGGACCTTTCATTGTGAATTGGTAGTGGAGTGAATAGGGAGGAGAATAGAAGTTGTGTGAAGCGCTGCAAATGGAACCAAGCAACTCGTAGGGAACAACGCACCATTGGGGAACTCGCCTGGAGACTGCGGGGACGCCCGAACCCCCCGAGGTCGCCATCGGGTCCTCTCTAACCGGTCGCCAACCGGCACGATGGAGCCTCCCGGGATTTTTCGCGAGGTGGCGGGGCAGCCTTTCGCATGTGGCTGGCATGCTACTTGGGCCCCCTACTACCTGTGGTTGGCCAGCGGTGCACCGTGCTTCGGATCCCGCTACCCTCCAAAACGAGTTACCCGGTGAGTCATTATCCTACGAGTTGAAAACTGTTCTCCGATGCAGCACGATTACTCAGACCTATCCTCCTCAATGGCTACACTAGACATCATGCCGGAACGCAACTAGGTTACTTGGCGTCATGGTTTTGTCTAGTGGGTGGTGACAAGCCACGGCCGAAGCCTACCACCAGATTTTATTGCTCGTTTAGCACCACCCAGGGACCACGTACAAGGCATCGAGGGCTAAACCTTGCGGACGCGAGCAGTTTTCAGTCCCCATAAAATCTCATATTAACTGTATCGTCTATGCGTGGAGCTTAACGCGGCTACCAGCTAATTTTTACTAACTAACCTTTCCATTAGCACATCGAAAAACAGAATTTTCATTACTCTAGCTTGTAACGAAAACAAATATTACAACACGTATTTATAACTTTGAAAGTAGGTAGCTTTTTTAATATTTACGACATTTGTAACATGTTTAACAGACTCGGCGCGGCGCGGCGCGGTGCTTGTGTACGTGTATGTAGGTACTACACGTTTTCTTCTTACACATTATCTTCCTCTGAAAATCTATCAAAACATAATTTCTTCATTATCTTCTTCTCTTCATTTTGCATTAAAACTTATCTTCTTTCTTCATTTTATTAAAAAAATATTTTCATGTTCGATTCCATCTTCGTCTTCATCTCGTCTCGTCTCGCGTCTTCTTCTCATCTTCATTTACATCTCGGCGTCATTTCATTTCGAAAAATTACATATCGTCTTCGATTACCCTCTCAAAAATTGTTCTGCGCAGTGGAGTCTCTCCTAGAAAAGTTTAAAGAGATTGGTATCTTGACCCTTGCATCACAATATATTTATGAAAACATTATGTATATTTATAAGAATAGTAATAAATTTAAAACTAGGAAAGATAATCATGATACAAATTACTCTGTAAGGACTAGGAACGACCATAAGTTAGCGTTTCCTAAATTAAGGCTGGCTAAAAGCAGCAAATCATTTATTGGAATGTCAATACGTATATATAACAAAATTCCGAAGTCAATTCAATCCCTGCCATTCAATAAATTTAAATCAATCGTTAAAAACACTCTATCTCGAAAAGCTTATTATAAAACTAAAGATTACTTGGATGATAAAAGGGCATGGGATTAAGCACAACAGGATATTTCTAAAAGTTTCTAATTACTTAATAATTTTGTTTACGGCTTGGCTGTGCAGTATATATATGACATACTGGTGAGTGTCCCACTCACTTATTTTCTTGTCGAGACAACAGCAAGAACGTCATGCTCCCTCAGGCGGCATGGCTAGTGGTAGCGTCGGGTATCGGGTCACCCTCTTCCCTAAAATATGGTTGAGGAGGGTGATGGCTGGTGCTTGCGTTAACTCGTGAACGGGTGCTGCTAGCGGTGCCAGGTCGTTTTGCTAATGATACTATGACTATTTTATTCCATTTTTGTTCAAATACTCTGTCATGTTCGTATTGTGCATCCATAGCTCATTGCATCTGCTATGTAAGCAATTTGGTTGTGGCATGACATTGGCTCTCACAATCAGCTGTCTTGTGTTTGTTTTTTTTTTCATGTCACGGTAAATTTGTACTGTACCTATTTGTATTAATTTGATAATTCTGACTGAAAAAAAGTGCCAAGAGTTTTTTTCCGCCGGCTTTTTTTGTCTCTTGGTCTACTGTAATATCTTATTTAACAACTATCAACAACTAGTTAAAGCCGAAGTATGTGATGACTGACTTCATCAAGTGTTTTGTGAAATTCCTAAGATGAATAAAACTTTTTGAATTTTGAGTTTTTTGAATTTTGGATGCTGGCGGGCGGACACATTACCTGTCCGAAGAGGTCTGGCCACAGAGAGGAGAATTTATTGTTATAAATTAAGACGGGTGTATGGTTTTCAATTTAAATTGTTTTTATTTAATATATTATTTTAGTATTTAATATATATATTCCACAATGCATCTATAAAATAAAATGCACTTATAAAAATCACTTTGGAAGCTTCTGTATGACTGTCCTCGAAAAACAATTTGTCTTTCTTAGAGCAATAATATTTAAGTTGATTGATATCGTATAAAAAGGCATTGTCATTCATATTTCAAATATTAATTTACTTTTAAATCTATCTGACTATGCTAAAATTAAAAACCTTCAACATAGGTTTTCTATTTGCTAAATATTTACTCACTTCTCCCAAAATCATATTCTATCTGTGACTAGTTTATTGTTGTCTGTGCCTGTATTTATAACCTACTGTTTACGTACCTACTACGTACAAGAATATAATAATAATAGGTATGAATGAAAGAGATAAGTGAGGTTATGTTGGCAAAAACAAAACAGTGTGCCTATATAAAAGTTACTTTGTGGTGCCTATAACATTTCTGGAATTCATTGTTAAATATTTATGTTTTAAATATGGATGACATGTAAGTACCTAGCCTGTTTTTACAAAATAATTAATAAGTTATCATCGACATGCCTTATTCTGGGTTTTAAACATAACTTCTGAACTTTGTATTTCTTATTTCCCTGTTTATATTTTTTTCTGTTTGAATTTTTCAAAGCTAAATTATCAGCGATACCTACTTTTCCATTCAATGTAGTAGTTTATTATTCATTTTGGAATTTAGGAATGTCAAGACTTTCTTGATGGATAAATTCCTTTTGTATTTATCATAAAGTTCAGCAAAATTAATGTTGACTATCAATGCCCTGTGAATGCTCTGGCCATGCTTTGTCTAGTGCAGGTTAGATTAAATTAATCCTTAGACTCGTGTTATGAAAACATCCTCAGATCTTAAATGTTTATGTACTTAAGTATAGAAGTAGGGAGTATTCTCTGTCAGGGACTTTAAAATCTAGTTAGTCATGAACTTGGCTATGATCTCATTGGAGTTTTTCAACTCTATCGGAGAAGTGTTTCAGTGCAGTCAATAAAACACTTCTCCGTTGGAGTTGATAAATAGTCAATAGGCAACAGCAGTTCATCAAGCTATAAGAAAATGTAAAGATAGAGAATGAAGTAGTGTTTTAGATACTTGGAGAAATGAAAGAAATCATCTGTTGCTTTAGTATTTATTTCTTTAGATCAAGCTTAGCTTTGCCTAAGCCTCTTTGCATTACAGATGTATAGCACTTATTTATATATATTACTTTGTAACAGTAAAAGTATTTGCGTATTTGCGTATAACTATGTTCAAAAATATTAACTTCATAACCTCTTATCTGTTGAAATACCGGCTCCCGGTATATTGACATTTATGCCTATCTGTGGACACACCGGGAGCCGGTATAGCTAAGTGTGTCCTCGTTCTTTTTCGAAAGGAAGTTTTTTTATATAGTCTATCCTTTCTTACACATTACAAATGCTCATAAGAAGAAACAGGCTAGCCAGTGACGTTTAAAACTCGCGCACCTTAGGTGAAATAACAAATATTATTGACAGTCAAAACTCGACCATCGTCTGCGTTCCATAGTAAACATCAAAATTTTCAAATCTTAGATTACCTTATCTTGAAAGTTCTTTGTTGGCTATAATTTAGTATTTCTATAGAAATGCTTATAAACAAATAAAGAATATTTAATTCACAATAAGGTTTTCAATCTCAATCGACATAATTCCCAGTAGAATCAGAGAAAATCCAAAAAGAGTAAAATTCTACCTCCAAAATGGCACTGTCTGTTGAGTATACCGGCTCCCGGTTTCAACAGACACGGCAAAAAGCGGTATTAACAGTCAACTGACCAGAGGTTAAGAATAATTATATAACTGATAAAGTAGAAAACAACAACTACTTCTGAGTAGTTCCATCCAATCCATTGTTAATGAATATTATAATATATGATAAATAAATATTTCTGACACTCACACAACATTATCTAGCCCAAATTAAGTTTCTTAAAGAACTTGTGTTATGGATACTAGATAACTGATATACTTAAGAAATATATAAAGATACATATTGAATAAATACATATTTTTTATTAGAATAAACTTATATAAACATCCATGACTTGACGACTAATACCCGTGTTCATCACACAAATATCCGCCGCCGCCGGGATTCGAACCCAGGACCTCTGGCATACAAGGCAATCCATGTTACCGCTACACCAGCCAGTCGTATGATGTATTTGTAGATCCATTTATAATTCAGAAACATTCCAAAACAAATAAAAAGCCACAACTAGTATTAGTCTTAGCTTAATTGCAGTCATCCAAACTACTAGCGAAACTCTATTATCTATGAAACTTTTGATCTTGTATGAATTTCTTGGTAACTTAGTCCTCCCTCTTATGACCTTCCCCACGATTTGAGCTATCAAATGCAAAAAGATTTTTAATTCCAAATAGAGACTACAGTGGTAAATTATAAGCTCAGTTATCTTTGTCGCCCAGGACATAAAAAATAATAGCCACATTTTTATACAAACAACCACTAATGGATAAGAAGGGAAAATAAGCCAAATTTATATCAAAGATTATCCTTACTCTTATGTCTGTGCTTTATTTCTAGATATTGCATAAGCTACTATTAGATCTAACAGTTTTTTCAGAAGATAATTACTGCTCCCTTTTACAAGCAATTACTTAATACAATTACTTAACTTGGCATGTCCATGTCTTAAAAATTTTACTATATTAACAATATACAATCTTTGGTTGGTACCAAATTTATCTAAATGATACTTTGAAAAAATACAATAAATCAATGTGTTGAAATTTATATGATCAACAAGAATCATAATTACAAAGTATCATGAAAGAAAATAGTGAAATATTAACAAATACACAATAAAACATACTCTCAAATGATTAACCTCCTCCTTTTGAAGTCAGATAATAAATCACTTACAGTAGATAGTAAGCTTTCATTTAGAATATAAATAAATACAAGAACTTACACATTATTTTACGTATATAATATTAAATTACATTATAATATTACTTTTGTTGTTAGCCGAATTTCACTATGCCCATCTTTAAACCCTGCTGTGAAATTTATTTTTCTTTAATAGCAATGGCGGCACCTTTAGCCGCATCACCACCTGAAGTAAACTCTAAGGGTAGAATATAGTGTTGTTCCACCGCCCTTTGTAACACTACATTTCTTGATAGTCCGGACCCGTTGCCGACAATTCTTTTAATTTTCGCATTTTGTAAAATTTCCTTTGGCATCATTGTGTGAAGATTCTGTATTAAACTGTCGCAGAGAGATTTGAATACATGTCCAAGTTGTATGTTCGACAGATCAATGTTATCCACTGCCGCTCTAGCATTTGGGTTGTGTCTTTCTCCTAATAGAAGTGGAGTAATAGTCATTGATGACGTTTCCACTTCAGAACCCCGGGCTATTAATTTGTCCCATAGTTTTGATTGAGGAATAGAAAAGCCAAACTCAAGCATCCATTGTTGAAGCATTTTTACGAATGTTGCCAAAACATTTCCTCCATTCAATGATGCTGCCACAACTAAGTAGGTGTTGTTAAAGTAAGGTAGGTGCTCAATGGTATTGCATCCTAAGTCTGAGATCTTATCAACCACAAAAGCGAGTTGTGCCGATGTCGAAATATTCAAAACGGCATCATGTTCATTTTCGATTGTAGAAAGGATGGAGCATTGGAGGTCTCCCAAAGCTGCGCCAACTGGAGTTCCTTCTGGTATTCCATGCCATGATGTGCTTAGCTTTCCAGCAATACTTCCACTCTTTTGGATTTTGGGTAGCAATTGGACAGGGAAGTCAATTGATTCCAATATTTCCTTATTCCATTCATTTTTTTCCGTATCAAAATATCCCCAGCTGGCCGCATTTTGATCTGACATTATTGGGGTGTCAAGATTACACAGCATAGCAACAATGAAGTCTTGCACTGTGCCAGCATAGCTGTATTTCTTTAACTTCTCCTGCTTATGTTTAAGCATCCACAGGAGAGTGGCGCATCCATAGCCAGAGTAACACTTAAGATGTGAGTCCGGCGTCGGCAACGAGTCTAGGAACTCTGTTTTGCACCGAGTGTCCTGCCAGGTATACAAAGCAGACAGGTTCTCTCTTAATGCATCAAATCTTATTACTGCTCCGTCCTTTTCAATTTTTTCCCATGCACTGAAACAAAATAATCACAATATATAACTTTACAAAATCGACGAGTTAAAAGTATTGGTTCAGTGTTCGTCTGCTCTATGAGTGTAAGTTAGACCAGTTTCTAAAAAAAAGATTTCTTTATTGCCTAGGGTCTGCATTTATACTAGGATACCTACCGCTTGTTCTGTTATGTCAAAAACACGAACTCATTAGATCTCAATTTGTGGTTAATAGATATAATATGATGATTCAGTTTCTGTAATTTTATTTAATTAACTTAACATAACTTCACACCTGCATCCCTTATGGGGTAGGCAGAACACCAGAGGTTATAAAACCATCTGATGTCACGTTTGACAAATTTGGCGCCATTAGAATGATGGAGGGAGACTATTGCAGTGCAGGGACAGCGACAAAAAATCTTCCAAGTAATTAGTAAATTCTGTAAAATGATTAAAAACAGCAAATAAACTGCACCTATAGACGTTTATTCGTGCATCTCAAAATGTCAGCGATAACACCGTCTGAATTTCGTAAAATAATAATATCCAGAATTTATGAGTGTTTTGTTACATCGTTAATAACACAGATAAACCGATAAGTCGAAATTCATTTGTAACCTTCCACTAACATAATAATGGTGTCGAATGTCGATTTTCAAGTGCTTTTGAACCTATTTTATAAAAAAACGAGTTGGTTCTTTTAATATGAAATTATAGTTTCGTCACTTAAAACCATCCTTTTTTGTGACTTAACCCGCGTTCGACCTCAATCTAAGCGAAGATGAGGTCGAATATGACAGCGTACGGGTTTAGGAGGGCTCTTTACAAAATATTTTCGGAACTCATCACCATCAGCAGGTACGGTGATATTTGGCGGCACATTTTAGATGAGCGGTACAGTCAATTGTTCAGGCTAGAAGGAATTTGAATAAATGAATCCATAATTTTCCAAGTCGGTTTCATTGAAATGGAAAATTGGGTATAGGTAAAACAGAAAAGTGTATTTATGGTAATAAAAAAATGAAATACGTAACTTTACAAAAACGTTTTCTCAACTACAATACTCAGCAAGCCGTACGCACTGCAATTTACCTATTAACGATAATGATAGGATGCATCTGAACCTCAATTGATGACTTTTATGATTCGACCTGTTCCTTGACCACATTCGTATAGTCGACGAATGAAACCAAGATAAAACTATTAAATAAATATGATTCTGTCGCATTCAATAATATTACACGTTTACGTTTCATTGTTCTTACGAAGAAAATTTAAAATTATTGCAACAAAATAAAAATAAAATGTCTTTTATTTAAAAATATGCATTGAAATTATCTTGTAATTCTTTAAAACCTTAGAATTCTAATGCCCTGTAGTGGGTAATATTTTTTCGTAACAATATTTCCTGACTAATGCTACGTTCGTATACAAATATCTACATGTAAAATGAGGTCAAACGATGCTGTAATCGGAGGAAACGCCGGAAATTTTGATTTTAATTATCAATCGTTTCATTAACATTCCTAAACTGGTTCAACAATTAATGTAAACAGGACTAGTCAAGGAGTAAGTTTCGACAGTTTTATCTTTTCCGTATAAAACTGTGCAAATTCATTGTTAAAAATTTACTCGGGCCCCTTAGTATGCACATATTTATGAAATAAGCTACGGTCTAAGAACGTTGCCTGTCAAGATGACGGCAATTAAAACGATATCTTGCAGACAGCTGATCATATATTACGATAAAATATTGCACTTCATCTAACGAGCAGCCAAGACATTTATCTCAACTTATGAATCATAAAAGATTAGAAGATCATCAAACGGTAAATAAGCCGTTCATAAAACTATTAAAAAAAAACTAAGAAGCGAGTATTTTAGTGTATTCGTTAAATGGGTAATAAAATAAACCTGTTCCGCCAGAGGAGCACGCCGTGCATCTGGCCGCAGACGCCGATCCTCGCGACGTGTCGCACAGCGTCGCGCGGCAGTCGCGACACGCAGTAGTGCACCGCAGACACTATTTTCGGCACATCCTGCTTGTTCCCCTCGATGCCTTGGTCACTTGGAATATTCGCCGCCGTATCTTTATTCTGCTTGGCCACTATGCTATTAGTCACCGGATCGTAAACACACACTTTGACTGAAGTCGTGCCAATGTCCATACCCAAAATATAACTTTTAGCTGTCATGTTTAATTTATTTATTAACTTCGGAGGATTGTAAATGTCGTTTTAATAACGCTCTTGCCGTCCGAGCTCGCTGTCGGCTTGCGTATTAGTATCAATGGTTTGATTAGACTAGCTCTACGAAACTTCCTACGTACGTAGTTACCCGCCTGACAGTCGGCAGTCTGCACGTTCGCTTCGTGTTACGTAAAGGTAGCTCGCGTAAACCCGCTTATCGTCGAGTGTCCGATGTATTTATCACAATCAGGAGAATTCTCAAATAACTTTTATCAATATTGCCTAGTTGTTAATAAATAACAAGTGCAAATTGGTTCTGTTTTACGTCTCCCATTAAAGTTGTTTACATTTTTCAATAGTTTCGGCTGCTCAACCAGAAATCTTTTTGATAATGTTTTCGAATGCCACTCAATCAAAGTCAAGGTTTATAAAAATACATTTTAAACGGGTCTTTGTATGAAACTAAAAACACAGATCTGCGAGCGTTGAGAGCACATGCCGCTACCCGTAACCTACATACTTTAATTTGACTGCAATGCAGAGTTATTTCTTGTTTGTAGGTTCAAAAGAATTAAGTTTGCATGTCGAATTAGTCACTATAGTTACACATAACTATTTGGTTAGGTCCTTTTTTATTTTTAACATAATATTATAAAAGCTAAGATTTACTTTATTTAATAGTAGTCTTCAAATGTTTTCGTAGGGTACATCTAATGAGAGAAACCAGCTAGAAACTAAAGTACACGTTAGTCAATAATGAACCTTAATTGAGTAACCATTCAGCTAGGTACTTTTAGCATTAAATGTGAGCTATAATTAGTCGCTACATATGCATGGGATATCGTGAATATTCCAGTACATGATGCTTATGACATACGTTTGTTTTTTAAACATTAATCTATTTATATCCAAATTGCCAAGGACAGAAGCGATTTATTTTTTGGGGAGTTCGCTGTTGCATACCAAGGGGTTTCATACCAGTGGTATGAATCGCCGAATAGTGTTTTTGACTTCGTCGATTCATACCACTGTCAATAAATTACAATTTAACAGTCGTGCACAAAGGTGTTACGAATATGAATTTACTTATTTATTCTTTGAACTATATCGCCAGAGGATTTAGTTTTACGAACATTGATGGTTTTTATGAATCCCGAAATTTTCTTCGTTTAATAGTCGATACAGCATCTGATTTCCGTATGAGAACTCTGCCCTCGGAAGTTCAGAAATGTCATATTACGCCGTTTAGTTTGAGTTTGCGGATAAAATAGTATAGGCGCGGGGCTTTTGTGTAAGATACTCGGCTATGAAGATGACAATCGCAAGGTGGTGCCTGCAGGGCTTGAGTACCATTTGAGACTTTGCTGCATAATTTTTTTTTTTATTGAGATGTTATGCGTCTCAACGATGAGAGATCTATTAGAATCCTTTTTTCCTGGAATACAATAAGCATCTAGTATGTTAGATATATTCAAGTTCATATTCATAGTTTTCGTTAATTGAAGGACATAGGTTAAGACTAATCGTTTTTTTTTTGATCGAAAGTAATAATGGAAAATTCTAATTTCAAATTTTGTAGGTTCGTATTAATTTTCAATTTAACTTTAAAAAAATATGAGCTGTTGGATTTGCACTCCTCTTCAAGAAAGATCTTAAATATGTTAGTGTCATATCGTTCAGAAATAATTTCCATGGATTTCTGTATAGCATTCTTTTTTTTTAATTTTGAGCGTTGATGTTTCGGTAGGTTTCAATTTCGAATTCCGCTCTAGCGTCAAGCGTTTTTTCCGATTTAAATGTGAAAAACCATTCTTAAACATATCATCATAATGGCAATTTTGCCGTGGCGTAACGAATGACATCGTAAAGGACAGACTCACAGCGATCTTATATCAGGGTTCCTATTGAGTGTTGCGCTTCTGGTAGATGAACATTATTTAGGATCTTAAAGTATCTTCAATTTCACTTTTAAATTAAATATAGGCACTAAATACCTCTGTACGCTTAAACGTTCCAGAGAAAAGGGCTATCTCTCATGTAACGTATTTTTTCTGTATTAATTTAAAGCAATTAATGGTTGGTTTCTACTGAACTCAACTATCCGAAAGATAATTGTATTACTGTTATCTTGAAGAATTAAGATAAATAAGCTACCTCGATTAATATGAATCGAAAGATTTAAATACTATTAAATAGTTTATTTCAAATGGCTATATTAAGCATTTTCTACCTGACAGTCCAAGAATTCTTGTTTTTTCTTTTAATTTTGACAGTAGTGGTATGAATCGACGAAGCCATAAACGCAATTCGGCGATTCATACTACTGGTATGAAACCCCCCTGGTATGAAACAGCGAACTCCCCTAAATATGATTTATATCATATTTATGATTCATCTGAAAACAAATATAAACATTATTTACTTAGGTAACAATCTTGTGATAGCATAGTTCGAATTCATCTATATGAATTATTGGACGCGAGCCTTTGCGATTGCATTTTGACAACACCTGTTTCATGACATCTTTGATACTTTAATGAAATCGTCTTTAATATACTAACTGTTGATTCAAAAAACCATTAACGTTGAATTTTTTAATTAGTTGTTCGAATAAAGAAACATCAATAAAAATACAAATGTAACAGTAATGTTCAATTGGATTTACTGTGATACAAATATCTCGAGTTTTTTTTAAATACTTTTATTTGTTTCGGAATTGACTAAAGCTATAGATTTTAGAAAGTATTATACTGTGCCATTTAATGACGTTCATCTTCGAAATCACAAATCTTTGTAATGAGCCCATTGCAAGGCTATGAGTCTCCCTTGGGTGACGAGTAGAGGTGTGCCTAATATATTTATATCAGTTATACGTAGCAGTGACACGGCAGAAATGTAATATTAGGGAATACGAACATTTCTTTATCATGTTACTCAATAGCAGTCAAGTAACAGTGAGCGACATTGCATGCAGTCATCGGGCTCTTATGGAGCGTACACATTGCTTGTAATGGAACCTGTAATGTAATCTGCAAAAAAAGTTCCCATGATTTGTACGCCTCTCGAGCGCGAACTGAGCCGCAGTAGAGCGCGCTCGTGGCCTGCTCTAAGCTATCCGTACATTTTCTATTTTTTGAATAACATCAAAAAATGCTCGATGCTCGATGTGGACGGGCGTTCGCGTGCGTCCGGCTGTCTGGACATTTTCTCGCAGAGCGTTGCTGCTTATCTAGGTGCCTAAGTCATCGTTTGTGACGACGATCTGTAAAGGTTTCATCGTTTGTGACGCTATTGTTTCCTCAAAAAATCGAAAAAACTTTGGCCAGCCAGCCAGAATTTCGCATTTTCCAGCATTCCAGATCTCAGCCCCCAGAGGGTTTTGAGGATCCAGCTGGTATATAAAGGTATGTGACGCGATATGTGACAGCAACTAAAGTGGTTTTATCAAGTAAAACGCCATAATTTTCGAGTTAACACGAAAAACAAGTGGCCAGCCAGCCGGACGCTTCTGGCTGAGCCACTTTGTTTTTTCCTTATATCTCAGTAATTAAAGCAATTAGAACTGAGTTTTAAGTTGAAAAGGAATGTGACGCGATATGTGACAGACCTCATATAGTTTAAAACATACCTGACGCATGTGTTTAAGAGTTATTTCGATAAAGATTTTGATGACAGATGACAAATGTCCGGCTGGCTGAGCCACCCATTCCAGCGCTTGCAGACGGTCTAGAAAGCTAGATTCTTATCAAAAGGAATGTGACGGCGACGAAGACAACAAATCGTCGTATGTGACAGCTCTAAATACTGCCAAACAAAAAATATAAGTGATTGTTTATTCTTCCATACAAAGTCGATTAGGGTGACCATATTTTACCCCTGTACATTGTCATCCTTATAAAATACTTCCGCCAAATTTGTCAAACATGACAAACAACTTCATCCTTACGTTGCTCTAATTAAGTGGGTAAATAAAAATATTATTTCATAATGCATCATGAATTTATTTTTTATTAATTTACTTTTTGTTTGTGTTTTTGTGGCATTTTTTGTTATGATTACTTTTCTCTTCTTTGTACTCCTTAAAAGTTTGAGTTTCTGTAGCTCAAAAATCAAAACTGGAACTGTTTGTTACTGAAATTAAATAAAAAATATATTAAAACAACTACGTTTGATTTTGAATAAGTAAGTATGTACCTACAAGTTTATTGTTTATGTTGTTGTTTTTTTAAGTTGTTTATTGTTAAAATTCACTCAAGTAAATAAGTAAAAGGACATGAAATTTGTTTGCTAAACCAGTCTGTATTTTTATAATACTTGATATTCTTTTTCTTAATTGACTTTGTGGTTATATTGTGTAATTTAAATTATGATAGCTTTGTTTATAAAGTGAGTATCAAAAGGAATTAATGAACCGTGATTATAATACTTAGGTACATTACGCAAAAAGCACAATTTGTTAAGGCTTGACAAAAATTTTCATTCAGAAACAAATACTTACTTAAGAAAAATAATATAAGTAATACTTACCAAGTTTTAAGTTTTATAATATCCTCCAAATGATGACACATACTAATCGGTCCATCGAGCGGGGGGCCTGCCTACGCTGCGTCTCCCAGTACGTGGCCGCCACTCGAGAACTTTTCTGCCCCATCGGCCATCTGTTCTGCGAGCTATGTGCCCTGCCCATTGCCAATTCAGCTCTGCAATTCTTCTGGCTATGTCCGTGACATTGGTTCACCAGCGAATCTCCTCATTCCTGATTCGATCCCGCAGGGAAACTCCGAGCATGGCCCTTTCCATTGCCCGCTGAGCGACTCTAAGCTTATTTATAAGGCCCATAGTTAGCGACCTCGTCTCAGTCAGGGTATTTCTTAAATCATAACTTACGAAGTGACTTTTGCAGAACGTAAACGTTAAGTGTGATTGAGATAATTTCTTACAAATGTTATGAATTGTTATAATTCCAACGGAATATCATTTTATTGGAATATAGCTACGTAAAATAAATAAATGCCATCTTTAGAAGCCTCCAATACGATTCTTATGTAACGGTGACGGCACTACAAGGTTATGTTGTGGAAATTACTGTCAGTGTCATAGGAATCATTTGAAAACAATTCAACTAATAGTTAAACAACTTTATTGGAATGATGGTGCTAAAATAGCAATATTAAGTTTTAGTTGAAGAGTTTGTATACGAGAAGGGTATACTTTTTTAACATGTTACATTAATCCCAGACTGATTTTATTAATTGGTAAACACAAACAAAAAGTAAATAAATAAAAAATAAATACATTATGCATTATGAAATAATATTTTTATTTACCCACTTAATTAGAGCAACGTAAGGATCAAGTTGTTTGACAAATTTGGCGGAAGTATTTAATAAGGATGACAATCTACAGGAGTAAAATATGGTCACCCTAATTGACTTTGTATGAAAGAATAAACAATCGCTTATATTTTTTGTTTGGCAGTATTTAGAGCTGTCACATACGACGATTTGTTGCCTTCGTCGCCGTCACATTCCTTTTGATAAAAATCTAGCTTTCTAGAATGTCTGCAAGCGCTGGAATGGGTGGCTCAGCCAGCCGGACATTTGTCATCTGTCATCAAAATCTTTATCGAAATAACTCTTAAACACATGCGTCAGGTATGTTTTAAACTATATGAGGTCTGTCACATATCGCGTCACATTGCTTTTTAACTTAAAACTCAGTTCTAATTGCTTTAATTACTGAGATATAAGGAAAAAACAAAGTGGCTCAGCCAGAAGCGTCCGGCTGGCTGGACACTTGTTTTTCGTGTTAACTCGAAAATTATGGCGTTTTACTTGATAAAACCACTTTAGTTGCTGTCACATATCGCGTCACATACCTTTATATACCAGCTGGATCCTCAAAACCCTCTGGGGGCTGAGATCTGGAATGCTGGAAAATGCGAAATTCTGGCTGGCTGGCCAAAGTTTTTTCGATTTTTTGAGGAAACTATAGCGTCACAAACAATGAAACCTTTACAGATCGTCGTCACAAACGATGACTTAGCCACCTAGATAAGCAGCAACGCTCTGCGAGGAAATGTCCAGACAGCCGGACGACGCACGCGGGCGTTCGAGCGCCCGTTCAGATTGCGCGAGCACCGGTCGCGAACAGGAATTGCGCCTGTGTGCGTGAGACTAGCTCCTGTGTAGTGACGCTCGAACCGCGCTCTACGCTATCCGTGAATTGTCGGTTTTTTGGACAACATCAAAGGGACGCGGTTTGCAATTCATATTGAATTATTTTTTATTGTTTTGCATTTTATAAATATTGGATAATTACGAGGGCAACTTAAAAGTGTGATATTTTGTTTCTTAAGTTATCTTAATGATTATGATGTCAAATGAAAGCTCTAGGCATAAAACCAATTTATCCATTTGAATGATGTTAATCAGTTTAATCGTTTAGGAGATAAATTAGAATTAATTTTTATGGTAAAGATGTAAACAGACCAGAACTTGTAAAGTTTTTGTTTTATCAACTGTAAGCAATTCTCTGCCTTTTCTCCTTTTATAAAATGTGGTGCGCTGCAACCAACGTCTAATCTTCAGCACTTTTTTAATGAATTGATGATTTATCATTATATATTGATGTATTTAAAAAAACCGACTTCAATAACATTTTTAAATCCTCGTGTAAACTTTAGCTGTGGTGAAACTTCATATATGTAGGGTAACTGGTAGATCACTTTCCAAATGCGAGGACGTGATAGTTCAATATCATACTTACACCACAGTACAGATATCTACAGTAATTCAACTCGGCCGCATCATTGAAATAAATGCCTACAGCGCCGCGGTCCGTTCACATGTGATAGGGCTGCCCGCCTTCAGCGTTTAAATTACATTTGCCTACTTTGTGTTTACTTTCATTTAATTTTATGACTGCAAATATACTTTTTTTATATAAACAAATAAAAAACTTTGTGAATTGAATAGGAAGTGTTCAACAAAAATACGTTTTGTGTCAAAAAATCATGTTTACGTTTGAATAACAAATTGGTCTTATAAATTAGCGACCGAAAAATACTTGCGCCTCGACTGAGACGCACGAAAAGATGTATTGTTACATTTTAAAGTATAAAAAATCCGCATATTAATGTAAAGCTCAATGAACAATTGTTTCGGAAATTTGAGATACCTAGTAGAAATTTCGAGAAGCCAATGTTGTATGAACCTATATTTTTAGTTATAATGTGGTAGCTGTAAAGCTGTAAACTGAGTTCTTTTTAATATTGTTTGATATATCTAGAATATTCTTGTTAAATCTTATGGCCGACGCGGTAAAATCTTATTACCTACGTTGTTCTTGGAACAATTACCGATGTAGATAGATGGTTATAATGTCTTATTTTGATTGAAGGTATGTAGGTACCTACTTGATATTGTTTTATCGTGTCGAGTTGTTATGCAGGTTATTACGATAGAAAGGTATTGTGATTATTTCATATTTATAATATTCCAATAGTGTATCTCTAAATAAATGTGAGAGTTAACCTTTATACCTACCTATTGAGAGAAAATGAATAAGTAGGTATCTTGTTTTACGTTTGGATTTAAATCGATTGAATTGTTTTATTTGACAAGAATTATGATTTGTTATAAATCTGTAAGTATTTCGAATATGTTTGTTATTAAGTAATAGAAATTCATCTATTAGCGCAATCTTTAGGTATTAAGTATTTAGAAGTTTATGTTCTTTGTGTTTTTTTTTTAGAAATTTGCGTATATTTGGACTAGGTACCTACTTACTACAACTTATAAAAGGTTTTTTGTAAGTAAAACACCCGCGCGAAAATCCCCGCAACAACTTCAGAGGGCAATGTTTGGCGCGATCTCTACCTACTAACTGGTCTTCGCAATCCATGTCTCGTGTGATCTATTAATTTTCTGAAGTCTGGCGGACAGAAAAGAACGCGTGTCGACGGACCGTGCTCGCGACGAAATACGGAAACATTTTGTCTCAGGATGCTCGCAGTGTATGTTCAGTTCGTGCGAAATACACGTACAAATTCACCGAGCGCAGCATCGAGCGCTGGTTATTACATTACAGGTTCGATTACAACCAATCTGTACGCACCATTAGAGCGGGTACACATTGGGCGTTCGACGCTGCGTTGAGCCCGCGTTAATATCGTACACACACCGCGCTTTGGGCGGCGTTCGGCTAGCGTTAGTAGGGTGTGCATTTAATTTTGGCTATGTTTATGTGTCGACAAAGACAAAGAAATAGTTGTAAAAAAATTAATAAACAATTATTCATCCAATCGTTTTTTTTATCTTCAAACTAGCTGTTGCGCGCGGTTTCACCCGCGCAATTTCGAATCCCGCCGGAATTTCGGGATGAATAGTAGCCTATGAACTATTCCAGACTGTACACTATCATTATGCCAAATTTCATCCAAATCCGTTTAGCCGTTCTCCCGTGATTGAGGAACAAACATCCATACTTCCAGACATCCATTCATCTAAACTTTCACATTTACAATATTAGTATGAAAGTATGATTTTCTTAAAAAATCTACCGTTTTCGTTTTATCAACACGTTATTTTTATAATCATCAATTTTTATACACGAAATAGCTGATCGCTTTTGTATTTCGTCAATAAATAAATCAGTATCGAAATGTTCGTACTCCAATTTCAGTTGAAGTGTGTCTACAATACATGAAAGCGCGCGTTCAAATGTACAGCAACATGTCGGCGCATACACCTCGAAGCGCTCGGCTGACGCCCGCAAAACGCACGCTCGTTCGGAAAAATGGGAACGCGCGTTCAACGCGTGCTTATCCAAAAGCGCGCGCTTGTATGTGTATGCATCAATAGGTTCTTCTGGTTCTAAAAGCGCGCGTTGGCAAAGCGCGCGCTTGAAAGCGCTCAATGTGTACCCGCTCTTAGGACGAGCGGGCCCGCCCGCGCGCCTCGCGTTTTGGCAATCATATACATACACTTCGTGTTTTGTATGGAAGGTTCGAGGATAAAGAGAAAGACAACAAGCAATCGATATGGATTAAATAAAAATTGTATAAAAATGCAATAGTTTTAGGTATGATATGGATGAAAGCAATAACGACGCCTATTACACGGCAAATAATCATTTAGTTAGTCGTGTTAATGTTGTCTTTGTGCATACGTCACGCACGTCAAAATTATAAGTGCTTATATGTGAGTGTTTTTTTAAATCTCATAAACAGAGTTATATTTTTAGATAACATGAAAGCGCGCGATATTCATTATGTTATAATATATGAGAATGTGTAACGAGCATATTGCATTTGCTCGCTTACTCAACTAAAACTTGTGTTTTACATTTATTTTTACTTTTACATTGTTCACTGTATTGTTTATTTTTATCGTTTTTTTTCGAGCTCTAAAGTTGTTTACCATTTAGTTGCCACCGGCTTATGCGGTTGACATTGAAGTTGGCATTGACACATTTCATCTGTCAATTATTCGTTCGAGTCCTTCATTCGGCTGTTGTCGATAGTTAGTCGCGAATTAAGGTTTTATTACATTTAAAATGTTTTGACATTAAATTAATGCATTGTTCTAAGTAATATGACGTTCTAAATATATATGGGTGAAATTGGGAGGCTGCCAGTAATTTTCTACAAGTAGGTTGTTAGTTCATTCTATCCGACTCACCCTTGGCCGACCGCCGAGTGAAGGGGTTGGCTCGATACATCAACTTCATTCATTCGTCTTATTTTTTTCAATCGTAAACCTTTTTGGGTTATTTACTATCTGAGATTATTACTGAAATCCTGGTGAGTTTCTAGATTTTTGTGTCGATTTAGTTAATAACTTAGTACTCCGTGTGTTATGAGATATTAATTTCTTCCAGTTGACTCTATTTTTGGTTCCGAGAATTTGGTCGCTAACCTCGAAGCGGCTTGCCGGCGCTTTATTCGCCATTGAGCAAGACTTCACCGAATTCAATTCACCGAAACAATACCTAATAAATTTAACTATCTGTTCGTCCTCATACATAAAGCACCAAGCCTCCCATAGACCTTCGTTCTCAGTTATGTAAATTCTCATGTCAGCATCTACATTTTCTTGATTCAAAAAAGAGTTCAATTTGTAAATTCTTACCCAGCATGCCTTCAATACTTTGATGAACTAAATTTAAACAGTGTTTTTCATCTAACTTTCTAATGAAATAAGAATATATTTATTGCTCACATATTATTACATAAAAGTTCATGACAAGTTTTTACTATTCAAATGTGATTCAAATTCTATTCAAATTCTGTTAAGATGTGATTTTGCAGCTGGGCTTTATGTTTACTTACATTTCTAATTGGCATTTGATTAAAGCTAGAGTTATTATGATTTATTGTCAATGAATCTAGTTTAAATTACCTAAATTAGTCCTAGTGCTAGTTCTTGGAATGTTATATTCAAAGGATTTCTTATGTATACATTGCTGCTCAATAGGAGCATAGGTTTAAGTAGTCAAAATGACTGGTAAATCATTATTAATAAAATATGATAGCAAAATTGCTATTTATCTTATAAAATAGACTGTCTTTAGTCTTTGTTTTGTAGTGAGGCCGATTAGGTCTATCTTATATTATACTATCAGTGTGTAATCAATTTCACCTCTTTTCAGGGGGTTTCTTGGTTTTAGATCATAATACTCTAAACAAGCGGTTGTTTTGTCGCCGCTAAATTAAACTCGACATAACTGGCGCCTAAACAAATAAATAACTGGAACTGAACAAGTTGGTTTTACTGCACCTCCCTCACCGGCCTTACTCACCTACTACCCTGCCCTAGCCGGGACAAGGAGAACGTTACATTGGCGCCCAACGTGGGGCCAGAGGTGCAGGAACCCCAGAAGACATATCCAGGTGACATCTTTCCTTAATTTTGTGATGCTGCCTTATGCAATCCACCGACTGTCCGTGGAGGAACTACGTTATGAGTTGGAGTGCCGGAATGTAGACTACACTGGACTTAATACTGACGAATTAAGGAAGAAATTGAAAAGCGAACTCAGTAGTAATGTGCAACTTCAACTTAAATGTACGCGTTCCCCTGAGAGTGAATTAGCAGTTGTTGATAAAACCGTTAAGGAGTTAATTTCCACTTTTGATGTCTTAGTTTTCGACAAAACTAACAATGATTTTATAAAATTTTGTACTAAACTTCAACATATAAAAGAACGTTGTAATCGTATTGTACCATCAAATGATAAGGAACTGTTGGAACACTCAAATTATTTTAAACAAATTTTACACATGTTTGATGTGACTTTGACACAAATTCATAATGATAAGTGTAAACCTGAGAACGAAGTTGAATCTTTAAATTCTAATGATAGACCAATTGTCTTGCGAACAGATAACCTTGTTGCATCATGGAATCTTAAGTATCCAGGGCGATCTGAATTTAGTTTAGTAGGTTTCCTTCAACGTGTTGATGAACTTAAGAAATGTCATAGTGTGACCGATAAGGAATTGCTAGCCTCAGCTGTCAATCTGTTTAGTGATCCTGTCTTGCAGTGGTACCGTGGTGTGTCTCATAACTTTGATTGTTGGTCTGACTTAGTTTCTGCTTTGAAAGTTGAGTTTTTACCTTTGGATTATCATCTTAGACTCCGCAGAGAAATTTATAATCGCACCCAGGATGTTTCTGAGGATGCTCTTACATACTTTGCTATTATGAGGCAATATTTTGCCAGACTTCCCGTTCCCTTCGATGAAAGTGAGAAATTAGAACTACTTAAATTTAACTTAGCACCTAGGTATAGATCAAAGGTAATGTTCAAAGATTATAGAAATGTTGAAGAACTGCACCGATATTGTAGGCAGATAGATGTGGCATTGCGGTCGGCTGAGGATTACGTTCCGCCTCCCAGTGAGAATTGTATGGAACACGATTTAGCATTTAAAGGACGCCGCCGAGCTAAGGTTGCCGTGTCTGAAGTGAAAGTCAGCCCTGTCTCCAATAATGATGCAGTTACTAAATGCCGTAACTGTGGCGGACGTGGACATTCGGCTGAAGCGTGTCCATCCAAAAAACTTCCCTATTGTTTCCGTTGTGGTGCTGAAGGAGTAACCGTTAAAGACTGCTCTGGGTGTGGCTCCACTCCAAAAAACGAATTAGGCCACAACCCACCGCCAGGGACCGCTTAGGTCGTGCTTATCAATACACGCAGAAAGACGAATGGACCCGTTGGTTAAAATTTATTAATAACTTCCTACATTCCCCGGATGTGAATACTTGCCATTTTGCACCATCTGTTTATGATAGTAGGCCTTATGCCCATTTACTATTTAATCATACCTTCCATTGTCGAGGTTTATTAGACAGTGGTGCCTCTATTTCCCTACTCAATGAGTCAGCTTTCAAATTGTTCTCCACTCGTTTTTCTGTCGCCTTAGATAAGTCGAATTTGCCAAGCGTCTCAACGGCCGACGGGACCAAATATCAGCCGGAGGGTCGTGTTTATTTACATGTTACTTGTAATGGTGTGTCGAAGGATTTTGATTTTGTGGTTATTTCTAGTCTTAGGGTACCAGTCATTTTGGGCATTGATTTTTGGAAAAGTTTCGATGTAGCCCCCAGTTTTGTTTCACGCTACGCAACAAAAGAAGAACCTCTCTCTAGGCTTCGTTCTTCGTCTCCATCTTCTTCTGATGATGGACTGGCGGTCCTGGAAAATGCCTGGGAAGCTGAAGTCGTTCCTAGTGAGCCGATTACTCAGCGTGACTTGACGCCAGAGCATAAACGAGCCCTAGAACATGTCATGCTTAAGTTTAGGGCCCTTCAATACACTGGAGGACACCTGAGCACGACTCCTCTTTTAGAACATTCTATTGACACTGGGTCGGCTACACCCATTAAACAGCGATACCATAACTTGTCGCCGAACATGTTAAAAGTTTTAGACGAGGAACTGGATAAGATGTTGGAGCTAGGGGTCGTGGAACCTTCAGAATCTTCGTGGAATAGCCCGATGGTCATTGTCCGTAAGGCAAATGGTGAGTTTAGACCTTGTCTGGATAGTCGGAAACTAAATTCTGTGACCGTTAAGTTAGCTTATCCCATACCCTACCTTGATTCTATTTTATCCAACCTTAAAGAAGCTAAATTTATGACGTCGCTAGATTTGAAATCAGCATTTTGGCAGATTGAACTTTCCGCAGATAGTCGACCTAAAACTGCCTTTACCGTCCCCAAAAGAGGTCTGTTTCAATTTACCCGTGTTTGTTTTGGCTTGACTAATGCCCCTCAAGTTCTTCAATCCTTAATGGACCGTCTTTTTGGGCCAGAGTTTCACGGCAAGGTATTCATTTACCTAGATGATATCATTTGTATTTCCCAGACGTTTGAGGAGCACGTACTGCTTCTGGAGCGCGTAGCTGATAAACTGAAGATGGCAAACCTTACCATCAATATGTCGAAGTCTCACTTCTGTCGTTCAAAGCTGAATTACTTAGGTTATGTTGTAGATTCGGAAGGTTTGCGTCCCAACCCTGATAAGGTTGCTGCGATCCTCCAGTATCCCAGACCTACTTCTTCAAAAGAAGTGCGTCGCTTCTTGGGAATGGCATCGTGGTATCGTCGGTTTATCAAGAACTTTGGTTCCCTTGCTGCTCCTCTTACAGCCTTGACCCGAAAAAATTGTACCTTCCTCTGGTCGGAAGCAGCCGAAAACAGCTTTGCTGCCTTGCGGGATGCATTAGTTTCATCTCCTGTTTTGACGTGTCCTAATTTCGATGTACCGTTTTTCGTTCAGTGCGATGCCTCCGATGTAGGCATTGGAGCCGTGCTATCTCAAGAGTCTGAAGAGGGCGAACGTGTCATAGCGTTCGCCTCTCGCACGCTCACTTCGTCTGAACGTCGCTACTCCACAACCGAAAAGGAGTGTTTAGCAGCTCTCTTTGCAGTGGAGAAATTTAGACCGTACGTCGAGGGACACCATTTCACCGTAATAACCGATCACATGAGCCTTAAGTGGTTGACCAACCTAAAGTCACCCAGTGGCCGACTTGCTCGGTGGGCCTGCCGGTTATCACAGTTTGATTTCGAGGTCCTTCACCGAAAGGGTAGCTCTCATGTAGTGCCGGATGCGCTCTCACGGGCCTTGATTCCCGAATGCGACTTCGTGTCGTGTGCCTCCGACGCAGATCCTTGGTACGACTCTATAGTATCTAAGGTGAAAGCTAACCCTTCCGCTAATCCAAAATGGTGCCTGAAAAATGGTGAGCTTTATCGGCATATAAAAAGCCAGTTTGCTTTACAATCAGACTCCGATTGGAAACTGGTAGTGCCCTGCAATCGCCGCCTTGAGCTCTTAAGACTCCACCATGACGAGCCGACAGCGGGCCACTTCGGCGTCTTCAAGACCATGAAAAGACTTAGCCAGCGGCACTTTTGGCCAGGCTTGTTGGCAGATGTGAAGAAATATGTCAAAGCCTGTGATATTTGTCACGCTCATAAATCACCCAATCAAGCTCCAGCTGGTTTCTTCGGTTCACCTAAAGTTGTCGAGCTTCCTTGGGAATTCATATCTGCTGATTTGATGGGCCCATTACCTCGGTCTAAAGCTGGATTTAGCTACCTCTTCGTGGTAACTTGCTTCTTTTCCAAATATTCTATTTTGATCCCGCTTAGGAAGGCTACCGCCAAAGAAGTAGCAACTTGTCTGGAGAAAAATGTTTTTCTTGTGCACGGAGTCCCCAAGACCGTATTAGTGGACAATGGAGTACAGTTTACCTCTTCAAATTTCAGGTCACTAATTGAAAAATATAAAATACCTAATTTGTTTTATACGGCCAAATACCACCCACAACCGAATCCTACTGAACGGGTTAACCGTGTGATTAAGGACACCGTGGCGTGTTATATCCAAGACACGCATAAGGATTGGGACCTCCATATTTCGGAAGTACAAGCTGCCATTAACAGTAGTGTTCATAGTGTGACAGATTTCTCGCCGTATTTTCTACTACATGGACGAGAAATGAAACTGTCGGGCGAAGACTATAAGGGGACCAGCGTTGCCGACACTGTTGAACCAGCAGATCGTAGTGCTTATGCTTCAGGTTTACGGGAATTAGATGTCATCTTTGATCGGGTGCGCCTACACATGAGTAAAGCCTATGAGCGTAATGCTCGCGCTTACAACTTACGTCGTAGGGCGGTTGATTTCCAGCCCGGGCAACTTGTCTGGAAAGAAAATAAGGTGCTGTCCAGCGCTTCTGATAACTTCGCAGCCAAACTGGCCCCTAGGTTTATTAAGTGCAAGGTGATTAGAAGGGTCGGACCTTTAGTATATCAACTTGCTGATCTCAATGGCAAGGATTTGGGTAATTGGCACGTCCAAACGTTAAAACCCGGTTAGTTTCTTTTTCTTTAAAAAAAAAAAAAATATGTTATATTTTTTTTCCTAGTTGAGGGGGGTGTGTAACGAGCATATTGCATTTGCTCGCTTACTCAACTAAAACTTGTGTTTTACATTTATTTTTACTTTTACATTGTTCACTGTATTGTTTATTTTTATCGTTTTTTTTCGAGCTCTAAAGTTGTTTACCATTTAGTTGCCACCGGCTTATGCGGTTGACATTGAAGTTGGCATTGACACATTTCATCTGTCAATTATTCGTTCGAGTCCTTCATTCGGCTGTTGTCGATAGTTAGTCGCGAATTAAGGTTTTATTACATTTAAAATGTTTTGACATTAAATTAATGCATTGTTCTAAGTAATATGACGTTCTAAATATATATGGGTGAAATTGGGAGGCTGCCAGTAATTTTCTACAAGTAGGTTGTTAGTTCATTCTATCCGACTCACCCTTGGCCGACCGCCGAGTGAAGGGGTTGGCTCGATACATCAACTTCATTCATTCGTCTTATTTTTTTCAATCGTAAACCTTTTTGGGTTATTTACTATCTGAGATTATTACTGAAATCCTGGTGAGTTTCTAGATTTTTGTGTCGATTTAGTTAATAACTTAGTACTCCGTGTGTTATGAGATATTAATTTCTTCCAGTTGACTCTATTTTTGGTTCCGAGAATTTGGTCGCTAACCTCGAAGCGGCTTGCCGGCGCTTTATTCGCCATTGAGCAAGACTTCACCGAATTCAATTCACCGAAACAATACCTAATAAATTTAACTATCTGTTCGTCCTCATACATAAAGCACCAAGCCTCCCATAGACCTTCGTTCTCAGGTATGTAAATTCTCATGTCAGCATCTACATTTTCTTGATTCAAAAAAGAGTTCAATTTGTAAATTCTTACCCAGCATGCCTTCAATACTTTGATGAACTAAATTTAAACAGTGTTTTTCATCTAACTTTCTAATGAAATAAGAATATATTTATTGCTCACATATTATTACATAAAAGTTCATGACAAGTTTTTACTATTCAAATGTGATTCAAATTCTATTCAAATTCTGTTAAGATGTGATTTTGCAGCTGGGCTTTATGTTTACTTACATTTCTAATTGGCATTTGATTAAAGCTAGAGTTATTATGATTTATTGTCAATGAATCTAGTTTAAATTACCTAAATTAGTCCTAGTGCTAGTTCTTGGAATGTTATATTCAAAGGATTTCTTATGTATACATTGCTGCTCAATAGGAGCATAGGTTTAAGTAGTCAAAATGACTGGTAAATCATTATTAATAAAATATGATAGCAAAATTGCTATTTATCTTATAAAATAGACTGTCTTTAGTCTTTGTTTTGTAGTGAGGCCGATTAGGTCTATCTTATATTATACTATCAGTGTGTAATCAATTTCACCTCTTTTCAGGGGGTTTCTTGGTTTTAGATCATAATACTCTAAACAAGCGGTTGTTTTGTCGCCGCTAAATTAAACTCGACATAACTGGCGCCTAAACAAATAAATAACTGGAACTGAACAAGTTGGTTTTACTGCACCTCCCTCACCGGCCTTACTCACCTACTACCCTGCCCTAGCCGGGACAAGGAGAACGTTACAAATGAATATAGTACATTTTACGAACTAGATCTGAAACTCTCACTGTTACTTGACTGTTACCCATTAGCAGTTAGAACACCATGATATTGATAAAGCGTTATATTTAGTTAACAGGCATATGAAAATTCGATCCTAATATAACACCTCTAGTGACGATGGGGTTTAAGCCAAGTTGGCCCAGTGCTGGTTGGGGGATCTAACAACGTTACGCTAGATAAATTAGATTAAACAGTAGACACTATAGTGATTTGAATTCACTACTGAAATTGAAACACAAAAAATAAAAAAATTAAAAGCAAAACATTACACAAAATCAATCATTGCACTTTAATTATTAAGTTTAGGATTAAATATACATTGCTACGTTTGTTCCTTTACTATGAAACCTATAATATTGCAGCATACAGCATATATATCTGCCTAATCTCTAAACAAAATGAGCCTAACTCACGCAAAAGCCGTAGTTGTCTTCCGATTCACAAAATATGTGTCCTTGGATGGAACTATAAAACTTAAGCTATCTTTGTTAATTTCCACGGAACTACCCCATGACGTCAATTCCAAAACCCCATCAAACAGCGGAGCTTTTCGTTTTGAACTTATCAAAAGTCACCCTTATTAATCATAGCAATAGAGCGGTTTGAGTTCTGCGCTTCTAACGCAATTTCTAGTCCTGCAGGAATACCTGAAATATCCTATGTGTTATTCCTGATAATAATCTGTCGGTATGAAAGGACGACGCATAACTTTGTATGAGAGCTGGTACCCGCCTCTAGACATGTGTGCTATATCTTTGAAAAGAGTTTATCTTCTAGAATAAGAATTGGAATTGGCCCAAGCTGATAACCAACCTAATATAATTAATCAAATGCGAGATAAAAAAGATAAAAGTTAAAAAAAAACCTTAATTCAGGTGTGCTACAGATAATCAGCGGTGGTGTCGCTTACTATCTATGCTATAGGTGACCCGTCTGCTATTTTGACTCTGAATGGACTAACGATCGGAACTTAGCGCCATGGTAACTTTGATTCAGTTTACTAAGACATGTCCAAAGGCGTAACTTACATGGCTATTGGAGGTGGATAACAAAATTATAGTCTGACATTTAGGACCTCACAGCCCTGAACGGACTAACAATCGGAACTTGGCGCCATAGTAACTTTGATTCAGGTTACTATTACATATATAACGGCGTAGCTTACAATGTCTATTGGAGGTGGGAACCGAAATTATGCGTCGTCCTTTCATCCAGATCTATCAACCAGTTTTGCGTGAAAGAGTAATAAACATCTAAACATACAAACTGTTTATGATCTTAGTATCTAGTATGATTCGACGTTATTATACAGGGTGTCTGGTGGGTCATTTTCGAAATTCAAGGACGTTATAGTTTGAGATCATACCTACATGAAGAGAAAAAATAAAATAAAAAATAAGTATTCATTATTTACTGAGTAAACTTAAACCAAAGTTAAAGAATTCATTACGAAACTCATGGTTATATCGGCGAAATACAATAGATACATAGCAGTGGTGTGCGTGTGGCGGGAACACTACTGTGTGCGTGTTGACTGAGGCGACGCGTCGGGAAAAGTGTAGTAAGGTCTCTTTATTTATTTATAGGGAATTCTGGTGAAAAATTAAGTACCTACACAAAATTATGATCAGAATCGAGTATTCGAGTTCCTTCAGTATCCAAAATTTGTCACCTGTCATCCTGTAAAGGCAAATATTTACGGTTATGAAAAATGACTAGTTATTATTAATTATTCGTTAAGTATACCTATATTAAAAAGATATTTCATCTTTTTAATAAATAGATCAGGAAAACACAGCACAGCAATCGAAAAGAGAGCGCCCCGGAACGCAGAAACGAACGGAATAAACATTTCTTTGAAAAACAGATAGCCGCCATTTTGA
This sequence comes from Stenoptilia bipunctidactyla, assembly GCA_944452665.1. Lineage (NCBI taxonomy): Eukaryota > Metazoa > Arthropoda > Insecta > Lepidoptera > Pterophoridae > Stenoptilia > Stenoptilia bipunctidactyla. Next base: position 16,913,072 of record OX101740.1, on the reverse strand, counting down.
TATTTGCCAACAGAAGGACAAAACGTCAGTGTCAAAACCGTTTTTTCTAAGCTGTGTTCATGTTCATCGTAATTGTTTCCTTATATTTTTACAACTTTCAATAATTTATTTCATAAAGTTAATCCTCTCTTTTGCAAATATTGGCATATTTACGAGTTTAGTCTTCCCCTACAATTTGGTGCCCATGTACCTCACGGTACTAAAATGGGCCAGCTTGTATGAAGGCAAATTGACCTCCTTTACCTTAACTTGCAAAACGACAGCTGTTTAAGCTCTGCGACTTGTACGAACTCAATGAAGATGTTTTGCACAAAGATAAAGGTTCAATCAAAGTAACATAAAGCGTAAAAGTATCTGGCAAATCATTTTTTTATTTGTAATTGCCGAGTAGCCAATTTTATTTTGTTACAGAATTTTAGCGCCTTATTTTAAAATTGTCCAAAAACCACGCAATTAGCCCGTGTTTCTTCCTATTATATTACATTGTTTGAGATGTTTAAAAAAGTGGCAAAAGAATCAATACTCTCGGTCAAACAGAACAAGAGTAAATATTGATTAAAGCTACGCTTTACTTGTAGTTGTTGATGGCATCCTCCAAGAAAGTTCAACCAATCGCTAACGAGTGACAACACGTTTATTTCAAGCTAGTTAATACGCGAGAGGAGCTGTGGAATAGAATTGTGTCAGTGGGCAACGGAATTCGTGTAACTCCACATATGCTGAGGAAAGCAGCAGCACAAATCGCGTTAAGAGCGACAGCTTGTGTCACAAACTGCGGTGGTCATATTGAGCACTATTTATAAGATTTTTTTAAAAACCTCTACTTTTTTATTTTATTTCGTCTCCTAATCTTAAGATTTAGATACCACTTTAATAAAAAAACACTAGATTGCCTCTTGCTTAAGAACTTATTATTACCTAATCGGGAACCTGTGAGTACAATCATGAGAAAAGGTGTATTTTTGATCAAGGATAACTGTAACTGTCACAATAACTGTTGAAGATATAAATAGAAGATTAAGCAAGAAAATATATGACAACATAAAAATACATGAAATTAAAATCATATTTTATGATAAATTGTTTTCCTCGTCACCTCCTCACGGAAACATAAAATAGCAAATGTCGTCGCAAAAAAAAAGTTATACGGAATTTTTACCTTTTTAAAATTATTTCTTTTTTTAAATTTTAGTTTTCCCATATAAAAAAAATTATAGCATCTGTTTAGAGGCGTAACTCTATTTACTTTGAGCTTAGGTATGCCACGCAACTTGCGCAGTAAAATATAGCTTCAAAATAATAATAGCTACTTCTTACAAAATGTGGAGTAAGGAGAAAAAAATAAATTATTTTTATTTTTTATGTTATTTATCACGATTTGTAAAAAGTCGTAGAACAAAGTTGTTGGGATTGATGTGGGGAGGCCGCCCGCAGGAGGTGATGCGTTAATTAAAATTAACCCTGTATAAGAATGTTGGTAAATTAGCTGTAAGTTTTCCCAAGGTAGTTAAATAAATAAATGAAGAAAATAAAAATTAGATCATAATATTTATTCATGAAACTAATTACCGAGCTCGATAATGCGTTTCATTGATAATATGGGTCAAAAAAGACAGTATAATTTATTTTTAAGCTATTGTATAGCTTCTATCGCGGGCCTTGAGCGTGGGGACCCCCCACTCCGACCGGCACAGCGGTGATACTTTGATTTCATAACTTTACATGCGGGCTTTAATAAACAATCAGCGCCATCTACTATGAACTTGTGGAACTTCATATTAGATCAAACATTACTGCATTAATAAAATAAATAAATAATTATAGTTACATAAGTTGATAAAAAATGCTATGCAATAGCTTTACCGCGGCAGTCTCCGAGTGCCACACGTCTTTTTTTTTGTTTCTTCAAACATAAGGAACCATTGACTTTCAATAAATAATGACAATTTTATAAACTCTTTTTGTTTTAATACCAAACAAACAACAATCAAAATAATATTCAATAATAATATAAGAATAGATAATATTATGTAAATAATTACATACTTAGCTTAATATTCTGTTTTCCTTATTCCAGATCTACGAGTAAACGAAATAAAACTGAGCACGGTGAAACTGGTTTGACAAAAAAGGTAAAAAGTCATAAAAAGAAGAAAGATAAAAAAATACTGCAGAATGAAGACGATTCAACCCCTGTAGATGGAGACGCCCCTAAAGTAGAAGAAGTTCAAATAAAAAACAATAAGAACACCGAAACAGAATTCAAAAATACTCCTACAAGTAGCCAACCTAAGAAAATAATATTTGTAGACGATGAACCACACGTAGTAAGCGATACCAATACAAGTATAGGAACTGTAACATCAAATAAAAAGAGAAAGAAACATTTAAATGAGGACGAAGAAGAGGTAAAGGATGAAGACATTGATAAGTTCTGCGATGAAATTGATGATCAAGATAACGAACAGTACGAGGATTGGATTAAACAAATAGAGGCCACTTTACATCCGAAGAAGAAAAAATAGTTTATCTAAGAGCTTGCATATTTATCAACTCATATTGCGCCTCTGTTACATGAGCTTGTAATATGTAATAGTTCCTTCGATGAGTGGGATTCTGCGTCAGGCTTCTGGCAGATTTCAATCGAATAAAGAAATATTAAAGCAATGAGGAGTTTTCTAATAAATTTTAAAAAGAAAAAATCATATCTTTTTCTCTCGAAAGATGGCGTTGGTAAAAAGGTAGCTGTCAAAATTCTATACGTAAAGACATTTGACATTGCACTTTTGTTGTGGCGCCATCCAAAATCAAATATAGTAACTATTTTTTTATATTTTTAAATGTCACTTTGAAAACCTCTCATTGCATGGAACGTCTTAGTTTTATTATCTATACAGTCATTGTATCATCGTGTAAATAAAAAATGTTGATTTACCATTGTGTAATGTGAAATATAAGAATGTTGATGACTAACCTTAATTCACGAATTCTTTAGTTTTGTTTACTTACATGTCCATATGTCAAGTTAATAAGGACAGAGTTGGTGCCTTATATGTAATGTGCTTATATGTATTCAAACAAAATATAAGTGCGTTGAATATTTTTCCGTTTTTTTTATTGATAATATAATTCTTTATGTAGGCGACATATCAGAGCCTCCACAAAGAAATTTCCGACCGTGGCGCTGGGTGTACTAGCAAAATTCGTTTCTAAACATGCACGCTTGGGATGGGAATCATCAACTCAGTCTCAAACATTTTTATACTTATTTTCATAGAAATTAAACATATTTATTTCTATAGTAACAATTTTTTTAATTGTTTTAATTTATTTGTTATATAATAGTCAGTTTAAACATAAATATTTTTACTTAAGTGGATTTTCGTTTCAGTAAAGCTTTGCTTTTGTCCTATCCCTATGGTCGTTTATATCCGACAATGGCGCTGGACATCAATGCAATTTTCTAAAAATAAAATCAGTAATTTGTCTAACTTATGACATATTTTTAAGGTTTTCTAATTAAGAGACTTAAGTGTACTCAATTGTAAATGATTTCTTGATTAACCGTTTACCAAATATTAACTTTTTTTTAACATAATCCAGCGTTATTAAATAGAAAAAGCATATGAAACGAATTTTGGTTTTTAGTCGTATATATACAACCGTGGCGGAATGGACTCGAAAATATTTGCCGGTTATATCCGACCGTGGCGGTTAAATGGTTAAATTCATTTCTCACTTTTCTTACGAGCTTTGAAAGACAATCAGCGTCATCTATCGAGTTCGTCAAGAACTGACTTATACATATATAATCATGAATGCATGCAATAAACTAACTTGAAGTCTAAAAATTCCGCCCACTATGGACAGAATGTCCATAATTAATTCTCAATAATTTTTACTTATAAATAATACTTAAATCTAGAACCAACATTAATTGGCATTTTCGTAACTCTATAGTGGACTGTATAAAAATGACTTTTATTAAATAAGATTGGAAAATTAGTACATACCTACTATTTGATAGCGTTGAAATCCATTAATCCAATTATAAACTCGTAGAACAAACCAAAACTATGAGTAAAGTTAACTAGGTACAAAATGATCTTAACGTAAATTCAAAAATTCATCTTAACATAAATTAACAAATTCATTCAAGTGGCATGAATGCATTGCAAATTAAAACAAACAAAGTATGTGATTATTAGACAGTCACCGGTAGAACAACACATAACTTTGATATAGGTCTTTTGATCACACTATTTTACATTTTAACGAAACAGCGGGTGTGATTTTGTCCAAACCCGGATGTTTATCAAAAATTATACCGTATAACTATCGTGTAGTGGTAGGCCATCTCCCTTTACTAGAGCTACATCACCAATTTTTAGCTCCTCCTTGAGTTCGGCCCATTTGTGACGTTGATAAAACTGAGTTAAATATTCAGTTGACCAACGCCGCCAAAAATCTTGCAAAAGCGCTGCGTAAGCTGCCATCTCCTTAGTATAGAGATTGTTGAAGTTTCAAAATTGTTATCCGGCAAAAGAACTATCGGTTCTCCGATCAAAAAGTGACCCGGTGTTAAGGGAATGGATTCGCGCTTATCCTTGATAGTGGTCTCGAGTTTAGACAAGCTTCAATCTGAGATAATAGCGTAGTCATCTCTTCAAACGTAAGTTCGTTGTCACCAATAACCCTCTTGGGATGATGTTTAGTGGATTTAACGCCCGGAAATTCGGGGCATGTGGAGGTATGAAATGCCAATTGGTCCCATTGTCTCCAAGCCATTCCGCAATTTCTTTAACGACACCCGATGTTTTCGTAAGCCGTAGCTTTTGTAGCCATATACTTGGCTATGGCTGGTTGACAAACAGGAAACCACCTCGACGGCTTTGTCTTGTGTTGTTGTAGCTACATTTACAACATTAGTTTCAGCTGGTTGAATAGAAACCTGAGAAGGTCCAGCTGTATTTGATATGGCTTTAGGATGTAGTAAGGAATGGTGTTTCTTTTTAAAAATGTGGCATTTCGTGTTTTGACGATAAATTGAAACTGAGTGGTTGGAACCAAGGCAATTATAACACAACCTGTTAGTTTGAACAAAATCACGACGCGTGTCTACGTCGGCTCTATCAAATTTAGAACAACTAAACATCCTATGACCCTCTGAACAAAATGGGCATTTATCACATATTACATGTAGGTACTTAGTGATTTTGTATTAAGTACTATGTTTACGAAAAGGTTGTTGTTTTTGTGGTTTATTATCTAGGAACTTTAGTGACCAAAACCTTCGCTCTAAAAATTCTGTAAATTGACATAAAGTAGGCAACGAGCTGTTAGTGTCACTTATTTTACTTTCCCACAATTTTCGAGACTCGTTATCTAGTTTCAAGCTTACAATATAAATAAAAATTATATCCCAAGTAGAGACATCAATACCCAGATTTGTCAATGCGTTAAGGCACTCTGAAGTAGTGTCCAATAACTCTTTAATTGCATTAGCACTCTCTCTAGTTATGTTTCTTTGCCCCAAAAGTCTCTTTAGAATATAGATGTTCTATGTCACGAAGTCCGTTTGGCTATGAATGTTGTCAAGCGTGCACATGCACATTGTTTTTGTGTGCGTAACCTCGAGAGCGCTCAGTGTCGATCGGGACACGGTCCCAAAGAGAAAGGTAAGTATTTTAAAGGAAAAGAGTAGCAACTAAAGGATTTTTCTTGTTTGTATGGCAGTGCTGCCGTCTAGAGCTCTCTGTATGAACTAAATGTATACATAACCATAAATGTACATATTACAATGTAGTCCTGGTTTTTAATAATTTTTTATTCTATTAAATACCTACTTACTAAGATAGAGACAACCAGCAATATTCTTATTTTAAACTGCGATATTGTTTAGTTTGATATGACATAGCTTTTGGGTGGAAATAATAAATGCAAATTTTAATTTTTAATTTTGTGTTTTTATTATAAAATTCTTATGCTGACAATTTTGTTTTATCTGCCCCATGATATTTCATTTTCCCTTCTAATATTCTGTTAATTGACCTGCACCAACTATAAAATAAGTTTGTCAAAATTTTTCTTGGCCGATAATTTTTCAACATGTTGCACTTGTATTATGAAACTTTTAATTTTTAACTGCAATCGCCTTATTTCACTCTGCATTCTTTTTTCCTTTCTATTGTGAGTTCTTTTTAAAGTGTACTCCATAGTTTTATCTGAAATAAATGTGATTGATTTAAGTTAGTTTTTAATTGTAAATGGTTTTATAATGGTAGCTTATATGGTGGGCCATGCAACAGTCACCCTGTAGAATTACTTCCATATTGTTAGTTTACATAGTTACATTACATTTGAATCTCTTAAACATTTGTCAACAATTTGAACAACCAATATGTTCTAATTAACCTGTTTCACTTTCTGGTGACAGTAACAAACTGTCCGGAGTGATCAGAGTTTAACTTATTTTTTACTGAACATACTGGAGTTCTATCAGATTAGATGTTATCCAGGAAAGTGGCACTAGTCTCTGTTATACTTAGCACTAGTTTATAAACTTTATTATATTCTATATTATATTTTATAATATTTTAGAAAACACAATTTTTTAGGTGACCGTTTATCTGTTTTGCTTATCGTTTCTATTTAGTATAATTGTTACACTCACAAAACAGTTGGCGACATGGGACAGCTGATGGAATGATTCGATTTCCATATGTTTTCTGGCAATCCAAGAAATGGTGATCACATACACTTTTAACAGCATATATTTTTTGACGGTTACTTTCTTTGAGAAAGTCACCATCGGCTGACAACCATTAGTCAAATAAATCCGGTTCCTTTTCCGGATTTGGAAACTTATGTAGAGGTATCAAGTGTAGCTAAAATGGTAATGGAATTATATAAGTAAAGTTGATACAGTTACTGCGATTTCTTAAGATAACATAACGTGATTATTTGAATACTCACATAAAGCTTGACAGCCGAAAACACAATATCTCTTGCGCACTAAACTCATTTTGCTAACAAACAGCAAAAATAAAACGAAACTCAACAAAAATAGTAAGTGATAGTAAGTATCAAAATTCAAAATGGAGTCCAGTTGTTGAATGATTGAACGTTTTAGTTCTTCCGACTTCCACTTGCGTCGCTGGTTACTTTGAAATTCTCTATGTCTATGAAACTGTGCCCCGCCAGCACGGTCCGGATCAGTACCTAGTGTGTTTAGTTCGCGCCACTGACCTCTATATTTACCACTGGACTGGCTGTTCCGTAAGTTTGACAGCTATTTTTTTGTGCCTATTTGAAGCGCCACTAGCGAGTGGCGAGTGTCCGCAGAACAAATTTTGACGTATATTGCAAGTGGCCGCCAGAGAAGTGCTTGCTTATTGTTAAGTGATTTTATATTTTTTAAATATTAATTCGAATTTTATGTTGTTATTGTTATAAGCATTATATAAAAGTTATCAAGAATGAGGACATGTGACATATGTGTAAGCGACTAGTTTTAGTACCACGGACACTCGCTACTGCTCGCTACGTCCGACAGCGCCAAAATGGCGATTATCAAACGGGCACAAAAGCACTTTGACAGCCGCCAGTCCAGTGGTAAATATAGAGGTCAGTGGTTCGCGCCAAATTGTTTCACGGAGTTAGGTCAGCATGGCAACAAAACGAAGAAGAGTTGTCCATAGTGAGGCAATATTTATTTATACGTTTTCGATTAAAATTTTATGCAAAGATATTTAATATAGCAATAGAAGTATTTATAAAATGAATATTTTTTTGTGTTATAAGATGTTTATATTTCTTAATTATTTTGATTACATTTTGTTTTATCTCAATATTTTGATCTCGATTTTGAATTTATAATCAATGTACAAGATGATTCTGACGAAAACAAAACGGAATCGGAAATCGAAAATTTATCTGATAGTGATTGAAAATACTGAATAGTACTACTTGTTTCGTTTCCATTCTGTAACACCAATGCTTAATTAAATGCCTACATCTTCTTAATATTTTTGTATTTATTGCAACCTAATCTAATTTATTTACAAAAAGTATATACTTTTAAAACCAAAATTTTATTTCGATTATTAAATCTCGACTTGAAATATTATATTATTATGATTTCTTTGCTAACGTTACCTACATTTACACACACAAGCGCGCTTGTCGGAATACGTCACTACTACAATCAAAGCCGAACGGACTTCGTGAAATAGAATATCTATACTATTAGATAGATGCTTTTTGTTGTGGTAGTGACTTTCTAGCTAAGACCAACATATCGTGCTGTCTCTCGTCGTGCTGCCTGCCTACTTGCCTGAAAATACCGCGACGAAGCCCTGTTGTTATGAAACCATACCACGTGTTTGAATCAAGATCCCATTGTTACTGCCCAACCTCCACACGTTCATACAGTCCACTGCTGGAGAGTTACAGGTAATCGACGACCACTTTGACGATGTGGTAAATCTGCTATTGCCTCAGACGCCAGCGGTTGCGGGTACGATCCCCGCACGGAACAAGAAAAAAAAAATGTTCCGTGTCTGGGTGTTTATCTATTTAGTATTTATATTCTAGGTTCCCCCCTAGTTCGCTATATGGCATCCCATAACACAAGCTATGCTTACTTTGGGGCCATGTAGTTGGTGTGATTGTCTGGAGATTTTATTTATTATATATTTATTACAAATAAAATCAAAGTTTTTAAATTATTTTAGAAGCTCATGTTCCAGCGTCTCCGACGGTGGGGGAGGACGAAGTAATAGACCAGGAGACTTTGTTTATATAATCAGTATATTTCCTTTTAGATCTCACCAGCATATTTTAATAATAGACTTATAAAATTACAGTAACCAGTTTGACGATTTTACGAGAAGTGATTTCACAACAACAAACTATTTGAACATTCTAAATACATTCCAAGATTCTGCTTAACATGTGTCAAGTGTTGCTTGCCAATGCTTATAAGTACTAAAAAGGATACAACCACATATACAGCCAGATTCAAACTCCAACACAGCGCACAACTTAAACAAACGCAAGAACGGATGGGCTGACCAAATTTGAAATTAAAAACGGATGTTCCAACCCGTTGGAATTCCAGTTATGTTATGATCTGGCTCATTCTTGAAATTAAAGTAGCTGTAGTTGCAACTCTGGCTGCTTTAGATGATCACTTTCAGAGATTCGAAGGAGTAGACACCAAAACAATGTCAACACTAACCAGCCGCGAATGGCAAATTGCCGAACAAAGTGTCGAGGTACTCGAAATTTTCGACATTATCACTAATGTGATAAGTGCTGAAAAGCAAGTTACTGCCTCTACAATTATTTTATTTTGCAAGCAAATACACAAACATCTCTAATGCTAATGAATCGTGTCGACTTATTGCCAGAAACTAAAACATTGGCACAGACGTTTTTGCACCTGCATAAGAAACGATTTGAAGCTATTGAAGACAACGAGTTGATAGCTCATTGCACAATTTTAGATCCAAGGTCTACAAAAATTGGATTTTTACAGGAATCCAAATATCAAAAATCAGTTCAAATATTGTACACGAAAGTGTCCCATTTAAAATTAGCAGACGAACATCAAGTCACTCCAGAAGAAGCAGGTCAATTCAAAAACGCCAACTTTGACGATAATAACCATCGTACATGAAGAGAATTGTTTCTTTGGAAGGACTTTGATGATGAAGTAAAGAAAAACCAAACCCCGACCAGGCGCGGTCGCAGACTGAAATTTTGGGGGGGGGTCACAACAATTTTTTTAAATCAGAAGTCTCTTTTTCTAGCTTGTTCTATTATAACGGGTTCATCTTTTCATGATTTTGGGGGGGTTCATGTCTCCTGTGACCCCCCCCCCTGGTACCGCGCCTGACCCCGACTAATGCTCTTGCATCCGCAGTAGTTGAGGATAATAAATATCTTGAGGAGCCATTCTTTCACGGACACAAGATCCTCTTTTGTGGTGGCATCAAAGGCGAAATGTTTACCATCGACTGTACCAAATCGTTAAGACTCGGCTGAGTATCTTAGCCACTTCGCAGCCTTGCGAAAGGATATTTACCAAGGGGGGGCAAATAATATCAGATCGCAGGACCCGACTGGACACTAAAAAATAGAGGAGATAAAGTTTCTTGCTTTTGATTTAAATAACAATGACTAATATCTATTACTTGTTTATATTGTACATAACTTTGTCTCGATTTGCACACTCGATTAATTCGTTATCGTCTTATCACTTCCATGCCAGAGGTCCCGCGTTCGAATCCTAGTAAAGGCCGATATATTATACAGGGTGTAATCTAATTGCCTTATAAAGACGAAAGACGTATGTGCTAACACATGCAAGTAATTATCTTGGTGAAGTCAGAATTTGAATATCGTGATTTTAAAAATTTTTCCCCTTCAAACAAACTAAATCAATATTATTTGTAAGCAATTTCACGTTGTGTCTAAAAACTCCTTAATTCTAAGTCAGCGCAACATTATGAACGCCTGGTAAATTGCGAGCGCCCACCAGCCGCGCCCAACGCAACGGATGTCTATAAATACGCGGGAAATGAATGATCTTTGCCCATACAGGTGCGCAAAGGTAGTAGGTAGGTAGATAGGAAAAACCAAAAAAGCAGATACATAGTAGAGCTGCTGTAAGCAAAGTTGCACAGCTTCAATTTGGGTTGTCCTGACGTCACAGCCTTTAGTTCAAGCTATTCCTCGCTAGAGGCACTGGCGTCAGTTCGCCGCTGACTTCTGTGAAGTATGTCCACGCGTAGATATTAAAAAAAAAAATCCTCCATTGTTTCTCTATGTAAAATTTAGTTTTCTATACTTTTATAAAGGAATTACTTAATGCTCGTTCATTATTTTTCACTCTTTCAGCTACAAGATTCAGCTTTCGTCTTAAATCTCTTTCATCATTTGTTATCGTCCCACACCTTTCCACGGAGACCTATTCTGTAAAATAACACTTAAAGAGGCTTATTCTGGTGATGTTTTAAAAATATATTTTTTTTTATTATTTTTTGTGCATGTTTTTACATTGTTTTACTTTTTTATGTGTGTTTTATTCTTAGATTTATTGTCTATTAACTAAGACTAATTTTGCATTTTGTGTAGGTTTTTAACTGCTTGGTTGTGTGGTATATTATTATTATTTATTTATTTTTTAATATGGCGGAAGCTTTTACTGAGGTTAAGGATAAATTAGACCGCGTTATGGCTGAAAAGGCTGTTCTTGAGGAAAAGCTTAATCAAATTCTTCCCAGCGAAGCCCAAGTCAATGCGGCAGCTGTCAAACTTCCCCCATTTTGGTCCGATAAACCTGCAGTTTGGTTCGCCCAAGTTGAAGCCCAGTTTCAAATAGCCGGTATAGTAGCTGACCTTACAATGTATAATTATGTTGTTGGCCAGATTGATTATAGGCTTGCAGGCGAAATCGAAGACATCATTACACAGCCTATAGAAGCAGGTAAAAGGTACACTACTTTGAAAAATGCACTTATCAACAGGTTTTCTATATCCCAGGAGCAGAAGGTCCGTCAGTTGCTTGGCAATGAGGAACTTGGAGACAGGAAACCGTCCCAGTTCCTCCGTCACCTAAAATCTTTAGCTGGTTCCTCATCTTTGGACCAAAATATTTTAAGGCAATTATGGATCAGACGTCTCCCCCAGGATATACAGGTGCTGTTGACTTCGCAAGCGGACGACTTGAGTTTGGAGAAATTAGCTGACCTGGCAGACAAGGTCATAGACCTTACCGGGCGGTCATGCGCAGTTTTCTCTACCGCTGCACCTTCACCGGACCCTGCCCTCGATTTGGTTTCTCAGGTTGCTGAACTAACCAAATTAGTTCATGCTCTCTCCGCTAGAGGTAGCAGCCGGGCGCGCAGTCGTTCTGGCTCAAAAGGGCGCAACTCGCGCGCATTTTCACCTGCTAGCAAACAATGCTGGTACCATAGACGTTTCATGAGCCGCGCTTCCAAGTGTATCCCGCCATGCAATTGGTCCTCGGAAAACTCGAGGGACAGTCAGTAGCGGCGGGCACTGATTGTTACAATGTAAGCCGCCGCCTCTTTGTTACTGACCAGGTAACTAAACGTCAATACCTCATTGACACCGGATCGGATTTGTGTTGCTATCCCGTTAGTTGGCTCCCGCGTCGTCGAGAGAACTCCGACTATGAGTTAAGCGCTGTTAACGGTAGCAAAATCACAACATATGGCACTGTCAACCTATGTCTTAATCTGGGGCTGCGTCGTGATTTTGTTTGGCAGTTTGTTGTTGCAGACGTGCAGAGAGCGATAATAGGCGCCGATTTTTTGGCGCATTATCAGCTGTTGCCTGACTGTCACAACAAAAAGTTAATCGACAGCAAAACTGGTTTGCGTTCTGTCGCCACCTCGGCTATGGTTGAACAACCGAGTGTTAAGGCTGTGGTCGCGAGAAGTTCTACATTCGCGCCACTTTTGGCTGAGTTCCCCGATATCACTCGACCACCCGGCCTGCCACGGGTCATCAAGCACAGTACCGTGCACCATATTAAGACCACCGATGGTCCTCCAGTGTCGTGCCGTCCGCGCCGTCTAGCACCACAGAAGCTTTCTTGTGCTAAAAAAGAGTTTGAGGACATGGTACGCTGTGGCACTGCAAGGCCTTCGAAGAGTGCATGGTCTTCGCCGCTTCACATGACTCCTAAAAGAGACAACACCTGGCGTCCATGCGGCGATTACCGTGCGCTGAATGCCAGGACTGTTCCGGATAAATATCCTGTTCGGCATATTAATGACTTTGCGAACAACTTGTCTGGCGCAAAGGTGTTTTCCACCCTTGACCTTGTGAAGGCCTACCATCAATTACCGGTTTTTGAGGAAGATATTTCGAAGACTGCCATCGTTACCCCGTTTGGCCTCTTCGAATTTCCTTTCATGACCTTTGGTTTACGCAATGCTGGCCAAACCTTCCAGCGTTTTATCGATGAGGTCACACGGGGTCTCGATTTCTGTTTTCCCTATATTGATGACATATTGGTATTTTCTCAGAACGAGTCCCTTCACAAGGAACACCTTAGTACTCTTTTCAAGCGCCTCCAGGACTATGGCGTTGTAATCAACCCGTCCAAATGCATCCTAGGTGCTAGTGAAGTTACTTTCCTAGGGTACCACATAAATGCTGAAGGTACGCGCCCTCCTCAGGACCGTATCCAAGCACTCCTGGATTTTTCACCCCCGGAAACTGTCCAAGGCATGAGGAGATTCCTCGGAATGTTAAATTATTACCGCCGTTTCGTTCCCCATGCCGCCAAGTTTCAGGCCCCACTCATCGATGCTTTGGTCTCTACGAATAGCAAAGGCTCAAAACCATATCCATGGACGCCTGAGCTCCTTCAGAAATTCGAGGAATGCAAGAGAAGCTTGTCCGATGCAACATTGCTCCACCACGCTATCGCCGATGTCCCCCTTGGTTTGTTTACCGACGCATCGAGTGTACATATTGGTTCGTGTCTTCAGCAATTCATCGATGGTAAATGGTTCCCTATTGCATTCTTCAGCAAAAAGCTGACCCCTAAGCAGTCTGAGTGGCCTGCATACTATCGTGAGCTATTGGCTGTGTATGAAAGTGTACAGCATTTTCGGTATATACTTGAAGTCCAACATACGACCATCTTCACCGACCATAAACCGCTGCTGTACGCTTTCGTACAGCGCCGCGAAAATCTCCCTCCTGCACAGCTTAATCAACTGTCCTTTATAAGCCAGTTTACTACCGATATTAGGTACATTAAGGGCGAGGACAATGTTGTCGCAGATGCAATGTCTCGAGTGGACGCTATCTCCCTTGAGCAAGAGTACGAAGCTCTTGTCAAGTCTCAAGAGGCTGACAAAGAATTGAGCCAATTACTGCTGGACAGCACCAGTCTCAAACTTTCAAAAGTTAGTGTACCTGGTACTTGCGTGTCCTTGTTCTGTGATCTCTCGACTGGCAAGCCTCGGCCTTATGTCCCATCCGATCTGCGACGCAGCCTTTTTAATAAGCTGCACAGCTTGAGCCACCCTGGCATTCAAGCTACGACACGGCTAGTAACCGAACGTTACGTTTGGCCGTCCATCAATAAAGACTGCAAAGAGTGGGCTCGTACCTGTGACGCGTGTCAGCGCGCTAAGGTCACGAGGCATAATAGTACTCCTCTTAGCTCCTTCTGAACTCCCTCTGGTCGTTTCATGCATGTCCATATTGACATAATTGGACCCCTCCCTCCTTGTAAAGGGTATCGATATTGCCTAACTGCAATCGACAGGACGTCCAGATGGCCTGAAGTTTGGCCCATGCAAAGTATTACGGCTGACGAGGTTGCAGAAACTTTTGTTAGAGAGTGGATCTCTCGTTTCGGCGTACCTTCCATCATAAACACTGATCAGGGTACTCAATTTGAGTCTGACCTGTTTCGTCGTTTGATGCAGAGTTTCGCTACGAAGCGTATCAGGACCACCTCTTATCACCCGCAAGCAAACGGCATGATTGAGCGCGTTCATCGCCAACTTAAGGCATCTATCATGTGCCATGGTGGCGACCGGCTCAGTGCTCTGCCTCTTGTGCTTTTCGGGATGCGTACTTCTTTTAAGGAAGATCTTAAATCTTCGGTTGCTGAGATGCTTTATGGTGAGACTCTGCGTCTCCCTGGCGAGCTTCTGGTTTCCTCACCTACCTCTGGGTCAAATACTGATCCCACTGATTTTGTCGTATCATTAAGGCGACATATGTCGAATATTCGACCTGTCCCCGCTTCTCGACATGGTGATCCATCCACCTTCGTTTTTAAAGACCTGGCCACTTCTTCTCACGTATACTTACGTGAAGACGCTGTCCGCCGTTCCCTGCAACCGCCTTATTCAGGTCCGTTCAAAATTATCGAGAGGGCCCCTGATGGTAAGACTTTGACACTCGACATTCGAAGCAGGAAAGTTGCTGTGAGCGTAGATCGCGTAAAGCCTGCTTTCATTGAGACCGTTCCAGATGCAGTGCTACAGTTTCCACCGACCTCACATGCAGATCCTCCCTTAACTATTACTCAGCCGACTCTAGCTCCTGCTGTTCAGCCAGCTCGAAAAGCCGCTACTTCGTCATCTTCCATTCCGCCTCTTCCTCCGGATATTTCTACAGCTCCGCAATATACCACACGGTCTGGCAGACGTGTTAGATTTAAGGTTTTTAAAGACTAAGTTGTCTTTCTCCGTGGGGGGGTGGTGTGGCGTGTACGCACGCCTTAGATCAATAAGTTGATTGACGATTGTAAATTGATGAACGTAAAAGTTAAAGTTAGCAAGATTGAGAGATTGATATGGAGATTGAATCCCTTGTAACAAGAAGTGAGGAGAGGTATTTTTAAGAGATATTTATAGCATTTTATCTACATGTAATTTATCTTTGTGTAATATAAGTGAATACAAACAACACGGCGAATTTAATTTCATCACACCGCAATCAATCCAGGCTCACATCCTCCTTCCACTTCAACTGCTTCTTTGAAATAGCCCCACAAAAAAAATCCAATGGATTAAGATCGGGCGAGCGTGGTGGCCATGCAATGCTACCTCCGCGTCCAATCCATTGATTTGAGAACGTATTGTTGAGGTATTGAGTCACTTGCCGTGAATAATGAGCGGGGGCTCCATCGTGCTGCAACCACATCCTTTCGCGTACTTCTAGTGGTACGTCCACCAACAAATTATTGAGCTCGATTCTCAAAAACTCCAAGTAACGAGCCCCGTTAAGCCTCGGTGGGAGTTCAAATGGACCGATAACTCTGCAATCAATAATTCCTGCCCACAAATTTACTGAAAATTGGTGTTGGAATCGATCTTCCCTTATTATGTGGGGATTATCTACCTCCCAATGGTGCATGTTATGCATATTAAATACTCCAATCCTTTTAAAACAAGATTCATCGGTCCATAAAATGGAGTTGAAAAACTGTGGATCTTGTCGGCATCGGCGCAGCATTTCTCGGCAAAAATCCACTCGCCGTGGAAAATCGGCGGGTAACAATGCTTGCACCCGTTGCACATGATACGGATGCAAATCATTTCTTTTTAAAATGCGGTGCACTGTACTTCTTGCAACACCAGTACGCCTTGATATACGGCGGACACTAGTGGAAAGATCTTCATCCACTTCGGCTAACACTCGACGTTCGTCGACTCTTCTAGGTCTTCCCTCGGCATTTCGAACTCCAGGAATTCGACCCTCCATGTAGGCATTATTCACCCGAAGAAAAACTCTGTAATCGGGATAGTGATTGCGATTCGGATAACGCTCACGATACGTACGTGCTGCTAACCGAGCATTTTCGTCACACAAGCCATATGTGAAAAACATCTCGGCATATTCACGAGGAGTGTAGATATGAGGCATTTTCCAGTCAAACAAAATCACAAGCACAATCAAAGTCCAGTTCAAGATTAGGTCGACAAATGATAGTTGTATCGTATTGAGTGGCAAAAACTCGTCTGTAGTTCCGAGCTATTAACAAGGCACTGAAAGCGCGCGCGCGTGTGCGGCGACACGGAGCAGGGGCGGCGAGTTGAGAGGGGAAGTAAGGAGAGCGGGATACAATAAAAACGACTTAAATATGAAAGAGATAGCAAATCAATTCTCAGATGAAAATAATGATGATATACCATTTTGGAATCTGTGTTAGTTGTAGATATTTTTCAGCAAATGGGCCAAGAAGTTACCATACATTTTTTTAATTCTAGCTTCGTTCAAATATTGCATTGCGAATTTTGTAATTCAAACTTTTCATATGTTTTTTCAAATGCACATATTTTTTTGTCGACGATAATTAGGAATAAAAAGCCTTTTATTTAGGATAACTTATGTTTACTTAACATTTAAGAAAAAAAATAATAACATTTTATTAAAGTTTTTCTTGGAAATTTTAATTTTTTTGTTCACATTATGTCAATTTTTACAAAATACAAAAAATAACTATAACTATAAAACTACTTGACCTAGGACAATAAAACTTTGTATTCCTATTAGCTATTGATCCCCTCTATCACCAACATTTCGTTAATCCATGACTTACGGTACAAAAGGTGGTACGGTTACGGGACACCCTGTATACTACACTTATCTTTAAAATTGAATCATTTGTCGACCTAATATCTGTACCTGAGAAGCATAACACTGTAACTCCATTTTTTATGGATTTCAGATTTTTGCACCATCCTATAGTATGTGCTCTACTCTATACAGCCATTAAGCTGTAACTGATCAAAGCCAAGTACTCTTTATTATTTGGAATTTTATTATAATGTATTTCTTAAACAATCTATTGGCATGATAGTGTAAATAACCATACATTAAAAAACCTCTTCATAATTACGTGCATTTTATAGTAAGTGCGGAGTTGCATTGTTATGCCGCCAACTACATCGACACCGCGACACTAGGCGCCGTTTGCCTATAAATAGATCGCGGGAGATTTACGCGCAGCCTGCGCCACCAACTGGCTGTCGTTCATTTCTTCGGTCGATTGTCTGTAGAAAGACAAAAGATCATTAAGGGGGAGTTTAGTGAGTAGAAGTCTCCCACTGTTGGGTGTCATCTGGCCGGGGACTTAACCCCCTGGCAAGTGCCCCTTCGTACTTCTGACGTATTCTTCTCCTCCTGTCGGTCAGCACTCGTACGATCAATAGGCCTGCGGGTGTTCTGAGGGGTTGTCTTCTGTGGCGGAAAAACAAAAAAAAAACATTGTTCAACTTCCCGTTTGCGTCCATCTCGAGCGGTCGTGTTTTTTGGTCGCTCCCGAGCGCTCGTATTGCGCTGCCCATGCCACCTCCCCCGCGCTCGTGCGGGTTAGGTTCCAAGCCAAGCTCTTTTCGGAAAGTTTTCTCTTGTGGAGGCTGTGTAGTGTCGGGGCTAATTCATCTGCCCTTTTCGGGGCGGATCCAACTGCTACCGGCCGAAGAATCGCTGATCAGGTGGATACGTAACCGTGACAACTAAGCCTGATCGTCCACCGTTCACCGGCAATAGGTCCAAACTAGGTCGTTCTCTTTTCAGCGCAGTTTATGCAGCCGTGTTGCCGTTCATCTTGGATAGACTTCTTTCTTTCAGCCCAGCACAATGCCTCGTTACACTGAATCTAACACCGAAGCCGCTCGTCGTCGTATTCGAGAGCTTCAAGTTGACAAAGAAGCCATTGGGGCTCAGGTCAATTCCTTGAATGAGCAATTAGCCAGTCGTCCCACGAACATCCTCGATTACTTGTCCAAACAGGAATTTCAACACAAAGCCGAGAAGGATACTCTTCTGGCCCATATCCAGCCCTTGCAAGAGCAATTGTCTGCTCGTCCCCAGGCTACTCCGGTCGTATCCTTTTCTCAGGGGTTCCAAACCGATTCTCCGGCGTCTCCAGATCCATCCATCCGAGCACCATCCGAGCACGTCGATACTATGTCTGACTTCATGTCGGTCGACTCTTCCGCTGGCAAACGGAAATCTACACCGCCAGGTAGTGAATCCGACTAAATAAAACACTTTTTAACCGGATTTATCGCGTATATTTAAATTTTAAATATTGACTCGACGTTTCGGTGTCTTTGCAGACCCCGTGGTGGTCACGAGCGACTGAGGTGTCAAGCGTCGGATTGATTGATTGAAAAAGTATAATCATCTCCATCTGTTTCGCAGTCTCCGAGCGTAGCGTTCTGGATTGACACAAAACGAGCTGACAGTATCT
Source organism: Stenoptilia bipunctidactyla (assembly GCA_944452665.1). Lineage (NCBI taxonomy): Eukaryota > Metazoa > Arthropoda > Insecta > Lepidoptera > Pterophoridae > Stenoptilia > Stenoptilia bipunctidactyla. The sequence continues at coordinate 16,894,303 of OX101740.1, read as the reverse complement.
TGAGTTTCAGGTCTTGCAGCTTGCATCCGACGCTTGACACCTCAGTCGCTCGTGACCACGGGGTCTGCAAAGACACCGAAACGTCGAATCAAAATTTAAAATGTAAATATACGCGATAAATCTGGTTAAAAAGTCTTTTATTTAATAGTATGAATCGCGAAAACTTAAGACAATATTAAGTGAATCCGACTCCGCTTCTATAGTTCCAGAATCTCCTGCTCCGTTTACGGAGGTTCGCAAGAAAAACAAGTCAAAAAAGAAGAGAGGAGCTTCAGCCGCTGTTTCTGCTCCGCGAAATGTCCCACCTGCGTCTGCTCCTACTCCTTCCGTTCCAGTGATCCCGGCGTCACAGCCTGCATCGCAATCAGTCTCGGCTCCGCCGAAAGTCAAGTCTCCGCCCCTCCTCCCTTGTCTCCGAAAGATGGCTTTCTACGGGACAAGAGCCGCTGGACCGAGGTCTCAGCTCTCTGTGGTAGGCACGATTCCAAGATCCAGTATAGTAAGGCATCCAACGTGGGTGACTCTATTAAGGTCGTAGTCTGCTCAATTTCTGATTTCAGGAATTTTACTCGGCTTCTTGCTGATGAAAAGCTCGAGTACCACACTTACGCTCTCCCTGAGGAGCATAAGATTCGTGCCGTCCTCAGGAACGTGCCATTCGAACTCTCGAACGAGCAAATCCAAGAGGACTTGTCTTCTCAAGGCTTCCCCGTCGAATCTGTGCACAAAATGCACAGCCGCCGAGGCAAGCAGTTCCCACTTGCGCTAGTAATCTTAGCAAACAACCCGCAAGGGCAGTCCATTTTCAGAGGCCAGCGCACCGTGTGTGGTCTCTCCAACATCCGCGTCGAGATACCACACAAACGTGGTTTCCCCGGTCAGTGCCACCGCTGCCAATTGTATGGTCATGCGGCGGCAAACTGTTTTGCTTCCCCTAGGTGCGTCAAGTGCTTAGAGCCGCATGGGACTAAGGAGTGCTCTCGCACTCCCGAATCGCCCACTGCTCCGTCCTGCGTTTTGTGCGGCCAGTCAGGCCACACAGCAAACTTTCGTAGCTGCCTCAAGGCACCGCGTGCTGCCAGGGCTACCGTGAAGCCCATCGAAAACTGGAGAGAGCGACTTCAGTCTAGCTCGTGGCTACAGGTAAGGAAAAACCAAAATGGTATTTTATTTTATAAAAATAGTTTTGATGGCGAAAACTTCTCACAGATTAACCTTAAAAAGAATACTGACAAAATCTAATATTACCAACTTCCTTTCCGTAGGCTTATGAAAACATAAAAACTACATTAATCTAAGTCAAAAAAGTTATTTTGATTATAAAAAGTTAGGTTAGTAAGATTATGTGCAAAGTTTAATTAGAGGCATAACATTGTATGTGACGCAGATTTTATTATTTAAAAAAAAATAACCAAAGTACACAAACACTGATCTCTTGATTGTTAGTCAGTTTAAAGTTTATTAAATAAGTACTTAAAAAACAATAAAAACATTCGGCTAAGTTCACTTGTTTCAATTTTATAACCTCCTAAACTCACAATTGTTAATTTTTTTTGGTAAATCTCTGACTACGTAAACTTTGCAATTTTGCACTTACAGTAATATGCTTCTCAGGTACAGATATTGAACTGGACTTTGATTGTGCTTGTGATTTTGATATTGTTTGACTGGAAAATGCCTCATATCTACACTCCTCGTGAATATGCCGAGATGTTTTTCACATATGGCTTGTGTGACGAAAATGCTCGGTTAGCAGCACGTACGTATCGTGAGCGTTATCCGAATCGCAATCACTATCCCGATTACAGAGTTTTTCTTCGGGTGAATAATGCCTACATGGAGGGTCGAATTCCTGGAGTTCGAAATGCCGAGGGAAGACCTAGAAGAGTCGACGAACGTCGAGTGTTAGCCGAAGTGGATGAAGATCTTTCCACTAGTGTTCGCCGTATATCAAGGCGTACTGGTGTTGCAAGAAGTACAGTGCACCGCATTTTAAAAAGAAATGATTTGCATCCGTATCATGTGCAACGGGTGCAAGCATTGTTACCCGCCGATTTTCCACGGCGAGTGGATTTTTGTCGAGAAATGCTGCGCCGATGCCGACAAGATCCACAGTTTTTCAACTCCATTTTATGGACCGATGAATCTTGTTTTAAAAGGATTGGAGTATTTAATATGCATAACATGCACCATTGGGAGCTAGATAATCCCCACATAATAAGGGAAGATCGATTCCAACACCAATTTTCAGTAAATTTGTGGGCAGGAATTATTGATTGCAGAGTTATCGGTCCATTTGAACTCCCACCGAGGCTTAACGGGGCTCGTTACTTGGAGTTTTTGAGAATCGAGCTCAATAATTTGTTGGTGGACGTACCACTAGAAGTACGCGAAAGGATGTGGTTGCAGCACGATGGAGCCCCCGCTCATTATTCACGGCAAGTGACTCAATACCTCAACAATACGTTCTCAAATCAATGGATTGGACGCGGAGGTAGCATTGCATGGCCACCACGCTCGCCCGATCTTAATCCATTGGATTTTCTTTGTGGGGCTATTTCAAAGAAGCAGTCTATGAGACGATAACAAATGATGAAAGAGATTTAAGACGAAAGCTGAATCTTGTAGCTGAAAGAGTGAAAAATAATGAACGAGCATTAAGAAATCTCAGAACTAGTTTTATAAGAAGATGTCGAATGTGCATAAGAGCAGGGGGAAGGCACTTCGAACACTTACTTTGAACTAAGAGTGGAAGTGTAGATAGAAAAACGACTTAAATATGAAAAACATAGCAAGAAAAATCTCAAAATTACTTGCAATTACTCAAAACCATTTCTATGAATTTTCTGATTTGCTCTGTTTAATACCAGTTTTATCCTTTGAACTTTATGTAATGTAATATTGTTATACCATTTTGGAATCTGTGTTAGTTGTAGATATTTTTCAGCAAATGGGCCAAGAAGTTACCATACATTTTTTTAATTCTAGCTTCGTTCAAATATTGCATTGCGAATTTTGTAATTCAAACTTTTCATATGTTTTTTCATATGCACATATTTTTTTTGTCGACGATAATTAGGAATAAAAAGCCTTTTATTTAGGATAACTTATGTTTACTTAACATTTAAGAAAAAAAATAATAACATTTTATTAATGTTTTTCCTGGGATTTAAATTTTTTTGTTCACATTATGTCAATTTTTACAAAATGTAAAAAATAAAACTATAAAACTACTTGGCCTAGGACAATATAACTTTGTATTCCTATTAGCTATTGATCCCCTCTATTACCAACATTCCGTTGATCCATGACTTACGGGACACCCTGTATATACCTACTTAGGTACCTTATAATGAGGAATTTTCTGACAGCTCATAAATATTAGTTCAAAAAACCTCTATAGATGGCACTTTTACAAAGCCAAAGGCGTTAAGTCTATACTATAATGTAGGTAAGTGGTATGTATCATCTATGGTTATTTATAAGTTCAATTTCTGATACAGACGTCAATTAATTTATTTTACTTTTAAAAACGCAGTGTGGAATAAATGGCTATATGACAGACAAGACTTCACCTTTTGAAAAGTGCCATCTATCGAAGCCTTTTGTACCATTTTTGTACCGTTTTGTGTTTTTAATGGGGAGTTTTCTGACAGCTCATTAAAAAAACAAAACTGTACAAAATTGGTACAAAAGGCTTCGATAGATGGCGCTTTACAAAAGGCGAAGAATTTATTCCACACTGCGTTTTTAAAAGTAAAATAAATTAATTGATGTCTATATCAGAAACTGAACGTATAAATAACCATAGATGGTAGATACCACTTACCTACATTATAGTTTACAGACTTAACGCCTTCGGCTTTTTAAAAGTGCCATCTATAGAGGTGTTTTGAACTAATTTTTATGAGCTGTCAGAAAACTCCCCATTAGCAGTAGTGAATTGCCACGCTTTAATTTATGTGCCTCTCGTCAAATGTTGTATTCGTGTTAGAGTTACAGTTCATTCTACGGTAGGTACTGGCTCAGTACAAAAATAAGCTTACTAACTTTTTTTCAATTCATGTCCTGTCCAACTTTATGGCCATTTATGTTTCCTTTTTATCCATCACTTCAATTATGAAGATCAAAAGAAATTGTAAATAGCGCCATCGCATATTAGTTTCAGAACTTTTTAAACGAGAATGAAATAAAATACAGATGTCAAAATTAGATCTTATGTATGTATGTATCGTCTATGTGTATGTGTATCATAGATCTGGATGTCATCTCACTGATGTGTATGCTTTTTCGTCAGTCAAGTCAAACTGATCAAGATTTTTGATTGATTGATAACAAGATAAAGGTTATGTTTTGAAACGAACACACGTGAATAAACTGAAGAGAAAGAAATTATAATTAAATATTTGTAGTGGTTTATAGACGATCACTGCATAAAGATGACGCGGTTTGCTAGGGCTAAAGGCTCAAAGTCATCAAATGAAAGAACTCCTGAAGATGGGACACCTTGGGAAGTCATGAAAGAGCAGTTACTAAAAGCAAAACAAGATAATGAATATTCTAAGAAAAGGCTAGAAGTATGTTCACTTTATAATCTAATGAAATTAGTCAATATGTAGCTAAATGCGCTTTTTAATATTGTCACCCATTTTATGCGCAATTTTATATAAATCAAGTTTTATTTCAGGCGGAACAACAAAGAATTGAAAATTACGAGAAGTTCTTAAAGGATCAAAAAGTTTTAAAGCGAAAAGCCACATGGTGTGACTTTCCCGAAGCTGCAAACAAGAAAAAACTTGAGACATCTGAGAATAAACTCAGTGAGAAAACAAAACAAGAGGATTTGCATAGCAAACAAATTTTAGAAAGTGACTTAAGTATAAACAATGAGAAAAAAAAGAAAAAGAAAGACAAGTCAAAAGGTCAAAATGAAACAGTGACACAAGAAGATCTGACAACTTCATCACCAGTAAAAAAATCAAAGAAGAAAAATAAAAAGAATAAGGCAATGTCACAAGAACATAATGATTCTAAGGTTGTACTGAGTAATGTCTCTTCTGTGCTTGGTGATAACGGTGATGCTTTGGTTAAAAATAACCAAAAGGAAAAAAAAAGAAAAAAACACAACATTAAAAAAATACAAAATCTAAAAGACCCTGAAATACATGACAAAATCAGTACTGAAGCAAATAGTACTGATAACAAATCTAGTTTGTCTGCCCCTAAAAAGAAAAATAAGAAGCTAGTTAATGGCTTTCCAAGCCGAAGAAAACCTATAAATGATAATAGTTTTCAACTTATGATTAATGGTAAAGAAGTCAATTTGGTAAGATATGATGGCTTTCCGATTATGGAGAAGGATGCAGACCGGCTACATGATCTACGTAACAATATGGTGAAAAAAGGAATACCCAAAAGTGAAATTCAACGTACCATGAAGTTAGAGAGAAGAAGAGCTGAAAAAGCATTAGCTAGAATAAAACGTGAGGTTTGTTACAACTGCAGAAAAGGTGGCCACAATTTATCTGACTGTCCGGATTTAAAGTCCGTATTGCCTGGAGCTGATGCAGCTGATGGTATATGCTTTAAATGTGGGTCAACAGAACATAAGCAGTTTGAGTGCAAAGTTCAAAAAGATAAAGAAGGCTTCAAATTTGCAAGTTGTTTTATTTGTAAAGAACAGGTAAGCTGTCATGCATGTTGTTTTTAATTTTATCTTACTAAAGTACATAATTTTCTACTCAGTAAATGTCTTGAGACCAATTTTTTTATTTCACCAGTGCATTATTGAATGGAAACTTGATAAAGCATTAAACACTTACCACAGTGATAAGTGTGTAAAGAAAATATCAAAAAATTTAAGAGGCACACTAATTAAACTGCTTTTTTGCATAATAAAAAATGTATCAAAATATGAGTGACCTTTTTCTGTATAATGTATGTTTCTTGGGATCAACTTCAATTGATTAAAGAATATACATTTGCTAGAAAAGCTGACAAGATGACAGGTTCTCACTCTTAATTTATTAATGGTCAAAATTTAAAACATATCCATAACTTAGAGAATATTTTTAATTTAAAGATATAAGTTATTCTCATTATAGTAACACTTACAAATCTTTCCCTAGGGTCATATTGCAAGGCAGTGTCCAGATAATCCAAAAGGGCTATATCCCAATGGCGGTGGATGTAACTTATGTGGAGATGTCACACACATGAAAAAGGATTGTCCCACGGTAATATTTTATGGAATTATTTATTTAAATGATTTAATTATGCCCTATCAAATTTATACATTAAGCAATAAATTTATTTTACAGATCCATGACAAAAGGGAAGGAAAAACAATAAAGTTGAATACATTGGATAATGCAGATAATTTGGAAGATGTTGACTATTTACCACAGTCTAAAACTACCCAGGAGAAATTTAAAGCTCCAAAAAAGATAAAATTTTAACACTTACCATGAAGTGGGATTGTTGATAGTGTATTGCACATTTTGTAAATTATTGGTATCAAATAAAAATGCATTATTTGTTTTACTCTTCTTTTTATTGAAAATTTTAAATACAACAGTTAAATTAGTAAGTTGAAAACCTAACAGGTTAGAGATCATTTGTCTTTTTACTAGTTTTTTCACACTATACCAAAGTATATAACATCAAATAAAAGTGTGTATAGTGAGTCATTCAATGTGATTTAGTAAGCTATACCTAATTGTTTTTTAACTCTCAGAAGTAGCTTCACAGACATTCCAGACTAGCTATGAGTTGTTCCATAGACTGCTGTGCGATTTGACCAGTGATTCCTTCAGGGCTTTGAGGATCCTCTCTCATGAGGATTCGGGATGCTTCAGCAAGGCACTGGATTGGTTCCTGGAGTTTTTCCTTTAGCTTTTCTGGGGTTATTACTCCGGCTCCGAATTCCATGCGAGCGACGAACATTAGTGGTGCGTGCAGTTCGTACAGCATCATTCCTGTAATTTTGTTACGTTAAATTAACCAAAGTGGTTAGGAAATATAGATATGGTAGAGTTCTTTCAACTAATCTTAGGGCGCGGCATGTGTATGTGTGAACTTTTGACTATGCAGCTTGCCTTTATGTGTTAATGACGTCGAATAAGCCTAACTAATGGTGAGTTTTAATATTGTATCTTTATCCAAAATCCTTCATTGTAAACACTTAAAAGTAAAATAGGTATTTGGATTTTAGATTGAGATTCGATATTGAAACCCACTCTTTTGCATTTTATTTAAGAGTTCTGGAGTTATTTAAATTTTTGATATTAAATAAAATAAGGTAGGTACCTATTTTATAATTAATACTGTATTAATGCCATTTAATAAGTTTGTGATACATATTTGACTTCAACTTTTAATACCGCATCCATCTCATCACATACCTATGTACCCGTCTCACTTAAGCCTTGTTCGGACTAGGCTAGTATTTTAGTCTAGTGGCGAGTAATTTAGTAGCTAAACTATTCGCTACTGCCTAAAAATCGTTCGCATTACAGTCGAGTAAAGCTCACAAGTCAGTGGTACTCTGTAAGATGAACAGCCTAAAGCGTAATAAAGTCAATAAACTGATAAAGCTAATCGTAACGGCAATTTTAGAAGAGGTGGATGAGGAAATTTGCGTGATTAATAAAAAGAAGCTGTTGGATACGAAAATGGATCAATAGAAGAAATGACCTAGGAGGTACTAATTGTCTTCTAAAGGAATTAGCATTGGAAGATCCCAACGAATACTTGAATAGCTTGAGGATGTCCGAAACTTGTGTGAATTTTCTTTTAATGAAAATACAGTCTACGATTCAGCGTATACATACAGGTTTTTTTTAGTAGTCTAGTAGCGCGTAGCACCCCCCACCACGCGTCCGTGCTCACTCGGCCGCCGGCTAAACAAGTCCAATGTTTAGTAATTTAGTCGAGTCAAATGGATTGACTCGACTAAATTACTTACTAATCCACTCGACTAATTGTTTGGTGTTCAGACACGTTTAGCTACTAAATTACTCGCCACTAGACTAAAATACTAGCCTAGTCCGAACAAGGCTTTAGTGTCGCTGCGCAATCTGGCAAAAGAATTGAATTTAATACGTTAGAGTACACTACGTTCTTCTCACCTCAACATGCCAAAAGGAAAGAAAGTGTTGAAACCACAATCAAGGGAGTTTGTGGTACGGCTTCGTGATTATTTTGAAAGGGAAAATCAACATGGTGGACCCCTTTTGCCATTGGAAAATGTTTGTGAGCGTGTTGCAAAAGCACCTAAATTGGTATCGGCACTAGTACTGTGTCAAAAATTACTAAAGAATTTTATGGAAAAAGCGGTACCGAAAGTAATACGCTCTCAACCCCAAAAACGAAAAAGAAACCTCACACAATAACTAATTTGGACGTATTTGATGCCGACGAAATACGACGTCACATACTTATATGAATATTATTTGGGAAATTAATCCCCTACATTAAAGAAGTTAACCATTTCACTTAACGAATGCGGCTTGTTCCGTGGGCAGAAGACATCGTTGGCGATAGCATTGAAGAAAATCGGATTTCAATTCAAGGAAACGGACAAAGGAAAGGTATTGATGGAACGCACAGACATTTCTCTAACTCGGTGTAATTTATTGAGGGAAGCTAAACGAATTGAGAACTGGGAGAACGTAGTTTTTATAGGTGAAGCGTTACTTAATGTCAACCTCAATGTTTCAAGGGACGGGCAGGATGACGTAGCATTTAAGACTCCGAAAGTGCCTAAAGGAAAATGAGAAATAGTGATTATTTGTCACGCGGGAACTATGAAAGGATTTGTCGAAGGACCGATGTTGGCTTTTAAATCGAAAAAGAACAAAGATTTTGATGAAGATATGTATACAGACATGTTTGAAAAATGATTTAAAAGTTTTTTGAGCAAGCTGAAGGAACCATCACTAATCATTATGAATGTAGGTACCATGTTATTCTCGGATGATTAATAAAATGCCAACTTACTCAAGCCAACAAAAAATCAGATATAATTAACTGGCTTCGTGATCATTGACATAATGTAGATGAGTCTATGTTGAAATGTGGTAGGTAATACATTATGGATGAACTTGCAGAAGAACTTGGGCACTCACTTCTAAGACTACCGCCGTACCACTGTCAGTACAACGCTATTGAAGTAATATGGGAAAATGTAAAAGGATACGTAGCAAAATCTAACACAATTAAGTATACCATGTACTTCAAATAAGTTGCTGGGATTGCTGAATGATGCGTGTAACCACGTCACCGCTGAAAATTGGGCTTGCATAGTAGAAATGACTGGACAGTTAATATTATCGGACTGGGAACGAGGTATTAATTTAGATAATATAAGAGAACAATCATTAATTATCCAAGTCAGTGAAGATTCTTCATCAGACGAAGAAGGTATGTCAGTAGATGAAGAATTAGAAGAAACTTGGTGAAAATATACTTTTGAAATTCATTATAATGCTTCCATTGTATTTCTTTATAAAGAAAGGTCTTCAATGATACTTCGTGGAAAGTGATCATTATGTCTAAATTGGTACACGGCTATTCACGAGACACCTATTAACTCGACGCTTAAAAGTACTAACAGCAATGTACTGGTCATGAAAAACAGACGCAATATTATTGTATTTTTTGACAGCTTTTATATTATTGTATTTTTAGATTTTTTTCAGTCTGCGAAAATAACTCCAAATAGCTAAACATTACAATGTTTCACTTTAACTGAGATTTTAAATTTTCTGAAAAGTTATTGGTCTCGGATGCTTTAGCTGTAAACCATTGTGTATACCATTAGACGGTTAGCAATACAACGTAAGAACAAAAAGTATGCTAAGTAATTTCGATGGCTTGTCGCCAGGCCCCGGTAGCTTAGTGGAAGAGCACTCGTACGGCAAACGAGAGGTCCCAGGTTCGAGTCCTGATCTGAATGATTTTATTTAGCATATTTTTTCAGTTATTTAATGTAGACTTCATCATAATACGTACACAAAAAGAACGCTTCGTTCATGGTCAAGTTGCAATCTGCTCCACAGGGTAGGTAATCAGGCCGATTTTTATAAACTTCCTTTGTTTTACTAACATACTCGTAATGTATTGTACCTACTAAGGTAATGACTAAGCTAGCTTATCTTTTAAGCTCAGTGATCGTTTGTGATTCTTAAAAAAAAGTCTAAATTAGTCATCCTGCCAAATTTTCCCATCTTGCGCTCTGGTCATATCTCTGCTCCTAGATTTAAGGATCCATTACATAATGAAAGGTATATGACGTGATATGTGTAAGAATTTGTTTGGCCCTATTTAGAGCCATCACTTTGTTATAAATAGCTTCAAACATCTAGTCCCCTCTGAAGTTGTTGCAAAACGTTTCGTGCACTTATATACTCAGAGTCATGAAATTTTATGCCTGTTTATTTAATACTGCGTAGCGGCTTGTGTGATGTTCAGAGGGAAATATAAGTAAGGTACGATCTATAGGTACTATTTATTATAATTTTGTCTTAAGTTTTCACGATTCATTTGAAATAAAACTACTTTTTAACCGGATTAATCGCGTATAATTTATATTTTACATTTTAACTCGACGTTTTGGTGTCTTTGCAGACCCCGTGGTCACGAGTCGCGAGTTAAAATGTAAAATATAAATTATACGCGATTAATCCGGTTAAAAAGTAGTTTTACTATTCTTTCGTTTACTATTAGGTCGTCGTGTTCTTTTGTTTATATTTACTTTATTAAGAATTGAATTTTTTCTACACACATTCTATTTTGTACAATTTAGACTGTAAGTAGGTATCCGTTTTCACGCACATGTAATACCTATAGTCTTTGTATTTGCAAGATTTACCAAACATACGACCACTGCAGGAACCAGATGAGTTAAACTATCTCTTGTATCGGCAATTCTAAGGTATGCAGGTGTGGATGTATGATGTATGTATGGTAGCTAGTCACTACCTGCACAAAGTCACCAGGACACACAGGTGGCGGCAGAGTGTCACCATTGTAGGGCGGCCGACGACACAGTAGTAGAGCACACCTTAGCCGTGTGTCCAACGTGACGTCGGCAGCAGCATATGTTGACATCTGTCTTGGAGGGCCCTCTCGTTTCCCAGTGTAGTAAAGCCAAGCTGGGAAGTCGTGAGACTCGGGTGGCTATGATCTCCCTTTCGAGAACGTGGTATCGTAGAAGGAGGCAACGGCTCTAATCCACTGAAGGCAGATGGGGGTGTGGATAGCGGGTGGGGAATGGGCATGTGTACTGGATCATTTCCTACGTAAAGGAAACAGGCTAAACGAAAACCATCGGAGCTTGCAGCTAATGCCACACTGGCAATACGTTATGCCACATTAGTCACCCAATGAGCATTGAGATATGCCTGGAGGTTTTTAGTACGCCGGTCGGGCCTAATAAATGTAGGTATACACTTCGCAACTTATTCGCTAGTATTAAGGTTAAAAGAGCAATGAAAATGTATACATTGCATGATACATATTTGTACGTTACCCAAACAACAGACCCTGAGATCTCTCAAAAATGAATATTCGATACTCCGAAAGAGAATGATACCTTAGATTTATTTTTATTTTTACAAAGAAGACCTTCTTTAAACTGCATTTTACTCACCTCGCATCCGACTATCCCCCGGCGTTACAACATCCAAGGTATTTAAAACGAGTCTGCACAGCTCCGCTTTCCGCTCCAACATGATCTCGGGTAGTTCATCGATGTTGTACCCTTCCACGCGCCCGTATAACTGGGCAAGAGCGTGTTTGACTCCCAGCAAAATTGCGTGTCGTGGGTGGAATACTGATTTATACTGTGGATCAAAGTTTTGTAATTAGGTAAATGTTGGTAATTAAAAAAAAAAAACAAAAAGTTTTATTCATCTTAGGAATTTCACAAAACACTTGATGAAGACAGTCATCACATACTTCGGCTTTAACTATTTGTTAATAGTTGTTAAATAAGATATTACAGTAGACCAAGAGACAAAAAAAGCCGGCGGAAAAAAACTCTTGGCACTCTTTTTCAGTCAGAATTATCAAATTAATACAAATAGGTACAGTACAAATTGACCGTGACATGAAAAAAAAACAAACACAAGACAGCTAATTGTGAGAGCCAATGTCATGCCACAACCAAATTGCTTACATAGCAGGTGCAATGAGCTATGGATGCACAATACGAACATGACAAACTGGGACCAGAGTATTTGAACAAGAATGGAATAATATAGTACATAGTATCATAAGCAATTTATTGGTCTCTAACCCCGCATCTCTTAATGACCTCCTCTGATGTCGAGATAAGGTCTAAGATAACTGCACAAGGGATTAGGAAAAAGCTAGCTCTTCAAAAAATATTGCTGAAACACATCATCGCCGGACCGGAGTAGTTTATATGAAGGGTGGTGGTTAGCCAGGTGAATCCTGAAGTTCTAGAACCAAGCAGGGGGCTTCACCCGGATAAGTCACCTTTTACAACACGCTTGTCCAGAGAGTGGGGCTATTTTAATCCGAACATACGTGGCAAAAGTATCTACTTGTAACTAATGTTCAAATTTACGTTTAGTATAAAATATCTCGTCAATGTCTTGCTTTAAGTGTATTGTGTATATAGTACCGGCCAAAAGTTTGAGACCACCTTGAAAAAATTACAATATCTATTGAATAAAAGTTCAAAAGTTAGAGCTGTACAAATTATTTATTTACCTTTATAAATAGGGAACTTATAAAGAACTTACAAATACGTATTTATGTTAAAAAACTACAATAATTATTATCAATAAAAAAGATATATAGTGCTTAAACTGACTTTTCGTCGAAAAATACTCCCTTACTTTTCATAACTTTTTTGACCAATTTTGGTAACCGGGCGTAAAGACAAAAAAAACAATAATAAAGGTAGTTTAGTGATTGTTTCTTGTGAAACGTTGTTCAAACAGTCTTGTGATTTCCTCCAGAGGTCTTCTTTTGACGTCGGACAATGACTACGGACGTTTCTATCCAGCTCATCCCACAGAAGCTCTATCAGATTGAGATCCGGACTCTGAGGGAGCCACACCATGATTTTCAAACGATGCAATTGATATTTGGAGCACAAAGAGACGGTCTCTATGCTTCAAATATCCCTTGCCTAGTTTAGAACTATGTTTTGAATCATTATTTTGAAAAATGAATCCATCTCCAAATACCTCTCCAATCAACCGGAGCCCGGAAGGAACAGCGTTTCGTTATCTCAACAGTATCTCTTTGTGCTGCTCCTTTTTCATTATTCCTTCCACTTTAACCAAATCTCTAGTCCTATAGCCAGAGAAACATTCTCAGACCATAATAGAGCCTCCATCGAGTATAACTGTTGACACTACACAGTCTGGCAACATCTTTTATTTGGCGCTACGCCGTACTCTTCTTTTCCAACCAAATATTTCTAACTTTGATTCATCAGTCCAAAGAACTTTTTTAGTCTTCTTCAGTCCAATCTTGATGAATAAGCCACTGTTACGACCACAAAACAGAAAGAAACATCTGCAGTGGGCTCTTACTTATCAAAATTGGACTGAAGAAGACTTTAAAAATTTCTTTGGACTCATGAATCAAAGTTCGAAATATTTGGTTCGAAAATAACAGTGTTTGTTGGGCGTCTTTTTTATCAATTGTTGTATATTTTTGTACCTAACATAAATATGTATTTGTAAGTTCTTTATAAGTTCCCTAATTAAAAAGGTAAAAAATAATTTGTACAGCTCTAACATTTGGACATTTATTCAATACTAGCTGTGACCCGCGACTTTGTCCGCGTGGATACCGTTTATTAGAGTTGGATAAATACTATTATTATATCCTCCTTGAAGTTAAAACTTACCTTATTCTAAATTTCGTCAAAATCGACTCAGTAGTTTAGATGTGAAAGCGTTACTGATAGATAAACAGACAGAATTACTTTAAAAACTGTTAAAACAAAGCAGTGATCCTCAGTTTCACCTAGGTTTTGTGAAAAAGTATAGGTAGGTAGGTATATTACATAGATGATGCCCGCGACTTCGTCTGTAATGAATTAGTATTTCGAGTAGGTTATTTTCTTCTCCAAGGTCCTAACTATCTTTAATAACAAAAATAAAAATGAAGAATCTTCGCCCATATAATATGTATAACTCCTAACCACAAACATAGGTAGGTAACTATCTATTAGGTACATTACAAAGGCACATAGCGTTATAAACAAATCGGGTGCCAAAGTGCCTTAAATTTTAATATTGTCTTAAGTTTTCGCGATAACTATTATGTATGACTATTAAATAAAACACTTTTAACCGGATTTATCGCGTATATTTACATTTTAAATTTTAACAGTCGCTCATGATCACGGGGTCTGCAAAGACACCGAAACGTCGCGTCGAGTCAAAATGTAAAATATAAATTATACGCCATTAATCCGGTTAAAAAGTGTTTTATTTAATGCCTTCAATTTTACTTAATTCATGCAATATCTTCATTAATTATACTTAGCTTATTGTTATTATAGGTAAAGCTAAGTAGTTTTTGCGTGAAAGAATAGCAAAAGTCCATCCATCCAGCCATTATCAGTGTACATACAATACTACCTATAGTTATGTATGGCTATTATGTATGGCTGCCACAAACGGCTAAGCCAATATTAATGTAATTTGGTATAGTAGTTAACACATCCGTTACTTTTTATTCCGAAGAAATCTACGGTTTCTGACTTCCAAGAGGCAGAAACGTTCTTGAAATAAACAAAACCTTGATTTCCATTTTTACCCACGACGGAACGGAGACGGTATATGCGTTTGGGGTGAGAGGGTGTTTGTGCAAACTATGTTACCATTTATCTCCAGAACCACCGGTCCGATTTTAATGCGGTTTTCAGTAATCGCTTTGGATTTGCTTGGTGCATGTTCTTAGATAGGTGTAGCGGTAACAACTCACCAGGGGGCGCTGCAGTAAACATTTGTTTGTAAAAGCCAATGTTACCATTTATCTCCAGAACCACTGGTCCGATTTTAATGCGGTTTTCAGTAATCGCTTTGGATTTGATTGGTGCATGTTCTTAGATAGGTGTCGCGGTAACAACTCACCAGGGGGCGCTGCAGTAAACATTTGTTTGTAAAAGCCAATGTTACCGTTTATCTGCAAAACCATTGGTCCGATTTAAATGCTGTTTTCAGTGATCGCTTTGGATTTGATTAGCGCATGTTCTGAGATAGGTGTTACGGTAACAACTCACCAGGGGGCGCTGCAGTAAATATTTGTTTGCAAACCATTGCATTGGTCCGATTTGAATGCCGTTTTCAATTATCGCTTTGGATTTGATTGGTATAATGTTCTTAAATAGGTTTAACGGTAACAACTCATCAGGGGGCGCTGCAGTAAACATTTGTTTGTAATAACAACCATTAATTCTGCAAAACCATTGGTCCGATTTAAATGTGGCTTTCAGTGATCGCTTTGGGTTTGATTGGTGCATGTTCTTAGATAGGTGTTACTGTAACAACTCGCCAGGGGGCGCTGCATGTTACCATTAATCTTTAAAACCGCTGGTCCGATTTTAATGCGGGTAACAACTCATCAGGGGGCGCTGCAGTAAACATAAAGCCATCACTGAAAACCGCATTAAAATCGGACCAGTGGTTTTGAAGAATGGTAACATTGGTTTGCACAAACCATTCTACGTAATATGATATCGAGTTACATTACAACAAAGCCCCACCAAAGTTGAGCCACCAGCAAAGTTGAGTTGTAAATACTTATTATAATACTTCACTATGTATTTAAATAAACAACATGGGTTTTCCAGCGGTGGTGGGGACATTAGAGGGCTGATGAGGAACGAGGTATTGTGTTATGTAATGTATGGTACCGTAAGGTTTGGTTGTGCCTTACATTTTTGTAAATAAAGAGTTTATAAGCGCACACCAACCTTACGGCAGATGTTAGAATTTCATTTGAAAAGATTTAAAGTAAAAATAATAAAAATGACGCGGGTTGTCCGTCAGAAAAATATTTACTCTTATGTTTGTTTTTATCTCGAAAAGTAGAAGGGTCCCGAGACCCTGATACTGCCCCGCCACATCTTTATAAATAATCATGGTCTTAAAGTAAGAAGTGCACCAGTTCTATTAAATAAAAGAAGTGATATTGGAATAACTGTGTTTTCATTAAATAAGATCTGCTTATCAGAATTGCCGCCTAACGGTCCCCATTAGTGTACCTATATTATGCTCTTTAAAAAGTTTGAAATAAAAAACAAAATAAAAATTTTGAAAAACCCACGACGCGACGGTTAAAAAGTAATTGAAAAAGAATAAAATAATTTAAAATTCCCCGACTGAAATGATTTATGTGACGAGAGATAATTAACGTGAAAAGCTTTTTTAAAAGTTCACTTAATCTCACACAAAGTCGGTCATATCATGAACAACATACTATTCGTTTTCATAGCACTTCCCTACGCTTACCTATTCGGTTCTCGAAGATGTAGATGTCGCAATAACATAGGTATTCAACTCCCTATGAACTTTATAAGAAGAGCAAGAAAATCCGTCTGGGGCTGCCATTGAATGAATTCGTTTTGTAGTTTTATATTGAAATTTAAAATATTGATGGCAGCCCTCGACAACTGTTTTTCTCACTTAGCGGTCCCCCGACGCGGCGACGATGCTCGGAAAATAAAAATATTTTAAAGTACAAGTCTTACAGTCAATTATATATGGGACGATAATAATTAGAATAGGTTTAAAATATTATTTGTTAGTTTTTAAGGTCTTTTTTTGTGTCGGGGGGTTTTTAAAATTTTTAATTTTCCTTTTATATCTCTGTATGTACGGAAGGCATCAATACATCGATAATAAGTTAAAATTGGTTGGAGAAATTTGACAGGTAATGTAACGCTTGCTCCTTCTGTACCTACCTATATTAAATCGCGCAAAAGCTTGCGCTCGCCTCCCGCCTTTTTACCCACGACGGAACGGAGACGGTATATGCGTTTGGGGTGAGAGGGTGTTTGTGCAAACCAATTTACCATTTATCTCCAGAACCACTGGTCCGATTTTAATGCGGTTTTCAGTAATCGCTTTGGATTTGCTTGGTGCATGTTCTTAGCTAGGTGTAGCGGTAACAACTCACCAGGGGGCGCTGCAGTAAACATTTGTTTGTAAAAGCCAATGTTACCATTTATCTCCAGAACCACTGGTCCGATTTTAATGCGGTTTTCAGTAATCGCTTTGGATTTGATTGGTGCATGTTCTTAGATAGGTGTCGCGGTAAAAACTCACCAGGGGGCGCTGCAGTAAACATTTATTTGTAAAAGCCAATGTTACCGTTTATCTGTAAAACCATTGGTCCGATTTAAATGCTGTTTTCAGTGATCGATTTGGATTTGATTAGCGCATGTTCTGAGATAGGTGTTACGGTAACAACTCACCAGGGGGCGCTGCAGTAAATATTTGTTTGCAAGCCATTGGTCCGATTTGAATGCCGTTTTCAATTATCGCTTTGGATTTGATTGGTATAATGTTCTTAAATAGGTTTAACGGTAACAACTCATCAGGGGGCGCTGCAGTAAACATTTGTTTGTAATAACAACCATTAATTCTGCAAAACCATTGGTCCGATTTAAATGTGGCTTTCAGTGATCGCTTTGGGTTTGATTGGTGCATGTTCTTAGATAGGTGTTACTGTAACAACTCGCCAGGGGGCGCTGCATGTTACCATTAATCTTTAAAACCGCTGGTCCGATTTTAATGCGGGTAACAACTCATCAGGGGGCGCTGCAGTAAACATAAAGCCATCACTGAAAACCGCATTAAAATCGGACCAGTGGTTTTGAAGAATGGTAACATTGGTTTGCACAAACCATTCTACGTAATATGATATCGAGTTACATTACAACAAAGCCCCAGCAAAGTTGAGCCACCAGCAAAGTTGAGTTGTAAATACTTATTATAATACTTCACTATGTATTTAAATAAACAACATGGGTTTTCCAGCGGTGGTGGGGACATTAGTTAGAGGGCTGATGAGGAACGAGATATTGTGTAATGTAATGTATGGTACCTATATTATGCTCTTTAAAAAGTTTGAAATAAAAAACAAAATAAAAATTTGGAAAAACCCACGACGCGAGACGGTTAAAAAGTAATTGAAAAAGAATAAAATAATTTAAAATTCCCCGACAGAAATGATTTATGTGACGAGAGATAATTAACGTGAAAAGCTTTTTTAAAAGTTCACTTGATCTTGAGATATTTTTTTTATAATTTTATGAAGAATATTTCTGTTATACATGATTTCTATGTAGCTTTAACCATTAAGGCTGCACACGCGACGGAAGCTTAAAAAATGAAGTAACTTCTCCCGTTTTTTCAACATTTCCCTTCACTGCTCTGCTCTTATTGATTGTAGCATGATAATAAGTATACTATAACCTGCCCAGGAGTATGAAGAATAATTTTACCAAGTTTCGTTAAAATCCGTCGAGTAGTTTTTGTTTCTATAAGGAACATACAGACAGACAGACAAAATTTTTACTGATTGCATTTTTGGCATCAGTATCGATCACTAATCACCCCCTGATAGTTATTTTGAAAAAATATTTCATGTACAGAATTGACCTCTCTACAGATTTATTATAAGTACTTATAGATATAGAATATTGTATTTTTTTTTTCAAGATGTTCTCAAAGTTTTGGCTGGCAGTGTATGTATAATCAAGTATCCTTACAGTAAGACTGAAGAGAATCAGCTGAAAACTTATTGTATAAAGGTACTTTCAGTATGCGATATATCTAGCGCTATTTAATCGTTATGAAGTCAACCGATACTAGGATAGATAGTTATTAAAAAATAAAGATTTATAATACAACACAAACTGCGTTATCATAGACTCAGACCCGAGTTATTAAAACACGTTCTCTCAATCTCAACTTCATCACTAATCATGACAATATTTGTCTGGCGTAGTCTTGAATTAAGTTGTTTTAACTTTAATAAAGTAACTTTACATTACCTACAAACTTTGACCTCAATTGCACCGTACCTTATTGATCAGAGCTTCCCTCTGTTCAATGGCCTGTGCGGAAGGTTCGATCGCGTCGAGTTGATCAACTTCGGCTTGTACGACGGCCAACAACTTGCGCATCGCGGCGCCCGAAGTCTGGAAGCCGCAGTTTTTGTCAGAACACTTCCAAGCGGCTTCGTTGTCTAGGGATCAGTTTTAATTTGTTTAACATTCTTTTGGTTCTAAATACCTAATAAATAAGTTGTTTATTCATGTACCTTTAAAAAACTGACAATCTGCATGTTTCTGTAAGTATCTATGTTTGGTTTTCTTAATCACATCCATCATAGCCCAGTCATTTTAGGTTTCATTCCTAGTGGGATGAATTTTTGTATACAACTTTATTACGGCGTTACAATAAAAATGTAAAAATACGACATTGATATCGTGCTGGCTAAAAAAGTTACAGAGGTCAAAAGGTCACGAAAATCAGTTTTTCAGAAATATCTCGCTATGTAGGTATTGCTCAAAAGCGAAAAAGGTCTTAACAAGAATTATGCGTTTTTCTGTAAAATTGACGGTTTTTGAAGTAGTGGGCTGAGAAAGTGACGATATTATGAGGATGCAGTAATAAGAACTTTAGAAATGACAAAACATTATAGTACTCTGAAAATTCAAAAATGGGTAAGTATTTTCGTGGTATTTTCACAAAAGTTTTTCCTTAAATGGCAGGTTTTAAGTAGGTAATAATATTTTAAAAGTTTTTAAGTAGTTGAGGTTCAATGAAGCATTCACGGGCACGAAATGTATTGTCTATGCTAGTATTACAAGTACTAGGTATGTGTCTGTGTGTGGAGTAGATTTTACTGACTACACACTCACAAACATGAAAAAAACATCGAGTTTACGCCTTCATATACGCCGCGCCGTACGATATACCTACAATACAATACCCTTTGTTAAAGTAGGGCCATATTAAGAGGTCACATTTGACGTTTCCTTATGTCAACCAAATAAAGTTCATTTTTGGTTGTGTTGCAAGAAAATGTATAAGACGGACACTTGTCAAATGTGACCTATTAAAATGACTCCAGTATAGTGCATTTCATTCGTTCTTACTCTGAATAAGGTCAATTTCACAGAAAAATGCAAGAAACACTTTTTGTGGGATATTTTATAATAATTAATTCTTGTAAAAGACCTTTTTGGCTTTTGAGCAATAGATCGCTAGATATTTGTGAATTTTCGTCACCTTTTGACCTCTGTAACTTTTTTAGCCAGCACGATATCAATGTCGATTTTTTACATCTTCATTGTAACTCCGTTATGAAGGTGTATACAAAAATTCAGCCCACTAGGGATTTTTCCGCAGATTGGAGTTAAAAATGTTTAAAATGACTATCTGGCGAGATCAACGCAGAACGAGATAAAGCAACGAGAATCAAATACAGCGTTTATTCATAATTATTATCATAATTTCGTGAGACATCCTGGTAGAAGTAGACAATGCTAAGCAAGATTGATAAGCGTTGATGAATGTTATATTTTTGGCTATTATTTTCCCTAAGTATATATCAGTTTTTATAATTGATTATCTTTCTTATTTAGGTATAAGTACTATCCTTGTTGTACCTATTATGAACTTGAAACTTTGTAAGCATAGATAACTTACTGAAACGTCACGGCGGATTGAGCTGTGGATACTTTTTCAAATTTAGATTAAAATTACTCCATGTGGTATTCCAAAATATGCTCCACATGTGTGCCAAGTTTTTGCACGATCCGCCGCGCCGACATTAGAAAAGTTATTTAACATCCTTCCATCTATTTTCTTTAAAGATCTTCTTTTAGATACTAACATTTCTTCAGAATCCAGGCAATAATCAACTTACCCAACGGATTAGTCGACATCAGCACACCATTGTCACATTTGCTGCACTTCAGCGTGCTCAGATGAGTTCCCAGTTCCGTGGGGTCCGCGCAGCGAGGACAGTCGCAGCTGAAGAACTTGGACTCAAGTAGGTACTCCCGGCGGTAGAGCGTCGGGGAGAGGACGTGCGTGTAGCACAGGTGGAGGCCTTCTCCTGATTTGATGGGAATGGCCGCTCGAACTTGTACTCTGAAAAGATATGCACAACATGGTAGCTGTAACGCATCTGAAGGCTAGAAAATGCAGTACAATGGTTAAGTATTGGAAAAATAACACATAATTAAGAAAACTGGGATATTTGGTACTCGTTTAGAATGGTTTAACTTGTCTTCGTTCCACAGCCCAACCTATTCCTACATATTATATCTAATGACTTGACCCAACCTATACAACGTGTAACATAATGAAGAGATAATCTTTAAGGGTATTGTATGTTCGGTGATGTAGTTTATAAGTAAAAGTAACATAAATTTGTTATCCTTATGGTTCGGCCGAAAAACAAGTTCAAAGTTTAGATCAAAATATCCAAGTGTCAACCCTAAAAACAACTGTTAGCTTTTGATGACATCTATTCGATATTAGATGGGGTAAAAGTAAAGTGATGGGTAACTAAGACAGATACTACAAAGTTCAGCCGGTGCGGGAAAGATCATAAGGTCACTGACTGCGGCACAAGTCTTGTTTCAGCTTATTAGGTTGACTAGGGCTGTCAAAATAATTTGTTGTAAAATAAATAAATAAATTTGTATGGAAGTCTGTACCAGCACAGATCATGCAATTTTTTTTACTGTATATTCTACGTGTAGTATAGAAGCTAACCCTCAAGTTTTATCTCTACATTTTGTTACACGTTGTATAAAGACATTTTCCATGTATGGTCGGCTTAGAATAGCCCTACCGCCCCTGGATAAGCGTATCATAACTAATCCGAGTGACCACCGCTTGGTGGTAGGATCCCGTCAGGGTCCGACTGGCTAGCGAGCACCCTTCATATAAAATCTGCCACCATATATTACCGCCGCCGGTGATGTGTTCCGGCAATACTTTATGAAGCTCCAGTTCCGTCCTTGGCCCGTCTGCGTTCATCTTCGACCTTATCTTTACTTCCCATCAGGTGAGATTGAGAATAAACTTAATAATTTTATTTAAGTTTGTTAATACATAAAATGAATACGAACTGGTAATCCTGCATGATGGAGTGCACTATGTTGGGGACACAGCTGTGAGCGGCAATGGCCAGCCGCGGATAGATGGCACGGACGCTGAACCCGCCACGAGATGGTATCTCCACCGAGTTCACCTGAAGATAATATCAGAATTACTGAAGTTTCCAAAATACTTGTGCAGTACGTAATCATCAATATATATAAAACTGTTCCGTTACTGACTGAGTGACTGAGGTACTGAGTGTCTGACAGACAACGTACAGCCGTAACTACTGGGCGTAGAGAGCTGAAATTTGGAACATACATTTTTTAGGGGATGTAGGGGTGCACTAAGGAAGGAATTCCCGAAATTCCCACGGGAACGGGAATTATATGATTTTTAGTTTGTGTGAAAAAAACTTATTCCTTGAGTGCATGGGTGTGATACTTGGTATAAAGGTTCTTTCAGTGGGTGTCTGGTTGTATAGTTTCTGAAATTTCCACGAGAAGGGTAGTTAAGCGCATACGAAGTTGCGGGATAAAGCTAGTCAAATAATAAAGTAACTAACACGGTAAAATAACGTAGTAACACGGTAAATAGCGATGGCGCACGGTACACGGCACGGCACACGGTAATAGATAATGATAATCCCCCCTTTAAAGGAACCCAAAAATTTGAATTGGTACGTAAGTATTAGGATTAGGCATGATTTTTTTAATTTAAAGCACAAGTATGAGTTAGGTTATTCGGATAGAATTCTTCTGTTAAACAATGACTATGGCGTTAGAAGTTGTAATGACTGTAGGTACCTATCTAGTAAAGATGCAGAAAATCACTGAAATATCCTTGTTAGATTGAATTCCTATATATGCCAAACAAAGCCCGGGTAGGTCATTTAAAATTGAGACACCCAGTAATTAGAAATCACTCTTCAAAAAATATGCTCATTGTTATATTAGGTTACAAGCTATTCAATTCCTAATTCTCGTCTATTATCAACAGATCATAAGTAGGTACGTCATACCTACATTCATACATATGCATAGTGATGTTCAGAGGATAGCTCTGCTGCGATCAATGCAACTTTGCCCTAAAGTAGTTCTCTACGAATGTCAAATTGTATATGTATATTGTTTTGTAGCTTACATTGTTATGCGATTTAATACCTACTTAAAACGTTTGCTTGAAAATAATGTTGATTTTTCAACCGGCTTCCAAAAAAAGCAGGAGGTTCTCAATTCGTCTGTATGTTTTTTTTTCGTGTCTTTGTTACACGATATTCCAGATAATTATGAATAGATTTAAAAAAATCTTAATTCATATGATAGAGGATACTTGATAGTTGGTCCCATATAAATTTCATGGAAATCGGTTGGGTAGGTACTGTATTGAAAAATTTAAATTTTTGAAACAATATGTATGATTTCGGAGAATGCTTACGTGGATGACATTATTAGTCGGCCAAAGTTTTGACGTGAAGTTGGTTTTTTAATGCACTGCATTCGTTGATTATTAGAAGATTTTTTTTGCAATTTATAATACTAAAATATAATTTTATTCATAAAAATATCAAATAAAATCGACTCGAACACAGATCTCCCGCATTCCGAGTGGGCACTCTTCCTACTGAGCTACCGGGGGGGGGGCCTAGTCTTCTTCTTGGGTACGACTCCCAGTCGGAATCGATTTTATTTGATATTTTTATCTATAAAATAACTTTGGAGCTAAAATCACAATAGCTTTTCCTCTACTAGATACTTATTTTAGGGGTTTCTTTGACTGTGATACAGCACCACGTACCTCGAGAATACCGCAAACTCGCTGCACCAGATCGTCCGTAAACCGACTGCCCAGTTTACAATAGTCATTCAAAAACTTGACCACGTTGGTTTGGTCTGCACCCCATGTCGGTCGTTCTTTGCGGGATTCTGTGTGCGTCTCCATGCATTCGACCTCGCGGGACCAACGGTCAGGGTCCTTCTCTTTGGCCAAGAGCATCCTGGAAAGTAAAGAAATTTTTGCTTTAGTCGAAAAGTCCGCCAAGGCAACCGCTTCATTTTTGTCAAGCAGCAGAAAGTAGTGTTTAACGCGCTTTGTCCACGGAGCAGCTTAAGTTTCGGCAACTATTAGCATTATAAATGTTTCGTCTAAAAGGTTAATAACGTTTAGCGACTGGTGTCACAATTTTATGGGAATCTGAGAAATTATCAAAGCTGAGTTGCTCAATCTACGCGGTGATCACAGGGAGAGCTAGAGATGGTAAGAAATTGTCTGACTCGTTGTTATTGCGTTAAACCAGCAACTTTAAAAACCAGTACCTACATACTTAACCGTTTCTAGTTACGACATTTAAAAACCAACTTAGTCATCGGTTGCAGCAACTGTTGATGATCACCGCATCTCGAAACTCTTGTTGCGATGAGTGCGCAGTCCTTTTGAAATACTAGATGTAAACAGTTAGTTGCCATGTCAGTAGTTGCTCCGTGGGCAAAGCGCCTAAGTAGTTATAACGGGTTAAGTTTTTAACAGTAATGTAACTTCATAATCAGCCTGATGACGACCACAGCTGAACAAAGGCCTGTAACTTATGCCCTTCTAATCGTACCTCAACGGTGTAACACAATCCAGTTGCGGAGAGCTAGCCGTCCAATCCTCGACGGGCTGGAACCTGACGCCCGCAGCGCTGAAAACTGCACACTCCGGCGCATGTTGCGCGGACGCCTCGCACTCCGCGCCGCACACCGGCCAGCCGCAACGCGAGCACAGGGAGTTCTCCACGGGACAGTAGCAGCCGAGGCACAGTGGGGGATTGTCTGGAATAGGGGCAAGGATTTAAAGTAAAGTTGTGCCTAAGATACAAAGTACAAGATGAGGCATTGCCAGTTGAGGTATAAAGGAGGATAGTTTGGAAGAAGACGCTTAGATAGAGACTAGTGTTTTTTGATATTTCCGTCGACGGAGGGCGCTCGGCTCAGGCTGAGTGCAACCCGCCGGGGCTCACGGGCTCACGGGTAATACCGCCAATGCCAATGGCGGTACCGTGAGCTCCACTTATGGCGGATGAGGTACACCTGGAGGTTTTTAGTGGGTGGGTCCGGCCTTCTGCCTTCTGCGTTTTCCTTCAGTAAAAAAAAAGGTATATATAAGGGTGGGACGACTTCCATGTCATCTGGTAGAAAGTACCTAAGCATGGAGACCAAGGTGGCACACGTCCATCCGTTGCGTCATATTTACCTAAGCATACATATTGTTAAACGTAGGCATAGCTATTCACTGGGAACGCGGTGCAAAGATTTTTTGAATACTAATAGTACCGTAGCAAAAGTTTTGTGTATAAATAAATGCCTAAATATGATTTCTGTGTTCTAAAAAAATAGGAACAACTAGTTTTATGGAAATTATAATTTCGCGCTACCTCTCTGTCACACCAATTTGAAATGACTAAAAAAACTAGGTATTAGTAGGTGTCGGTCCTTTATAAAAAGTTCAAAATAGGGTTTCATCTTACTAAAATGATCTAATTACTACATGTAGATATTAGTAAGTATAACGACTTAGGTGGTGATGATAAATAAATATTCGTATATCTTTACTAGGTATATTTATTACTAAGTTGTCAAGTATTCAATATACCTATTTATTTTAGCGTAAATATCTTCTTTCATTAACGCTTAGTCCTAAGTCAGGCTCTACAATAGTATTAATCATTTAACACAGCATTAAATTTGATTGCAGTCAAACGCGGACATACCTAGTCTTTCGTAAAAAAATACAGTATATCTCTATTATGGGTAGGTACACGATATAAAATATTATTTGAATTTAATAATAAAAATTAATTGGTATTTTTGTATATTTCAGCATATTTTAATGGTAAATGGCACCTAACCGACACCTTATCGCTTTTTGGAGAATGTTTATACTGCGGCTAACAGATTTCATTGTTATAAAGTACTTAAATTGGTAAATATTCCAAGAATAGTTTTAAGTAATTTCAAAATAAGTACTTGTAGGTGAAGAATCCATAAATTTTGCCATGCAAACTGACTAAGTATTTTGAAATGTAGCTACAAGTCTCTAGCCAAATGCATTCCACCCGTCGTTTTTAACATACCTGGTTTAGGTCCTACCACAAAAGGAACATCTGTAAATATAAGTTCACCGCAATCCAAATCCTTATTCGCAACTAAATAACGGCCATATTTTTCATTTTTCATCACATCGCAATGCGCTGAAGTTTCCGTCATCGCGGCGTTTCAACAATTTATTTCACAGAATTGTAGTCACAGACCAAAAGTCTAGTCAGCGAGTTCGTCTGAATAAGCGAAATAAGATTGATTCGTCTGGGCTTTCAATTTCCGACTAGTTGCCATCTGAACAGTATTGCGGCTAAAATAAGCTCCGATCGTTCGAGATTCTGTCTCTTCGAGTACGTTTCAGTACCGTCGAGAAGCCAATCTACTTACACATCCACAGATCCGATATTACGTTAAAAATAGAAACAATTCGAGAACAATTGTTGTTGTTTTGGGCTGAAAGTTTTGGACCAGGGACAAGGCTGATGTCGATTCATTTTGATGATTTTTTACTCATAATTTATATGATGATTCATAAATATAAGAGTTTACGAATCTCTGCAAGAAAATTATGTTAGAAAAACAACAGAGCTTTTACAGTTTTTTTTTAACCCGTGCCGTGTTTGCCCTAAATCTCGCTTTATGATAAACTATCTGTTTCACGGGGTTTAACCAGCGCAATTTCGTATCCTGCGGGAATATCGGGATAAAAAGCTTATGTGCTATTCCAGATTGTACACCATCACTATGCCAAATTTCATCCAAATCCGTTGAGCCGTTCTCCCGTGATTGAAGAACAAACATCCATACATCTATACCATCCAAACTTTCACATTTATAATATTAGTAAGATTGAGTATGCCCTCAACGATGAAGTCGGCTCTTTATGAACCAAATGAATGGTATTTATAAACATGTCACACTCTCGAGGTGACACCGGGTAAAAGCTGGCTGATATAATTAATGATACTTCATTAGATATTTGGGTCTAGGTGATTTTCTTTTTTAATAAAGACTAAACCCGCGTTTGAACTCAATCTCACCTGATGGTAATTGAAGATGGGGTTGAAGAACCACTGCCTTCCGTGGTAGTTTTAGATACTCGGCCACCAAATGTTGGAATGCAATTCTTTAAAACATCACTTAAGAGGCATTTATTACCAATTAATGATACAAAGTGGGGTATGTGTTGTTTCAACATACCAGAAATAGTTGACCCTAATGTTTTTATGTATATATTTTATTTTATTTATTTATAGGCTTTTATTTTATGTGAGTATATATAGTATTATTGTATATTGGGTGTACATACATTATAAAGTTATCATATTTCAGTCATGTATAGTGTAAATGCTGCGCAGACGAGCACACGCATCTCCGGAGCACATCTGAAAATCAGCGCTGTGGCGTTTGCTGCAGCATTATGCTGAGATGTGTCCTATTTAACACGCTTACTGCAGTGCAGGGCAACTTATAAAATTATATAGAGTAGTTTAACAAAATGTTCTAACTTTATTTCATAATTGGTATTTTTCTGCTTGTATATATAATATATATTTTATTAATGTTTTATTTTGTTCTAGTGTTAATGTTGACTGTATCTTGCATTTTGAACTTTTATGTTTTTTTTTATCATTGAGTATTTCATTTTTCTTTATTTTAATCTTGCTGTATGTGTTATTTTTATTGTGTTGTCTTGTTTGTAGTTTTGTGTTAAATAAATTTGTGAATTTGAATTTAAGATAAAAGCACACGGGCTTTGGAAAGAACTGTCTCTTCATAAAATATTGCCGAAACACCTCAACGCGTATTTGCCGGAAGATTTCATATAAAGGGTGGCCGCTAGCCTGTCGGACCCTGACGGGGTCACTCGGGTTAGTCACCTTTCACACCACGCTTATCCAGGGTCAGTAGGGCCATTTTATGCCCTGCGTATTAGGTATAAGTATTTATACATTTTGCAAAAGTTTGCAGAAGATCATCTTAGTGTTGCTGATCTTTGGTTATTATCACTAGGTACTTACCGATAAACATTTCAATGAGCTGTAACGTGTATTTTATTTCATATTTAAATACATACATACATAACTTCACGCCTGTATCTCTTATGGGGTAGGCAGAACACCAGAGGCTATAAAACCATACGATGTCACGTTTGACAAATTTGGAGGCATTATAATGATGGACTACTGCAGTGAGAGGGAGTCCGCCTATCGCCCTCAAAAATAAAACCTCAAGTAAAACCTCATATAAAAACTTTTGCAGTATGCCCGGGAAGAGAAGCAGCAGGAACATTCTATATTTTTCCTTATCTCCCAGTCCAGCATGAAATAAATTATTTCATTATTATAATTTAGAGGTTTTAAAGGCGTTTTTGGGGGCGATAGGCCATTTTTATAATACCTCCAAATTTGTCAAACGTAACATCAGATGGTCTTATTACCTCTGTTGTTCTGCTTACCCCATAAGGGATACAGGCGTGACGCTATGTACGTATGTATGTATTATAATAAAAAAAGACGTGTGGCATGCGTGTGGCACTCGGAGACTGCCGCGGTAAAGCTATTGCATAGCATTTTTTATCAACTTATGCAATTATAATTATTTATTTATTTTATTAATCCAGTGTTTTCTTTCACAATGTTTTTTTCTTTGATATTAATTCAAGTTACACTTTGAGCGTTTTTCTTAAAAAAAAATTTAAGATTAGGTGTGTTAGGAATTTTTCGTTACGGAATTTCTGGATTCGGTCCCCACGCTCAAAGCCCGCGATAGAAGCTATGCAATAGCTTAAAAAAACTTATCTAAATACGGCCTGCGCATAGCAGTACCTAGGTAGTCGCCTGTTCGGCCGCGGCTAGAGATTCCTTGTTGCAGTCCCAGCCGAATCAGTTTGAGAATCTTTTCTGATATTGTCTACTCAACACTAAGACACCCCCAAATTTCGTTGTATAGTCTCCAGAACAAAAGCTTATATAGAAGCTTTCTTTGCGGGGTCATATTCGTTGGGTATTTCAGAGTGGGTAATAAAAAAACTTAACGCAAGCATCGAAATTGATAAACTAAAAAGATTTTTTTGTACCTAGGCGATCTTATGTTATCTATTTCATAGTCAGTTAAATTTATTAAAGTTAAACGAGCAGCTACCACGTAATTTAATAAAATTATTTGTTCGTAACTGTTGCGCTGGATTTCACACCGTCATTAGGTAAGTACCAGCCAACGGCTGCCACCCGAGCGGGTGTCAATTTTATCATCTTGAGCATCTAGACATTGCAATGGATGTTATCTCATTGAAATTCGAGATCTCCACGGCTAATGAAGCACATACAGAGTGTATATAAATCAAATTCCCGTTAAGGGCTTATTAATACTAAATATCAATAATGTGGATAGGGTTAAAAGCGACCAAAAGAGCACTTTATCAACTTATTTCAGGTTACTAAAACTAGTTAAAATAAAATGTCAAGAAACTCACTGGGATTCGCTGTTTTGTTGTATTTGACATTCTAGCCTCTCATAATATAAAGGGTGTTTAATTTTAATAACTTTTTAATTTTTTTTCGTTTATCACCCCGAAATTTAAAAAAACAATTAAAAATGTATTCAGGTAGGCAGCTAACTTTGATCTCGTTTAAATGTATAATGGCCAACTTAAATCATTTATCACGACAATTTAATTCCCATGTTTCGGATGGCCGATACGCCGTGTGTCGTTTTCATTTTCGGCGCTCTCAAAGTACTGATTTCTACCAACCGACACTGGGCCAGCTTGGTGTTTTAAGGTCCAATCATCCTTACCATCCTTTGGATGTACTCGTGACCTTGTAGAAGTAAGTAATTAAAAATGGCTGTGAAGATTATGATGCTTACAATAGAGCCGGAAATATGGCCTTGGTGTGCCAAAGAAAGTGGTCGCGTAACTGCAAAATATTATCGCCTCGGCAAAATTTTGGGTGAGTGAAGGGTGGTTGGACCCAGAGATCTTGCTTAGGATTGGGTATTTCTTGACTTCACAATAATACAGAGGTAACGAGGCTTTTCAGAATCAATGTTTAACTTATAACTAGGCATAAGCTGCAGACACAGCTGGCCATCTAATTTAAACCTAAAGACTTACTTCCATAGACTAAAGACGAAAAATATCCCCGTACCAGATCGAGTTTTTTGACATATCTGAAACATATACCTACTAAAAACGCACTTCACCTCAATGAAGCATAATTAGTATCTGTACCTATATTTGACGACCAATATAATAACGGTCACTAAACTTATAGAGTAGGTATAAAGTAAGTCGGTAAGGGGTCAAGGATGGGAAACCATATAGTAGATGATATAAAAGTCTCTACTCAGGCTAAGGTTGAATGATTATAACGATGAACGATCGCCGCATCAATGTTGTCTGTCTATCGATGACCCATTTATTTTAACGAGTCATGTTGATTTACTGATATACCTACCTACTTACTTAAGATAAATGGATACTTTTGTAATTTCTGGATATGTCAAGCTTTGTCTACAAAATACCCAAAAAAACACGTAAGTATTTTTTAAAATAGGTACCTATGGGTTTATGATTCGAATATAGGTATGTGTAGATGGGACGTATCAATTACCTATGTAAAGGAACATCACCGACACGACCTTCCTGATTTTCGCAAATTCAAAATTTTCTGATATAATAGCTATAATATTTTCTTAGGATTTCCATATTTCACCATTTCTTGCAGATATTTTCAATAAAGTCATGTCATTTTTTGATAATATATCAGATTTTTGTAGATCTTTTATATCGCCCACTGTAACCGCCGCGGAAGGGCATCCTTGTTTACGAAATGTAAGTTGTTCTTTCACACTTTTACAATATTTTGCAAAATTTCCTAAATATTTTACTTTAATACCAGAATGCTATCAATGTGTGTTTTAATGTGTTAATGATATTAAGTGTTATGGCGGTATTTTTCACAAAACATCCATCGCTTCCGTATAATTTTGGTAGATGGTAAAAACAGGCGCCTGAAGAATGAAAATACAAATTTTATGGTCAATTAGCCTATAGACGACGGGTAAAACAGGAATACCCGAATGGTTGTTCCACTGGAAGTGGTTTGTTACCAAGACGTGTTCCTGACTGCAGAATCTTTTAGTATCTTAGGTCGCAAGATAATCTAATACTATTTCATGGTATTTTTCTATATTATGTTCTTTTTCTACAATTAATGTCAATGAAGCTATATTATGGCAGCTTTAGATAAAACAGACAAAATTCCGGTTGGAGATACTTACCAACTGCAGAGTTTCATGAGTATGTTTCCATCTAATTGAACCCAAACCCGCAGACTACCAGACGCAAGCAGAACTTCCATCCCCACGTAGGTATATAGGTAGAGGATATTCTATAAAGTCGAGCTAAGCGTTTTGACAGTTCCTTTTTGGTAGAGGTCCTCAAGGTGAACACCTGCATCGAACTGCATCTGTTTTTCTTGACCATTGAAATCCTGGTACTTTTAAGCGTCGAGTGAAAAGATTTTTCTTGTATGTGCTACCTTAGTCTTCCTGATCGATTTCCCGGTGTCCCCATAAACGTGTCATCCTCATCACAACTCCGTGTAATAAAGCCACTGCATGGCTATGAGTCTCTCCCCTGGGTGTCGAGGTGGTTTATGGCCATAAACCACCAAGCTGACCCATTGCCGGTTGGTGGATGTCAGAATTTTCAGGGTGCCGAAATAGCTTCTGACTAAACCCTAACGACTACTGTATACTTACAAGTATACAGCACCCGGAACCGAAAATTTCAGGGTGCCGAAATAGCTTCTGACTTAACCCTAACGACTACTGTATACAAGTATACAGCACCCGGAACCGACTGCTTAACGTACCCTACAACGCACGGAAGTCGTCGTGAGAAATAAATGATCGGCGGTCACCCATCCTTTTACCGACCGCGCAGAATATCGTATGATACGCACAGTAACCACGGCGTCACAACGACTTCTCATATACAACTGTTATTTTTATTATATGTATACCTACTATAATAACGACGACTTGACATCCTAATTAAAAAAAACTGACTTTTTTCCAGGACGGCACTCTGGGTACTACAGGTCCAGGTTCTGGCTCGGGAGGATATGGATCTGAAGCAGACGACGATCTGGAAACCGCCTTTTTCCTCTTCAGGGTCTTAGAAGGGCTTTTTGGCCCTTATATATATGACGTATGTATTGAATATCTGGACAATATGTGTATATGACAGTGATAGTTATCACATGCGATGGCAAAGCTCTTTTTTATTAGACTTCCGCTGCACCTTTCTCAGTCTAGGTAGGCAAGTTCAAAATTCATTTACTAAATGAGCTCAGCTACAGGGGAGTTCCAGTACTGATAGTTCCACGCCCGATATTTTATCTATATTATTGGGCGAGGAAAGAATTTCAGGTAAGTTGGAAAAAAATCTAGGTTTATATTAAACAAATTATTCGATATTGCTATCAAGATGAGCTTGATAATATAGGTACTTGATAGATAGGTATTTTAATTTGAGAGAAGATAAGTATTTACCTAATGATGTGAAATAACGTTCAATGTAGGTATTTGTATTTTGTAGTGTACTAAATAAATATTTATAAATGGTATTAGAAATGGAGTCGCCCAGTAACTGATCATAATGTAAAACACTTCTAAATTAATAGAATAGTGAATTGTATCTTGCTGCCTCTATGTTTAAACATAATGTTATATTACATTATTGTATAGCACATATTATGCATAGTGTTTAAAAAAACGAGCATATTAAAAAAAATACCATTTAGAACTTCGTTGCCTACTTACATGACACGTTTTTTTGTGTAAGTTGGACATTTCTTTATTTTTCGTACTTACTTTTCTATGTTCGAGTGAATTAATAAACATAAATAAATAAAATCCCCAAACAATCATATCAACTAAGTACATGGCCCCAAACTAAACAAAGCTTGTGATGTAGTGAACTTCCTTTGTTATGGGATGTAGTGAACTTCCCCCCCCCCCCCTAGTTTGAACAGAATACATATAGGTAGGTAGGTACATAGATAAACACCCAGGAACATTTTTTTTCTTGTTCCGTGCAGGAATCGAACCAGCAACCACCGGCGCCGCGTCTGATATCGTCTGAGACGTCTGAGTTACCCCATATCCAAAGTGATCGTCGTCGCAAATTCGTCGTATATTTTAATCTTGTTTTAAACCACATTTTAATCTAAAATATCAATTAAACAGGGCTCTTCGGTCAACAGAGTCTAGCGCTTCGAGCTGGTATTTGGCAGAACCATCCCAAAGGTGACTACAGTACTCCATGCACGACCTCACTTGGGCTGTGTATAAGTTGAGCAGCCGTTCAGGGCTGAAGTACCGCCGGACCTTCGAGATGATACCCAATTTTTTTGAAGCCGTTTTTGCCATAGACTCAATTTGTTGTCCGAAGTTTAATTTGGACGTTATAGTGACGCCCAAAAGCCCTCGTTGGATGGGAACAGATACATTCTGGAAAGTGGGCGTAAAAGTAAAGGTGTTCTTTTTTACGGAGAATAGACACGCTTGTGTTTTGGAGGCGTTGAATTTGACCAAGTTAGATTCGCCCCAATCGGACACATTCCGCAAGGTCGAATCAACGCGCTCAATCATAGACTTTCTCAAAACCTGGATTTCATGGGCGCTCGTTCGCGCATTGGATATATATCTCTCAACAACAGTGCTGTCATCAGCATATCCAATAATGCCTGGTGTTAGGAGGTCATTAATGTGCAGCAAGAATAAAGTTGCAGAGAGAACAGATCCCTGAGGTACCCCGGCATTAATCGCCATTAGGTCAGAGGAGTAGCCTTCTAAGACTACTCGAATCGACCGTTCCCTCAGAAAATCAGATATCCAGTCGCAGAGCCCGGTCGGTATGCCATCGGCTTCACCATGACCCTCCAAGGCCTCACTCCATAAGTGTGTGGCATACACGAGAAGATCGCCGGTTGAGCGTCCACTGCGGAAACCATATTGGCTATCGCTTAGGAGCTCGTTGGTCTCGAGGTATGCCAGGAGTCGATTGTTCAATACACGTTCCATGACTTTGCAAAGTATGGAGGTGATTGAGATTGGTCGATAGTTGACAGGATCAGCACGGCTTCCCTTCTTCGGTACTGGTTGTACGTTAGCCAGCTTCCAGGATTTTACCAGATTCCAAAGAAAGTCTATAGAGACGCGTCAAAACGGGAGACAACTCAGCTGCGCAGCGTTTCAACACCACTGCAGGAATACCATCTGGACCGCTAGCCTTATTCTCGTCCAGGTGCAGCAAGCATTTAAGAACCTCCTTTTGGCGAATATGAACGGTACCCATTGTAGGACCGAACTGAGGTAATTGGGGTGGGATTTTTCCTTGGCTATCTAGACGAGAATTTTCCGCAAAGATACTGGCAAATAAATCCGCCTTTTCCTTAGCGGTGTGGGCCAGAGAACCGTCAGGTTTCCGCAGTGGCGGCAGCGATGGGCGACAAAAGTTCGTTTCGACCGACTTGGCGAGGGACCAGAAAGCTTTGCTTCCCGAGGGGTATGACGCTATTCTGTCTCCAATACAGCCTATGTGGGCGAAACGAGCTCTTTTGATCACCTTCTTGCAGGACTTGGCGGCAGCATTGTACCTCTTCTTGTGTTCATGGGAGTCATCGGCTTTGCTTCTGCGAGCGGTTGCCCAGGCGTTGTACGCTTCTCGCTTACGCTTTTCAGCACTAAACCATGGGCGAGCTTTGGTTTCAAGGGATAGATCAGCGTAGGGAATGAAGAACTCCATTGCTTGACCTATCACACTTGAGACTGCATCAGCGCAGCACGATAGATCGGTTGATGTAAAACAAGCTTGCCGCCACGGATAAGATGCGAAGAAATGTCGCATTACATCCCAATCTGCCGACTTGTAACGCCATACTCGTCTAGAACCACTTGGTCGGGTGTCAGGTGGCGAGTACTGCGATACAGATTTCACCAGACAGTGATCGGATGTCCCTAAGGGTGCAGTGACGGAACCGAATATCTGTCGGGATCGGTTGTCAGCAGAAGGTCCAGGCAGTAAGCAGTGTGGCCAGCAACGTCTGGGATGCGCGTAGGCTCGTCAACAAGCTGAGAGAGGCCATGAGTGAGCGAAAACTTAAAAGCCTCTCTACCAGCATGGTCAGTGTCCTGAAACGGGTATAACCACTGTCCGTGGTGTGCGTTAAAATCCCCCAGGAACACCAACTGCGCTGTGGGAAAACTTTGCTGAACCTTGTCCGCTGTACTGCTGAGATAGTCCATAAGCCTTGTTGTCTCCCGATCTCCGCTGTGTGACCGATAGACCAGCGTATACCATTTGGTCTAGGCCGGTATCTATGTGAACCCACATAACTGAAAGGTCCGGCACTTCTAAGTAACGGATACGCTGACAACAGATCTTGTCACTGGCATACATTCACACTCCGGCGTGCGGGTGGAATTTGGACTCCAGGATGTAACCTGGGTAACAGAGGTATGCCGAGTCTGACGGATCACAGATCTGCGTCTCCGTTAGGAAGAGTAGGTGGGGTCTCTTCGTCTCGAGGTGGTGGTGGACATCATTGAGATTGGAGTGCACTCCTCGGATGTTACAGAAGTGCACTTTAAACGAGAGGAAGTGCAACCGCTGTGTTACCTTACTCTTCTTTGGACCTTTCATTAATATTGGAGTGGAGTGAATAGGGAGGAGAACAGAAGTTGAGTGAAGTGCTGCAAATGGAACCAAGCAACTCGATAGGGGTAACACACCTTTGGGAAACTCGCTTGGAGACTGCGGGGACGCCCGACCCCCCCGAGTTCGCCATCGGGTCCTCTCAAACCGGTCGCCAGCCGGCACGATGGAGCCTCCCGGGATTTTTCGCGAGGTGGCGGGGCAGCCTTTTGCATGTGGCTGGCATGCTACTTGGGCCCCCTACTACCTGCGGTCGGCCAGCGGTGCACCGTGCTTCGGATCCCGCTACCCTCCAAAACAAGTCACCCGGTGAGTCATTATCCTACGAGTTGAAAATAGTTCTCCGATGCAGCACGATTACTCAGACCTATCCTCCCCAATGGCTACACTAGACATCATGCCGGAACGCAACTAGGTTACTTGGCGGCATGATTTTGTCTAGTGGGTGGTGACAAGCCACGGCCGAAGCCTACCACCAGATTTTACTGCTCGTTTAGCACCACCCAGGGACCACGTACAAGGCATCGAGGGCTAAACCTTGCGGACGCGAGCAGTTTTCAGTCCCCAGTATTTTATTATGAAAAGGAACAAGATAAATTTAAAATAAGTAAAATAATATTATTCTTTGATTTAGCTTAATATAATAATGCAATGAATTAGAATCAGTTTTTTGGCATAAACGCGGGTGAAGTCGCGAACTACAAATAGAGTGGAGTTGGGTGAAGTATTATTTAATAATAATACTTAAATGCATCAAAAGTTTAAAATTTCGCGGGAGAAGATACTTATAACAACTCAAAGTTGAATGCGCGTGTATGATATCTTATATATTCTATTAAATATTTTTATTTTTATTTATAAATTAACTGACTTCTGTAAAAATGATTCTAAAATCTATAAAAAAGTTAAAAGCATCAATTTGCTTGCGTCAAAGTTTCTGACGTCACTTTGACCGGCGCGCTATGACAAGATGCTGTAGATGAAAATACATATTATTTTATTAAGTGTCCAATCATAGTTTTTGATAAATCTTATTATTTTTATAAATAGATTTAAATAAATAAAGGTTTTTTATTATATTTTCATCGTAGGAAGTTTGAAACTAGCATTATTAAACATAAACTTGACACTACATCAATAATGCTTGTTCCGACATTTCATTAATGCGCCCTCTAGCATTTTATTTAAGAAGTATAATTATCTTGTGGTGCAGACAGACTGTGAGTTCACTGCAGGCGATTTTCTCACCTGATAATTCTCTTTAAATACGTGTAGTGCAATTTTTAAGCTAAAGTGAGTACTGCTAACTGTTTTTTCTGTTATCGTGCTTAAATTCACAGCAATACCGCAGTTCGGTGATTTGTAAGGTTACTTGACGAGGACCACCGGGGTTTTAGAGAAAAACTCGAAATCATCGTATCATTGTATGTAAAACCACAGTTTTCACTGTTACCCAGATCGTATCTTGTGTATTTAAGGACATTACACTCTTAATGTACCTAATATTACAAGTTTTCAGTTTAATCTTCATACGTCAATGAGGTTGGTCCATCTTGCATGTGATCTTCGATAAAAATATCTGCATCTAGCAGAGGTCAAGTTTACGGCTACAACTCGTATCATTTCTATTATAGACTCTTTGTATTCTTTTCTCATTAGTAAATTCATTACGTAGGTGATGCTGTGAAAACTTACAATAAGCAATTGTTATGTAATACTTACCGTTATTTGCTAAAGTGCTTTGCTAAATGTCATATCAGTTAATCTCGATAAATTTGACCATGACATACCTGGCACTAATATTCAAAGGTTTGCACAAATATACTTTTAACTATCCTTATTATAATCATTTTTGTAGGTTCCAATTGGAAATTATTTCTGAGTTGTACATAACCAAATTCTTTTACAGGGCATGGCACCCCCATATTATGCAGATCTCGGAAAGAAGGCCAATGATGTCTTCAGCAAAGGCTACCATTTTGGTGTGATCAAACTTGACTTGAAGACTAAGAGTGAAACAGGTGTTGAATTCAGCAGTGGAATTACCTCTAATCAGGAGAGCGGAAAGGTGACATGTATTTAATTTAAATCAAACCGCTGAACAATATTTTGTTATTCAGAGCTGTTATTCTGAAATTATTTACCTATGATAAAATATATTTACATCAATACAAAATCGTAACTCTTGCATAGAGAACTTGTCATTTTTAAACATTATTTGTTTTAGGTTTTTGGCAGTTTTTCATCTAAATATGTAGTGAAAGACTATGGTCTTACATTCACAGAAAAATGGAATACTGATAATACATTAGCCACAGACATAACTGTTGCTGACAAAATCGCCCAAGGCCTTAAAGTTACACTTGAAGGCACATTTGCACCACAGACAGGGTAAGCACATATTTCATAATAATCTCATATTCTATTTTGGCATAATATTCTTGTATAAATGCTAAATTTAAATAAATTCTAACAGGAGCCGATCTGGAAAACTGAAGACCTCATTTGCCAATGATACTGTGGCAATCAATACCAACTTTGACCTTGACTTGGCGGGTCCTATTGTGGATGTAGCTGCTGTCCTCAAGTACCAGGGCTGGCTTGCTGGAGCCAACTCACAGTTTGATACACAGAAAGCAAAGTTCTCCAAGAACAACTTTGCTCTTGCCTACCACACCAATGATTTCAATCTTCACACCAATGTGTAAGTGTAAAAGCTTTATATTGTGTATATATTAATAAATTACTTGACAACAAAGTACCGATTTACCAGGTTGTCTCAAACCCAGTATGAAGATATAGCTTCCAACAGTGAAGCACTAGCAACTCTGAAGTTATTCTAATGCAATGGCTGCAAAATTCGATCTTAACTGATGGTACGCCAAGGGGTAGATGTATCCCAAAGCACTTCCAATTATATTTTGCAATATTAGTCTCTAAATTTAAGTTATGGTGCCTATAATTCCTTGACAAAAAAATCTATATTAAAGCATCTACCATAAACAACATTCACTAAATTAAAAATTTTAAATATTTACTAGGTAGCCATCATTCAATTTCGACTTCGTATAATGGTGTGAATCTGATTTGTATGTGAAAGTATCTGATTTGTATTTTTCCAAATGGAAATTATGGCTTGAAGATCTTATAAGTAGCCATTTGTTTTATATCAATCTATGTACCTACATCTCTCAAAGTTAGAAAGCAGTGTAAAAGTTATAGTTATTGAATCAAAATCTTGGAAATCTGTTTTTAACAACCATGTTGATTTTTTGAGGACCTAGTAAATTATTACATTTTCAAGAGTGTAGAAAATAAATAAAATTTCTTAAAACAACAAAACTTATTTGACAGCATTACTTATTGGCTTTCAATAATATATACTATTATTAAGCATAACAGTGGTATATGCAACATTTCTTAAAAACTTGTCCGTCGACCACGCTTGGTGCTTTGATAATTCGCGGCACACCCTCATTTTGTTTTGGCAGCAATTATTTGTTACTAACTCTGTAATCCATAACCAAATGAAAACTGTAAAGGACATAACTCCTGCAAGTTCTGCATCATACAAGATAAGAGTAGAAAGTCATCCAAACAAACTAGCTGCCAAGTTGACTACTCGCAACTACCACAAGCTACTCAAAAGAAATGACGCTCTTCCAATATCACCTTGAGAGACAAGCAATCCATTATCTTGCTATTTTATGAGTAGCTGTCTACACTGCAGGACATGCTCAAACATCAATTTCACTCTAAGGCCATATGCTGTGGTTTAAGTGGTGATCAAATTAAGAGAATTCTAACTTTGTGACAGAAATTATCATATCTATACATATCCTTAATAGGATGCCTTCAGTTTGACCTTGCTATTAATTGTAATTTTTGTGTTGATTTTTGGCCTTATATTTTCTTATCCAATCTTCTATGCCTCATTTTTGGTATCATCAACACCAGGTTTAATAGAAATCAAATTATGAATTCCCTTATAAATATCAAGGGTTTGTGCTTACTGGACCATGAAATTTTTCTATTGTACCAAATTATGAATTGCTTGGTTACATAATGGAACAACTGGGCATACAGCATGTCATGCATAATATAAGATCTAGTTTAGTGGAACTAGTATGAGCCAGATGGCATTGACCTTAATATTCTTGTGACTACTTCCATTGTTTCAAATTGTTCAGAGCCTATAGCTCTGTATTTCAACAAAATAATAAATTGTTGAATTGTACAAATAAGCAGAATGAGTGTAATATAAAAGCCAACTAATATAATGGGCTATTGTGTACATATTATTTTAAGTTTTTAAACAACACTGTCATTAAAGTAAATACTTTTTTTGGCTTAAAGCCAATGTCTAAATTGTAACATAGACATGTGTAGTGTAAATTTAATACACAAGTAAATAGAAAACTATTATTAGTTTGTTTTGTTTACAACTAACTTTTCCTTGATCAATAAATAAAGTTTAATAGCCTTTAGGGAAATATGCTGATAACATTTATGTTGTAACTGCAGACATTGACTTGTGTGCTTGTAACAGATCAATCATAATATTGATAACTTTACTTAATAGGTCATTGTAACAATATCGTATTTTACAGTGATAACGGCAAAGACTTTGGTGGTTCAATCTACCAGAAAGTTTCTGAGCAGCTGGAATGCGGTGTTAGCATGAAATGGACCTCAGGATCTGCAGACACCTTGTTTGGAGTTGGAGCCAAATTCTCCCTTGACAAGGATGCTTCATTACATGCCAAGATTAACAACAAATCTCTTATTGGCCTTGGATATCAACAGAGTCTACGCCCAGGTAAAATATCAATTAATTTATAATTTCTTATAAAATGTAGTTAAGTTTTAATAGTAATCTTAAAGTTTACCAAACACTTGGAACATCTCAGTTTGCTTTGCTAAGACAATATGTACTATAATTCAATTAATTTAGGGATTTCTTACAACTTCCGAATTTTATTTCGCGCGTCCGATGCTGTTACAAGCTCCATTATCGTGGACGCGTATTTAGAATCAATACCTTCACGCAACGGTCATGACGTCAGAGACCGTGTTGCCTTCGGGTATGTTTTCATATCCACAAAGCGAAAATCTTGTCCTACCTTTATCTAACATTTGTGACGTCACTGGTGCGTGTTGACATCGGGTATACTTGATTTAAGATACGCCCGCGCAGATATTTTAAAACATACCGGACCGCAACAAAGCAATCGCTGGGGACCTACTTTTTAATCGTAGTTTCCTTTTCACCCCGTAGATGACGCAATATTTCATTTGTTGTTGTTGCATAATTTTTTTCCACATGCAAGTGTCATTTCGAGTGTTTAAATTAAAACAACAAACAATATGTAACACAATAGTGCACAAATATGATACAAAAAAATACATCAGAGCAAGGACAAAACTTCATAGATTATGCCTTGATATTATACGTCATATAATATCAAGGCGTATA
This sequence comes from Stenoptilia bipunctidactyla, assembly GCA_944452665.1. Taxonomy (NCBI): domain Eukaryota; kingdom Metazoa; phylum Arthropoda; class Insecta; order Lepidoptera; family Pterophoridae; genus Stenoptilia; species Stenoptilia bipunctidactyla. The sequence continues at coordinate 16,852,894 of OX101740.1, read as the reverse complement.
CCAAGAAAAAATAAAGTTCAAAACACAGCCCTAAGTAGACTTAAAAACAGGGGAATAAGGAAGACAAAGTCTAAGATTCAAGCTGGGCGGCCGTCTAACACAGAACGCAGAACTTAACGAAAGCATGACTTAGGACAGAATATTCAAATTAATGTCCATAATGCATGCTAAGTTCTTATTTTTTATGTTAATAGTTCATGCCGATTGTATTTCTAAGTTCATTTCCTTTTTTTTTAATAAACGTTTTTGTCCATTTTTGTTCTTGTAGGTATAATTTATCTCAATTCTAACATATAAAAATAATCATCCATTTATCTGTTTCTGTATTTTTTAAAGAACTAAAACTGGTATAGATTATAGTAAAGCAAATGGAATGTCCTACATGAAAATATACCCCAAAAAAATGTTGTGGTCGGGTATACTTTGAAATCCTTAATACGGGTGTATATATTTTTATTATATATCCGAAATCAACACTATAGAGCGCTGTGTGAAGGTATAGATAACATATACGCATCGTCGACTGGTAGATGTAGGTCGGTGGCGATGACAGTTAGAGGCAGACAAAACAATCTACCCCCTTTCTTGTTTGTTTTGATCTGCAACTACTGGAAGTTGTGGTAAGAAAACCGTAAATTTCGTTAAATTATAGTGAAAATAACTTATAATATTTATAACAGTATTGTATTTATAGTTTAAAACAATTAAGACAATACTGATGTAAATTGTGTATTGTTATATTACAAGTCTTAATTACTCATGATTCATTATACAAATAAAATTGGTTTTAACTAGATATTTTATCTCAGTTTTATGATGTCTTTTTGGACAGAGAGGTTCAGCATTGAGTGGCAGAACTGTCCCACATCAGGTTAATGGTTACCATTAATGATTCACAATTAGTTCAAATGTAAATTGTAACTAAACGCAATATAACCAGTTAAAAACATCTTTCATAATTAAAGATAATACAGGACAGCTTATTGTGCATACTTACCACAAGTATTACTTATACTTGTTATACAGTAATAAACACTTATTTTTCGCAATTTTTTAAATCTAAGTAATCAAGCATGTATAATAAACTCAATTTAATATTTTACTTTCTTTTGCAAAGGAGTTTTGTAAGGGTTAAAACAAAAAAGATATCAGACAATAAGAAAAAGTTTTCTCTTTGAAGTCAATTAATATTAGTTATCGCTAGGGGGTTGCGGTTGTAGCTCCTGATGCACCATTTCACCCCAGAATAATGTAATCTTTTTGTGGTAAATGTATTTTGAATTGATCAATCAGCCATAAGGATTATTTTACAAAATAAAGAAAAATACTAAAATTCAAATCTATCCAAAATGGGATTTATTTATAAATTGAAACACTATTTTGTATACTTAATTTTTCGACGTTTCGGTGTTATTACTGATACTTTGGTCGCAAGAGTCATTTTTATATTCATTCACTATACCTTGGATTGGATAAAAGTTAGAACATTCGGAAATAGTGGTAGGTACCCAAAATCTCAAAATTGCAGTCATCCAGAAAAAAACAATTCAGTTTTTAAGAAAATTCTAAAGATTGATTATAAAATAATAAACTAATATAGTAAATAATAATTTATTTAATTCCAGGTGTAACCTTGACTCTGTCGGCCGCTATCGACGGACAGAACTTCAACGCCGGTGGCCACAAGGTCGGCGTGGCTCTCGACTTGGAGCCCTAGGCTTTCAAACGAACTATGCCTTTCTAGACTTGTAGATAAAACTGCAACACAACTGTTATGTAACAGATAAATGAGCGTGTATACCTAAATCAATAAAACATTATATAAAAAGTGTTAACTATATTAGAAATTAAATGGGCATTTTAAATGCAAGCAATGTTATGCACCTATCTATGAAGTGTGAAAGTGTATGGCAATGTCTATATTATTTTCATTATAGAAGTCTCGCTTACTTACATTTATTCCTATGTGTTAAATATTTTGTAAGCACACAACTGCCCCCTGTATTGTTGAATATTTTGGTTGTCAAGTAACCGTCGCTGAACTATCGTGTTGTAAATAAACACCAATGGTGTGTCCCTATCAATTGATTAAATAAAAATGAATAGTCTGTTGGAATCACTAATGCATTGTTTTATTTTAATTATAAGATCTTTGTTACCACCTTCCGTATGCCTCCACCAACGCAAATCTGTGTACTTACGAGTTTCTTTCACCTTCAAGTGAATAAGGGTGAAACTCATTTTAGATGATATTTTTCCTATATTGATAAGATAAAAAAACCATATATTTCACCGTAGTAGTTCTGGTTTTTATTTTGTTTAGATTGATGCTTAGGCGTTGGTTGCCATATTAGAGAATACCGCGACCATGCTACCTATTATTCAGAGTTCCTACACAATCGGCTATTCGGAGCACTTTCATATTGAATCTTATCCTAAACACAGTTTTCTTTCTAACAACTTCAAAGCTGTCCTTCCACTCTGGCCAACTGAAACAGATCAACTATTCTTCTTTCTCATACACACCTCTTTGTAGTTGTTCTGTTAGGAATATTTTTTAAATTCAAGTTTATCCCCATCCACACAACATAAGACGGATCACCTATTTGTTTTTCTTATCGGTACAACTTTTTTGTTGGTCAGATACGAATATTTTATTAGTTCAAATTTGTTCCCATCTACACTTCTTAGACTACTTACTAAGTAGTCTAAGTCTAGTCTAGTCAAACCTATATAAATATCGACTCAATAGCCTGTTGGGTTATGGACAGAAACGAAGTATGCTTTTCGGGGCGAAATGACCAAAGTGCTAAAATGGCCAATATCGAATTGTCGAAATATACATAACTCCAGCAACTTGGAGATTGAAATTCACTATCAGCTAGTGTAGTAAAAATGCTCGAGTCGGCGCTAAAACGCTCGATTAAGTTCCAAAACAGTTTAGATAAAGAAGCTCAATAATAGCGCCGAACTAAATTACGAGTATTTACATTGAACCAGTGCACAACATTTGAGAGAGTATTGTTTACATCGTCGTTGTTGATTTTCTGTCTAATCATTTAAAAAAATAATGGTGTGTCGTCAGCAAACAATACAAACTCGTGATTATTGCCTACCATATAGGGTAGATCATTAATGTAGACTAGAAACAAAAATGGGCCCAGAATTGATCCTTGACGCACTCCCATTCTCAAAACCGACCTTTTCCGGTTAACCTCAACCTTCTGAATTCTATCACTTAGATATGAATTCGAAAGTTTGAGGTCAGTGCCTTTGATGCCATAGTGGTGGAGTTTCCTGATGAGAGTGTCATGCTGAACACGACTTAGGTAACAAAATACACCTAGAGCATCCTGTGACCCTTCCCAGGCACCAGTGATTACTTCAAATAGTTCAACACCAGCATCATTTGTTGAACGGCCCTTTGTAAAATTGTTTACTCATCTACACTCAAGTGAGTTTAAAGTCGAGAGACTGCCCTATAGCTTGGTAGTCGTTTAAATACGATTCCTTATTAAAACGGCGTATGCGACGTTCAAGGATTTGGAGATCTGCCTTTTTAGTCGCCAGTACTGAAGAAGCATCTTCCGGAGACTGCAAGATGCTTATTTTAGGAGGTAAGTTTAGGTTCCAAATATATTTCGGTACTTTTTTTACGACTTTATTGGGGGGACAGTTTCAACAAACCAGCACAATAGTCGTCCATATCGACGCACTCTCTGAGGCACTTAAAGCGGTGCTGCATTTTGAACTGAAAGTATTAGGGGTTTTGCATTTGAACTGGGATTTCGAGATCTCCCCAGTTCCCGTGTTACGGAATAGAATATCATGTAGATATTTCCAGAATATGGTAGTAAAAGGTTCTTAAATCTACAACATCATTTTTTGTTCATGCGAAACCTAGCACACGGGTCAAATATTTTCGTGCAAAGAATCGGTATACCTACCTACACAAATGTCATAAAAACTCACCAATACTTCAGACTGCAAAAGTTTCCCACTTTTGACGCACGAGCGACGTTTACCAATGACGTAGTAATTTTCCATCACACTGGCAGGCTTGCACAAGTAAAGTGTGCAGGGGCTCCGTCATGCTGGTAATAAAGCCCGCCTCGGTAGTTTGCCAGCGGAAATGTTTCTGATACTACTGGCAATGTGGAGTTTAATAAACCGAAATAAGTTTGACTATTTAACCGCGGCAAGTAAATAGGTCCATTATGGTTGTTATTTACAATGCCCGCCCAAACATTGACCGAGAAACGATGCTAAAACGAATCAGGGCGTGCTAGGTGTGGGTTTTCATGAGCCCAGAAGTGGTTAATATGGATATTAGAAAGTCCTCGTCGAGTAAATGTGCACTCGTCGGTCCATAAGATGATTTTGTGCCGATTACTTAAAATCCACTGGCAAAACTCCACTCGCGGCGCCCAGTCATTTTCACACGGCTCTTGAGCTCGACAAAAATGGTACGGATGCTGTCCGTCGTCGCGGAGTGTGTTCCAAGCATAACTTTGGCTCTCATGAACGGCTCGGGCTGCTTGTGCCGTGCTGCTCTCTGCTATTATGCACGAAGTCCAAAATCCCTTCTTGCACAGTTGTAGGTATTCTAGCAACACGTCGATTCACGGCGGTCGGCGGACGGAACTGACCGTAATCCCTCAACCTTTGTGTTGCACTCAGCATGGTATTCCAGGACACGTGAACACCAAACTGCTCTTGGTAACTCTGCACTGCTGTGGACACATTGTCGCCACTTAGAGCTAGTGTTCGCACCGTGTATTGCACGTTTGAATAACGATAACTCATATTGTTTAAAATTGAGCTGCGACGCACTGGTCACGGCTGAGTGGCTGGCTGGACGTCGTCGGGGAGATTAGGGGCGGGAGCGTGGGGCAAGCGAGTATCCGCACTGTCGTCGGTGCGGCTCCGGCCGCGGCGCCTCCGATGGATAGGTAATAGGTAGTGCAATTTTGCGGGATTTCACGACGAAATCTTAATATGGACATACCATACTAGTATTGTTAAGGATTAGTCATGTTCAATAATTTACATTGGATTATAAAAATGTTAAAAGAAATAGACTAAAAGTAGATAATATTGAAAAAATTATGGTTACTTATTTCAACTTTATAGAAAAAAAACAGTCAATTGAGGATAATTCGAACATCAGCAGCGATGAAGATGACTAATATATTTTGTATAAAAATATTTTTTATTAATGACATTTTGAAGTTTATCCATCTTTGTCTTCCATACTATCTTTGTGGATATAATATTAAGGTTGTTGGAATATTCTAAAAACTTGTTAAATTACTAACTTCAGCATATAAGATCGAACTCTAGGAGACCCAACTCAACATTAGGAATTTTTGTGAAAAATGATTTTTTGTGTAAGTAAACACAACTCACTTTAAATCAGTTGTCAATAATACCTTTTTTATATTTTTCATCTTATTGATTAAAATTGTATATAAGAAAGAAATAATAAAACGTTACCAAATTTCATAATGTTTTTCTTTGATGTCCTGTTTATCATATTTTATAAGATGATTGAAGCAATTGTATAAAATTCGTAGCAAATATTAAAAACGAACCCGGTTGGTTTGACCAAGAATTGTTCTACAAAAATCACTAAATCCCGCAATGCCGCAGGCGTATCCATACTATTCTCATATTGGAGTTTATTGACCCTAAATTGCACTACCTATTCCTATCATTGAATAGGCATAGGCTCGCCCGCTACACGTTCATTCATGCAAGCAACAGCGTAGGTATCTACATTCTGTGATCGCGAGTAATAACAAGTAACTCGTAAGAGAGTATATTGTTCCATGCTCGGTAGTGTAAGGTATACGTGCGCAGTAGATTTGGATGAACATTATTAAAGATTGTTGTAATCGATTCTATTGCCGATTCTGAACAAACTGTTTTCAGGTTTCGTATGTAAAAAATATAACGTATATACAGGGTGTCCCGTAAATAGTGGACCAACGGAAAACTGGAGATACAAGGGGTCTCGTCTGGCATCCGAAACACCAATTTTTTTTTTCGTAGGCTATATGTAGTTTTTGAGATATACCGATTTTAAATATTTTGCAAATTTTCATCTACTGCATATCTGAATTGCATGAAAAAAAGTTATGACGCATTTTACACAAATAACTTTTTTCATGCCCTTTTTCCAACTTTTTATTTCAAAGATAAAGATAATTAAGGAGAGATAATTATTTTATCCAATGTATTAATAACGGATACTTATCTGTAAAAAAATCTACATCGAAAACGTGTAGTTTTTATTAGTCAAGAATTTTAAACTTGATTTTTAAACTAAGCTGGTGTAAAAAAAATGTGTGACAACCTAATGGAACTTTATTTTAAAAACATCTACCTTTCATAGAGATTTCAAAAATGTATAACAATCTACAAAAAATATTTAAAATGTATTTTTATCATTACTCAGATATGGATCAGAGACCTAATTGTCGAGGTAAAATAAAATGAAAGAAGTAAAGTAATCGAACTTTGAACATTTATTAGGCCTTATTTTATTACGTTAAATGCTCGTAGTGTCTACCTCTTGCTCGTACATATAGCCAGCAGGAGATCCTTAAGAAATTTCTTTTAAATCTTTTATGAGCCACTCCGTTATTTTTCATCAATTCAGGTACATGGTTCAATTTTTCACATAACGCTCTCTCATTGTCGTTTAGTGTTTCATACACGGCTTCTTTAAAATAGCCCCATAGTAAATAATCAAGTGGATTTAAATCCGGCGAGCATGGTGGCCATGTAATTGTACCACTGCGTCCTATCCACCGGTTCGGGTATGGCTCGTTTAAGTAATTTCTTACTTGCCGTGCACCATCATTCTGTAGCCACATCCTACTGCGAACTTCTTCCGGTATATCGTTTAATAAATTACCAAGCTCTACTCTTAAAAAAATTAAATAATGAGCTCCATTCAGTCATGGTGGGAGTTCAATGGAATGATTTGTCTGTTTAGTATCCCAGCGCATAAATTAACTCCAAACTGGTGCTGAAACCTGTCTTCCCTACTGCACGGGGGTTTTCGACGGCAAATTGCGCATGTTAAAGACACCCATTCTCTTAAAACAAGATTTATCACGCCTCAAAATTGAATCAAAAAACCGTGCATCTTGTCTGCACCGGCGCAACATCTCCCTACGTATCCACGAGCAGTAAAAACGGCAGGCATTTTCAGAAATTGAGAATAATCGAATACTATTTATGAGTGATAACTGTATAACTTGAATAATTAAGAAAAAAAAATGTTTTATTTACTTGAATTAATCGATCCGTCATTTTTTTTAAGTGCTTGGTTTAAAATAAAGTTTTCCATTTGTATCCAGCCAGCATCTTTCCAAAGATCTTAAAATAAGAAATAAAATCATTAAAGATATTTAAGACTCAGCTGGTTTTGGTATGGTTTTATAGTAAAAAAATGTTTCATTGCTTTTTTTGTATATTTTTATACCTTTTTGAAATCTGCAAGTATAAATAATTGTAGCTGTTAAAAAATGTTCACCAAAGCTGCCATACTTTATTTTTACAACAACATCATTTCAAAATGAGTTTATAAATTTTAGGATTAAAAAAATTACATGTTTTAGCTTTAATTTTCACATATTAACAATAATACCTCACAAATTACAAATTAATAAAAGAAATTAGTTATCTTTTCTTAACTATCCGCAAAAATAAAAAGTTAAAAAAAGTGCATGAAAAAAAAAGTTATGATACATTTTCTGCACGCAGTAGGGGAAAATCCTATTAATATTCAAAATCGGTATATCTCAAAAAGTACTTATTAGCCTAGGCAAAAAAAAGTTTGGTGTTTCGGACTCTAGACAACCCCTTGTATCTCCAGTTTCGGTTGGTCCGCTATTTACGGGACGCCCTATATAGTACAGTATACTAGATATCGAATAATAACTTAATACAGTTATAAACATACTTACGTATTGAATATAACTACATAGTCTATTTGACACGCTCCTGATTTTTGTAGCGTTGTTGACGAGAAACCCGACACCACCATAGAACTTTCGTCGCCCTCCGGCTGCGATGTTGGTCGTAGGAGCGAAATAAAACACGTCTTTCTTGGTTCGTAGTAGACAGTATATTGCTCATAATAAGAGACATAACGAGGAGGTGCGTCACACACTACACCTCCCCGGCAATTTAACAAAAAAAAATACATTATATATATACATTTTTTTTAATCAATCATATACTACAATACAAACTTCATATACTTAGGTAAAAACATAATTTCAAAATACATGGAATTAAAAAAGAAATACTGAAAGTACTAGAATATTTCATCTTTGTGAAAAACAAGTTAAAATTTAAATTTATACCAAAAAGTCGATATATTTGAAAAAAAAAACATTTTCTATTTCAAAGTAATAAAGTAAAATAGGTATAAGTATATTAACCGAAAAAAAACAAACATTACATTGGTTACATTAAGTTTCATACACCAATTTGAAAGTATTAAAGTATTTATCAAGAATTAAGTACCTACATGTTTTTATACTTATTTTAATTATATCTAATCTATTCAATTATGAAGCAGCATTGACAAAACAAGTTAAAAAAATATACCTACAATATTTAAAAGTAAATAATAAAAATCTTTGAATATTAGCTTTATTAAAATTAGGGAATAGCATATCAAAACATTATTTAAAAAAATACTTGCATTCCTATCAAAAACTTTTCTTATAAATTTTGCCTTTCTTTTATTTATTAATTAATTGCCACTTATCCATATTTTTCTAACACTTCATTTTATTTATTTTTTAATCTTTATTTAAAAAGCTATATACCTATAAGGTTAAAACAGCTACAATTAATTTTATTAATTCTTTTACTTTTTCAAGGAACTATATCTTCATCATTAAATAATAGAAAAAAAAACTTATTTTTTTTTAACTGGTATAGAATAATCAATAATCAAGAATAATCACTATACAACTGTATATGACCTGCAATTTGTTAAAATCATTTTTTCCTGTTTCTCCAAAAGTTAGACAAAGTGGAGATGACCAAGTTGGATTTTATATGCCTCATGTCTACAATGACATTTCAGTATCTATCAAACACAATCATTATTCCGTCATTCAGTATTGGCTACACTTTTTATCCTACTTTGGGATATTTTTATTTTTATCAGCGGCCGCTGTATTTATTATTTATATATTTACTTATTCATATCATATTTTTGGGTACATTATATTATTTTTCATTGAGTCGCGACTCTTAACCTTTATATTCTATACATATTCATTTAATTAGGGTCACCGTTTTAAGACATTTTGTCTCCAACTAGTTTTCACAGAGAAATCTCGTTTAAACCATGATCAAACTGAAGGATCATTTTGTGCCCTTGTACCCTTATTGTGTGCCAAATACTTATTTATCATTCCTAATACTATTCACTTTCATTATTTACCAATCAAAAATCAATTATTTAAGACTCTACCAAAATAATCGGTGTAGTGTGTGACGCACCTCCTCGTTATGTCTCTTATTATGAGCAATATACTGTCTACTACGAACCAAGAAAGACGTGAAAAATGAAATTTATTATTATACAGAGATAAAAACACAAATTAATTATGGCTAATATGGTTTAAAAAGAAACTGATATGCACTTTTTGTCAAAAATTCTCTTTTGAGCTTTACTGAATATCTTTAACGTTATGAAATAAATTTAAGTAAGATATATATAGGTATAGTAAATAGATAATAGTAAATAATTACCTACATAATTATTAGATACAAGACCATTTATAACGTTCATTTAGTTACATGACACTACATACTTTTACCTATTTTGTCAATGCGCTACTAGACTTATTTTCTAAATATATACGATTAAATTACAGATAAACATATTAAAACCTGCACTGAACCCGTTACACACTTGAAAACGCACTTTAATTGTCACATCACTCTTTTTTTTTCACTTCCACCAGCTCCGCACCGCTCCGGATCTCCAGAACGATCCAGACTCGTCCAGCTCCCAGCGCCCGGTGTTCTGCCACTGTTCCATTATCACCCTTATCACCATAATTATTTTCCTTCCCTTTTATTCCAATTTAACTTTTGAAATATTTTAATGTATTTTCTTCAAAATTTATTCATTATGGTACTTTACTTTGATATTAGTTTTCAGTCCATGGGTTCCATTGCAGTTTTATTTCTGCTTATTGTCTTTTTTCAATTATTTCTGCTTATTGTGTTATCTTAATTTAAAATTTTATAAATATACTTTATTTAATTGTGCCTTCTGCGCAGCGCTGCCGCAAGGCAGCACTGGCAGGGTCGCCATGCGATGTTGGTCGTAGGAGCGCAATAAAACACGTCTTTCTTGGTTCGTAGTAGACAGTATATTGCTCATAATAAGAGACATAACGAGGAGGTGCGTCACACACTACAGAAGATTGCCAGATTTTAAGATTATCGATTCCGCTCTCGTTTTACCGACTTCAACTTCATATAACGCCAGGATACCTATCCAGGTGCAAACTGCAATCCGCTTAACACCCTTTATTTAAAATCTATAGCCAAATATTACCGCTCCGGCGGTGATGTGTTCCGGCATTTTTTTTATGAAGAGCCAGATCTTTCGCAGGCCCGTTAGCGCCTTTAAAAAAAAAGACGTGTGGCACTCGGAGACTGCCGCGGTAAAGCTATTGCATAGCATTTTTTATCAACTTATGCAATTATAATTATTTTCAACACACTTGTTCGTAAAGTGAGCCTTATTCTATTGAATTTAGAACTATAAACTGGGCTATAAGTCACGCGTGCATAATATATTATGCCCTAGTGCATAATATAATGAATCCCACAAAGTTGAATTGTACCTTAGTGCAAATTACATGCGAGCAAACAGAGCATATTTTATTGATCCGGGTGATACATTAAATATATGAGCGCGCGCGTCCAGGCGGCGCGCCTGCAGCAGTAGCGGCACGCGCAGCGCCTCCAAGCAACAATAGCGTATGTACAGGGACGCGCAGCAGCTAACAGCTGCTTCAAATAAATTTTATGACCACGTATGTCTGTCTTTTACTCACAAGTGTGTTGAAAAACGTCGTATGTAACTCGTGAGCGTTGCTAATTACAGTCTCGGCTCCTATTAAGCCCTCGCCTGCGGCTCGGGCTCAAATCACAGCCTCGACTGTAATTAGCAACTTAGCTCACTTGTTACATAATATACTATTATTTATTTTATTAATGCAGTATTAATGTTTGATCTAATATGAAGTTCCACAAGTTTCTAATAGATGGCGCTGATTGTTTATTAAAGCCCGCAAAGTTTTGAAATCAAAGTATCACCGCTGTGCCGGTCGGAGTAGGGGGTGTTAGGTTTTTCCAATAGCTTAAAAAAATCCTCCAGTTCAACAATCTTCTCGTCGGCCCGCGGCGTCCGAACGGAGATTATCTTATGTCCAACAATGATACTTACTTAAAGACGTCTTACTTAGGTTCTGAATTAAACTTCAAGTTTTATAGATATAACTTATAATATTACAATTACATTAGGTTGCTTAGAGAAATCACATTTAAGAATAGTTACTGTATAATTTCTTCCTCCATCAGTTTAGCCATCCACTCCGGTTCGGCTTCACCGATCTTTTCAATCAAACTGTTCACTTGGTAACAGAGACTCTGTATTTGTTTGTCCCACTGCGGTAATATTTCTCGTGCTGGAAAAAAATCATAAACATTATAGTAAGTATATAATAACTGTTATTGTATGTAAGGACTATTTTATATTCATGGACCTATTCATGGATAGCTGTTTGAAAGATCTGAAAGAATCTGAATGGGGCTTAGAAATGAATGAGACAGTGATCAAAACTCTGCTTTACGCCGACGACCAAGTTCTACTTGCATCGTCGGCGTCGGAATTGCAACTAATGGTCAATGTGTCATTTAAAAGTCATTTAAAAGGAAAAGTTTGAGAGTGAATGTTGGAAAGACGAAAGTCATGGTTGTGGAGAGGAATGAAGATATGACGGAATGCAATATTATGATAGGAGACGAAAAAGTGGAACAAGTGAAAGAGTTTGTATACTTGGGGTCCTTGTTTACAAGAGATGGGAAGTGTGAAGGTGATATTGAAAGGAGAGTAAAAGCAGGAAATTGTGTTAATGGCGCCTTATACTCGGTTATGGCAAGCAAAATTATACCAAATAAGCCTCGTCTGGCCATACTTGAAGGAGTTTTGGCGCCAACACTTATGTATGGTAGTGAATCTTGGGTGTGGCAGAAGAGACATGAAAGTAGGATTAATGCTGTGGAGATGAGAGCTCTGAGAAGCATGTGTGGAGTGAAATTGAGTGATAGGGTGCGCAACAGTGAAATAAGAAAGAGATGCGGATTGAAAGAGGATGTAGTGACTAAGATTGAAAAGGGTATGCTACGGTGGGCATTTGGAAAGCATGAGTGAAAGTAGATTTACGAAAGAGGTGTACAGAGCAAGAATGGATGGTGTTGTTGGAAGGGGCCGGCCTAGGCGAAAGTATGCCTATCAAATTGGCGACATTTTGAAAAAGGGCCTAGGCAAAAGTACCCGTAACCGGCGATCATGTATGAAAAGATTGATGAACGTGGAAGAAGCGAAAGAGGTATGTCTGGATCGCAGCAATTGGTGTTCCCTTGTCTCTGCCTACCCCAAGGGGAGGCAGGCGTGAGGTTATGTATGTATTTCTAAGAGAAGCACACAGAAAATTTCTTTGAACTTGTGACTTCAATGTCAAACATAACTCGCCATTGAATGAATAGCAACGGAAGATATAGAAGATAATTTCTCACTATCTCACTTAATAAGAATTAAGTATACAATTTGCTACATTCTATGTTTATTATTATCAATAATTTAAATTTTAGGAACAGAAACTAAAAACAATTTCATAGACGAAAATAACCCTTTAAAATAGTATGTTCACAAAGCTGTAGTATACAAAATAGAAAATGTTTAAAAAATGACGACCACTTTGGCGTTGGGGTAAACCTATCTGCCTTAGACGCCAGTGGATGCGGGTTCGATCCCCGCACGGAACCAGAAAAAAAAACTGTTCCGTGTCTAGGTGTTTATCTATTTATGCAAACTATTTATGTACCAAATTTCAGCAAAATCGATTGGGTGGTTTAGGCGTGAAAAGGTAACAGACAGACAGACAGACAGAAAGACAGAGTTACTTTCGCATTTATAATATTAGTGTGGATATTCTAGGTTCCCCCCTAGTTCGCTATATGGTATCCCATAACACAAGCTATGCTTACTTTGGGGCCATGTAGTTGGTGTGATTGTCTGGGGATTTTATTTATTTTATTTTTTGAAATCAAACTTACTTTCAAAATGCACAACGGAGCTGATCTGATCAATATACCCATTCATCCGTCCCTCACTGATCATATGACTGGCGATGCGCTCGGCCTTAGCCGGCGGGGTTTCCAGCAAGGCCCCGAGTTCTTCGAAGGTAATGTTGTTGTACAGTTTACTGGCTGAGAGAAGGTTGTGCTCGAACACTGCGCGGTCCAAAATTGTGGTACCGTCTGATGTGGTGGCCTGGAATTGTGGGGAATACTATCAATAACTTACATAACTTCACGCCTGTATCCCTTATGGGGAAGGCAGAACACCAGAGGTTAGAAGACCATCTGATGTCACGTTTGACTTTGGAAGTATTATAATGATGGATAGAGACTATTGCAGTGACAGGGGGTCAGCCTATCGCCCACAATACACGCCAATAAAACCTTTGTCACTTAACTGAGTTTTACAGTATGCCCGGGAAGAGAAGCAGCTGGTACATTCTATGTTTTCCTTTCACCAGTCCAGCATTAATATAACATTAATATAGTAATTGTTCCCGGTAAATAGTAAGTAAATAATATAATGAAAAGTTCACCTTCTGATGTGTTTGCATGAGTGCTTCAAACTCGTGAAGCTCCGATCGCCGGATGATGCGGTCCAAGTACATCTTCTCTAAAATAGAGTACGCGGGTAGTTGTTGACAACGCTCGTCCTTGAATAGAGTAGCAAGCATCCTTGATCTTTGCTGTCCTGTAAGGGATGATGACGTATTAGTAATAAATATTTTTTTTTATGAGTCACACCACACCACATTGTCTAGCTCCAATTAAGTTTCTTTAAGAACGGAAACTACCGTCGTTACCCCTGACTTCGACTAGTACACCAAACTTCGCCTGATTTTGAAAAAAAGGACCACGGAGAAAAATGACTCGTAAAACCTTTAATATTTTTTTTGCAATTTAAGTGCGGCAGCACCAATAGAGGCCATTAGCTGCTAACTCAAAGTGTGTTTCACAGTTGAGACAAAATATTACTGGAGCGGGTGAACATTTTATTAACAGTTTCAAAATACTTTCCGTCACGAAGAAAATACAAAAGGTATGGCTCTGTTTGTTTGTACTATCTATGCTATAATTAAAAATGTTTAGTTTTTATAATAATTCTTTATATAAATCGTGATTTTCCACCATTATGATAATAAATTCAAACTAAGTACCCAGGCGACGTTCAAGCAATACCAGACTTCGCCTACCTTTAGTGATGGGGAAAAAAATCAATGTTCTAGCGCGAATCGACAGGCCTCGAGCTAGACCGCCTTGTACCTTGGCGAAAGGTATAAAAATGAATAAAAAATTTAAAATAAACAAAAAGAAAATCTTTTGATATCGATATTATTTTTCTTCTTATAATCAAATCATTGAGCTTTACTTCTTATCGATAATATTTTATTTTATGTTTCGTCCCATCCCTAGACTAAAGTGCTAATGTATGAAAAGATTCATTCGCACAAAACAGAGCACAAAATGTTTTAAAATTATAATTAGCATATATCACGTCTAATAAACTAACGAAATAACGTAAAGTTCCGAAAACTACAACTGCCAGGCGAAGTCATAGCATTATACTCAAACTTTGCCTACGGGAAAAATATTGATATTTCTCAAGCTTTTCTTAGTTACTATATTATGATGACTGCATGAATCTTTAGGAATGAATAAACTTGCACATATTGAAAACATACACGCGAAATTGAATATATTTATAGATAATATATTCAATTTATTATGAGCGCCGAGTTCAAAAACTTTGCTTTAAACAATTTACAGAGACGTGTGAGGAAGGCATTAAAAAGAATCCAAAAGTTTTCTGGACATATGTGAAAGCTGTTCGGGGAGGATCAAGTTACCCTAAGACTTTTAGTTTAGGTGACGAAAAGCTTAAGGATGGTAAAGAAATTTGCGATGGTTTCAATAAATTTTTTAAGAGTGCTTTTGGTACTCCTATTTTAATATCAAGTGCAAGTACAAGTAATACTAGTTTATGTCCTGAAACTTTATCTAAAATAAGAACTAACCCCGGTGCTGTACGAAAACTGCTTAATAAACTGAATGTAAACAAAGGACCTGGTTGTGATGCCATTCCTCCTCTTTTCTGGTCCTTATGCGCTGAGTCGTTGTCGTTGCCCATCGCTGTTATATTTAATCGCTCTCTCACTGAAGGAATATTTCCTCATAGATGGAAATCGGAACACATCATACCTATACACAAGTCAGGTTCTAAATCTGTCATAGAAAACTATAGAGGTATCTCAATGTTAAACACTGTTGCAAAAGTTTTTGAATGCATAGTATATGATGCTATTTATCCTGTAATTTCAAGGCAAATCCCATTACAGCAACATGGTTTTTTAAAACATCGGTCGACCACAACTAATTTAACGTGTTTCTCCAGTTTTGTACTTGATAATATGGACAGTGGTGGACAAGTAGACGTCGTCTACACTGATTACGAGAAGGCGTTTGATCGTGTAGATCACGTGATTCTTTTAGACAAATTACAGCGACTTGGAATTCATGGTGATCTTCTGCGCTGGATTCAGTCTTACCTTTCAAATCGCTCTCAGGCCGTGGTGATAGGTGGTTACAAGTCGGACTTCATTAATATACCTACTGGTGTCCCACAGGGGTCCCATCTCGGTCCTTTACTCTATAATGCTTATCTATACGACATAAGCACTTGTATAAAAAATTCAAAATTTATTATGTACGCTGATGACAAAAAAGTATATGTTAAAATAAAATCCCTTTCGGACTGCTTAAAATTGCAAGAAGATCTTAAGAGCGCACTGTCAAAAAATATAACTTCATAACGCACTGCCCTTTTCCGCGCGCCCCTGACGCGCCCCTCACGCTACACTCGTCATTAAACATTTAAGATTTGAATTTCGCGCCAATGGCGCCGTCGCAGGTCAACAGCGTTCAAACCTAAGGAACAAGAAATCTACGGAGTCGCAACAACTGTTATTAAAAGTATTTTTATAATCGCTTAATATTGTTTAGTGAAAAAATGTTAAATGTTTGAATGTCAGTGTTTCATTAATTATAAGTACCTAACGTGTTATATTTTTGTATTTTTTTTAAAGTGATTAATTGTAATTGTTCTTCCCTTATTATAATTTGATCGACTTTAATAATTTGTTATATTTACGTCTGATATTTATGTTGAATTCAATGGCATTACTTATACATAGTTACTAACATATTTAAAAAACAGAGTTTGAACTTAATAATGTAGTAATAATGTAATGTATATATTTATATTTATTATTTATATATATTTATTTTACAAAAGAAAAAAAAAACAATCTTTTACAATTCCGAAAAATCCAATCTTCGTTGTCGAACTGGTTGACTATGAAGAAATAAAACGTCATCAGTACTATTATTTACTTCAAATGGTTGAATATTGATCGTCGACAAGGTAGGTGTGGAAACATTTACTATTGATGGGTCTCGAATATTTTTTGTTGTTGGGTAGCGATGATCCACCAATTCAGGCAACAAACACTCCATATAAAATGAGACAAGTTTGGGTTCCATTTCTTTCTTCCAAAACTGGTCGTCCTATATGGTAGGTCGTCCTATATATAGCTAAGAGACATTTAGTTTTCTTTGCGATATGCATTTGACCTTGGACTTGGAAATACCAATCAGAATTTTTGTTTATTTTTACCTGGAATAAGAATTGAATCAAAATATTTGAAACTCAAAAAAACTGTAACCAAACATTTTTATGATAATTAATAAGTGTTTGCCTGTAAGTGTGTAGGTGTGAATACCAAAATTTTTATGTCTATTTAAGAAGTGTATTTAAATATTTAAGCAATATCTGGAACGCTCAGTATTTACCTAATCTAGATTAAAAAATATTGAAAAAAAAACTATTTTATTATAATAAAAAGTCGAATTATAGATTCTAGGACAAGATAAGAGATTATGATGAGTCTTGTCGGATTTATAATTTGTACAAGAAAGGAGAGTTTTGACGAACATGAATTTTTTGCATGAATTCAACCTTCCGTATGCATTGTATGTAGTAACTTTTATCAGAACTCAGTCATATTTATATCTAACGCAAATATAATTGTAAATATAGTTTTATATATATAAAACTGTTCCGTTACTGACTGTTATTTATTGCATGCTGTATAACAGTGAAATATGAGACCTATATATAAGCCGACCATCAAAATGTAAACCATATTTGACGCAATAAAATGATTTGATTTGAGTTACTGAGTGACTGACAGACAACGTACAGCCTTAACTACTCGGCGTAGAGAGCTAAATTCGTAACATACATTTTTTAGGGGATGTAGAGGTGCACTAAGGAGGGAATTACCGAAATTCCCACGGGAACGGGAATTATTGGACATTTTAGTTTGTATGAAAAATCTTATTCCTTGAGTGCACGGATATGATACTTGGCATAAGAGTTCTTCAAAAAGAGACTGGTTGTGTTATGAAAGGAATTCCCGAAATTTCCATGGGAACGGGAAATATATGATGTTTTAGTTTGTATGATAAAATGTTATTCTTTGAGTGCACGGATGTGATACTTGGTATAAAGGTTCCTCAATAAGTGTCTGTTTGTATAATGGAAGGAATTCCCAGAATTCCCACGGAAACGGAAAATAGGACGTTTGAGTTTATGCGTGTACGAAGTCGCGGGCAAACGCTCGTTTTTTATAAAACTACAGATTCCTAAAATAAACAAAGAGTGAAAAATCAGCAAAAATTATTTATATAATGATGACATACTTTGTATATACAGGGTGTCCAAAAACGATCAGTTCTCGACTTCGATCGACTAAGATAAGAGATTATGATGAGTCTTGTCGGATTTATAATTTGTATCCCTACAAGAAAGGAGAGTTTTGACGAACATGATTTTTTTGCATGAATTCAACCTTCCGTATGCATTATACGTAGTAACTTTTATCAGAACTCAGTCATATTTACATCTAACGCAAATAATTGTATATTTTTTATCAAACTACAGATTCTTAAAATAAACAAAGAGTGAAAAATCAGCAAAAAATATTAATATTAATGATGACATACTTTATATATACAGGGTATCCAAAAAACGACTCGTTGGGATGACACTGGAGATAGATGGACCTTAGGACTATCTGATAACGAGAACACTATGTTTAGAAAAAGAGTGAAATTTCCTTATGTTCTTGAATTTAATTGAGTTTTTGGAAAGTAATTTCTGAAAAATTATTCTTTTTAAATGTCAAAAACGTAACTTTTAACTGATCTAAAAAATATTGTATGTTGATTATATAAGGAATAAGGAGTTTGACATCCTGAAAAAAAATAACTTTTACGCAACCTATGAAGGGTTTCAAAGATAGCTAAAACTACAGATTAAAAAAAATAGGTATGATCATTTTTTAGGGACAAAAACAACTTCAATAACGTATGAATTTTACATACCGAATTAGTCAAAGAGAGTAGTTCTTGTAAATTTTCGCCTATGTTTGTATTACAAATATTATCTTTGCCACTGTTTTGAAATGAGATTTCGGGAAGCAAATTATCGTTATCTATTGTATCCAAATGTGCGATCTCCTAAAAAACAACTTATTATATGAGAACACAAATATTTTTCACTGACGATGATAGACTTTTACTATGCAGTGTGTGGCTTGACATATAGTAATACATTAGGAATTAATACTTGACATATCGGAACGGTATCCTTCTATCAATTTAAATTACCATATCAGTTCTCGACTTCGATCGACTATAGATCGATTGGTCTGGTAACACCCTAAATAATAGAGATAACAAATTTTCGATTGCCATTTTTTGTAAATTTTGTTAGTAGTTAAAATAATTGAAGATTTCATGGTATTCCTTTCATTCAATTAACCAAGTATGCTAGAGAGATTTCATCCTTGCAATTGACCCTAACGATCGACGCAATAAAAATTTTTTTTACGGATTTTAGT
Source organism: Stenoptilia bipunctidactyla (assembly GCA_944452665.1). NCBI lineage: Eukaryota > Metazoa > Arthropoda > Insecta > Lepidoptera > Pterophoridae > Stenoptilia > Stenoptilia bipunctidactyla. The sequence continues at coordinate 16,833,512 of OX101740.1, read as the reverse complement.
CGATTTGATTCTCGGGTGAGGCGAGCGAACTTTCGAAAATCTTTGAATGCAGCTTTATTTCTTTTCCGAAATAAAGGAATATTTCGTTTGAGTAAAATTTGTTATCTCTATTATTTAGAGTACCTACTTTCCCTCCAGGTGGAATAAAAAAATCCACCCTGTATAACTATAAAAGCTATAAAATATTATTTAATGAAAGATTATTTTCTACTTAAGTTACTAAATAACACTAAATAAAATTTCTAAATAAATAATCTACAGGGTTAATTTTAATTTTTTTTTATAAAATTTTAATTAAATTAACCCTGTATAGTAATGACCAAAATTGTAAATATTAAAAAAAAACTTTATTATTTACACTGCCAAATAGAGTAGGTACGTATACAATCTAAACTAAATCAAAGCTACAGAGAAAAACTAGCTAAAACTAGAAAAACGAGCCAATATAAAAAGTAAAAACTACAGAGAAAATCATTATGTCACGTACTTCTTGTTCACTCATTGGAGCTGTGGTATTATTAGGCATTATAAAACTATTTGTTGGTATGTTTACAATCTTTGTGTAAAAATTAATTTGATATAAGAATATATTTAAAAAAAAATTAATTGTATCTTTACTAACCGGTACGGTGAATTTAAAAAAAAAACAATATTATTTAGTGATATCAGTAAAAGTATAAAATAAGTAAATAGATTAACCTTTTAACCGTAAGTAAATTAGTTAGTTCAGATGACGACTCCACTGTGCCAAAGAAGCTCTGTGCCTAAGACTTTTTATTTCTGAAAAATATTGTTGATAAGGCAATAAAAACTATTTTTTTCATATCGTAATATTGATACATAATATTTAAATACATTGAATCTCGTACTAGACTAAATCGTCACGAATTGCATAAAAAACGGCGATGTATGTCTACATCGCATTTTTATATTTGCATCCTACTCACATCGCTTTCTTTTCGTCAGAGGCATAGGTCAGGCTAATCTGGTAGAGATCGACAGTTTCATACAAATTCACATGCCGTCCATTATAAGTAGACCTCCGTCAGTCAATACCTCATCTTGCAACGTAAATTCAGTTATCATGTTTTAATATAAATAGTTTCAAAACCCACTATTGGTTTTTGAACCGATAAATGGACTAGCGCGCTATCCCTGCCGCTTAGATATAATGTTTTTATTTCCCATTATAGTCAATTATAAATTTGTACTATGTATTTTAATCCTTTATCGTACGTAAGCTTAGCACTGCCGACGACAAAGTGATACGTGTTCCCCCTTCGACGAACCGAGCGGCACTGAGCTGTCGATCCCATGAACGATCAAGATCAATATAAGGTCTTTTCCAGTGGACGTAAAGGTTAGAATTGCCTGTTCTGTTTTAACACTTTTAGCTCGGAACTAGAGGACGTAAGTCTCAAAACCTGTTTTTGCTTCTTGTAACGATTGTGTACATTTTATTGAAAATATTTTTTGACAGCTTTTTAAAACGATATAATATCTTACACTCAGAAAAATTTCATGTAGTTTGCTCCGGCAGTTTAAGAGATATATCGAGAAATCTCTAAAAAACACCTCTTTTTCAAATAAAAAAAGTATCGAACAAAAATTTGAAAAGTAAAATTTGCTTTAATACAACAAAAAGAAAAAGATATGAATAATCATTCCTCTAAATTTTGGAAACATCGAACTGCAATACAATAAAGCAAATCACTTCAAAGTCATAAGATTCTTGAAAGCAAAACCTTAATCATCTATTTCAATATTACATAAATAATAACATTACTATTAACGTAAAAAAATGTGCCTGTATAACTTTCACTCGCAAAACAAAACCAATAGAGTTTAACTACAATTTTAACGGAGAATTAATAAAAAAAACGAATGCTATTCGTGATTTAGGAGTTTACTTTGATAATAAAATGTTACTTTCTGAACACGTCAACTATGTCACCAGCAAAGCTTATAAAAATCTTGGTTTTGTTTTGCGGCAGTGTAAGGTCTTTACAAATCCAGAAACTTTAAAGTTACTCTATTTTGCCTATGTCAGAAGTATTTTAGAATACGCTGCTCCGATTTGGTCTCCACAATATATCACATATAACCATCGCCTGGAGCGCATCCAAAAAATATTCGTCAAGCATTTAAATTTCCTTAGTCGTAAAAACCCTGGATCATATGAGGAGGGTTGCAGAGAACACGGTCTCTTATGTTTAGATCAAAGGCGCAAAGTGCTGGATATGTGCTTCCTATATGACATCGTCAACAGCCGAGTGGACTGTCCTGAGTTGGTGACCATGGTGACGTACCGAACACCACCATATAGAACTAGACACACTCCTTTGTTGCACGAGCAAACACATCGCACGAACTACGCTAAGAACACAGTTATTTCACGTTTAACACATACCTATAACACAATGTTTGACCAATTAGATATCTTTGCGAGTAGCAAAATTAAATTTAAAAATAATATAATTTCTTACCTAGCATAGTTATACCAACGCTAAGTATGTAAACTGAAATCTCTGTGCGTTACTGTTACCTATATATATATGTATGTATATATTTTTTTCACAATGCATATGTGTATATGTGTATATATTTGTGTGTATGTATATTGTTATAATAATATGTTAGGTACTAATGTGTTGTAAAAAGTTTATATTTGTGTGGCCATATTTAAAATGTATATTACTAGAGTGGTCCAAACAACAATACATGCCTCGTTGTACTTATAATATGTTTTTGTGGGAAATCTGTTATTAGCCTTAAGCTTTAGAGATAAGTACTTTTGTAATTAAACTATGTAACGCTGTTGATTTCCAAATAAATAAATAATCCCAAAAATCTGTAAAAACCAGGCGATGTCAGGGGGTAACGACCGGTATGAATAACACAAACCTCAAATATACATAAAAATATCCATGAATAATGGTGAGAGGGTCTTTTCTGTACAAATAATACAGTAATAATAGAGGACTAACTTTGTCAGGTTCTAACATAGTTCTTAAAGATTTATATGCAACATTAAAATAATTCACGATTGTATAGACGCTCCTACGCACAAGCGGTTAACCGTAGGGGCGGCTATCCGCTTTTCCAGTTTAATATGCAACCGCTAGTGATAGTACGCACTTAACCGCTAATAAGTTTCAACCGCGGCAGTTGAATGGAGAGGTGGCTAAGCGCTAGTGCGTAGAATAATGTTGAACTCAAGGGCAGTATTAGTATATATTCTAATCGGCCTCATGCTTATATTTGATTTCTCGTCAGACTTCGTATGAAAGCTGATTGTTAGCCAATCAGTACTCATTCATTAAAATATAAAGATATTGTACAAAGCAAAATCGTTATCTTAAGAAAAACAAATGCAAAAAAACTCTCTTCATTTTAGGCGTATGAATTAAATGCTTTAGAAAGTGTGATGTTCTTATAAACCACCTATTCATATACCTACATATATACTGTACATTCCAGATAAGAAAATTGTGATCCCACGCCTCTAGCTAATTAAAATTATACAAATTACAAGGTACTTGCAGTTCACAGATGATTTAATAAGGGTGGCGGAAAATGATGACGTCACTATTTCCTTATCGTAATTGCACTATAATTCATTCATAAAACTTGCCTGCTGACGCCAGCACGGTGCATATGAGAGCGTTCCTCAAGCAGGTCATTCGCTCGTCTTCATGGATAATGTTGCGGTAGGACAACTCGTTGTACCTTTGCGCTGCTTCTATGAACTTTCTGAAAAACGAAAATGAAGGCATGAAATTACTGGATATCTTTGTAATAAAATCGTTTAACTTTTTTCGAAAAAATTTGGAAATATCTCGAAAACAAGACAACTTTTACTGAACCCACGTTGATGTTATCCGACAGGCCTAAAATCCATCTACCTCCAGTGTCACAGAAACGTGTCGTTTTTGGGACACGCTGTAGAAGAACGCCCAGAACAGGAACATGTTTTTTGTTTTGTGCGGGAATCGAACCCGTGACCTCACGATTGGCGTACCTAGTAGCATCTAGACCACTGTACCACGGAGACCATCAAATATTTCGACAATTTTTTTTCGTTCTTTTGTAATTTCGAGTAATAAAAAAAAATTGATTTGCTTTGGATTATGCATAAATCTTAAAGCAGAATAGCAATGGCGATAAAAAGGTTTTTCGGAAAATTAAAATTATATATCGTGTTGAATGAATTTATAAACGCAGTGATTTTAAACGTAAATGCGTTCTTGCTGTGATGGTAAATTAACAGATTTATGTTGAATAGACATATTTTTCATTTGTTTCAAATTAGTCCAGATCCAGACTAATAAAATATACCTATTGCTTTCTCAAGAATTATTATGTATACTAAAGGATTTGATTTAATAATATTTTAAAGTTTTTGCAATTAATAATCAATTATTCTTAAATAACTGAAAAAATATGCTAAATAATATCGGCCCAGTAGCTCTGTTGGAAGAGAACCCGTCCGGGAAGCGGGAGTCCCAGGTTTGAGTCCTGGTCAGGTGATTTTATTTGGATTTTATTTTTTTGTATTGAATAAATTCAAGAATTCAAAACTATTGGACTGTTTTAGAATAAAGATTGGATTTTTAATCCTTTCACTATTAAAAATCAGCATGATGCAATATTAACATAGAACACTTCATCAAATAATTCCAATTAATAGCTACAAAAGTGAAAGCAGAGGGTGACTGGTGGGTTACTTTTGTAATTTGAGGATGTCATAGTTTGAGATCATACATGAAGAGAAAAAAATATAATAAAAAATAAATATTAATTATTTACTGAGTAAAATTAACCGAAAGTTAAAGAATTGATTACACAACGCATGGTTACATTAGTGTTGGCAGCGATCCGCGATGGCTCAGACATAAGTAAAGTACATAGTAACAAAACTTTATTTATTTATAGGGAATTCTTGTGAAAAATTAAGTATCTACTTTTAATACATAATTATTACCAGAACCAAGTACAGAGTGCTCTCCTTCAGTATCTAAAATTTGTCACCAGTCACCCTGTATAATATAAATGATAACCTTACCTTCTATAATCCAGCACTCTAGCATAGCAGACTTTATAATATATCTGCAATTGTTCATTAGTTGTCTCTGCCTGAAGCAAAGAGGCCCTGTTGACAAATGCTTCGGCTTGCACCGGGTCATCCACCTCTAAGTAAAGTCTGGCGATTTTCAGGTAAGTCTCCAATTTGTAGTCCACTGAGTATTGCCTAGAAAAAAGTATTAATGGTAATATCTTTTTTTTTTTATAAGTGACTAAACCCGCGTTTGACCTCAATCTCACCATGAAATTAAGATAATTTTAGCTATTACAAGTTCAGATATGAACAAGTTATCCTGCAAAAGCATTTCTTTATTGTGCTCAAATGTAGCGCTTGCACTTGTTGTACTTGTGTTGTAACATAAACTTTACCTTAAAGGTACAAAGACTTATACATGTCTAGGACAATGATGTCTACTTATCTTCTACTGAGAATTTATTTAATATCCTACTAATATTATAATCGTGAAAATTAAGACCAATAAAGGAAGTCTACAAATTAAATATAGCTAAGTCATTTATAACTCTTCTTGCACGATTTAATCGACATACAGCGACATCTATTGAATAAAGCAAACTAAAATTTTGTATATTACTAGCTGACCTGGCAAACATTGCTTTGCCATATAAATAAAATAAAAAAAAAAAAGATGTTGGCCGATTCTCATAGATACCGGATAAGCACAAACATCAAAATCGGTCAAGCCGTTTCGGAGGAGTATGGCAACGAAAACTGTGACACGAGAATTTTATATATTAGATAAATGTGAAAGTATGGATGTATGCATGTCTGAATGTTTGTTACTCTATCACAGCGAAACGGCATAATGGATTTGGATAAAATTTGGAATAGTGATAGTTTACAGTCTGGAATAGCGAATAGGCTACTTTTTATCTCGATATTCCCGCGGGATTTGAAATGGCGCGAGTAAAACCGCGCGAAACAGCTAGTAATAAATAATTTAACTCACTTTTGACCAGTTTCTAATGGTATGCCAACTAGAACATTAGCTGCTTCTTTCCAATTCTGATTACGTTCATAGATATCAGCTAAGTGCTGACGGATGCTGGCTACCTAAAAAGTTTATAATGTTTTAGTCAAAAATACTTTTAACTGTAGTAATTTTTGGCAACTAATTAACTAGTATTTGGTTTAGATATAAAATGAGGAGTAGACGAACAAATCCAGACTTGTCTAATAAACAATTTTTTACAGGATGGATAAAAAATTGATACAAATAGATGAAGACCAGTCAGAGATCTGAGTTTCAGTACAGTCATGAGCAATAATATAATATATACCTACGTTGTCATATTTTTGAAAATGTCTAAACTTATACAAATCCAGAAAAAAGTGTATTACAATTTTTTCTAAATTATCTAACCATTAATTTGTGTCTAAATTATGTAAGCATTTATTCCAATTATTAATGTACCTAATCGATACAAAATCAGAAATTTCTTCACACTTCCAATCTCATTTTTAACTATCCATGTAAATTTCAATAATATTCTATTTATATTATACAATTATTATGTCATGGATTCATTAAAATGATATTTCCAACAAACTATTGTGTTTCACTGTAAATAGCTTCTTATAAGGAATTTTAAAAATAAACTACTTTTTTTCTATGAAAGTAAAAAAACAACCCTATAAAAGCAAAAATATTTGATAACCTGCACAACACTGATTGAATAGAAGTTATTATATTATTATTACATAGAAATAATAAAGTATATCTAAATATACTACACATTTTTGTAAAATTTCAATAAAAATTAAAATTAATGTCGCCACATTAAATCACTAAAATAAGTACCTATTCTAAGTTATGATCAATTGTGTCAAAATAAGCTACACATTTTTTCAGCGACCGGCAACGCATTCCGCAGTCCGACCTGGCCTCTTAAAACGATTATGCTGTATACCTAAATATATAAAATTATATAAAATTAAAATTAAATTTCACAGCTAAATTGAAATTGTATCAGATTAGGTACTATTAATATTATCTCATTACGACTTTTAAATTAAAATTGGAAACTATTTTGGCTTATGAAATATTTATTGTTAATTCTGTTTATAAGTAATATTGTAAGCTGTTTGTTTCTTTAATAAATAAATAAATACCTACGAAAACTTGCAATAGGGATAAGCGCGCATTACGCTTGTATTTTGATGTCGTCAGGCGCAGCTAGATAAATATTTCCAGTGGTATTGGTATATTATTATCTTTGTAAAATGAGTACCAATAATAAGCCGTATCGTATTTCTACAGATGACAGACACATAATCATTGTTCTAAGTAAGAAGTAAGTTCTAAAATGAATAATGGTATGCAACATCAGTAAATTTACTATACTTGATGAAATCCTAATTTAAAAATTTATATTAGAATAATTTTTAATTTAAAATTAAAAGAAATAATGTTTATTTTTGTAATTTATATTTTTATTTTCTATTAAAAAAGACATTGAGCATTAAATGTAAAAACTTAACAAAATAATACATAATAATATTTTTATGGTATTTTTATACTGTAGGATAGACTTAATAGGATAAACTAATACGCTTTAGTAAACTAATTTAAAATAAGCTCTTGTTTAATTTGATTTTCAACCGATTTCCAAAAAAGAAGGAGTTTCTCAATTCATCTGTATGTTTTTTTTTGTGTCTTTGTTACACAATATTTCGGACAATTATGAATTGGTTTTGAAAATTGTTGTTGCATATGATAGAGGATACTTCATAGTTGGTCCCATTTAAATTTCATCGAAATCGGTTGAGTACTTCATTGAAAATTTCAATCTTTTGATAAAATATGTATGATTTCGGAGATTACATTCTCAACTCAGCCAAAATTTTGACGGGAAGTCGGTTTTTTAATGCTCTGCATTTGTTGATTATGACAAAACTCTTTCGGTGTTTTGCAGGTCATTAAAGGTCGTTTTATTACTCCCATTGTAAAAAGTAATTTACATACAAAATGTTTTAAAAGAAGCCAGTCATAGTGAACCTCAATTGTTTCTTAGAACTAACATTTTAATGAATTTATAAGATAACTAGCTTTATCCCGCAACTTCGTATGCGCTTAACTACCCTTCTCGTGGAAATTTCAGAAACTATACAACCAGACACCCACTGAAAGAACCTTTATACCAAGTATCACACCCATGCACTCAAGCTAAAAACTAAAAAGTCCAACCCCTTCCTGTGGGAATTTCGGGAATTCCTTCCATAATACAAACAGACACTTATTGAGGAACCTTTATATCAAGTATCACATCCATGCACTCAAGGGATGGGATTTTTTCATACAAACTAAAACATCATATATTTCTCGTTCCCGTGAGAATTTCGGGAATTCCTTTCATAATACAACCAGACACACATTGAAAAACCTTCACACCAAGTTTCACATTGGTGCACTCAAGGAATAAGATTTTTCATACAAACTAAAAAGTCCTATATTTCCCGTTCCCGTGGGAATTTCGGGAATTCCATCCTTAGTGCACCCCTACATCCCCTAAAGAATGTATGTTCCAAATTTCAGCTCTCTACGCTCAGTAGTTACGGCTATACGTTATCTGTCAGTCACTCAGTACCTCAGTCACTCAGTCAGTAACGGAACAGTTTTATATATATTGATTGTTTACATATTATTGAAATTTTCATGGATAGTTAAAAATGATGTTGGAAGTGTGTAGTTATTTCTGATTACATTAATATGGAATAAATGTTTATTTTGACACAAATTAATGGTTAGATAATTTAGAACAAATTGTCGTACACTTCTTTCTGACTTTGTATAAGTTTAGATATTTTCGAAAATGTGACAATGTATGTATATTATTGCTCATGACTGTACATGTAAGCTCTATTAAATGTTCGAACATGTTTATCAAAAAACTGAATGTTCTAGTTTACTTTTAGAGGTATAAAAAAATAATAATAAAAAGTGATTGCATGGATAAGTCTGGATTTGTTCGCCTGCTCTTCAAATAAGACATGATATAAAATAGAATTAAAGTATTGATTGCACTGTAAAACTACATAACATACCTGCTCTTCAAAAGAGATGACCCGTGGTTGAATGACATCTAAGGCGAAATGGGAAACATCTTGGGAAACATTGTCAGGCAGCAAAGCCAAGTGTGTGCTCACATCAGTGAGTAACTGTCGAGATATTACTAAGCTAACATTTTCATTTACAACTGAAATGGAATATAAATATTTACTCTAACTGAATATTGATTACTTTGCTTGTATTGCTGGAACAACTATATTTACTTCAAGTATATTAATCAAGAAAATCTTGATGAAATGAGTTGTCACTGTTACTTGTGTACCCATGATCATAAAATTGTGTTATTGAGATAAAGCTGATATTTTTTTTTTAGTATCAGCTCTCGTTATGGGGCTGCATTGTTAAAATAATTATTGTAAGCATGTCAATAAGTGAGTTTGGTTAAAGCAGAAAAAAGTTGCTTATTTCAACAAACATGGGTCATTGGCAACATTATAATAATTCTATATATTTCGATAGAACAGATTCAAGCAATTCAAACTCATTATTTGTATGTATAATTGAAGGTTTTTATTGATTATGGTTTTTCTGTGGTGGTAGTTTGAAAAGCATGCAATAAGTAATATACTAACTTGCTTCAACAAATGCTTTTAGTGATTCTGGGAGCTCAGGTTCAGTACTTTTGAGTATTTCCAGTAACACATTTCTGTACCTACAACAATAAAATGAATTAGATAGAAATGAAAGTGTACAGGTTGTAGACTTATTAACTTTAAGTTGGCGCGGCGTTGTGACATCAACAAACATACTTTTCAGCTTGATCTTTATGCAATCCGCCTGAATTTCGGAGCTCACTAAGATACTGTCGAACACCTTGTAAAGTAGGAGGAGGCATGGTTCCCCAGGGTAATTAATATAAAATCGCAAGAAAGAAAATACAGTACAATTACAATAAAAATAATTCAATCACTGATGGGATGGCGTCGATTGATTGACAAACCAAGGCCTGTAAATTATTGTTATGAAGTTGGCACTTTAATTTTGCTGTTACATAAATAAGCGAATGCGTCTTCTTCCTAATCACGTATCATACCCTCTAGCTAGACAGACTCTTGAGTTGCTCTTGCTTGAGTATCATAGATGAATATAAGTACTAAAGTATAGATGACCGTCTCGCGGTTTTTGCACTTTAGCGCCATACAGTATTCACTCTAGGAACCTTTTTGAGCAAAACAACCCTAGAATGCAGCCCGGCCGTACCGCCACTTTCAAATTTTCAGAAATTCGTAGTACCAGTTATTACTATTGTGCAAACTGCGCAATACTAATAAGTTGAAATAAACTGCACAAAGCATGATGCGAGTTGGGAGTAATAAAAAATATGCATCTCAGACACTTATTTATTTTTTCTTAATTATTTGTGTTTTATATACTTAATAATTATAGATTTTTTCGGGTCGTTTTCGTCAAACTCAATGTTTTTGCCACACAAATTGTTCACCTCCTTGCACCAGTCATTCAAGGTCAATGCAATTCCTTTTCTTAACTCACTATCTCACTGGAAAGTCAGCATCCTATGTAAAAATATCACTTCACAAAAGTAAAATCTTTGATTTAAGATCGTAAAAGCGCGAGGGGTGAACACTCCACTCAACGTACTTTGTATGTAGAAAACACTAACAAAAGAATTCAGCGACAAAAAACACACAGAAAAATAAGCAAATGCAACGAGTGCAAAAATTTTATTGGTTGAATATATAGTATAAATACGCTGCCTGGTACTATAGATATATCGATATCGAACACAGAAAAAAATACAAAAAGTTCCAGTAGTGCCCGACGCGTAGCGCTAGTAGTAATAGTATTTTGGCATTTGTATGGAAGACAAACTAGCATGGCCGTGACCAGGCGGGTAACAGTTGCATAGAAATGCCTCAGTTTGTGCCATTTGAATCTAGTTCGACAAAATGTGACCTGATGATGATTTTGACAGTAGTATGTAGTCTTTAATGACTTATATTATTCCATATGGCAGAAATACTGATATCGTGCGCAAGCGTTTTATCTTTGATTTTCGTTGTATTTTTCAAATTATACAACTTCTGCGAGAATTTACAAATACTGTGGACTCTTTCTGAGTTTTTTACATTTTATGAAAGATATCATTGAGTCTGCAACTCGTGCAAAAGGAAGGGATAATAAATACGCCATTGATATATAAGTGCGTACTTGTGTGTAGGTACCTGCGTATGTGTGGGTGTGAAGTTGCTGGAGTGAAAATGTACAGGAGCTTCAAAATTAATTGTCCAACTTTTCCCCAAGTGGGCTATATTTTCTCTTCAGCTGGGGCTCCGGTTTTTATTGAATAAAAAATATTTTATAAAACGTCCTGTAGCTTCTGTTTGGAATCACGCAGAAACAAGTTTATTGTTATTTATTAGTTACTAACTAAACATCTATATGTAAAGAAAACTGTAAAGAGTATTGAATTCGGACCATTGCGTTTTTTACAATCGTTGTTCGAAGAAGTAAAACTGGATTTTCAGAAAAAAGTAATAACCCAAATATTTTAAAAACTTTCGGATGACATGATTTGGGCGCAAATGATTGGAAATGACTTTTTTTACGTGGAGGCCATGTGACGATAATTATATTGCTGAACGCATCCATGTTTGACATTAATTTTATATTGTTGCTAGTAATGACTGTCAGTCATCTATCACTGTCATTTATGAAATTGAATGAAGCGCCTTCCATAGTAAAGTTTTGTCTCAATTTATAGATTTTAGTTTTTCTATTTATTTAGAAATACTTCTTTCAATGCATTATAAACTTTTTAAACATGAAATTTTAATGTTACTTTCATAATTTTTTCTGAGCGGCGCTTTTAAAGACTTTTAAGTTTCTGAGAAGTGTAGAAATTGTTTGTTTTCAACTGTGTCGTAAAGTGACTTATTATTTGACATTCATTAAATGGCGGCCGATTTTGAACTCCAAGAATATTTATAGAAATATTTGTTTTCTATGAATTCCTGATGAATTAAATGGTGTTTGAATGTGACTTTAATTAATTCTAAAGTAATCATGGATCATAATCTTGACTTGGATAACTCTAGCGGAGTAAGTATCGAAGCTTCAATAAATTCAGTACATAACAGTACGAAAGGGTTCTATTATTTTGTTGTTTTTCTTTATTTAACTTTGTTAATTTGTTTTCAGGTAAAGTTTGATCATGCAGAGGATGGTGTTATTAATGAGGTGGACATAGGCATTGGACATATAGGTGAAGATATTCCCATGGAATTTGAACATACCATTGAAGAGCAACCATTGCTAATTGAATCTGGAAATGAGGAAATAATAGGTAAACTAGCTTTATTAGCTGGGGAAAAATATCCAAAACATTTATATCACTTACTATTAGATTGTCAACACCCTTATTGTTACAGCAAGCATATTTTATTTGATTAAAACCTGGACTTGGTAGAATGCATTATTATTATATAAATAGTTAATGGCCATACATTATTAAACAAATTGGGTCGGTTTTAGAATAGTGACACCGGATTTCGGGGATGGTGGAGGGTGAATTTTGTAGGGAGTGATCTCCTCTTTCCAAATATACTATTCCCTCCGCGCGCGGACCTTTACTTTTTTTTTAAAAGCCGATTTTGTGTTCGTCAAACGGAACGTAATTATTAATTATTTTTAAGCAAAAAAGTTAAATCAAAAGCAATATATATTAGAATTCACTTCAATTAATAATTATACATAGAATTAAAACACCATAAAAAGGCAATATCTACAAATTTTATTTTTAAGTATCCCATTTAAAAGTTAATTAGTGTCCAAAGAATTAGGATTAGATTTGACTTTTAAAACTTGAAGCAATTTTGATCATATGTGGTTCTTAGAACTTGAGCTTTTCATCAAAGTTGACTCTGATTATATACATCCCAATTTTATCAATTGGAGGCAACCATGCGAGCTGGAGCGGCTGAGGCTGGTTGCACAGAACCGACATGGACCGGTTTGGTTAGGAGGTTAATGCAAGGAGCGAAGCAAAGCGGTCTATTTGGTAGAAACTTGATACTCCGAAACCTATTTGGGATAACTGACTTCGCAGAAACTTCTTTAGTCGATCATTAATTAGGCATAAAAAATATTTGACATAAATATTTTTAGGCATAATGTGCTTATGACCGAATTTAGAATGGCATACATTTAAGATAGTAGAATTTTTATTGGCATATTTACCTTTGGCATAGTTAAAATTTTGTATAATATCATTTAGCATAACGTTCATTTAGAGTACAGATTATTTGGCATACTTTGACTAGGCATACTATGAAGATCATAGAATTTCAATTAGAATAATAATAATAATATAGAACTAGGTGCAGCCGCACACCGGTGGCTAAACCTAGGTGTAGCCTAATCACAACCCCCTTAACCACGACCCCTTAACCTGGCTTTGCCATAGTTACCATCGACTCAAGAGTGTATATAAAAAGCCGAGCGTAGCGAGGCGACGATCATCCGAGCGCAGCGAGGTGATCGGCCACCACAACCCCGAAATGGATACACCTAGGTTTAACCACATGTGGCCGGCTGCACCTAGTTTTAGCCGGCTAAAAGTATAAAAGATGATTCTTGCAGTAAGCATTATGCGAAATGATGGTTCTACTTTTAAATTGTTATGGATAAGAAATATATGCCATAAGATGAATCTGGTTTTGAACTTTCTGCGATGTGATGATTATACATTGTGATTATTATGGATACCAAAATTATGCGTACAGATAATTCTGACTTACAGAATTATGGGTTTCAATGTATGCTAAATGAGTTAATGCCCAACGATATTCTGCGAAAAGAGGTTTATGCTATTAGTTGTTATGCAATAAAAAATTATTACTTAAAAAGTTCTACTATAATAGGTGTACCCTGATTATATACATCCCAATTTTATCAATTGGAGGCAACCATGCGAGCTGGAGCGGCTGAGGCTGGTTGCACAGAACCGACATGGACCGGTTAGGTTAGGAGGTTAATGCAAGGAGCGAAGCAAAGCGGAGCTCCTTGCATTAATCTCCGTGGTTATTTTTTTTATAATCGCACAAAACAGAGTATATCACATTTTCAATATTTTGTCGCGATTTCGTGCGTCGAACTAATGTAATACACTCATTTCAAACCATTTAGAATGGGTTTTTTTATCAGTTATCAACCCTTTATTACATTATTGTTAACTACAATTGTTAAAGACAAAACCAATTTTTTGACCAAAATGATCAAAAAGTTGAAAGAAACTAATGAAAAGCTGACCCTAAACTATTTCTAACTTGATATTCGAGTTTGACATTAATTTTACATTTCACATTACAATCTGCAGTGATTTTTCGGAAAAAATATAACCTCAAAATTGAAACTTTAAAAATTTATATCTCAGAAACTAGACGTCTGCGCGGGGGAGGACCACCGGGGGAGGGATGTATACTCCCCCCCCCTCCCCCCTCCCCCCCCAAACACCCCAAATCCGGTGTCAACATTCTAAATTAACCCCAAAAGGCATTACAGGAAACAACTCAGCATAAGCATTGCTGCAGGAAGACTGTAGCGCTGCAGTGATTTTCAGTTATATCCTGACTTAAATTAACTTATATTTAAAAAAAAATAAAAAAAAAATATACAATTTCAAAGTACATACAATTAGTAAAAAAAAAATAAACATACATGATAACCTTCTTTTATAAATTATTAAATAAAGTGTCAGTCTATGTTAGTAAATTGTTGAATGGTAGAGATCCCTCTATATCTATGTAACGCCGCCTTTTGTATCTTTTGTTCCATGTTGTTTGTTTTCCACTTTTGTTATTGTACAGTAAATAATAAAAGAGTAAATAAATAAATGTACTGTGATTGATGGCGAGATTCACTGAATGAGAGGGCTTTTACTCCTCAGGCTCCAAGCGGTAGCCGGTTACTGCGCCTTATATAATGGCACTGTTTACTCAAACCCCAGGTGGTAGCCGGTTACCACATTCCTGCATTTGATTAATTTACGGAATGATATACAGCATTCCATTAAATACTACCTAAAATACTTGAAAATAGAACTCTTTCTTAATTTGGATTTATAAAAAAACAGTGGTTATGTAATGTAAATACTAAAGTGATATTTATTTGATTAAATTGAACTAAAATTGCAAGTTATTAAAAGCCTAAGTTAAAATAAAAATAAAAAAAACACAATAACTGTAATGTTAGTTTCAGATTTCATGGGAAGTCAGTTCACTCTGCAAGACTATTCAGGGAATGATGATCCAAGTATTGGATCTAATGATTTTCAAATTAGTTCTGGTGTAAGTATCTCATATCTATTTTGTATAGGTTTATTTAGTTATGATTCAAGATGAAGGAAAAACATTACAATGAAAAAACAATCTCATAAATGTTTGCTTAAAATAAATTGTACTAAAATTTCATTTGTTTGCCTTCTACATACATTATTCTAAGGAAGGAAACATTCACCTGTGGCTTGATAAATGATGTTTTCATCAGGATAGTTTCGCACAAAATCTTTTCTGACTTGAAATAAACAGACTGATACTGCAACTTGGTCTTGAAAGAAGACTAAAGAAGGTCTTGTCCACCTACCAAAAAGAGCTCATACTGACAAGAGCATACTGAGGGAAGGCTCTTATCCAAGTATCTGAAAGATATCCCAGATGATTATGATCTATAAACATGGGAAACCTGCCAATGAGATCTCTTACTGACCTATTAGCCTTTTGCCAATCTTGTCGAAAGTATTTGAGGAAGTACTTCTCCAATGCTTGTTGCACAGAATGGAGTCAATAAAAGTAGTTCCAGACCACCGATACAGATTCAGACGCAATCATGGAACTTTAGTAAAAACGATTCACAGAGCAGTACACAGTATTAGAAAATTGCTGGAATTGAAAGAGTACAGCTTCTCAGCATTTACTTAACATCCAACAGGTGTTCTACAAAGTTTGGTAAGATGGACTTGTCTACAAAATAAAGAAAGTATTGCCACACTTATACTGTCCCATTTTAAAATCTTGCCTGCAAGGAAGGATTGTCCAAACGAAGGATAGGCCTATCTCCATACTCACATGCCGATCCAGAAAAAGCATCTTAAATGCTACAAAAACGCTTAGTCAACATCAACCAATGGCCTAGAATAATGCAGATTAAGGCTGTTGCTGCCAAATCCACCCATTCAATGTTGAAACTGCCCACAAGTGAAATTAGGTAATGACATCCTACATCTCAGCAGTAGAGTAATGTATCTCTGCTTGCACATAGATAGAAGGCTAATCTAGAAAATACATCAGCTAAAAATACAGAAGAAATGAAAATGAAATTCAGGGAACTATAGTGGCTTCTAGGAAGACACTCTTCTGTATCGACAGAACAAACTGCTTGTCTACAAAGCAGTACTTAAACCTGTGTGGACATACGGCATCCAGATTTGGTGATCTGCTTGGAAATCCAATACCAGTGTAATATAACTACTTCAAAACGGCATCCTGAAAAGTATCTCAAACATGGCTTGGTTTATTACAAATAAAGAACTACATTCTGAGCTTGAAATGAAGACTAAATAACATGAAATCAGTGATTAGATAACATGAAATGCGAGCAAGTACAAGGACTGCACCAACACTCACCCTAATGAACCGGTTTCACAGCTCCATATTATCCTCTAAGTGACACCTCTAAAAAAGCAACACATCATGGACCAGGCTGAGGCATGATATTCTGAAGTTCAATGAGGAGAGTATACTAGAACTCCCTTCTGCAAACGAAATTATCTCTAATAAATCCGCTTATAGTAAGTAGGTAACTGATTGCAGATAAAGAATACATAAAAAAACCTTTAATAATGTACACACTGTTAAAAACAATCACTCCTGCTGCCTTATTGTATATCTCAAAGCGTGATTTGTGATCCCAGGATGCAATTAGCGAAAGAGTGATTTGTGATCCCAGGATGCAATTAGCGAAAGAGTGATTTGTGATCCCAGGATGCAATTAGCGAAAGAGTGATTTGTGATCCCAGGATGCAATTAGCGCAACAGGTCGCGCACGTGGGGTGACCACTCTCGAACGATAAAAGCGAGGCAACTACTAGAAGCTTGATAATTTTTGAGTTTTTAGAAAAATATTATAATTTTGTCATACTAATTCTTAAAATATTTCATGAAACTCCTAGCACCTAATAGTATAATATAATATATAATAATAGTAAATGTACCTAACATTATAATGCTTATAAAAATATGTGTTATCAAATAATTTAAATAGTATAATATTACTTTAAGTAGAGGATAAGTTTAGGATACTATGGGACGGACATATTTAGTTTCTAAACAAAAGTTCCTAAACCAAAAATATATAAAAAAAAAAAACAACCGTGATTTAGGTTTCGCATAAACAAAAAATATGTTGTAAGTATAATAATAAATACCCTAACATTATTTGTATTTGCAGGAAATGGTTACACAAAACGAAGAAAGCATGGATTTTAATATTCAAAATAAACAAGTTCTACCTAAAACTGTTGTGTCTTTGAAACCCAAGAAGTATATTACAGTCAAGGTAAGCTCTAAACATTTTAAACATTTCTACTTACTCTAAAATACATAAATTTGCAACCAATAGTAGTTTAAGTTCTACTTTAATCTTGAATCTTCCATGGAGGTTTTTAATTTTTTTTGAATGTTTATGAAAAGTATTTTTGTTTAAACTAACAAGTAAAAATGTTGTGATGGGAAGCTAGGTAGGTAAAATATGCGAAACTTGCTCGTAATATATTTGAAAAGTACATTACCTAGATAGGCCAAGCCTTTAAGTTTGGTATGTATAAGGTGGGTGTACCATGGAAGGCCACCTTAACGAATAAACTGTTTTAATTCGTTTATTTACGGCATAAATGCAAGAAATAAATTGTTAAGTAATACTTTGTTTTATTGTCTAACATAGAATTAAATTATTTTTTTCTAGATGTTATCACTACTGAAAAAACTTATGTTTCATAAAATCTTCCATTTAGCCTTACTGGGAACAGGCTTCCAAGGAAGGCCAATATTATAAATGTTTTCTATTTATAATATTGGTATTAGATTTTTTTCCTAATACTACAGAACAATCACTTTCATTAAACGCCTTAAATCATGTAATTATCTAAAAAAACTCATTGATTTTACCTAGGACATCATCATATAACTAATAATTTAATTATCGAATTGTTTTAAAATTAATAATAATCAGTATTAATATACTTATATGTTATACTAGCTGCTGCCCGCGACGTCGTCTGCGTGAACGCTATGCAGCACCAAACGCACCTACGATTATAACACTGCTAGCGTGATGATATGTAGCCTATATGTTGACCCGACTTCTTAACTATCTTCATGCCAAATTTGAAGTAAATCCATGCAGTACTTTTTGAGTTTATCCCGGAAAGACAAACAGACAAACAGACAAACAGACAAAAATTCTAAAAACTATATTTTTTGTTTCTGTTTCGATTGTAGATCATACCCCAAGTATTCTTTTAAAAAAATATTCAATGTACAGTTTTGACTTTCCTACCATTTTATTATATGTATAGATTATACGGGTTCATTTGACAACATCTACCAAATTTTTTTTACGTAATAAGTATCTATACATATAATAAAATGGTAGGAAAGTCAAAACTGTACATTGAATATTTTTTTAAAAGAATACTTGGGGTATGATCTACAATCGAAACAGAAACAAAAAATATAGTTTTTAGAATTTTTGTCTGTTTGTCTTTCCGGGATAAACTCAAAAAGTACTGCATGGATTTACTTCAAATTTGGCATGAAGATAGTTAAGAAGTCGGGTCAACATATAGGCTACATATTATCACGCTAGCAGTGTTATAATCGTAGGTGCGTTTGGTGCTGCATAGCGTTCACGCAGACGACGTCGCGGGCAGCAGCTAGTCATTAATAGAAACCATTTTTGCAAAAAAAAAGTAGTTATTTTTTTACACGGAAATTCATATTATTCACTAAAATGTTAAGCACAACATGGTCATATTATTTTACGAATGAATACTATAAAGACTACGCGCAGTGGTACAACTTGTTTAACCGAATGAATTACATCACAGACGTCTAAATTTTCAAAAAACAATCGTATCCTCTTGACAGTGCCATTACATCGAGCAGGTAAGATACCGACATGTTCGCACGTGAACGAAACCGGCCGGCGGCGCCGTCGCAAACCCGGAAACACTTGTCTGTTGCCATGACCTTCAGTCGCTCGCGCATTATCGGCGGAAGTGCACGCGCAGCTTGGTAACGCAGCTGCGTTCGCGAGAGCCCGCGAAACCTGCGCCGCATGTGTTTATTAGACAGTGAGTCGTCGCTAACTATCGATAATGTTTACAAATAGGGAATCGTTTATCAGAACGAAGCTCGAAACCTTTCTGATTTAAAAAACCAAATAGTGTGTGAATTAGCCGTGAAGAATGTAGTAAAATAGATGATAATAAAAGCGACACTCAAAAAACCTTAGGTATGTTGGGTTGGCGCTCCAAGGGCGGCCGTTACGTAAGAATTGCCATGATGATCGCTGACCTCCGGTAGGAGATGGTACCGAAAGAAGAAGAATCTTCGAAAGTCTACATCATGATAAACCCTGATATGCTGATAGATCCATGGTTGTTACAGACAATAGCGGTACATCTAGCAAATAAGGCAACTGACACTCGTCCAAAGTTGATTGCACGAATGCTACCTAAACCTGAAGTTGCACAGCCAATACAAGTATGAATTTGGGTATAGGGTCGCCTTCCCCGTTTCTACCTTTTAATTTTTATATATAAAAAAGAACCTCTTTTAATATTTTAAGATGAATTTTGTAATTACGACTACACTACTATTACAAAGCCGTAAAGCTTGCTCAATTTCAAAATTACCTAAAAATAATATCAAAACTATTAAGTATAATGAAATGTACAAACTTTTCAATTTACTAAGTACTCATGTATGTTTGTTACAGACATCGGATCTAACAAACAAGTCTACAGTGCCCCGTCCCGTGGCAATTGCGCCGAAGCCGTCTAAAAGCGACACTATTCAGGCTGGGCGCGGGAAACCCATCGTCATACCTTCACAGGGCATAATGGTTGCTCCTAAGTCAGCGGGGAAACAAATATTAACGTCTATACAGAATGCTGTGATAAGTATGTTGTTTAGTTTAATTCATTTATTGCTCAATGTATGGTAAAAAATAGTTGTTTACAATTTATAATTAATGTCCCACATAAAAAAATTGGTAATCAGCATGCAATGTTATTTTAACAAAAGAAAAAAAATAATCAATAAATTTAAATGATAAGTTATATAAATTAAATTGATCAAATTAGAAAATTATTCTTTTATATTTAAAAAACCTTGCAATTTTATTTTTTCAATTTATATTGAAAATATTCATTAAGTGAGTAAAAACATTTTTCTTTTAACCACCTTGACAATTCGGTTTTCAACTTATTTGTCGACAATAATTTGAATCGGCTAGGTAAAGCATTGAATATTTTTACACACATAGCGTTTCATTTGTTAATATATATGCACATGTCCAACGAAATGATTTATTGATTCATATTTGATTACCTACAATACATATAACTTACCTCACCGATTGGAAAAACCATTAGAATTAATTATCTTATGATAATTCACTCACTTTAATCGGATTCTTAATAATTCAAAAATAAAAAATATTGCGTCAATGATGCGTTAATCATAAGAATTTTATATTTTCATGTTGGGTTAAATAAAATATGTATATGTACGGTTCATTGAACGTACAGTCAATCGCGCAATACCGTCCTACTTTGGTCACATGATGCGGGCACGCGTCACGTGCCCCTAACATAATAAATATCTTAGGCATATCATAATTAACGTGCATGCTCTTACCAGCAATCTTATTCACTACAACAATAAACTCAACTCAACTATCTGTGGTGTTTAACTCAAGCTCCCCGTATTTACATTTTCATAAAGAAACTATACAATATAAAAATAATTAACGCATAATATAATATGCGCTGTCAAATCCGTAAAAAGTGAGTGCAACAATACTAAATAATTTTGTATTGCTTTGTTAGCTAAAGCTGGCGTCTCCACAGTACTCACACATATGCAATTTCGCTATACAGTATGTTCAAAAATAAACGATTTTAATTCAAAATGCGACTCCTGTTTAAGTGTTGACTAGAGTTAGGTTTTTGTAAGATGGGCGCGTTGTAGATAAATAAATAATTACATAATATGTTATAATTTATTATGCCTTATTCTTTAATCTTAATTTAATTCTTGCATTTATTTTATGCAGGTGCGATCGATTTACAAACTATTTTAGAGCGCAATTAGGCAATCTTGATTATTGACAAATACGGTAGATGAAATATGCTGCCAACTACGAAAAAAACACACTTCTATGATTTTTGCGTTCACTGCAAATAAATAACCCAAGATCACGCTGTATTTATAATCAGTAGAAAAAGTAAGACAATATTTGTCCCCTTCACACTCATAAGCTAAACCGCGCGAGAGAGACGGGCTGACTTTTCATGATGCGCATACAATACGACGTCACGCCATGCGCTTATTCACAGACAACACACAAGAGAAATTTCTTGAAGGCGCGGTTTTTATTAATTTAGTTATAAGTCTGACTATGTGATTTTTATCTTTTATTTTATATTTACATATATTTTCCAACTTTTTTAATTTCAGAGCAAGTAGGCAATAGCCAATCTTCGTACCCAAAATTGAAGCTTGTAACTTCGGGAGGTAATTTGCAATATGTAGGTATTCCTTTTAGCATAGAAAATAAATAATAAATAAGTATTTCTGAAATTCACACATTATCTAGCCCAAATTAAGCTTCTTAAAGAACTTGTGTTATGGATACTAGATAACGCATAATAAACTTAAGAAACATAAAAAATAAAATATATGCATATTTTTTTTAGCAAATATACTTAAATATTAGTATACTTATCTATCAGTTAATATCTGTGTTCATCACACAAATATCCACCGGCACCAGACTTCGAACCCAGGACCTCTGACGTAGAAGGCAACAATTGTCAAAATCTGTATT
The DNA here is from genome assembly GCA_944452665.1 of Stenoptilia bipunctidactyla. Classification (NCBI taxonomy): domain Eukaryota; kingdom Metazoa; phylum Arthropoda; class Insecta; order Lepidoptera; family Pterophoridae; genus Stenoptilia; species Stenoptilia bipunctidactyla. Next base: position 16,811,211 of record OX101740.1, on the reverse strand, counting down.
ATTTATTAATTGTGCCTTCTGTCCCAGTAATTTTAACATGCGTTAAACGTCATAATTATCAAAGGCATGTAAAAACACATTATTGACACTATCTATAAACATTATGCCTATCCGCATCAAAAAAAAATTGGTAGAATTATAATGGACGTAAGGGCCAATTAATATTTCGAGTGGAAAAAATACCTGGAATGACAAAATACTGGATATTTTGTCATTCCAGGTATTTTTTCCACTCGAAATATTAATTAGATATGAAAACATTAAATTAAGACAACAAGTAGTTCGTCTAAGTAGATTTGTTTTCAGGGTCATATTTGTTTACCGCCAGATACCGGCAGATACAAATGTATATTATCTGCGGAATCTATGTTACTTCATAAAAATTGTACACAAAACGATATTGACATACATCTGAATAGATGCAGATATCTGACCGCATTTGCATAGTGTGTGATCCGCTTTACGAACATCATATAGATTCTATTTATGAGAAAAAAAGTTGGAATGTGTGTAAGATTTGAAAAAGATTTTGTTTATTACGTTTACAGGCTCAGATAATACCTGCGAAATCTCAACTCGTAGATCAGAACTTGCAGAGCACGGATAGTAGCAGCAATGTTGTCACTAAGATTTTTGTTCAAGGTAATTTCTCGTTTTATCATAAATGCAATATTAACTGTGCGTCTGAATATTATTACGCTTTCACGCTTAAACCACTGTATCGATTTTGATGAAATTTTGGACAAACATAATTATATCGATAGTCTCCTGTTATTCCCGTCGTCGTTTATCACAAAGAATATTTCACCATAATACGAGGGTGGTCCGATATGTACATAGGCTACAAAAGAAAATAAAAATGTTGTAAAAGTGGCAATTTATTTTTCAATTTATTTGTTTCCTTTTAGCGCGATACACTTGACCTAGCGATGCTCCAACTTCTTCGACTTTCTCGAGGTCTGCAAAGTAGGCCTGCGTAGCGGCGATGACCTCCTCATCTATTTATGTATTTATATTCTAGGTTCCCCCCCTAGTTCGCTACATGGTATCCCATAATACAAGCTATGCTTACTTTGGGCCATTTAGTTGGTGTGATTGTCTGGGATTTTTTTAATTTTTTTATTCGAATGAAATTTCTGCCCAGCGAGTGAATTTTTCAAGTTTAAAAACAAAAAGAAATCACACGGGGCCAAATCTGGAGAATACGGTGGATAGGGCAGCAGTTCGTAGTCCAATTCAACCAGTGTGGCAGTGGCGAGGGCGGTGTGAGCCGGTGCGTTATCATGGTGAAAGAACACTTTTTTCTTCGCCCAGTGGGGCCTTTTTTTCTTCAATTCGGCGTCAAACCGGCCTAGTAATTCGGCATAGTACAACCCTGTGACCGTTTCACCCTTCTCCAGGTAGTCGATGTGGATCACACCTTGTGAATCCCAGAAAACGGTGGCCATGACCTTTCCGGCCTATGGGACTTCTTCGCTTTCTTCGGAGCACGTTCGCCGGGTGCAGTACACTTTTTTGACTGTTCCTTGGTCTCTGGTGTGTACCAGTGGATCCATGTTTCGTGCACTGTCACGAAACGACGCAGAAACTTCTTCAGATTGCGCTTAAACATCGTCAAACACTGCTCTTAAGTGGTCTTACGGTTGGCGTTTGTTTTCCGGAGTGAGCAAACGCGGCACCCATCGCGGCGACAGCTTTTTATGCCCGAAATTTCGTGCAGGATTTTACTCATGCGATCTTTTGAAATGCCTACAGTCTCAGCTATCTCGCGCACCTTTAATCGGCGGTCAGCCAATACGAGGTCATGGATTTTTGTCACGTTATCCTCCGTCGTAGCCGTTTTCGGGGCACCTTGGCGTGACTCATCAATAACCGACGTGACACCGCGTTGAAACTCGTTAAACCATTTTTTTATGATTGTCATCGAAAGAGAAGAATCACCTCACACATCAACCACACGCTCTTTAATTTCGCTGCGCGATTTCCCTTCCAAGAACAAGCATCGAATCACCGACCGATATTGCTCTTTCTCCATTCTTCTAAAATCCCCGGGTACTCTCGCTTCCTCACACGGTCAAAACAAAACTACAAGTCCGATCCGGCTGAAATTTTGTCAGTAGCCGTCTACAAGAATGCACTACACAATAATAAATAACTCTTGCGAATCTGGCGCCCTCAGGCGGTAAGGCTAAGTACTTATCGGACCACCCTCGTATTTATATACAGGGTTAATTTTAATGAACGTGATGCTCTTGCGGGCAGTCTCTCCATATTAATCCCAACAACATTTGTTCTACGACTATTTACTAATCTTGAATATTGCCACAAAAACACATTTTTTAAGAAGTAAGTACTATGAAGCTATTATTATTATTAATATGAAGCGATATTTTTCTTCGCAAGATGTGTGGCATACCCACGCTCAGAGTAAATAGAGATACGCCTCTTAAACAGATGCTATAAATATTTTTGTATTAGGGAAAACTAAAATTTTTAAAAGTTGTAACAAATGTTGTTGGGATTGATGTGGAGAGGCTGCCTGAGAGAGGTGATGTGCTAATTAAAATTAACTCTGTATATTGTGTTATTTATTTATTTTACTTTTATAAAGAAATAAAAAAATATAATCTAGGAAAAAACGTAGTATACAGTAAATAAAAGTAGTGCGTTCATTTAAAAACGTGTTCTATAAGTATAATTAACTTGCAAAATGGCGCTGATTAAGTGAAAAAAAGTCAAAGCTATCAAAAAGCAAAGTATTTTATCATGATTTAAATTTTTTAAATAAGCTTATCATACTCTTTACTGATACAATATGTAGATTGAAGGAACGCAGTACTTTTTCTTACTAGTCTAATATGGCCTGTTTTTCAATGTTCAGATAAAATTTGTCTAACAAATAAAGTATTCAATAAAACACTTTTTAACCGGATTTATCGCGTATATTTACATTTTAAATTTTGACACGAGCTGGTCACGAGCTCACGTGGTCAGTCGCTCGTGACCACGGGGTCTGCAAATACACCGAAACGTCGAGTCAAAATTTAAAATGTAAATATACGCGATAAATCCGGTTAAAAAGTGTTTTATTTAATAGTATGAATCGCGAAAACTTAAAACAATCTATACATATAATAAAATGGTAGGAAAGTCAAAACTGTACATTGAATATTTTTTTAAAAGAATACTTGGGGTATGATCTACAATCAAAACAGAAACAAAAAATATAGTTTTTAGAATTTTTGTCTGTTTGTCTGTTTGTCTTTCCGGGATAAACTCAAAAAGTACTGCATGGATTTACTTCAAATTTGGCATGAAGATAGTTAAGAAGTCGGGTCAACATATAGGCTACATATTATCACGCTAGCAGTGTTATAATCGTAGGTGCGTTTGGTGCTGCATAGCGTTCACGCAGACGACGTATTAAATAAAGTATTACTCGACAGCTAGATCTGAAGTTTATTGTCATTATATGTCTTTGTTGTACAATTATAAAAAAATATTGAATTTTTTATTGAAAAATCAGGCCTTTAACTAGACTCATAATATTTGAATTATTAATATATTTATACATTAAAATTGTTAATTTCCAGGTCAGCAAGGCACCGATATAGCCAACCAGAGCGCAAGCATTAGTAATGCCCAGTCAACTGCGAAACCATCGAGACTGATCGCCTTTCACCAAAAAGCACCAGCTGGAAATTCGGTAATTATTGTAGTAAATAAATAATAAATAAATTATACTTACACTTACAATTTGTTATGGTTACTATACCCGGCGCGGCGAACCTTGATCCCTACGACACTGACAGTAATTTCCACAACATAACCTTGTAGTGCCGTCACCGTTACATTAGAATTGGATTGGAGGCTTCTAAAATTGGCATTTATTTATTTTACGTAGCTATATTCCAATAAAATGATATTCCGTTGGAATTATAACAATTCATAACATAAGCAAGAAATTATCTCAATCACACTTTACGTTTACGTTCTGCAAAAGTTACTTCGTAAGGTCTACGTTATGAATTCTTTGGCTTTCAGTTAAGATTACCCAGTAAATAATAAATATTTATTTTTTTCACTTCATGTATGATCGATCTCAAACTATCACGTCCTCGACGTTCGAAAGTGACCCATCTGTCACCCTGTATAGCTTTTCTTAAACAAAATATTGTGTTCCCATACTACAAGCTCTGATTAGTTTTGGGAAATATGGAGCTGGAATAAAACTCCATGTAAAAAATATTTAAATAAAATATACAGATAAAAAAATTGCGTAATTGATTGATTGGTCCCGACTGAGATTTTAAAATAGGAAAATGCTGAAGAACTCACAAAAAATAGTTTCTTTTTATCATTTTTATTTTATTTTAATATTCATATTGATATAAAATTGCAGATGATAGTATCAACGTCACCGTTGCCGCAAAAGCAACCGATAAAAGTAGCGAAGAAACAACAATTTGTGGCTATCAAGTCACCGAATACTTTGCTGTCAGGTAATCTTACATATTCCAATTATTATTATAAATAATTAAATTTATTACTATATGCATAAATTTATGCAAAGGTACGCAAAATTATACCGAATAAGGTTCGTGTTGCCGTACTTGAGGGAGTTTTGGCGCCAAACTAATGTTTGGTAGTGAATCTTGAGTGTGGCAGAAGAGACATGAAAGCAGGAATAATAACCTTGGAGATGAGAGCTTTGAGGAGCATATGTGGAGTGAAATTGTGCTATAGGGTGCGCAACAGTGAAATATGAAAGAGATGCGGATTGAAAGAAGATGTAGTAACTAAGATTGAAAAGGGTATGCTATGGTGGTTTGGACATGGAAAGGATGAGTTAAAGTAGATTTACGAAAGTGTGTGTTAAGCAAAGAATGGATGGTGTTGTCGGAAGGGGCCGCCCTAGGCGAACATATGCCGATAAAAGCGGCGACGTTCTTAAAAGGGGCCAAGTTAAAAGTATCCGTAACCGACGATCATTAAGAAAAACCGTACTTACTATATTTCGTTTACAAAACATCATCAAACATCAAATTATTTTTACAGGTAAATTCATAATCACTGGAAACTCTGCAATAAAAAGTGTTGTTACTACAAAAAGTACAGAGGTAAATATTTGAAAACTACACAGGGTTAATTTTAATTAACGCATCACCTTTTGCGGGCAGCCTCTCCACATCAATCTCAACAACATTTGTTCTACGACTTTTACAAATCTTGATAAATAACACAAAAAATAAAAACGAAAAATTTTTTGCTCCTTACTCTACATTTTGTAAGAAGGACCTATTATTATTATGGAGCGATATTTTACTGCGCACGGTGCATGGCATACCTACGCTCAGATTAAATAGAGTAACGCCTCTAAACTAAGGCTGTAAATATTTTAATGTATGGGAAAACAAAAATTTAAAAACTATTAATTTTAAAAAGTTGTTGGGATTGATGTGGAGAAGATACCTGCAAGAGGTGATGCGCTAATTAAAATTAACCCTGTGTACAATATACAGTATATTTCTTACTGCTATTTACTTTAAACACGTAGACGTGACAATAGATAATTTGTTAATTATTTTTTTGAATTTACTTATCCTCATGGTCAACCTCCTTGCGTGTGACTGTTATAGGGCCAGCGCTGCGTCAAGCGTGTTTTCGCGCGTCCCGTACGTCCGTCACTTACGCGTGACGACATTTCGCTAGTCGCTTGATTTCATTAGTGTGCTAGTACAGTCGTGTTAATGGAATGCTTAGCCCCGATTTTACCGATTTCCTTCTCAGCCTAGTCTAACAATTCTCGGCTCTGACTGAAGTAAAATTGAAGACGGTACTCGTTTTAGCGTAAGTCGAGTTCAACTAGAATTGATCGCGTTTTATTACAGGGTGAAATTGGGGCTTAACCTCTTACTATTTGGCTACCACTTTGGAGATGGGGTAACACCGTCTGCCTCAAACGCCAGTGGTTGTTTTTCACGAATTTATATTCTAGGTTTATACCCTAGTTCGCTACATGGTATCCCATAACACAAGCTATGCTTACTTTGGGGCCATGTAGTTGGTGTGATTGTCTGGGGATTTTATTTATTATATTTATGTAATCTCATTCAGTAATGTTCTAATTATGAAATGAAATACAGACTTTTATTTTATTTTATTTTACATTTTTAGGGAAACTTACGGCTATTAACAAAAATATTATATGAAATAAATAATTTTAAATGAGGCCAATTATAGGTTTCCACATATAGTAAAAAGGAATGAGAAAAAGAAAAACAATTACATTACGTAGATCACCAAAGTACTACCTATAAGGTTGTACATTAGAAATTACATACGTTTACAGTACTAATACAAAATTTAAAAACAGAACAACAAAAAACAATTACATTGCATAGGCCACTAATGCAGGAAGGTTCAGGAGTTATTAAAAAGTAATTATTATATATTTTTTTAAAAGAACGGATGCTAGTACAAAACTAGTCGATGTCAAATTTATTTGAATTTACAACATTGAATGCTTGTGAAGCTCTTATTGCAAATGAGTTTTTTCGGTAATTACTTTTAACCAATATAATAAATTAGTATGACGAGTAACTTTTTTCGGAGTGTCTAAACTTAGCATTGTCAATAATTCGGGACAATCAATGCTGCCCTGGAACACATTCATTAGGAGTGCGATGTCGGCCATTTCCCTGCGTTTATAAAGAGGAAGGAAGTGAAAATTTTTACACCTCTCTTCGTAACCATGACAGTACCTACCACATTTATATTGAACGTGTCTTAAAAATTTATTCTGAATACGTTCAATCCTAGCTATATAAGTATCATACTGAGGGTTCCATACTTGTGATGCATATTCTAGGTTGCTGCGCACGAAAGCGCAGTACAATATTTTAATTGTTTTCACATCATAAATTGGCATATTTTATTTACATACTTCTATAAGAAAATTAATAAAGTAAATTAAAGCATTATTCTCTTAACAAAACAATGCTTTAAAACAATTTTTTTATTATTAAAGTACAATGTGTCCCGACCAAGGAGGTTTCAATTCAATTTAAGTAGACATCTGTGGTGAGCGCGCTGCGCGCGCAACGCGCATGCGTGCTGGATCCGAGCCATAAACCAATAACAGGCGTTTATCACTTTGACGCTATTTCGTACTTTGTTTGTTTTATATTGCATTTTATTTAATGTAGCTACCTATAGCCATGAGATTAAATAAAGTGGTGTATGCAACTGCATATAATTAGGTATTAAAACACTCGTGTAATCTTATTTTGAAACTAAACTACACTCATGTTTTAATACCCTCTATTATATGACAGTTGCATAAACTACTATTATTAAACTTCGATTAACATCGAAAAACGATGAACGGGCGTGTAGTACACGCGGCAGCTAGCCACGTCTGTGTCGTACGCCCGTACGGCACGGACGTAGTGGATTTGTATGAACATGCGCGTAGACACGCATGACACAACGTTGGCCCATAGACTTATGGTGATATGGATATTAGGGTGACCATGAGGTTGGTGTTTTATTCTGGCTTTATGAATACAGTTTAATTGTTTTCGTCTAGGCAGTGAATTTTCCGACAAACAAAAATTGCTGTTTGTAACTTACTGTGTCACTTTTTTTTATATACAAGGTGTTCCTTTTGATTTCCCATAACTCTAGGGTATTAATGAACTAAGGTCAAAACATCTTATGTAAAACACCTTTATGCGAAGTATGACAACGTGGCATTTTCTATCCCTTTTTTATCGCTATGCACAGGTACAGTTCGCAGCGTTTTGCGTTGTACATTGTATGCAACGTTCCTCATTGTTTAAAATGTTTTTGTTGTTCATTGTATGGATTCAGTGACACGCGTTTATTGAATAAATTAAGAGATTTCACAAGGGTGATAATTTATGAACTCATTTTATTAATATTGATGATATCTCGGAAAGTACGCACTTTTGAACCACATATCCTTTGGGCAAAAAGTATTATTTTTTAATAAGGAACAAAACCTCAAAGTTATGGGATATCAAAAAGAACACCGTGTATGCAGTGTTGTTTATAACTTCTTTTTGTTTTATGAGTTATTATAAATTGGGTAGTATCTAATCGAGTAACTGTAAATTAAAATTTTAGGTGACAAAAATAATTAATTTGGCTTACTGTTTTAACTAAGTCAGCAAAGGACTGCGAATAATAAATAAATAATAAATATTTCTGACTCACAACATTATCTAGCCCAAATTAAGTTTCTTAAAGAACTTGTGTTATGGATACTAGATAACTGATATACTTAAGAAATATATGAACATACATATTGAATAAATACATATTTTTTATTAGAATAAACTTAAATAAACATATTAACATCCATGACTTGACGGCTAATATCTGTGTTCATCTCACAAATATCCGCCGCCGCCGGGATTCGAACCCAGGACCTCTGGCATAGAAGGCAATGTATGTTACCACTACACCAGCCAGTCATCACTGATGATGAGAAATCAGTGAAACAGCGACTTAAAAACATTAGTTAATCGCAAAGCTCTAGGGTTTGTGGCGCTTCGCAATAAACCGTAGTCCGATTTCATTGTCGAGTCCAAATTTGTTTTTTAGTCCCTCGTTTTATTATTTCCCTTATAAATTTTCAGACTGTTGTTACATCGGGAGCTTCGAAGACGCAGTTCCATCAAGTTAATGTGCCGGGTAAAGGAGTAAGTTCTTTTTTTATTAAAATTTGATATTATCAGAGACCAGTAAAGTAAATAGACCGACGATCCCGAACAAGAATTTGTGCCTCGCTATTTGGTACCTGCTAAGATATAAGATAGCGCCTGGTGTTACGAATCATGAAGTAAAATTGAAAATAAAAATACTACCACTAAGTGGTACAATATACAATATAATAATAATAATAATAAAAAAACTATTATTAAAACTCTTTATTGTACACAAACATGGTTATACAGTTAAAACATAAAAATAATGATCACAATCAACATACAAAGGGCGGCCTTATCGCCGAAGCGCGATTTCTACCAGGCAACCCAGATAATATACCACAAGTGCTACAGGTGGCGCTGTTTTGAATTTCAATGAGTCAAAACAAACCTGCAATCCGACAAGCTTAGAGTAATGCGTAGCGTAGGCAGATGAATATATGACAGATAGAGTTGTGAATCTTATGCAAAAATGTTAAACATGTTAGAGTCTGGCTAACGAAATTAGATAATGGGGGTTTTTGCAAACTTTTTAGATGTGTCACTGTTGTCAAACCACCAACAATCGTTGGGTTGTTGGTGGTTTTGGAAATTGAGATTTTGGAATTTTTATATTTGAAAATGAATAAAAAAAAGTATCATGTTTATTTAATCCATATGTGTCGTTGGGATTTTTTTAAATTCGCCAGATTTTTACATTCTCTACTTTCATTAGCCAGACTTGCAGACGCTGCGAATGCATGACCTTACTGTGTGTCATACAGGATAATTTTCAAAGGAATATAAGTTAGGTACCAATTGCAAATAAAATATATACCTCTTCATCAATTAACTTTTTTATTTTTTTACATCATGTAATTGGTTTCACTAAAAATAAACTAAAAGTGTTGCAGATAAATTGAAAACATAAGTTAATTTGATGATATTTTCGATTAACATTTTTATTTAACGCGAGGCAAAAATTAATTTCTTTAGCAACAAAAATACTGACGGCACCATAAATTAGCTGCGTAGATGATATCGATTCTACAAAATCGTGCAATACATTAATATGCAACAGTAGTTTGATATGATGGTAGTGCGAATAACAACTGCGCGAAATCCTAGGTACCTTTGTGAAAAATTAATTAAGACGGTTCACGCATACCATGTTCTACCAACCACTGACTGGGCAAAATTTGTTTACTATATAAATATAGCTGCATTTAAAAAAAGAGTTAGTGCGTATAATTTACTATAATTGTGTCAAAATTCATCAAAATCCATTCATTTCATACTTTCAACGCTTTTTTGAACCCTTTAATATTTCCTTTTAGTATTTAAAAAAAATAGACAGCTGCCCGTGGCCCTTTTATTTTGTACAACTCGGTCAAGTGGTAAAACCTTTGAAAGCGTAATAAAACTACTGCATTTATAAATTATTGACTGTATCTTTTCGACTGTAAAAACGATTCCTAGAAGTTTTTCCAAAAAAGTGTACGCACAATTCTTCAGACCTTTTTTGGATAAAAAAGCTATTTTTTTGTAAACGTTGGTCCAAAAAAAATTGAATTTTTATTTTATAAAACGTCCTGTAGCTTCTGTTTGGAATAAAACAATTTTATGGTTTTTTTGTTGATTTACTAAACACCTATCTATAACTGAAAAGAACATTGAAATCGGACCATTAGTTTTTTTGCAATTGATGTTTAAAGGAGTAAAACTGGATTTTTATAAAAAAGTAATAACTTTTAATAATAACATTAAATACACTTCGGGAAAACTTTGGGCTCAAATGATTGGAAATGACCTCTCCTACGTCACCTTAAGAGATTCCGGACTAATAACCAATAACTCTGTGTAACTAGTAAAATGAACAGATTTTTGACTTAACCCATAGTAGCTAGCTAATAAATTAATATTTAAAAATCTCCCTTTTCTTTCTACATTGGCATATTATCTTTCAACATTTCAAAATATTGGTTAGTTTCTTCAGCAGAACTCAGGGAGGGTTAAATGTCAAGTTATTGATTAAAATTGCATCGGACATTTAAAAAGTTGTAGCAAATCGGTCTTGTATTTAATATTATATATTTTTAGGTATAGAGTTAATTTTTTGGTAAATTTCAGATTCAATACATTCAAATATCCAAACCAGAATATAAGCCCCGGACAATTGTCGTTCCCGCTAAGAATGTAATTATGAATAAAGGTAATTATTTTGTATGACTGTATGCAAGTTTAGAAAAACCAAAACTTTAATAATGACAAAAGTGATGTTTTTAAGTTTTTGCATTTTATAATGCTCAATTATTGTTGAATAGCTGAATATGATTTTATCTAGCATATTTTTTCAGTTATTTATTTAAAAAAAGTAACCAATTAAATATTTTTTTGTAAACTTTAAGTAAAATCGAACTACCTATATTGTTTTTAAACAACATGTTGTGTAATGCGCTATTACTTTTCCATTTCTGTCGAAACTATAAAGTAACCGCTGTGGGGATGGGGTGTTTGTGCGCATGAACATTTTTATTAGCATTGATGCCTGCTTTGTATGGATTTATGAAAAAAAGGATTTGTATGCGTATACTTGGGCTAACAGACATACATCTACATGGATAACGCAAGTGTCACGATTTGTATTGAAACCAAGCGTACCGACTTGTTTAACACCTACTTTGACGTCACAGCTGATATTTGGTGATGGAAATGCAAACCGATTCAAAGACACCGATGCCGCCGATGAAATCGATTATTTAGAACGATTATATCGATTTTCTAACAGACATACATACGCGCGGACTGAAGCTAGCGGCGACCAACCTTGACCCTTGGTCGGGGTTCACACACGTGAAGTACCTACATGCTTTTGCGTTATCTATGTAGATGTATGTCTGTGCTTTGGCTAGTATCTATATCACAGGCATATGAGCTTATTTATGGCGCTGCGTAAATAAATGTCTAATCATTTATTTCTTCTCTTTCTCATGTTTTGTAACTACTACAATTTTAGATTAAAAAGAATCCAAACAGTGGCACATTATAGTTCGGCCGTTCAGAGAATGCGTTCCTGACACCTATCAGTTAGTCACGACTAGTGATGGGCACAACATAACACTGAGTTCGTTACCGTTCCTCCAAAATGAAACGCCGCGTTATTTTTAAGATTATTTTCGTTTTAAATTGGCGGAATCATTTATAATTTATATTTTAGTAATTTAAGTGGAAACCAAAAAAGGTAATATAAATATAATAAAACTGTTTTATTTATTTTTTGTCACAAAGTTACAATCTGTATTTTTATGCAATAAAGTACATTTAATTGAATGTGCGTACAGAATATTAACCAGACTCCGATTCGCTTAAGGAGGTAGTGTCTTCATCATCATCTTCGCCTACATGTATAATTATTTTATTATCAATAACAGAATCAATCCTGATATCTCGGTCAAAATGTTCCATAATCAGGTTTTTAGTCTTTCAACAACCTTTGCCCAGTCATCTCTAATGACTTCCCCGCAGGATTCTTTTAATAGGGTCATCATCTTTTTCGTGCTGAATGGCGGGGAAGTATAGTGGGCGGCGTAACCTTTTATTTGAGCCCAGATTAGCTCCATCGCGTTATATTGGCAATGATACGATGGAATTCTTAGAACGCGATGACCGTACCTACTCCAGAGCCAGTTCATCGATTTCGTATCGCACATTTGCCACTTTATTTTCTTTAACTAATTTAATTAGCTCTGCTTTTAGCATCTGCATATTTGCGTCAATGCCTTTTGCTTGTAACCAACTTTTTTTTGCGCATTCGGTTTGGTCATAGTTTTATTTTTTAATTTAATAAAAGTTATCTTATAGTCCATTCTTTTCAAATTCTTAAAAAGAAAAACAAAACGTATTATTTCATAAAATATACCTGTTTAAGAACAGATTACGATACTGTTATACCCTGTTATTGTTAGCACAGCACTACAAATATAAAGCTTTGACATAACCTTGTAATAGCGCAGTATAGATTTTGAAAAATATTGTTTACCAAGTTATTTGGCACTCAGTTTGGCACAAAATTATAAAATTCATTGATTATTGATATAATAATGTTGTTTTAATGCTCATCAATTGTTAAAACGGTAAACAACCAGCAAAAATATTTTTGATCGTAACTGCAACGCCATTACAAAGTTACGTCGTCAGTTCAATCGCGATGTGTCAGGAACGCATTCTCTGAACGGCCGAACTATATAAGGTTTTTTTAATACTCTGTTTATATTTGCAGGAAGTAGTATGTCAATGACTGAAAAAGTAGTGACGGCTGGTCCACCACCTTTAGTTTTCACTGGCAACGCTCCAATTAACAAATGTAAGTTTATGTTTGTATTTAGGAACCATTTTAGTTTAGGTTTACTTACCTGTGTTACTTTTGTTCTTGTGATATGATGTTATACATTACTGTTTATGGTTATCCTTAACTAGCCACCGCGCGCGGTTTTACCCGTGTAACTTTTGATCCCGTGGAAATTTCGGGATAAAATGTAGCCTTATAACCTTCCTCTAGAGTTGGGCTATCAAATTCAAAAATAATTTTTCAAATCACACTTGTAGTTTCTGAGATTAGCGCGTTCAAACAAACAAAAAAACAAACTCTTCAGCTTTATATATTAGTATAGATAATAATCTAAGTAATTTGGAAACAAGGTGTTTTAAATCCAAAGAAAAGGGATGGCAGGCCGCGGCCCACGGCCTAACTTTTGCTGTCGGAAATTCGTATACAACGTCATCTTTTTGTTCTGGGTCAAAGAATCGGTATGCAAAAAATATAATATTATTTTAATAATTCAGCAAGTTTCGAGCCTCTTGTGATGTCTTGATTTGGTCGCGCGAGTGGGGACGCTCAGCGCGCGGCATTTGCTCGTAGCCTTGCGATTTGCTGGAATTGCGTGCGAGTGTACCGTCATAATTTAAGGTTTTGTTGAGATTATTTCGTTAAAATATAACATTGTATAAAAACTATTGCAATCGATTCTGTTATCGATTCTGAACAAACTGTTACCAGGATTCGTATTAACAAAAATTAATATTGTCTTAAGTTTTCGCGATTCATTCTATTAAATAAAACACTTTTTAACCGTATTTATCGCGTATATTTACATTTTAAATTTTAACTCGACGTTTCGGTGTCGACTAAGCGAAACGTCTAGTTAAAATTTAAAATTTACATTTTAAATTTTAACCCGTAAAAAAAGTTTTATTTCACAAAAATTAACTTTGTGTATGCTAGCAAAGATTAAATGTGATGCTAGCGTTGTAGGATCACACTTCGTATCGTGATCGTCGTACTTTGCTGTTGCAATGTAGTTATACAGTAATATGCTTTGGATCTATGAAACTTTAACGTAGCAATTAGGGCGACCATGAGATTAAGTAAATTTAAAACCTTTTTTTAGTTAACCAATTATCAAACGACTCTTGCATATTTTTGCCTTGTCACGTTCACATGTTTAACCTAAAGTTAAACAACAAAAAAAAAATTGTTTTCGACTTACATTTTCATTCATTTCAATTAGCTGATATTTCTAAAAAAACTTTAAAAATTTTTGAAAACGCCATGGAACCGTTAAAACTGTTCTTTTTTAAACGGCGAACTCTATTTACGAAAAATAAATAAGTAAAAGCATTACCTTTTTTTGACAATTGACGCATTTATTGACAATGTCAAGAACGACTCAACAATTTAAAAATTGTACATATATAATTAAAAAAATATTTGTTTTCAGTCACTGGAAAGCCGCAACAGAAACTAGTTAGGATTGCGCCGCTTGGCAGCAAAACTGCTCAAGCCTTTCTGGTAAGTGCTTGCTTGAGATGTTAAATTAATTTAATTTTCTATAGTGTTTTAAAATGTATGCTATTAACAGAAACATTTTTAACAGAAAGCCCGAGCATCTCAAAGTTTGCTCGCGCCTATGAAGAGAGAAAAAGACACTGACGTCAGTTCTCAAGATATGCAGTCGGACGACTCATCCCATATGCAAAGGGAACCAGAGATGGATTCGAAAGACGTTTTGACAGCCTTAATATCGGACGACGCTGGAAGGATGCAGAGCCCTACTAAACTGATACACCAGAAAGTTGAAATTGAATATGAGGCGCAGGTTAAATACTTTTTTTTTTTATATACACCCTGTACATGTTGTGTAATCACCGTTCAAATTTTTTTTACACAATAAGTATCATTTATAGAAACGATTTTCGCAAAAAGTTATGTAAAGGTAGGTATGTATTTTTATTACAAGGAAATTATTTTATTGGCTAACATATTAAGCAAAGCATACTCACTTTAAATTATAAATGAATTCCATTGAAATAAAGACAACTACGCGCTACTACAAAACATCTTGTAAAACACCAGAGGCTATATAACCATCTCATGTCACGTTTGACAAAGAAGGTATTTATAATGATTGAGAGACTATTGTAGTGACAGGAGGTCAGCCTATCGCCCACAAAACGTCAATAAAACCTCTTTCCCTTAACTGACTTTTACAGTATACAAGGGAAGAAAAGCAGCTGGTACATTGTATGTTTTTCCTTTTCTTGCAGTCCAGCATAGAAGTATCGTTTATTTTTAATAACTAATACTTATGAAGGTGGTGGATCTCGTAACCTATACAAATTTTTTAAAGGTAATTTAATATTACTAAAACAGCCTAATTTAACATACTCTTGTCTTTCCAGGAAACTGAAGAAGCGGATATTTCCCTTGATACCCACGACTACAGTGCGTCGCAAGACTTCAGTATATCGCAGCAAGACTTTCGAATACAGCAAGGCTTTAATTCTGATCAAGAGTATATAAAACAGGCGGACTTTGAGAATTCTACCTCTGAGTATACTACGAGCCCAGATGCTCCTCTTATTGTGATACCTTCGAATTTTGCTAAGCAGTATGGAGCTGAGGTGCCTGTCACAAATATGGTAAGTAATTTGTTTATTAAATAGATTCCATTTAAGGTACTTAAAGTTTTAAACTTTTGCGCCTTTTTCTTACGACCTAAAATGGAGGATCAATTATTGTTTTGACTATTTATTTCTTAGAAGATAAATCAGAAGTGGAATTCCTTTTCAGTGGATATGAATTTCATGATAATCGACGAAGCACCTTACCAAAAACCTTACTCTTTAAATAAAAAAAAAAAAAAAAGAACAATAAATACGTACACAGTCGACACTTTGGTGACGTCGGCATTGATTCATACTTTTAAATGATCTTTGTACGCCTTTTTAATGAAAAAAAGTTGCCTCACAATAGTTTTTGTTTTTAATTTCAGGAGGATGTGCAGTTAGAATATTCAGAGCCAGGTAATATATTTTTATGCAAAGCTATTAAGGTTTTGCAGTTATGAAATCGCGAGGTTTTGGCTGTCTAGCATTTAAGCCCGTAGAATATTATTATTTATATCAATTAATTAAAAAAAACCTTCAATAATTTTTTTATCAAATACAAAAAAAAATTGTAATCAAATGCGTAGTTCCTGAGATAAGAGTTTTTTAACAATTAAACTTTTCAGATTTATTTTAAAATACTAATTGGTTATTGTCGCTGATTCTTGTGGATAAAAATTAAATTATTGTTTTACAAAAATTATTGTACCAGGTAAAACGGCGCATCAAATGGCTAGAGAGCCATTTTAAAACTAAAATATCACATCCAAGGTTGAAAAGTTGTGTTTAGTTGTTAAAAAAAGTAGAGCGTAGTATCCCATCACGTATCGGTATAACTCCCAAAATCTAGAACAAATTACCCAAAACTTTAAAAGGGTTAAAATAACCTGTACGAACACTGACTGACACATTCACTTTTTTTTTAAATTTCTGGCAGCTGAATGAGCACCTAATCAAAACATTTAAAATTCAAATCGGTAAAGCATTATTTTATAACGCTTTATCGGTCTCAAAAACTTTTTTTCGAACTTTGCGCAATCTATGCCTTTATTTTTGATCACAGAACTGACATGTCATTTGGTACAATGTGGAATGAACTATTAACGTGCGACCTCTTTTATAAGTGAGAACTTGTAATTTTCCTTAGCTTGTTTTTATTATTACATATTTAAAAAATGTTGTTTGCTGTAAGTTTTCCCAAAATTATAAAATAAAATAATTTATGTAATGTAATATATGTAAATCACAAAGGGTGTACTATGTTTATAAAATGGCCAACTATTCGAAACCTATATATTTTTTTATAAATAATTTGATTTTACTATTAATTGTTTTCTTTTAGCGGTTTTTGCGGACGTACGGCCGAGAAAAGCGTGCAACTGCACAAAGTCACAATGTCTCAAGTTGTACTGTGACTGTTTTGCGAACGGCGAGTTTTGTAACAATTGCAATTGTATAAACTGTCACAATAACCTGACTTATGAGGAGCTGAGGCAGAAAGCGATTAGAGGGTGTTTGGATAGGAACCCGAATGCATTTAGGTAAGAAGTTAAACTATCTTACTTCTGTCTTAATCAGGCTTTGCGAAAAACGATCACGACTACGATAACTGACACCCGTATTAAAAAACACTCAACTCGGAGACCGCTACATTAGTGCTGGTGACAAAACTCCACGGCAAGACTAGCCTAATTCGGTATAATTTTTCTTAGCATAATCGAGTACAAGGCGCCATTAACACAATTTCCTGCTTTGTGTTAAAGTCATACTGACCATCTTTTGTAAACAAGGAGCCCAAGTACACAAACTCATTCACTTGATCCACTTTTCCTTCTCCTATCATAATATTGCATTCCGTGATATCTTAATTTCTCCTTTCATGCTAGTGCAAAACCGATCGAAATCCGTACAATAGTTCCGAAGAAGATCCCGAACAGAGAGACTTTTTTTTTTATGAAAGACTAAGCCCGCATTTGACCTCAATCTCACCTGATGGTAAGTGAAAATGAGGTCGAAGATGACAGCACATGGGTTAACGAAAGAACTGGCTCTTCATAAAATATTAAGATAACATTTTTTGAGTAATAATCTGGAAAAAACTTTGAACATTTGAAATGCCTATCATAATTTGTTTCCAATATTTAAAATGTTTCATACTAACTTTAAAAACATTATTTTACTTATTGGCCTCGATGTTTCTACTATCAAACAGTTTATAGTACATACATAAATTCACGCCAGTATCCCTAACGGGGTAGGCAGAACAAAACAATACAGGTATTATAATGATGGACAGAGAGTTTATAGTAATCTGGGTATTATTATGTTCTTGGGGATTATGGGTATTTGATGTGATCTTTTTTTTTCAGACCAAAAATAGGAAAGGCGAAGGGTGGTATAGATATAGTAAGAAGACATAATAAAGGCTGTAATTGTAAAAGAAGTGGCTGCCTCAAGAACTACTGCGAGTGCTTTGAGGTATTATTTCGTTGTTATTTTTAAATCTATAATGTAGAGTGACATCCAAAAACAAAAACAATCACTTCCTACGCGAGCACGAGACAAATTTTATTTACCTGTCTAAAAGTAAGTTGTCAGCTAAAAAGCTAACAATTCAAACCAAATGAACTTTATTGAGAACTCATTGAGTATGTATGTGCGTTTTTATTTTTCTCTTACAACTTTACGCCAAATCATCATAACACAAATGGCCGATTTTACGAATCGTTATCGATTTTACCTTAATTTCCTCATCAAAAATCCAGCCTTGTCTGAAATTTCGTTGCCATGTTTTTATATAAGTATCAATATTCGTGTACTTACAATGAAGAGTTTATTATCTTTAAATCACCGAAAGGTCGACTTCATGTGTTAAAAAATAAAATAAAAAAAATAAAGTCTTATTTTACGTATTTATTTATATTTTCCATTTTTTTTTCATGTTTAATTTTGTTCTTGAATTTTGAGTCAATGTTGATTGTATATTGTACTTTTATACAATGTGTTAGGGTTCCGACTTTTGATACTTTACCTACGTGATATACATCAAATTTCATCGACAAAAGTCACCTTAGGGGGGGGCGCACCCCTCACCCCTCGTGATGGGGGTGATTTAAAAATTTCGCTTCTCTGGTTTGCTTTAAGTTCGTAAAACCATTTTTTTTTTCATATTTATTGTGTGTATCTTGTTGAATTACATCTCATTTTAAAGCTTATTAAATTTACCAACTTTTGATACCACATTCACTAAAAAGTCATAAGAAGAAAAGAATTAATTTTAATGACTTAGAAAAAAAAACTTACTTTTTTGTAGTATTTTTTTAGTTTTTTGTCATTAAAAAAAAAACGAAGCCCTTAACAATGCATTTTTTTCTTCTTAACTAGTACTATTTGAGTTTATCTTTCTAACGATACAGAATACGACAGTTTAACTTCAAAGAAACAGTCCTAACTGCTAAGCTAAAATGACATCAAAATAAAAGACACGAAATTTACAATCTCTTTTTTATTTAGTTTTGCCGATTTTAAGTCAATTTAACAATTGTTCAAAGTGACCACCATTGTTTAATAAACAAGAAGTAGCCCTTAATGCTACTTGTTGTGTAGCTCTTTTAATCATAGCTCTGTCGGCTTTTAATTCATCAGCTGCGGTCATAATTTTTTGCAGCAGCTCTTCTCTTGTTGTAGGCACCTCTAGGTAAACCCGCTGTTTCATGGTCCCCCACAGGAAGAAATCTAGAGGTGTCAAATCAGGGCTACGAGCCGGCCAGGCAATTGTTCCTCCTCTTCCAATCCAGGGGGTGTAGTGTTCATCCACATATGCTCGTACATTCCGGGCAAAATGGGCAGGAGCTCCATCCATTTGCAAATAAAAAGACCGGCGTTCACGTCTGTACTCCAATGGTAGCTCATGTAGGAAATCCCCTCTTAGAAATTCCAAGAATCTCTCACCATTAAGATTGTCTGGTAAGACGATGGGACCTAGCAGCTCATCATCAATAATGCCTGCCCACACGTTGATTGAGAATTCGTGTTGGAACGAGGCGGGCCTCACAGCATGGGGATTTTCATTAAGCCACAAATGATGGTTTCGGTGGTTGGTTATCCCAGCTCTTGTGAATTTGGCTTCATCAGTCCATAATATTCGCCGTACGAAGTTTGCATCATGTCTCACTTTCCTATTAAGCCACGCACAGAACACAAAGCGAGCAGCATAATCTGGTTCAATTAAATTCTGAACTCGACGAAAATGAAACGGCCGTAATCCTTCCCGACGTAGAACTTGCCACACCGACCAATGCGAAATCCCAAGTCTTCTGGCAATATTTCTAGTGCTAAGTCGCGGGTCACTGGCAATCATTTCAATGATTTCTTCTTCCATGTCTGGTCTCCCCACAACAGCACGTTCATTAGGCGGCTGTCGGATTCCATGAGTGCGCAATCTTGCAAAAACGCTTGCAAAAGTTGGAGCAGAAGGTATGCGCCTTGTAGGGAATCTAATTCGATATTCCCGAACAACAGCCGCAGCGTTTCCATTGGCGTATCCATAAATAAATACAATGTCGGCCACTTCACTTGGTGAATAATTAACTGCCATAGTATCGAGTAAGTAGTACTTAGCTAAATTCGAAAGTAAAACTTTGTAGCAATCGCAACGAGAAACGAAGGACAACTGATTAGCAAGTAGAAATCCTAACCAGTACCTTAGTATTGTTATCTCATTCACTATTAGACTGAAAGAGATTCATGTTTCGACTCGTACGATGCGCGGGGCGACGTGATTGGTGCGCTCTAGCCTTTCGGCACGGGCCTCGCCCTGATCATCCCTCGCCAACGCAGCGAGCGCAGAGGCAGTCAGGCGAAAACCTGAAGCAACCTGCTACCGCATTGCGCGCGCGCTCTAACTCGCGAGTCTTGATAGTACTTAAATTTTGTAACTAGGACGTATTACCTTAGTAAAATAAACTTTTGATATTTTAATTTCGTGTTTCCTTTTAACTAATTACTGAACCGGGCCTAAATTTTGGCATCGTTAGAAAGATAAACTCAAATAGTACTAGTTAAGAAGAAAAAAATGCATTGTTAAGGGCTTCGTTTTTTTTTTAATGACAAAAAACTAAAAAAATACTACAAAAAAGTAAGTTTTTTTTTCTAAGTCATTAAAATTAATTATTTTCTTCTTATGACTTTTTAGTGAATGTGGTATCAAAAGTTGGTAAATTTAATAAGCTTTAAAATGAGATGTAATTCAACAAGATACACACAATAAATATGAAAAAAAAATGGTTTTACGAACTTAAAGCAAACCAGAGAAACGAAATTTTTAAATCACCCCCATCACGAGGGGTGAGGGGTGCGCCCCCCCCTAAGGTGACTTTTGTCGATGAAATTTGATGTATATCACGTAGGTAAAGTATCAAAAGTCGGAACCCTAACACATTGTATAATTTTGTGCCATATTGATTGTGTTTTCTTGTTTGTAGTTATATGTTAAACAAATATGTGAATCTGAATTTTACTTCAATCTTCCATTGCAGGCCAAAATAGCGTGTAGTGCAAATTGTAAGTGTGTCGGTTGTCGCAACGTTGCGGACTCAATGGAAGGGGTGCGGCGATGCGACATGGCCCCCAGAAGATTGGCCCCCAAAGATCCCATGTATAGACCCCCTAATTCTGTGCCTAGGTAAGAACTTATGATAGCAAATATAGGGTGGAAAGTAGGTTATGAACAGATATGCGTTTCTTACTGTTTCGCCTCATTTCAAACATTTGGAAATCAGGCAAAAATATTCAAGCTTAGATATTTAAAAAATATATATTACTGAGTGTCATGGTCACCCTAACTGCTACGTTTGACTGTCAAAGACCCATACACATGTTACTAAGATTAATCATTTAATCTTAGAGTGACCATACGGTAGGTGTTTTTGCTTTTTAAAATTATTAATTAAAGTTGTTGCTTCAGAGGTAATGGTATGATTGTGCCAAATATGAATAAATCTGTTCACGACTTATGTTTCGCCCAATTTAAGCCATACATCATACGGGCTATGAGCCCCAAAAGTTTTTATTGGAGACCACAACCTTAACAAGATTTTAAATTCAATGCATTTAAGGCGCAAAACTCTCGGTGCAAAAATTACATGCATAACACATACGACGACGTGCTAAAAGCCTGGCGCAAAAAAACTCGTGTAATTCTCCTAAACTCTTTCTTCTACATTTCTATACTAAGTATCAAAAGCGATAAAATCCGAATAAAAATTAATTTATTGTATGTAATACAAAATTAAAGAAATAAAATCCCCAGACAATCACACCAACTACATGGCCTCAAAGTAAGCAAAGATTGTGCTATAAGATTCCATGTGGCGAACTAGGGAACCAAGAATATAAAATACACATTTTTTTCTTGTTCCTCGCGTGAATCGAACCAGCAACCACTAGCGTCTGAGGCAGACAGGTTTACCCCATCGCCAAAATGGTCGTCAATTACATATTTTAACATTTCCATATTTTGTTTAATCTCCATAACACAAGCAGTATCAATAGTTACTTAAGAGATAAAAAGTTCATATTACAAGTCATCATAAATACGCTAAAAATAACAGATACAGACAAGCCGTTAATACTTAGTTTTTTTAGTTAGTCTACTAACTTTCTTAATTATAATTTATAGCTGTTAGTTTTGCTACTTATTTTGACATTGACATTGATACAGTCCAAAGAAAACAAAATGGTGACCTAAGGTTGATTTTTCGCAAATTATTAGTTTTTTTTTAACAAGATTTTTAGATTTAAACCAGGGAAGTTTAAGGGGGAAAAGGTTACTCATGTATCTTTCGTGTATACTCCTGACCAGGTCAAAATTCCATATTGAGTTTGGTCATCTCTTTTAGCTCAATTTCAGCCCTAATTTAATCCATTATGAACATTTCAGACAACCCTGCAGTTTCATGTCAAACGAAGTGGTCGAAGCCGTTTGTCAATGCCTCATCGCCGCCGCCACGGAGGCAGATACTTCAAATAACGACAGTTCACTGGGAGATGAAAACTCTAGTAGCAACCCGGACCCAATAAGGAATGTTATAGAGGAGTTCTCGAGATGTTTGCAGGATATCATTGGAGCGGCCCATCAGCCTGATCATGTATCTATATTTGATGAGGTTGGTATTATTGAATTATTTTAGTTTATTTATTTTGACCTAACGAAAGCAAAGTTTGATTTTTTGTTTGTTAGAAATAATCAGAAATTGGCACGATCTCTAAAATAAATCCGGAATTGAAAAAAAAAATACATCAATTTATTAATTATGGCTTATAATTTATCTGATTGCTGGGTTGATTATAAAGTAACACTGTTAACAATTCATTATCTGGTGGAATATATAGATGATTATATAGATTATATAGATGCAAACAAACGAAAATTTCAAATAGACATATTAAAAGCTTCGTCAATTCTATTATATTATATATTTACTTAAAGTTTATTGATATTGATACTTTAAATGGAGACAAAATTCTTAAAACCTTTCCTTGTTTCAGACTCATGCGTGATATTAGCCAATTATACAGTAATAATTTATTACTACAATATTTGCCATACAAACGTTAGCAATAAGTACATTTAAAATACAAAAATGTTATTTGCTTTGTATGTACATAATTTGAAGACTGCAGAATAATATTATCAATATTGTTAGATGAATATTTCAGAAATAAAAAATGATTTAATAGAATTGTGCTAGATGACAAATCTAAAGATCTTATGAATATAAAGTTATAGATATTAAATGTAAAGTTGACAATACTATGTATAAAGTTAGGTTGTAGTAAATATGTAACAAATAGTTGTAAGAGATTTTAGTCATAAGAATGAAAGTAATATATGTAATAAATTGTGCTGTCTATTACAGTTGTATTGTTTTAGTTATTGTCCCTTCAGTATTTCAAGTTAAGTTTATAAAGTAATAGCTTTTACCGGTTGGCCTACTCCATCCATTTCGTCGTAGCTTAAAAGTGAAGCTCTTGTTATTAGTATTTGTTTCCAAATACAAAAAAATAATTATAATATCGTTTTGTCTCATCAAAATTTAATTTGATTGGTATATTAATAACTGATAATTTAGATTATCATAGAAAATTTTCACCATGAAATTGTGATCCGGTTAAATTATGTATTTTTCATAAGGTGTAGTAAAACGAAACACTCTAAAATTCTGTTTACCATTGACTCGAGAAGAAAAAGGAGTGGAAATTTTAAAGTAATACTAGCTGACCCGGCAAACTTTATTTTGCCATATAAATAAAAAAAAATAGATGTTGGCCGATTCTCATAGATACCGGATAAGCACAAAAAAATTCATCAAAATCGGTCAAGCCGTTTCGGAGGAGTATGGCAACGAAAACTGTGACACGAGAATTTTATGTATTAGATATCATCCATCAGCCAAGTTTTTAAAACGAAATTTTAATTTTTATGTTTTTAATAGCAGTATTTCTTAGGCAAAATCGCATCAACTCTAAAAGGCGACAATAAAACTTTATTATAATAATTTTAAATGGCAAAAATCCAACCTTTTGATGGTAGAAATAAAACCTATGAAAAGTAAAGTTGAATGACTAATTTTTGCAGTTAAACGTAGTTAACTGCAAAAATTTGTTATTTTTGCAGTTTTTTCTGATAAAAACTCCGAAATTTGGAACTCCGAAAATGTTCTTCCTAACATTTTTCATCGTAACAATCACAATTCTTAACTACTCTGTCTCTAATGTTTTAATTCCGAATCATTCAACTTCATAATGTCGGTAGCAATAAACATCTATTATACTATTATTTCTTTTCCTATATTTTGTCAACATAACCATCTTTTACACTATTATTGAAAGTCATACCTTTTCTTCTTGGACTCTCCTTAAAACTGTTGACCCCTAGAGTGTTTTTAATAAAACCGGAGAGCAGCCCCCGCCCGCTGTAACTAAGCGCCAGACATCGGGCGAGCCGGAGCGGCCGAGGCTGTGTAGGTGAGCACGACTGTTTGCGCTTAGTTACGCAAGGGCGTTGGGGCTGCACTTCCCGCAGCGCCGGAGATGTTTTATATCTTAATTGTTACCATGAAGAATAATGATCTTAAATTCCTTATAGCATCTTGTTCTTTCTTATGTTATGTTATGTTATGTAGTTCTTATAGCATCGAAGAAACCAAAAAGAAAAATTTGATCCATCCATGGAACTTGTTAAAATAATACAAGAACTACAAATTATTTAAAAGATTTGCAATAGTAATTCTACCGACATATATTTTTATTACATTTGGTAGATAAATGTTTCTTTATAAGTATGAGTGAAAATATTATGGTAATTATGTTTAGGGATAAAAACGTTAGGATAAAAAACAGTAGGAGCTTTAATATTGTATGGTAACGATTTTATTGATAACAATTTTCGGAAACATGAGTGTTATGAACATCGACGGTAGCACTACAAATAGTATGAATAAAAACTTTAGATGAAAAATTTTAGGAGGAGTGATCATTCGGATTACAAATCGTTGGGCAGAACAATTTCGGATAAAGAACTTTAGGTGAGTCAATATGCACCCGTTAGGAATAACAGGATTAGACTTTCGTATGGAAAATTGTATAAAATGAGTTTTGTCTGAATTTAGGGTTAGTAAATGCTGCCGTAACCAATTGTTTACTACATTAAAGCCCCGCTGAGCATACTCGTATAGTTGAATTATTATCTTAACGTCGAGTGTGTCGCTACGTCGAGTGGCGTTACGGTGAGGGGCTTTACAGTGAGTAGCGCCTAAAGTTCTTTATGTCGAGTGGCGATGTCTTGATGTACAGTCGCAGGATTTTTGAATGGGAGCCCTCCTTAAATATTTAATTACTTATTTTTAAAATGAATATATAACTAAATATTCTGTGAATACCGTTATCAATGTCGAGCAAAAAAATAACATTTGTCGTACGGATGCCCCCTTAACTGGCGGATAAAATTGTGTGGTCGAGTGACATCAAAAACGTTACTTGTAAGGCATCACAATACTCTTTAATACTGCCAGCTCACCGGTCTTCTGGTTTTCGTAATTCGTTTAAACGAATTTTAAATTTAAACGAATATCTTTAAAAAACACATTCAGGCGTTATGTATTATTAGATTTGCAAAAAAAATGTTTATAAGTTACTATAAACGTTGTACGCCTATGGCGTTGATGGTGGTTGGTTGACGAACCCACGTCACAAGCAGGGTGGGCGAGTGGATGTTTAGTGCGTATGGTGTGAGAAAGCATAGCGTTTTCCCTAAGGAAATTTTAATTTAACCGCGTATAGCATTATACATATACGGCCGTTTTGCATGGTTTATCGTGCGCAGATTGCGCGATAGTCAGAACGAGGACGCGCGTTCACTCGCAGCCCTGTCCAAATAAGGTATATTATGGCGTAGATAGGTGGCGCGAGCCCAGGCGGGCTAGCATGCAGCCATCGATAAATAGTCGAATCGACAAGATAAATATTATTTTGTTATTTTATCCTATTATGTAAGCTAATATGCGCGCCATAATAGATAGAATTACTCGATTTGATACCATGATTAAGACCACAGAACCAAATATGTCATAATCTTAATAATTTACATACACTAAATACCATATTCTAAGAAAATATCGATAAAAGGCCCGTTTATCGTTGTCGACGGTAGCATGCTAGCCCCGCAGGATGGTGGAGCAGGGCTGTGCTTGGACGAGATCAACAAAAACAGTTTACACTATACATGTTACACGTCAACAAACATTATAAATTTGTATGTTCTTTATTTATGTAGGTCTCTGAAGAACAAACCTATGGAACTGCCCTAAGCATGTACTTTTGTTGTATACCTACGTAAACAAATCGGGTAACAAACATGGCGGATTAGGGATGGATGTGTCGATATTTTTTTAAATGTCGATAATTATCTATAAGTTGTTTCTTAAACCTGCCGGAGAAACCAATAAAAGTTTTCGCTGTTTTCTAATAACCTTAACTTGGTCGGGTTACCATAGTCATTCACTTCCAAATGACTTTAATCGTATTATCTCATTAATTATCAAATGTACTAGGCTGAAATTTTACTGATAACGACTGAACTAAACAATTAATTATTGACATAACATTCGGTTCATATATCCATATACAGGCTAACCGGTGACCAAATAACACAGCGCGCATCATGACCGTGATCGTAATCGATATCGATAACAAAAATCTCTCGACCGCACTTCCACAAGTAAACAACACGGGATACTAAAATGGCGTCATTCGGCAGCAAAAGTACATTGAAAATATTGACGACGGTACTGACAAACAGAGTGTTTATCCGAAAACACAGATTTTCATACGCAAGAATATTCGTGCGAGAAAGAGACATAACTATTTTGTCGTCCTATATCAAATAGATTTTTTAATTCGATTCCATATGTTTGTTCTTCTGAGATGTAGGTACATAATGTCCGTGCCTCGCTCAGCAGGTCTGTACTGTCATAGTACTGTCTACGTTTATGTAGGTATAATTTGTTATTGACTGTGATATTAATTATACATAAGTTTTATTTTATAGTACCTATTATATTACATTTATTTTCATTTATATATTCATTACATATATATTGATTACATTTGATGTTAAGGAATTACGTGATAAAAAAAAATCTTCTGAAAATCAAATTAATTGTATTAGTTTTAATTATATTAATCTGTGATATTTTGATTAGTCATTCGAATTAAACAAACTTGTTAATTTTAATTACAAAAGTACAAATTTTTTATGTTTTATTTTTAAATTATTAAAAAATGTGGATACATAGAATAAACGACTTTAATTTTTCATGATATTTCAAGTCGTAACATAGTGTTGTTGTTTTCGTGACTGTACAACCGTCGATCGACGTTACGAAACTCACCGTAAAGGGACTCGACGACGTAGCGACACACTCGACGTTAAGATAATAATTCGTATAGTTCACTGTCTGAGTTCGCAGAAAACATTTTGTTACGTCCACTAAGTTAAGCAGTGAGAAATACATATTTTTGTTTACGACTTATGTTACACCCTGTACACAGGGCGACTGGTGGGTCATTTTCGAAATTCCAAGACGTGATAGTTTGAGATCATACTTGAAGAGAAAAAATAAATATTAATTATTTACTGAGTAAACTTAGCCGAAAGTTAAAGAATTCTATACTGTTAGAAAACGTCTCAGAAGGGAGTCACTCAATCAAACAACTTATCAGTTTAAGTTTTATATTTATTATAATCTACCACCACTTCGGAAAGTCGATCTGTTGAGAAGAAGTGGCAAGAAACTCAACAGCAATCATCTTGTAAAATACATAGTAACAGTTTACAGCCAGAGAACAATAAATAAGTAAATATCACAATCTTAACGACACTGACCTTTATCACAAAGCGGCTCGTTCTCCTCTAAAAGCGGAGAGTAGACTGACTAAATCAATCCCGGTTTCTCTTTCCCCTCCAATAACTTTCCCGCCAGAACTATCGGACCACGTTTTGCTATGTCGTCGTCTACCAACCGTCGTGTCAGTCTGCTCTCCGGAAATCAATAGACTAACTCATTTATTACTTATAAAAATCATACTAGAATAACTAAATAAATTGATTAACATAAATAAACATTGTATAATATAACTGCATAATTAACTATTGATAACAGTCGGCCATCCAAATTACATCGTGCGTCCTCGAACGATTTACAAATCTGATAAGATGCTAAGAGTATATATTACAACAAAATTTCATAAATTTCAATTAGCAATAATTACTTATGTCTTAATTTTTTTATATTGTAAAATCTGTTATCACTTTAAGCATATCATAAACATACATAGTTTTATGCTACATAGTAGGACCAGTTTTGTCCAAAACTTATCTATATGGACCAGGGTGTCCATTATTAATCTATACGGACCAGGGTGTCCATTATTAATCTATACGGACCAGGGTGTCCATTATTAATCTATACGGACCAGGGTGTCCATTATTTATCTATTCGGACCAGGGTGTCCTATATGGACCAGGGTGTGAATAACGACGACGTTCTGTTCGATCTTGCAAGCTGCGGCTTGCACGCTCCCTGTAGTCTTGACCGAAGCGGCTGCGAATCCGCAGCATACGAATTACGATGGCTCGGTTGGTGCCTGGTAGAACTGCGTGACCGACGACCTCCAGCAGGTGACTTAGTTGGACAAGTCGGAGTGTAGACCACGCGTTCCCGACATTGGTTCATTCTGGAACGTAAATTCTTACGCGTAGTTCATGTAACCCAAATACGTACTCCCGCAACCCCATAGCAACATTAAATAAATCTAAAGTGATTGCCATTGAAAGCCATTTTGACGATGAATATTCGTAAAGACTTAAGATACGTAATAGCGACTGTCTGCACTAGTAACTTCCTTGTTTAAAATATAGTTTTACCCTCTTACTAGAAATAAAAAAATTATGTCGAAATTTGTTAATTGAAATCAATAGGTAGTAAAATTGTTATTGAAATTACTTATATTATGAGGTTTTTGAACTTTGTTTTGTAGATAAAATATGAAATATTTTAATACTAAGTCCACTCTATTTCAAATTGTATTTCTCGAAGACAAGTGAATTGTATTCTTTTATTTCGGGAAATAAACTTCTAAAACCAAATCTACATGATTTAAACTTATTTCAACTTCGCTCAATAATTTAATACTTTTGTCAGGACTCATGTGGACGTTAAACAAAATTTATGTTTTTGAGTACAATCCCACTTCTGAGATGTTAGAAAACGTCTCAGAAGGGAGTCACTCAATCAAACAACTTATCAGTTTAAGTTTTATATTTATTATAATCTACCACCACTTCGGAAAGTCGATCTGTTGAGAAGAAGTGGCAAGAAACTCAACAGCAATCATCTTGTAAAATACATAGTAACAGTTTACAGCCAGAGAACAATAAATAAGTAAATATCACAATCTTAACGACACTGACCTTTATCACAAAGCGGCTCGTTCTCCTCTAAAAGCGGAGAGTAGACTGACTAAATCAATCCCGGTTTCTCTTTCCCCTCCAATAACTTTCCCGCCAGAACTATCGGACCACGTTTTGCTATGTCGTCGTCTACCAACCGTCGTGTCAGTCTGCTCTCCGGAAATCAATAGACTAACTCATTTATTACTTATAAAAATCATACTAGAATAACTAAATAAATTGATTAACATAAATAAACATTGTATAATATAACTGCATAATTAACTATTGATAACAATACGCAACGCATGGTTACTAGGGCATGCAAAACCGGTTTTCCGGTTTTGCGCAAAACCGGAAATCGGCCAAAATTTAACGATTTTTGAAAACCGGAGTTCAGCTCCGGTTTTCCCATTATTGAGTAACAATTAACATTTTGATTTTAATCAACATTTTTTTCGAACACTCAAAAAATAATTAATTTTGAGGCATCAAATGTACACTATCAAGAACAGCGATCTCTTGAAAACAAGTGATTTATGCTTTATTTAAATTAGTTGATTATTGATCTCTTTTTAGTGCAATATGAATCATATTATAATAATGTTATTTTGTAGTTCGTCTTCAAAGTTACAAAAATTTTGATTTTTTTGGTAATTGTGGGTGGCTGTGTTTAATATTTGAAGATGCTGATTGTGTTTTCTATGTTTAAAATATTGGGTTTTGGAAAAAGTTTATCGCATTTTTTAAGAAAATTCAAAACATTTTTTAATATAGTTTATTGACATTTAACTAAAGTATGTATGTACCATTTTGTTTGATAACCTTTTGCCATCTTGTAGGTAGGGATATGATCCCATTGCTATAAAAATTTTGGGACCTCTCATCAAAATACGGCGACAAGTGGATTTGGCAGTCCTCTCGTGATGTTATCCTAACACTGCCTAAAGAATTCTGAAGAGACCGAAACAGGTGGAAATCTGAAGGTACAAGGTCAGGACTATACGGCGGATGCATTAACACCTCCCAGCCAAACTCTCTTAATTTTTGCTGGGTGGCTATAGATGTGTGAGGTCTAGCGTTATCATGATGAAACACCGCACCCCTTCTGTTGATCAATTCCGACCGCTTTCTCTCAACTTCTTGTTTTAATCTCATAAGTTGTTCGCAGTAGAGTTCAGAATCGATAGTCCTGCCAGGAGGTAACAGCTCATAATGAATAATGCCCTTCCAATCCCAGCACACACAACATCACCTTATTGCGAGTTAAGCCGGGTTTCGCCACAGTCTGTGAAGCCTGACCGGCCTTTGACCACGACCTTTTTCGCACGTTCTTGTCGTACGTGATCCACTTTTCATCACCAGTTATCAGCTTCTTCAAAAATGATTCGGTTTCGTTACGTCGTAATAAAGAATCACAAATGAGTACACGGTTCATTAGGTTTCTTTCAGTGAGCTCGTGAGGTGCCCAAATATCGAGCTTTTCTGTGTACGCAGCTTTTTTCAAATGCGCCAAAACTGTTTTGTGGTCAAATCCCAGTTCTTCAGCTACGTCGTAACTACTGATACGTAGATCTTGCTCCACTTTTTCAAAAATGGCATCCATTTTATCCGTAATAGGGCGACCAGAGCGAGGTGCATCTTTGACATCAAAATTTCCGGATTGAAAACGCTTAAACCAAATTTGTGCTACTCTCACAGACACTGCACTAGGTTCATAAACATCGCAATTTTTTTTCGCGGCTTGCGTTACATTTTTACCTTTTTGTAGTAATATTTTAAAATGTATCGAATTTCTTCATTAGATTCACTCATCTTGACAGTACGAAAAACAAATGAAAATCACACATTTTCCTAATTTGAATTTGGAATTATGTTCTTTAAAATTTTAACTTTCAATGATACCAAAACCAGCCAGATACAAATACTATAGCCAAAGAGATTTTATTACAAGTTCATACATACTATAATGCGAAAAGACTTTTTCCCCAACCTATTATATTATATTTGATAGCAGACTTAATAGGTAGGTATTATAAGTTCATTGTTATCTGTACAATTATTATGGTTTGGATTAAAAAGAAATGTAACATACAATTTGTTTTATTTGTAGACTTAGTAAGTATTTAAAAAAAATGGCGTTTCTTTTTAAAATATACTACATTCGATTTTTTTTGCTAAAACCGGACCTAGCTCCGGTTTTCGGTTTTGGTCCCAAAAAAACGATGTTCAAAACCGGTTTTGATGACTTTCCGGTTTTGCATGCCCTAATGGTTACACAAGCGTAATGCAAAAGATACTTAGCGGGTGGTGGTAGACCGTGTGGCGGGAGCACTGCTGTGTGCGTGTTAACTGAGGCAGCGCGTCGGGAAAATTTATTTATTCGTAGGGATTTCTGGATTTCTGGTGGCTCTTTAGATACTGAAAGAGAGTTCAGAGATCTCTCCTTCAGTATCTAAAGAGTAATGTTCATAGCTGTCCTGTCAGATTTTTGAAAGCTCATGAAATGTATTAAAATAACATATAGTGCAAGTAATAGCTCATGTTCGGTTAATTCAAAATCATATTAAAAACCGCAGCAAGGATTTTAATATTTTACCCTCTCAAGTTACTCAATAGACTACTAGTATCATCCACTTGAAATGATAATTCCGATATCGTTTCTAAGAAATTAAATAAAAACTCAGCACCAATAGTTTAGATATAAACAGGCAGCATTTCAATGGCAATATCATTATACGTTCACATACCTATCAAAAAGTAGTTTGATAGGTCAGAGATTGTATGGCGGATATATACGGATGGAAGATCTGTCTGCGTCTGGTAGTCCGGTGGTAAAAAGGGGTGGGTTCAATTTGGTCAAAAAGAGCACTCGCACACTCACCAAATGTAGCCGATAAAATACTGTCAAACAAGCAACCTTACGACGATGCTCCAGCGTCTGCAATTTTTTATTTGTAAGGTTGTTGTTATTTATGAGTTTTCGGGCTCTTCGGTCAACAGAGTCTAGCGCTTCGAGCTGGTATTTGGCAGAACCATCCCAAAGGTGACTACAGTACTCCATGCAAGACCTCACTTGGGCTGTGTATAAGTTGAGGAGCCGTTCAGGGCTGAAGTACTGCCGGACCTTCGAGATGATACCCAATTTTTTGGAAGCCGTTTTTGCCATAGACTCAATTTGTTGTCCGAAGTTTAATTTGGACGTTATAGTGACGCCCAAAAGCCCTAGTTGATCGGTGATGGGAACAGATACATTCTGGAAAGTGGGCGTAAGAGTAAAGGTGCTCTTTTTTGCGGAGAATAGACACGCTTGTGTTTTGGAGGCGTTGAATTTGACCTAACCT
Organism: Stenoptilia bipunctidactyla; assembly: GCA_944452665.1. Classification (NCBI taxonomy): domain Eukaryota; kingdom Metazoa; phylum Arthropoda; class Insecta; order Lepidoptera; family Pterophoridae; genus Stenoptilia; species Stenoptilia bipunctidactyla. The sequence continues at coordinate 16,778,197 of OX101740.1, read as the reverse complement.
GGATTCGCCCCAATCGGACACATTCCGCAAGGTCGAATCAACGCGCTCAATCATAGACTCTCTTAAAACCTGGATTTCATGGGCGCTCGTTCGCGCATTGGATATATATCTCTCAACAACAGTGCTGTCATTAGCATATCCAATAATGCCTGGTGTTAGGAGGTCATTAATGTGCAGCAAGAATAAAGTTGCAGAGAGAACAGATCCCTGAGGTACCCCGGCATTAATCGCCATTAGGTCAGAGGAATAGCCGTCTAAGACTACTCGAATCGACCGTTCCCTCAGAAAATCAGATATCCAGTCGCAGAGCCCGGTCGGTATGCCATATGCTGGAAGCTTGCTTAAGAGACCATCATGCCAGACCCTGTCAAAGGCCTTGGAGATGTCTAAAGATACAGCTATTGCTTCACCATGACCCTCCAAGGCCTCACTCCATAAGTGTGTGGCATACACGAGAAGATCGCCGGTCGAGCGTCCACTGCGGAAACCATATTGGCTATCGCTTAGGAGCTCGTTGGTCTCAAGGTATGCCAGGAGTCGATTGTTCAATACACGTTCCATGACTTTACAAAGTATGGAGGTGATTGAAATTGGTCGATAGTTGACAGGATCAGCACGGCTTCCCTTCTTCAGTACTGGTTGTACGTTAGCCAGCTTCCAGGATTTGGGGACTTTACCAGATTCCAAAGAGAGTCTATAGAGACGCGTCAAAACGGGAGACAACTCAGCTGCGCAGCGTTTCAACACCACTGCAGGAATACCGTCTGGACCGCTAGCCTTATTCTCGTCTAGGTGCAGCAAGCACTTAAGAACCTCCTTTTGTCGAATATGAACGGTACCCATTGTAGGACCGAACTGAGGTAATTGGGGTGGGATTTTACCTTGGCTATCTAGACGAGAATTTTCCGCAAAGATACTGGCAAATAAATCCGCCTTTTCCTTAGCGGTGTGGGCCAGAGAACCGTCAGGTTTCCGCAGAGGCGGCAGCGACGGGCGACAAAAGTTCGTTTCGACCGACTTGGCGAGGGACCAGAAAGCTTTACTTCCCGAGGGGTATGAGGCTATTCTGTCTCCGATACAGCCTATGTGGGCGTAACGAGCTCTCTTGATCACCTTTTTGCAGGACTTGGCGGCAGCATTGTACCTCTTTTTGTGTTCATGCGAATCCACGGCTTTGCTTCTGCGAGCGGTTGCCCGGGCTTTGTACGCTTCTCGCTTACGCTTTTCAGCGGAAAAGCATTCAGCACTAAACCATGGGCGAGCTTTGGTTTCAAGGGATAGATCAGCGTAGGGAATGAAGAACTCCATTGCTTGACCTATCACACTTGAGACTGCATCAGCGCAGCACGATGGATCGGTTGATGTAAAACAAGCTTGCCGCCACGGATAAGATGCGAAGAAATGTCGCATTTCATCCCAATCTGCCGACTTGTAACGCCATACTCGCCTAGAACCACTTGGTCGGGTGTCAGGTGGCGAGTACTGCGATACAGATTTCACCAGACAGTGATCGGATGTCCCTAAGGGTGCAGTGACGGACACCGAATATCTGTCCGGATCGGTTGTCAGCAGAAGGTCCAGGCAGTAAGCAGTGTGGCCAGCAACGTCTGGGATGCGCGTAGGCTCGTCAACAAGCTGAGAGAGGCCATGAGTGAGCGAAAACTTAAAAGCCTCTCTACCAGCATGGTCAGTGTCCTGAAACGGGTATAACCACTGTCCGTGGTGTGCGTTAAAATCCCCCAGGAACACCAACTGCGCTGTGGGAAAACGTTGCTGAACCTTGTCCGCTGTACTGCTGAGATAGTCCATAAGCCTCGTTGTCTCCCGATCTCCGCTGTGTGACCGATAAATACCAGCGTATACCATTTGGTCTAGGCCGGTATCTATGTGAACCCACATAACTGAAAGGTCCGGCACTTCTAAGTAACGGAGACGCTGACAACAGATCTTGTCACTGGCATACATGCACACCCCGGCGTGCGGGTGGAATTTGGACCCCAGGATGTAACCTGGGTAACAAAGGTATGCCGAGTCTGACGGATCACAGATCTGCGTCTCCGTTAGGAAGAGTAGGTGGGGTCTCTCCGTCTCGAGGTGGTGGTGGACATCATTGAGATTGGAGTGCACTCCTCGGATGTTACAGAAGTGCACTTTAAACGAGAGGAAGTGCAACCGCTGTGTTACCTTACTCTTCTTTGGACCTTTCATTAATTTTGGAGTGGAGTGAATAGGGAGGAGAACAGAAGTTGAGTGAAGCGCTGCAAATGGAACCAAGCAACTCGATAGGGGTGACGCACCATTGGGAAACTCGCTTGGAGACTGCGGGGACGCCCGAACCCCCCCGAGTTCGCCATCGGGTCCTCTCAAACCGGTCGCCAACCGGCACGATGGAGCCTCCCGGGATTTTTCGCGAGGTGGCGGGGCAGCCTTTTGCATGTGGCTGGCATGCTACTTGGGCCCCCTACTACGTGCCGTCGGCCAGCGGTGCACCGTGCTTCGGATCCCGCTACCCTCCAAAACGAGTTACCCGGTGAGTCATTATCCTACGAGTTGTAAACAGTTCTCCGATGCAGCACGATTACTCAGACCTATCCTCCTCAATGGCTACACTAGACATCATGCCGGAACGCAACTAGGTTACTTGGCGGCATGGTTTTGTCTAGTGGGTGGTGACAAGCCACGGCCGAAGCCTACCACCAGATTTTACTGCTCGTTTAGCACCACCCAGGGACCACGTACAAGGCATCGAGGGCTAAACCTTGCGGACGCGAGCAGTTTCCAGTCCCCAAAAACTTTGTCTTTGTCACCAGTCACCCTGTATACTGCATCTCATCTAACGAATCTATCTTCTCGGGAAACTGAGTGAAACAGCAAGATATTTTCCGAGCTCAACAAAGAGTTTGTCTTGGCAGAATGAAAACTCTTAAAACTAATGATGAATGAGAAACTGGTTAAGAATGTTGAATGATATAGTTTCTTAACGACCGGCCGGCATTGTAGAGTTGGCAATGTTTCCGATCTTAAAAAATAAAGGTTACATTTGAATGAAAAAGAACAGGTGTAAAATAACCTACTAAAAAAACACAACCATGACAATATTTTATAAAAAAATATAAAATCAAATTTTTATGGAAGCAAAGATCGAAAAAAAATGCATTCAATGGCGAAGACGACTCAAACAACCACCTTTTTGAATATCGAACAACAATGTATTTCAAAAATGTTGACTTCCTACTTATAAATAAACTCGACCGAGTTTAGTATGCGCTTGCGCCAGTGGAGAGCGCTGTGCTATTTTAATTCTGTATTCATAATAGAGGCGAAATGACGGCGCGTTACGAAGTTAAATCTTCTGAAAAATATGGCAGGTAAAAATTGTGCCGATGTTTTTTGTGAAAATAAATGTGTGTAGGATTAGTGAATACCATGTAACATTCCATACGCAGGTATGTGATAACAGTAAATAGTATAATAATGATTGAGGTAGGTATGGATGTATTTTTGATTAAACATGCTTTAAAATTACATTAATAAAATGTCAGTGTTACATCATTATAGTTGTTAAAATTTCTCAAGTACCTCTCGTAATAGAAAATCCCATAGTAAAATAATTGCAGGTAAGTCTTTCATTTTGTGGTTATTAAACTTCTTCAGTTTTTAGCTTTAATTGCCGTTGAAATTGAAGCCACTGTGTTGCTGATTTAAATTATTGCATTTTTCGACTATTTTTAATTCATTAATAAAAAATTCCAGTTATTTCTAAATGTATATTCTTATCTTAATTTATTGTAGTTATTTCAAACTCTGTGATATAAAATCTTTGCCAATAGTAAAAGCACATGCGTTCTTGGTGAAACATCAACATGAATTAAATACATATAGCAACATCAAACCCTACAGGTACGTCGTCGCAGCCAAAGACCTAAAAGCCGGCGAGTGTATTCTATCAGACGAACCATTCATAATCGGTCCGAACGCCGAGAGTACCCTAGTCTGCTTCAACTGCTATCTGCCGTTGATCAGCAAGTTTGTGGTCTGCAAGAAGTGTGGAGTGGCTCCAATATGTCCGGGAGAAGGGTGTCCAGATTATATTTCGTCAAGTAAGTTATTTTTTGTGGTTGAAAAGATCGTCAGAAGTTCCTCTCCTAAACGAGAAATAAATACATATACAGCAATACTAAGTCGCAATATCTATGGCCATCTAGTTATCTTTGGAGATTATTCTTTTTTACTAACACTTTACACAACAGAGAAAAATACAATTTTTTTTATTTATTAAAAAACACTTAATCTATTACAGTTTATAACACATCTTAAATCACTTACATACCTAATTAACAGTAAAAGTATACAGATTGGAGTTACATTTAGGTTAATGCAAACTTGATTTCATTTATTCTCAACTAGATTCTATCTTTAACCGGCGATCATGTATGAAAAGATTAATGAACTTGGAGGAAGCGAAAGAGGTATGTATGGATCGAAGCAATTGGTGTTCCCTTGTCTCTACCCCAAAGGGAGACAGGCGTGAGGTTATGTATGTATGTATTCTATCTTTTGAAAAAACTTCAGAAACATGACATTTACCATGTTTTCTATTTGAGTTCTTGATGTATCCATAAATACCACGACCACGGGTAAAATCTGCTTGTGCAAAACTGTATCCAGCAGTGCGATCACAGAACTTTATCGAATCGTTTGTTAACGAATGTTCGTATAGTATGGAGACGGTTTTTAAGAAAAAAATGAAATCTATCCATTGCCGCACGGCCAGCTTAAATAAATGTGTGCCTTGTTAATTTTAAATGTTTGTAAACATGTTGTACTCATAAATATCTGTAAAATAAAAAATTACAATGTTACTCAAAACTTGCAACCGACTCCATACTATACGAGCTTTCGTAAACATTCGTTAATATACGATTCGATAAAGTTCTGTGATCGCACTGCTTTCGTTATTTCCTAGTTCTGTGCAATGTTTGACTTAGAGTCAGTACCTTTCTAGACCTTTGAGCTCTATTTTACTATGCGGACAATAAAGCGACTTATCCGTTATCTCTACATTAATTGGTATATAGGTTTTATTTGTCTGGATTATAGCTTCACCTTTCTCAATTTATAGAGGTAGACGAAGCAAATATTTTCAGACCTCGGAAAATACCGTTTTCAAAGAGCGATTTGTTAAGGATAACTTATCGGCACATGAATAGTGCGTCCTCTTTATACGAATCAGGACCCTGTTCAAAGATTCATAAAGGATATTAAGGACTTTTAAACCGTTGATTGCCAAATATTTTATCCTAAACTGAAGAAGTCAATGTGTAGTTTATGTATGTATATGTTGTATTTGTATGTAATGTATGTTTATTGCTATTTATGATGTAAATTATATTGAGATGTTTGTAACTTTTGTTATTCATAGTATTTTTTCCAAGAACTAACCTTTGTTAAAGCCAAATCTACAAATTACATTTTCTTGTACTTGGGCTGCCTGGTAGAAATCGCTTCCTGGCGATAAGGCTAGAAGGCTTGCTTGGTGGTAGGATCCCTTCTGGGTCCGCCTGGCTAGTGACCACCCTTTATATAAAGTCTGCCGCCAAATGTTACCGCTCCGGCGGTAATGTGTTCCGGCAATATTGTATAAAGAGCCAGTTCCTTCCTAAACCCGTGTGCTTTCATCTTCGACCCCATCGTCACTTACCATCAGGTGAGATTGAGGTCAAACGCGGGTTTAGTCACTTATAAAAAGAAAAAACATTGTTTTCTTTTTATTTGTTACTTTTGTTTTTTGTTCTGTATTTTTTATTGTGTATAATAAAGGGTAAATAAATAAATAAATATTTGATTCGGCAAAAGTCAATTTATGAAATACGTGATTTGTGTAGTCATTACACAACTTGCTATTAAAACTCGCACCTGCGAAAACCTTACAAAATTCAGGTGATATTAGAAGCTACGTTTAAAAAGCAGAGAGAAATATTTTACACACCTACGTACATTGATTATTTTAGTTGTAGGTAGTACTTATACTTATTTGATTTCTTTTTCTAGAATGGCACAAAGAATCCGAGTGCGATTTCTTCAGGACTCTCAAGTTAACCAAGGGGCTACATCCAATGACCATGGTACAAAACGTAGGCTCCCTCATCGTACTCCGCGCTATACTAAAGAAAAACGCTGATTCTCAAGCATGGGAGGAATTCTCGCGGTTTGAGACGCACTTGCATAAACGGACAGAAGGCAGTGAGTGGGAATATAGCGAGAAGACTATCAAGGTGTGTTGGAAATATCGTCAGATTCTTTCGCTATTTTAGCTTCAATATTTGAAGTCGATGTCGCTGGCGGATCGTACGGCCGGTTATATGTAGTTTTGAAGAAGCCAATCTGACATAAACTTATCAGCATGCGGTCAGCAGTGGAGCTTACTTCTACATCCCGAAGAAAATCATTCACTTTTCAATAGGATTAGGTACACAATTGTTGTAGATACATGATAAATGTAGGGCAGTAAGTAAACTAAGTCGGGGTGGTACATAGGCACCTCCAGAGGATAGGTGCCTTAATTGCTCATTCATCCTTACTGCAATAAAGTTGAATTTTTTTCCATCTATTGGTTTTAGAAATCAGTATGAAAAAACAGATTGGTGACAAAAATGTAATTTGAAATAGGATCATAAAAATTACTTCGTTCATTTATCGAAGGGTCGTCATATTCGACGAACCGAAGATACACGAACCAAAAATAACTAACTATGAATAAACAGAACTGTTGCTTAGAAATTACTATTAATTTAAACAAAGGTGGCAATATTATGATAGGTTAGTGACCCAAATATCACATGCTCTCACATACATACACTCATACACAATCAAAACACACACACCCACTCTCTCTCTTACTCTTTATATAAATGGTAATTTGTTAAGGTGTCCCGCGATACAGGCTTGCTTAGTGCGGGGAACAAAGTTATTGTATAATTTAGAAGATCTTTTTGTTTAATAAAGAATTTGTTTTTCATTTTATTATTATTCAACCTAACTTTTATTTATTTTTTCAGTTCATCCAATCCTTTGGTTTACTAGACACCATTGACGATGAAAAGATAGTGCAAAAGATATGCGCAGCCATCGACGTTAACAGCTTCGAAGTACGAGGCCCCGCGATCCCAGCCATCAACTGCGCTGAAATCCTACGCGGAATTTACCTCAAGGCAGCACTTTTAGCGCATGATTGCGTCGCCAATACTCATATGTCGATAAATGATAATAACTTATTAGTATGTCATGCTAGCACGGATATAAAGAAGGGAGATATCATCTCTTACAATTATACGGATCCGTTAAAGGTTTGTATTTTTTAAGCTGTTTATACATATATACTACTCAAAACAAAATCGTTCACACTTTAAACTTAAATTTAAGCTAGTTTAAGTGTCTTTGTACAAAATTGATATGTTTTTGTATTCTTCACATTATTCTGAACAACGTTTTTGAATCTTACCCCTCAAGTGGAAAGACATAAACAAATTAAGTTAAAATTATCTTATTCACTGCGTTACGAACTTTTCTCGATTTGTTTCACAAATTTTTTGAGTTTTATCATTAGAGCTCATTACAATGCCACGTATTTGGCACCTTATGAGCATAGAAAAAGCTCCTAGAGCACTAGCTGCTGCAAGAGGGAGAATCTCAACGACCAGTAGCTCTACGCCTAGGTGTATCGCGGCGAGCTTTCCGAAGTGGATCAGGAAGAAACCAGGCCACAACCACTAAAGACGACCAATACTTTCGTTTAACTGTTTTGTTTTGAGTAGTACATTTTGTTTCGGGGATTCGCAATCAGTAACTTAACTAGTGTGCACGGGTGATATATCAAAATGCATATTAGAGATTTCAATTATTTTTATAATCTGTGTTAACACTAGATAATAACACTAGTACAGTACAACTGTACAACATGTCACTTATTAAATGTAGAGTCTTAAAGTAGAAGATATAAAGTACAATACGATTAAGTTTACTAATTAAAATAACTGTAAAAAATTGCCATTATTTCAGGGTACAGCCATTAGACAACAGCATCTTCTTCTTGGGAAATACTTCAAATGCGACTGCCGCAGGTGTTTGGACTCCACTGAGATGCAAACCTTCATGAGTTCCCTATTGTGCCCTAGTTGTAAAACTGGCTATGTGACAGAAAGCAGCGATGATAACTGGTCTTGTCATAGTTGCCAGCATCAAGTTGTGCCATCGGATATCAAGTATAAGGTTCAATGTTGCTCGGAGAAGCTAGAAGTGATAAGTAAGTAATATCATTCGATTCCCGGAAGAGCCCTTTTGAACCCAGAAACTCTCACGTCGCATATACCTAGAAGAGCCCGTAGGGTCGGCTTTGAATAGCCCTATGACCCCTAGATCAGGCGCGGTCCCAGACTGAAATTTTGGGGGGGGTCACAACTGAATTTTGGGGGAGGTCATGACAATTTTTTTGTATCAGAAGTATCTTTTTCTTCCTCCTTCTCTTATAAGGGGTTCATCTTTTCATGATTTTGGGGGGGGGGGTCATGGCCCCTGTGACCCCCCCCCCTTGGACCGCGCCTGCTATTGACGGGTTATAGTACTCTAAAAACGTCAAAACGAACCATTTTCAATATGGAAAATTTGCCACTTTTGTGTAATCCCTCTCTTTACGATTAACCACCTATTTTGCACTAGTTTTTGTGAGAAATAACGATAATCTTCGCTAACTGCTTTTTTGACGTTGACATGTAAATGATTATGAATACCTGATATGAAGCAAAAAAAAAATCAAAAATAAACTCAAAGATGCGCTCATATGGTCTTTCAAGCACTATTCTCTTCTACAGTTAAACCAAAACTTGGCACGTCTCCTGTAAAAAAGTCCTCCCAGTTTTTAGCAGAATTCTAAGGCATTCCTTTTTCATAAACTCCAGATAAAAAGGACCAACAAGAACTTGAAGAATTCATAAGAAACGTCTCCCTAGTTCTGGCACCGAATCATTACATCTTATTGGAAGCCAAGCAACGTTTAGCGGGAGTTCTAAGAGATGCCATCAATAGAGAACCACATCCCAACAAGAAACTGATGAGAAGAAAAATACAACTGTGTACAGAATTGTTGCCAGTTCTAGAAAAGTTGAGTCCTGGGATAGACAGAGTTAAAGGTGAGATAACTAAATACCTTGCAATTTACCTCCTACCTACATAGTTTATTTATTAATTATTATTTAACTATGTATGTTTATTATTAATTAATTTATAATTATCCAATATATAAAATTCTCGTGTCACAGTTTTCGTTGCCATACTCCTCCGAAACGGCTTGACCGATTTTGATGAAATTTTTTGTGCTTATCCGGTATCTATGAGGCCGGCGCCAGACTTAGCTTCAAATGTTTGAACAAATGTTTGAATGCTATGTGTGGCGCTGGACTTTGGATATGTATTCAACGTTTGCACAAAGATTTGCACTTTGCCATCCGGAGTCGGTCTTTTTCGACACATCAAAGCATTCAAAGTTGACTTTGTTCAAATGTTTGCATGGCTTGCCACACTTGTTCAGTGTCCAGTTGCTCGACCGTTGTTGAGCGGGACGGTTGTGTGCATGTTACACTGCATGCGGCCATATAATGAGCTAAAGCAGCGAGTGCGTTCTGGAATTTGTAGAGTTGTTACAGGGGCAACTATGTACATGGAATCCGAAAAATAACAAATAAAAAAAATATAATTACATGCACACAAATAATACAGGCTAACTGAGTCTACAAAATCGTCGTCCATCTTGTTTGTTGTCTAATAGCATACTGTGGAGAAAAGTGTTTGCGAAGCAAGTCTGGCAGGTTACGTCAATATGTGTTCAAATGCTTTGCAAAGTCGTCAAAGATTTGTGCAAATCTTTGAAGCTAAGTCTGGCGCCCGGGTGAGAATCGGCCAACATCTATTTTTTATTTATTTATATGGCAAAACAACGTTTGCCGGGTCAGCTAGTAGTATGTAAAATATTATTGTGGGAGAAATAAATAAATTTATTAATATTATTATTAAGTGCACAAACACTTGCAAAAACTTGACCTGTTGTTCATGTTTATTTGGCAGATATACCTACATGGTTATTGGTATTAGACCGGAATCTCTTTAGGTGACGTAGGAGAGGCCTTTTACAATCATTTGAGCTAAATCATGTAATCGCAAAGTGTACCGTTTTAAAAATATTTGGGGTTTTTCCTTTATTTTCCTGAAAATCCAGTTTTACTCCTTCAAACAGAGATTGTAAAAAAACTAATGGTCCGATTTCAATAATTTACTTTTCAGTTTTAGATAGGTAAGTCATTTAAAAAAAAATGCAATTTTTTTATTTCGTTTTTGAATTTTTTTCTTGAACTATGCAGTTAAATGCCAATTGTTTTACCTCGTTATATAGCCAGAGAGTTGTAGAAGTTTTTCCAAAAAAGTGTACTCAAAGTTGATTAGACCTTTTTTGGAGAAAAAAAGCTAATTTTCGTAAACGTTGCTCCAAAAAATTGCATTTTAATTTTATAATACATACTGTATAGCTTCTGTAGCACACTGAAACAATTTTATTATAGTTTATTATTGACTAACTAAACACCTACCTATCTAAAACTGAAAAGAAAATTGAAATCGAATTATTAGTTTTTTTACAATCGATGTTTGAAGGAGTAAATCTGGATTTTCAGAAAAAAAGGAATAACCCCAAATATTAAAAAAACAGGTACACTTTGGGATGACATGATTTGTGCTCAAATGATTGGAAATGAGATTTCGATCTAATTACCAATGACCCTGTATAGAAGAGCTGCTGTAAGTAAAGATGCACAGCTTCATTTTGGGTTGTCGTGACGTCACAGCCTCAATAGTTCAAGCTATTCGTCAGTTCGGCGCTGACTTCTGTGAAGTATGTACACGCGTAGATATTTAAAAAAAATGTAATCCTACATTGTTTCTCGATGCAAAATTAAGTTTTCTCTACTTTCATAAACGAATTACGTTGACAATCCAAATCAAATTTTTTTTTTTTTTTATAAGTGACTAAACCCGCGTTTGACCTCAGTCTCACCTGATGGTAAGTGACGATGAGGTCGAAGATGGAAGCACACGGGTTTAGGAAGGAACTGGCTCTTTATACAATATTGCCGGAACACATTACCGCCGGAGCGGTAACATTTGGCGGCAGACTTTATATAAAGGGTGGTCGCTAGCCAGGCGGACCCAGAAGGGATCCTACCACCAAGCAAATTAAGTGACCACGAAGATATTTTCATTCATAATTATTCTTTAGAAATTGCTTGTTTTCGAATTATTTATGTCCAAAATTCAAGAGTGTTTTTTGTTGCCTCGTTGATTTTTATGCCACGAAAAAATGCTGCGCTATCTAACGTCAAGTAGAAATACTTTTATTTCGCGGTTTTTTTCCGGACAGATTTGGATCGTACGAAATTTTATTAAAAAACTAGAGGCACCTAGTAACTAGCTGAACTTTTTGGATGATTATTTGAATTATTAATATACCTGATGTTTCAACCGGTTTTTCCTACTCGCTACTAGGTGACTAATGCCATTGCCTGTTTGGCTATGTTCGTCCAAAGCCAACCGCTTACCCCTCTCGCTACCCGCCCCTAGGCTTCACTTGCGTCCCTAGAGAAAACTGGATAGAGCACCTCCTCTATATATTTCCTCCATGGCTACATCGATATATTTTACATAAATCATATCTAGCTAGTATTCTTCTCGTACTTTATCTACACTACTCAAAATGTCGTCAAAATCGATTCAGTATTTTAGCTGTGAAAGCGTTACAAACGGATAGAGAGGCATAATTCCTTAAAAACTGTTAGGTACAACAAAGCTGTGATCCACAGTTTCACATAGGTTTTATGAAAAAAATTACAAAAAATCAAATATAAAAGTAACCTGCAAAAAGTAAATATAGATCAGGAATACCTACGAAAGGTACACTGAGTAAGATGGAAGTATGTTTAAGGTTAGGTATATAGGTAGGTAGGTACGTACGTATATTACATAGATGGTGCCCACGACTTCACCTGCATTGAATTAGTATTTCGCTGCTTCTCTTCCCGGGCCTACTGTAAAAAACATTGAAGGAATAGTGGTTTTATTGGCGTTTTTGTGTGCGATAGGCTGACCCCATGTCACTGCAATATTCTTTTCCCATGATTATAATACATACCTCCAAATTTGACAAACTTGCCACCATATGGTTTTATAGCCTCTGGTGTTCTGCCTTCCCCATAAGGGATACAGGCGTGAAGTTATGTATCTATTATTGTTTAGTCTACGAGCAGTAGAATTAGGAGTACCTATAAAGCGTTTCAATATTCAACGTCTTGTCATGGAAATTACTACTTACTATTCTTATACCTACCTAACATTTATTTTTCGTAGCTTTTACCCATGTAAAATATTGAAACCTAGCATTCATTGATTTTGACGACAATTTAGTTATTACCCCCAATTTATCCCTAGAATAACTCTACCGCCCCTGGATAAACGTGTCGTAAAAAGCGACTAATCCGAGTACTTAAGCCTTGTTTGGAGGTAGCCTGACTGTCTCGCCTAACTGACATTTGCCGCACAATATCACCACTGCAGCGGTGATGCGTCCCGAAATATTTTATGAAGAGCCAGTTCTATCATAAACCCGTCTGCCATCATCTTCGACCTCATTTACACTTACCATCAGGTGACATTGCGGTCAAACTCGAGCTTAGAAAAAAAAGTAAGTAGTAGGTACTTAGTCTATTTTTACATACATACATAACTTCACGCATGTATCCCTTATGGGGTAGGCAGAACACCAGAGGCTTTAAACCTTCTTATGTCGCGTTTGACAAATTTGGAGGTATTTTAATGATGGAGAAAGACTATTGCAGTGACAGGGGGTCAGCCTATCGCCCACAAAAAACGTCTTAGAAAACTTCTATCCCTTAACTGACTTTTACAGTGTGCCCGAGAAGAGCAGCTGCTGGCACATTCTATGTCTTTCTTTCACTTCTTCACTTTTTCACTATTTTTTATTTTTGGAAATCATTGCGATGCAAGGATAGAATCACTGTTTAACGAATTGCTAGGCCCTGCTGAGCCAGTCAAAACCATTGTTGTGTAAAAATCAAGCTATTGCGCAGATATTAAACTTGTAAGTTTATTTCAAATTTGGTTGTTCAATGATTCTCCTTTTAGTCACCGCGTGATGTTATACAGCCTAAAGCCTTCCTCGATAAATGGACTATTGAAATTTTTCAATTCGCCAGTAGTTCCGGAGATTAGCGCGTTCAACCAAACAAACAAACTCTTCAGCTTTATAATATTAGTAATTAGTATAGATAACCTCTTGGTCTTTCTTTCATGCGCTCTCATTCATTCGATTATGCGCTGTTCTTCAATGACATTTCGAAATTGATATTCATCCGAAGTTTTAAAAATATTTTAACTACAGGATAGTAACTGGTTAAGGTGTCTAAATAAGCACAAATTCTATAACCAAACAAAATCCAGAAGTAGGTATGCTGTAGGAAATCTGCCATAATCTTGAAACTTAGAAATTCAACAGATCAATGCATAATATCTATCCTACGATATAATGACGCTGACGAATTTTTGGCTTGTTTGAATACGCTAAGCCTAGCTTTTGAGGAAGGGCTAATTTTATGTAGATTTTCCTGCGATATCAAAATTTACGCGTTATTTTAGTTTGAAAATAAGTCGAAAGTACCTACTACATCGGCAAATTCCTACTTCGAGTCCATTTAATTCCGCTCAACAGTATCCACGGTACTAATATGTAATTAATATATTTTAATTTAACTCTATTTTATTTCAGCAATCACAATGTATGAGCTCCACGCAACGACGGTTCAGTTGGCAAAAAGGCTATTTGATGCAAGAGAAATTACGGGATCGGCTTACATGGTAAATAACTAGGACAAAATATTTTAAATTAACCCAAACCAATTTTTTACTTAGTTCAGATTCAATAACAATACTTACGTTTTTTTTGTAACGTCGTTTGATCTGCTTCCTTCTGTACCTAACATAGTTTTTCAAATCTAGTCACCGATTTTCATTTTCACCCGCTTTCATCTCCATCTCAACTGAGGGTAAATGAAGATGAGGTCAAAGATGTCAGAACGGGACTGGCTCTACATAAAACATTTCTGAAGCACATCACCGCTGGAGCGGCGATATTTGGCGGCAGTATTTAAAATATACTTTCCTCAAACATGCTTGGAAATTTGAGCATTATTTTGACAACCTTCTTCGAGATAAATCGAACTTGCTCTACTCGTCGAGCAGCGGCCGGCAATAGTTGTATGAAAATCCATATCTGTCGTGTTTAGCGGCCAAATAAATTACAATGTAATTTAAAAATGGAACGATCTTCTACTCCGCAAAATGGCGACCAAAGAGGTAACTTATCAAAGTGTGGCTACCGACAGAATAGGTATAGGAGTTAAATAAAACAAACACAGATATTTAATGAAAATGAAGCAGCTCTGAAAAGAACTATCATATGAATTAAGAAGGCAGCAAGGCACACGACAGAATTGGTATAGGATTTAAATAAAACGCACAGATATTGAATGAATAATTATGAAGTAGTTCTGAAAAGAACTTTTAGTTTAGACGCAAGCAGCAAGCAGCACAGGTCACACACACGGCGTTCGAATGTTTTCGCACGCTCCGCACGCCGGCACACGCACGCCGCCGTTTGGATGTCTCAAGCCACGCGCGCGCTCCCAGCGCGACGTGTTGTTCACGCGACGGCCGCCGATGGAAAGAACGAGCGTCGTAAGTCGTCACTCGCCCCCCCCGAGGGGGGAACGGTGGAATCCGCTCGGGGCAATGGCCCCTTTCGGGAGGCAGCAGCGCAGCCCTAAAAATAGAGCCGGTCTTTGGGTGGCCGATGGCGTGGCGTCGGTGGTGGCCTAGCTTCACCCGCGATCAAGCCCGCCGGCGGTCTATCGCAAGACAGGCGGCCGTCGGGCGATCTGCGCGGGAAGCTAGGGGGTCAGATGGCCGGCTACTGCCTCCAACTGTAGAATGCCCTTCTTCAGGGCGGGCTCTGGGTCTTTGGAGACCTGCAGAGCGTGCAAGGCGGTCTTGAGAATCGTCAGCGCGGCCTTTATGGCGGCGCTGGCGGGGTCGTCAATTTTGGTGGGGGCCGCGGCCGTCTCAACGCGCGGGGCGGAGGTTGGCTCGCGGCGCCGTGCAGTCGGCGCGGCCTGTTCGGCGGCGCCGGCTGGGTTGTCGTGTCCGGTCGGGGCCGCGACTGGCTCTACGCCTGGGGCGGAGCTACAGTCGCGACGCCGTTGGTCATAATTGGTAGGGGCCGTGACCGCCTCGACGCACTGGGCGGAGGCTGGTCGGCGGCGCCTTCTCCTCCTCGTCTTCTTCGGGGCGGCCGTCGCCGGGTTGGCGGGAGCCATAAGGCTCGCCTGGCCCGGGGCGGCTGGGACATCTTTGGTTTGGGCGACAGTGCCCGCCTTCCTGTTGCGCGCCCGCAATTAGCGCACGTGGCGGGCTCCTCACGCGGGCGCGGGCACTCCGCGGCGTGGTGCTCGCCCCCGCACCGCACACAAGCAATAGGCCTGTGGCAGTGGTGGGACGAGTGCCGGAACCGCTGGCATCGGTGGCACTGTGCCGGACCTCTCCTGCCTCGCCAGGACTCAATCCTGATCCCTGGCATGCACAAGAGCTCCGACACAGCGTAGACGTCAGCGAAGTTCTTGGTACGGGCGATCTGGGCGTAGAATATGCAGCCCGGGCGCCCGTGTCGAGCGCGGATGGGCCGCACATACTCCGCCTGAAAGGAGAGCTGGTTTAGCTCATCCTGGATGTCCTGGGCTGGGGTGTCGGCGGGGAGGCCGCGGATCGCCACCTTGATATGCCGCTCAGCTGGAAGCGAGTAGGAAAACCAAGAGATCTTCTCGGTCGCTTCCAGCTGAGTGAGATATCGCTGGACGACGCGGTATTCCACGTCGTCGTTAGGCGTGAACCGCATGCCTTTCCCGAACGGTCGCACGTTCGCTGGGCGGCCGAGCTCGTCCCTCAACCGGCGAACGTGAGTCTGCCAGTTGGGGAGGGTCTCGACGATCAGCGGTGGGTACCGCGTCTTCGTGCGTATGATGTTCGGCGGCGTGGGTGGCGTCGGCGAGGCGGCGGCGGCGCGGGCGGCCGGCTGGGTTGCCGGGGCTCGCGCGGCAGGCTGCATCACCGGTGCCTTGCCACGCGGCTGCGCAGGCGCAGGCCGCTTTGCGGGCGGCCGCAACCGATGCGTAATCCAGGGCGGTGGGCGCCGGAGCACCGTCCATGTCCGGTGAGGTGGACAGGACCGGCATGCTCAACGGCGTCCCTTGGGATGGCGACGTGGGGCGCCCCTGGATAGGGGGCGCGGCTGCGGCGGCGAGGGGTGCGGCGGGGGGGGCCCTGGAGGGCACCTTTCGTCTGCGCGCCTCGGCTTGTTGCCTCGGTGGTAGGCGGGGAGGCTGGCGCGGCGTCTCCGTGAGGCGCGCGCGGACCGGCGTCTGCAGAGGCGTCGGCGGTGGTGCGGGGAAGAATTCGTCACCCGCCCCGGTAGTGGCGGGCGACAAACTCCATTCCCCAGCGGTGGCGTGCGTGGGCGTGGGCGCGGGTGACACGGGCGGCGCCGGGCTGTCGTCCCTACCTGACGAGGCAGATAGGTACGCCCGGTGAAACGCGCAGTGTCGCCGCACTGGTGCCTTGCGGCGGCGCGCGGTTTGATCGCGGCCGCAGCGCTGTCTCGGCGGCGGCATGGTGGTGGAATGCGGGCTTGGTTGTCTGGGCGGTGGTGAGCGCAGCGGCAAGGTGGCCGCCGGCGTCGTCACCGGTTGGCTCATGCCAGCGGGCGATGAGTCGGTCCGATGCGGGGAGACTGCCGGCGCCCTAGTCGATGGCAGTGTCAGCGACGTGCGCAGCAGCCGGCGTGACCTTCGGCACGGGCGGCGACGGTCTTCCCGGTTTGCGGGCCGGCTTGACGGCCGGTGGTGGAGCGGGTTTGACTGGAGCAGCGGGCTCGGCGGCGGGCGACCTCTTCGACTGCGACTTCTTCTTCTCGCTGGCGGCGGCCGGTTGGCGGCGCGCGGCGGGAAGTGGCGCAGGAGCGGTCGGCTTCCTTAGCGGCGGTTGGGTCGGCATGACGATGCCGGGCGAATTTCGCGGAGGGCGACTGCCTCTCTGCGACCCTTAGTCGGGGAGCACTGGTCGGCCCGAGGCCCTTACCCGGGGCTTGCCGCTGGTGGCAGACCGGGCAGGTACCAAGGGCGGGACTGGCCCCCTAACCAGGAACGACTTTCGTGAAAGGCAGTCACGGGCGCGGGAAACCGCGGGCGCTCAATTCCGCCAAGGCGGAAGAGCGCGATGCACGAAAGTGAGCGAGAGGTCCGTGCAGAGGGAGAACACTGTAGGCGGTCGTGGCCAATCCAGAACGAGCGGCGGCGACGCTGCTCCTTTTATACAATCGGGGAGACGCGGCAGCGCGCGTGTATTGAAGCGCGTTTTCTCCTAATTTGTGTTGCTTTATTATTCACACACTTGTTGTTGTCTTACTCAAATGACCTTGATAATTTTGTATAAAAATAGCACATTTTACTTCTAAAATACATTCCACATTTTACCTTCTGAACCTCTTTTATTCAAGAAACCTTCCGCCTTAGTTCCGCCAAAGTAAAAAGGTTTAATTTAAAATTCGAACTGGTGATTTCTTTGCCAATAGAAAAAGAAATAGAACAAAAAGTAATTAAAATTTTAAGAATTGTACATTTAATAATTGTATTTTCAAATACAAGTTCTGAATTGTACTACTTAGTTTAATTTTCGCGCATTTTTGGAGAAGAGTAGGTACTATACAATCCTTGGCCGCAACTAGGCATTGATAGACTTACGTACGTATTTGTGCCTCGGCTTCGCCTTAGCCCACATTCACACGTTCGTCCATCAATGCCTCTCTTGCCGGCCGCTGCAGTAATATACTATTTTCTTTTGCAATGCAATATACAGGGTTATTTCTTAGTCACCAGCCAAATTTAAATGTATTTTTTATGATCGCTTAGTACAAAAAGAAAGATATGGCACCACAAACTTTTTTGCCAATAGTCGCTCTTGATGAACGTAGCTACTACGACGCGGTATTTCATTGACGACGTAGTACTACAAGATGTTTTGTGGTAGCGTGTCGTCTTTATTTAGATGGTACTTATTCATAATTTAGAGTGACCCTTTTTTGCTTAATATGCTACTGAATATACTAATTTACTTGGAAAAATAAATACATACCTTTTTTTTTTGCAAAAATCGTTTCTACATATGAAAATGACTTATTGCGTAAAAAAAATTTGGCAGGTGACTAAAAACTGTATAAATCTAATTTAATGTTTCTTTTACAGGATGAATTATCCAATGCAGAGAGGTATTTAAAGCGATCGTTAGAGATGTTATTCATTGAGCCAGGAAATTCTCCGGAAGGCGAACTTTGTGCCAAAGCGTTAGAAGAATACCGAGCTCTAAAAGCAACTATGCATTCCGTTTTAGATGGTATGCATGCAGAAGGACAAGCTTATATTACCGAAATATCTTAAATTGTTAACTTATACTTTTTGTTTAATATATAATTTTATGAGTAACAAGCTGTTTCTTTTGTATTAATCGCATAAATACTGATCATCATAACTTTGCCCAAAGTTTCATTCTAATCCTTCAGGCAAGCTGATTTAGTCAAACATTATTCTATTCCAAAGTCAAAGTAATAAAAAAAATATTTCGTTAAATACATTTGAAATAGAGCCGATTTTTCAATGGTCAGATAAAGGTTATCTAATGAATTAAGTACCTATTACGCGACAAGTTCAAATGTTCAAACTCGTCTCAAAAAATGATGACGCCCTGTCAACAGTTTGACAAGTTTAGTTCCAAATAATGCTCAAACTTAATATGTAGCATTTTTA
Organism: Stenoptilia bipunctidactyla; assembly: GCA_944452665.1. Taxonomy (NCBI): domain Eukaryota; kingdom Metazoa; phylum Arthropoda; class Insecta; order Lepidoptera; family Pterophoridae; genus Stenoptilia; species Stenoptilia bipunctidactyla. The sequence goes on along the minus strand of OX101740.1, from coordinate 16,759,178 downwards.
ATTTACATATAATAGAATTACGAATTTTTAAAAATAAAAGGTAGGTATAAGAAAATATCAATAATTTTTAAAAAATTAGTTTTATACATAATTGTTGTTTTATTGATAATTATTTCATTCAGTTCATCATCAATTCATTTCAGAATAAACTATTTATAAATATATAGAATAAGTTATAGCGGCTGTACAGTCTCACGAGAGCCTCCCGCCGGGAGTCTCGGCCGAGAAGGCTCTCGTCGAGAGCATCCCTGTACACTCTCGTTCTAACTAATAAGACTGAGTCTAATTTCTTGTTTCATAACAGAAAATGCATTATTAATTTTTTGAATTAACTCATCTTTTGTGGTTACTTCTTCATTGTAGACCAACTCTTTGGCCCGGCCCCAAACGTAGAAATCGAGAGGTGTCAAGTCTGGCGACCGAGCTGGCCATTCAATTGGCCCACCTCTACCGATCCATGAATCGGGGAATGAACTATTTAAAAGTTCTCGGACGTCCAGCCTGAAATGCGCCGGGCACCCATCGTGTTGAAACACAATGGGCGTGTCGTCGGTTATTCCATCCAACAGCAGATCAGGCAAGACGTCCCTTAAAAATTCTAAATAATTTCCCCCATTTAAAATGTCTGGTAGGAAATAGGGTCCAAAGATATTACGACCAATAACGCAGGCCCACACATTAACAGAAAATTTCCGCTGGACCGATGTAACCCTCTTTTTATGGGGGTTATCATGGGACCAGTGGTGCAGATTGTGGAAATTGGTGATGCCTTCTCGGGTGAACTGTGACTCGTCGGTCCAAAGGATACGCTCCAGAAATGTTGGGTCGTCGACATCGGTGTGAAGAACGAGGCGACAGAAATTCAACCTCCTTTCGTAGTCGCCATTTTCAAGCCCTGCCAACACTCCATTTGTTAATTATTTACGTAAATGTTATTCTAAAGACAAAATTTGATTTGGATTATGTTACATCGAAGCTCGTCGTAATATTAATAATTTCTTTAATTCTAAAGATAACACTGGTCGCTTTAGTGTAAGTAGGTACATAAATAAACTCAAAATTACCTTGAACTGGCGTGTAATGATACGGGTGTTGATGGTCCCCATGCATCACTGACCAGACTTTCCACTGGCTGACGCCCAAAGCGGCAGCTACCACTCTGGTGCTAGTCGTGGGATCTTCTTCAAAAGCTGCCAAAATCTGCTGATCAATTTCAACAGGTAATTGTCGCACAGCTGCTTGGGGTACCCTGACGTTCAAGTTACCCGTTTCTCTAAACCGACGATATGTGGTAGGAAATGTGTCACGGTCAGGTAAGCGTCTATTTGGATATCGCTCCTGGTAAATTCGCCGCGCTTTGCGGGCGTTACTGTGTGCAGCACCATACGCCAGCAGCATGTCGGCGTATTCTTCCCTTGTGTATCCCGGCATTTTAAAACGAAATGTCTTATTTATTTATACCTGTGTCTACTCAACTATTTGTGAAAGCACACGAAACGGAAAGGAAAAGCATATATGACAACAACTTAAATGTCATAGAGATGGGTCCGACCTCATCTTTTTCATTTGACGTCTAAAAGTCATTGAAACTGTCATTGCAAATGAAAAGAGTTGGTCTACAATGAAGAAGTAACTACAAAAGATGAGTTAATTCAAAAAATTAATAATGCGTTTTCTGTTATGAAAGAAGAAATTAGGCTCAGTCTTACCACCACAGAAATTAGGAAAAGATATCGGGCATGTATCAGAAATTGCGGGCAGCAATTCGAGCAGAATTTTTAGTTTCAACTCTATTTAAATTTTTCTTTTGATGCTCGATATCTTTTCCTGATTTCTTGCTTTACATGGTAAAAGTAAAAAAAAAAATTAAGTACACTAAGCACTCAATTTCTATTATCTAATACCTACTCATAAATTTGCAAAAACTACTTTGCTAAATTAGCTTTATCCTGTCGTTGGGACCTTCACTATTTTTGATCAAAATGACTGGTTGACCTGAAAATCCTACCGATGTTTAGCGAATCAAACTTTCCGTTGCAAATTTAGTACCGTTGGTAAGGTGACGAACTAGAGAACTAATTTAGAGTAGAATAAATTATTAAAACGCCGTAGTTTTTTTATTATTTCCGGTTGAATTTGATCGCAAAGTAATTTTTCTTTATTGATTTTTTTTAAAAGCATAAGCGTCTTATTTTTTAACCCTAGTTTGAGGGAAGTTCCGACGTATTTTATTCACAAATGTTAATGACTACCAAGAAATAATAAAAAAACTCTAAACTAATGACGAAAAATAAAGTTACGAATGCTTTAAGGTCAAATTTTGGAAAAATCTCAATAATGTATAAAAATTGACATATCTCCTAAAGTATAAAACTTTAGTTAGGGAAAGTAAGGTCCAATAATTAGCAAATGACCTCCTCTATATGCTAATTTGCTATGGCGGGTTTGGTACCAGTCACCCTGTATAATTTTATGAGTAACAAGCTGTTTCTTTTGTATTAATCGCATAAATACTGATCATCATAACTTTGCCCAAAGTTTCATTCTAATCCTTCAGGCAAGCTGATTTAGTCAAACATTATTCTATTCCAAAGTCAAAGTAATAAAAAAAATATTTCGTTAAATACATTTGAAATAGAGCCGATTTTTCAATGGTCAGATAAAGGTTATCTAATGAATTAAGTACCTATTACGCGACAAGTTCAAATGTTCAAACTCGTCTCAAAAAATGATGACGCCCTGTCAACAGTTTGACAAGTTTAGTTCCAAATAATGCTCAAACTTAATATGTAGCATTTTTAATTTACATATAATAGAATTACGAATTTTTTAAAATAAAAGGTAGGTATAAGAAAATATCAATAATTTTTAAAAAATTAGTTTTATACATAATTGTTGTTTTATTGATAATTATTTCATTCAGTTCATCATCAATTCATTTCAGAATAAACTATTTATAAATATATAGAATAAGTTATAGCGGCTGTACAGTCTCACGAGAGCCTCCCGCCGGGAGTCTCGGCCGAGAAGGCTCTCGTCGAGAGCATCCCTGTACACTCTCGTTCTAACGTTTGATCTCGAGGCTCCCGCGACAATGGACGTAGAAATTGCTGCTGTTATTTGTTTTTGTGCCCTGAGCTGTTATAATTTTTTAAACATTTATCATAAAAACAAAATTCGTAAACCATGGAGAACAAGATGGCAATAATAAATAAATAAAATCCCCAGACAATCAAACCAACTACATGGCCTCAAAGTAAGTAAAGCTTGTCTTATGAAATATCATGTAGCGAACTAGGGGGAAACCAAGAATATAAAATACATATACAAAATAAATAATAATAAATCAATAAAATCCCCAGACAATCACACCAACTACATGGCCCCAAAGTAAGCATAGCTTGTGTTATGGGATACCATGTAGCGAACTAGGGGGGAACCTAGAATATAAATAAATAAATAGATAAACACCCAGACACGAATTTTTTTTTTTCTTGTTCCGTGCGGGAGTCGAACCCGCAACCACTGGCGTCTGAGGCAGACAGGTTTACCCCATCGCCAAAGTGGTCGTCATATATAAAAATAAATAAATAAAATCCCCAGACAATCACACCAACTACATGGCCTCAAAGTAAGCGAAGCTTGTGTTATGATATGAGATATCATGTAGCGAACTAGGAGGTACCTAGAAGTAAATACATAAGAAGGTTTATCTTTTTATGTATGTATGTTCTAGGTACACAGACACGGAACATTTTTTTTTCTCAGTCCGTGTGGGAATCGAATCCGCGACCACTGGCGTCTGAGGCAGATAGGTTTACCCCATCGCCAAAGTGGTCATATACAACGTGTAACAAAATGGAGAGATAAAACTTTAGGGTTAGCTTCTATACCATACGTAGAATTTACAGTAAAAGAATTAGCATGATCAGTGCTGGTATAGACTTTCATACAAATTTTTAAAATTATTTTACAATAAAATATTTTGACAACCCTAGTCAACCTCAAGCTAAAAATAGACTTGCGCCGCAATCAGTGACCTTATGACCTTTCCCGCACCGGCTGAATAGCGAGCGATACGCCGCCGCCGCGGCCGCCCACTGCGAGTAGCGCGGTATCAGCGCAGCTGATTGTTACTTACCTATCGTTTGGCACATTGAATGACACAATTTTTATCACACTACCTAGCTAATGAAAACAAATAAAACAACATGTTAGTACAACTTTCAAGATTCTATTTATTAATAACAAACGGGTTGCCCGGAAGAAATCGGGTTGCCTGAAAGAAATCGCTTAAAGCTTTTTAAATCGCTTAAATATTGTGTACATAATTATTTCTACGTTTAATGACAATAAAGAGTGTTTGTTATAATTATTACAACTTAATATCTGACAAACTCTTATGGCAAGTATCGCACTTATTTCAATCGACATTCAGTTCACTTTGCGTAAAAACACTCACAACTGTATCTAGGGTTTCCCTTACACTTGGCCAGAATTACAAAAACGGCTCACAATTTCTGCCTTCTTTTTCAATACACACACATCCACATGACGTTTGTGCCACCGACAAAAGCCTAACCGAGGAGGTCACAAATCCGCTGGTATCTGCTCTTGCGTCCATCGGGAATGATAAGGATGTTGGCCATCACCACTAAGCGTGCGCCATATCACCATGTGATTGACATCCAAAAGAGCGCCGACTCGTCGAGTGCTGCTCCTCGGATCCTCCTCGAAATGATCCAAGACTTGCTCTTCTAAGTTCTCGGAACGCGCAGGTGGCCGCGCTGGGTTTCGCGTGAAAAGAACCGGCGCGGCGCGCTGAGCCGCAGACTCATGCTTCGAAACACGCCATAGCCGGGTAAGTGGCGCTGTTCAGCTGCCGGCCTGCACTCCACAAACCGCTGCCTGTAAAGCTTTCGAGCTTCGTAGATGCTGTGGTTACTAGCGGCTCCAACATACAGAATCATATCGTAACATTTGTTGTTTGAATAAACATGTCGTCGTGCATTACCTCCAGTACTTTCAAGTCGAGACATTTTAAGAAAAGTTCAAAAAAAATTGCGATAACAACTGACGTGTACACTTGAAAACGGACACGAAAGCACTGAAATAAATTTAAACAAATACATAAACCGAACCAAAGCAGTTCAAGTACCTACCTAAAAATTTTTAGGGTTCTTCCGTATAGCGATACGATAAACAAAATCTTAGTACCCAATTTATTTCATAATACAATGAAATGACTTCATTATCTTATTTTTTTGTATTGTTAAGTTATTCTGTTACAAATAAATAGTTTTCAATCGTGAAATCACTTAAATAGTTTTTCAGTTGTTTGTTCAATATCAAAATATTAAAAACTGTTATTTGTTAATTTACGTTACTTATTTTTACGCTTCACACATTTTAAATAAAGAAATTAATCCATTTTGTTTCTCAAGACAGAGAATAATAATAAAAGATAAAGATTCCTCATAAAAAAATAAAGTTTTAGGACAGGTATACTTAGGATATTTTTCCCTATAGCGTTAGAAAATAATTTCAGTTGCCTGAAACAAACGCAACTAAAAACAATAATTATTTAGTCATAAGTAATTTAACTTTTTTAAATACAAAAAAAAAACAAAATTTTGTTGAGTTGAGAATTTGTTCATAATAAATATTGAACGGAACAACCTTTAGTTTGGCTTGGAAGCGGCGGCGGTAAATCTCAAAGGGTATAATTCCGAAAGGCGCAAGTTCGCGACGAGACGCCGAAAGAAGTCCCGCGATTTGAGCGATAATACACCTTGTGTGTTTGATATAAGAGCTATGCACGGGTTATCTTTTATGAAAACGACTTTACTTAGTTGCTAATTTTATTAATTTAAAGCTTTGTTGTTGTATGTATTGATAGTTATAAGTATGTGAGAATACAAGAAGTACAAGAAGCTGTAAGTAGGTATTGTATCATAGTTTGAGGTTTACAAAATCATAGGTATTTACCGAAAATGTTTCCTATTATAATTCTTAGAAAGTTTGAAAGTAAGAGAGAGGATATTTCTTAGTTTTTTATTAGAATTAGGGGTAAGTTTGATTGTCTATTAGAATCTCTCTTCATTAGGTATAAGTTGCGATTTGACGCCGTGCGAAAGAATTTCCACGTAATACCTACCGATAGATTTGTAATAGTTTCATATTAGTTTCTTGCAATAGTGTATTCCTAAAGAAATGTGATAGTTTTTTGTATGACAAGTTTGATATCATGGTTTATTGAGAGTACCTACCTTAATTAATGTTTTGTTTTACGTTTCTCTTAAATTGATGATTACTAATGCTTAATTTGATAACATTTTTGATTTTAGTCGTAAATGTATTTCGATCATGTATGTTGTTAAGTATTAGAAATAGAAGGCTACCGAGCCTCAGCATCCGTTCATAACCACAAACAGTGCGACTAAGAAAAAGTATTAAACGTTTTTAAAATACGTAACACTTAAACGTGAGAGCCCGGCCCGGGAGTAGCGAGAGACCGATCCGCGGCAGACAAAGGGCATCGAACTTGCTATTTCATAGACTATAAAAATTATGCAGAATGCTGGATTACTTAAAATTTATTTCAAGCTTTATTGTATGGTGGTGATGATAGTTGTAAGTGTGTGAGAATAAACAAGAAGTTAAATATCCTTGTCAGTGATGCATCATAGTTTAAGGTTAAGAAAATATATTCTCACGGATAGTTAAAATTAACGTGTTGTGGGTTCGAACGTGCAAATCTATTATTTTAGTAGAGTTTTAAATTGGTAAACCACGTGATAAACGCACATATTGGTGAAAAGGTAGTTTTAAAAATATTCTGCACTTAGATACTACCGAAAAAAACATTCCCGAGACGTTGTTGTCATCTAATTTAGTAGGCACAAAATTACACTTTGTAGTATCTCTCTTGGTTACTTATCGCTTTATTTTAACGCCATCTGTTATCGAATAGATTCTATCAAAAGGTAACAGCTGTTTTTAGGGTTGACACTTAGATATTTTGATCTAAACTTTGAACTTGTTTTCCGAACCAACCGTAAGGATTACAAGTTTATGTTACTGTTACTTATAAACTACACCACCAAACATACAATCCCCTTAAGTATTATCTCTTCATTATGTTACACGTTGTATAGATAAACGCCCAGACCCGAAATTTTTTTTTTATCTTGTTCCGTGCGGGAATCGAACCCTCTACCACTGGCGTCTGAGGCAGATAGGTTTACCCCCTCGCCAAAGTGGTCATATTATAGATAAACGCCCAGACCCGAAACATTTTTTTTATCTTGTTCCGTGCGGGAATCGAACCCTCTACCACTGGCGTCTGAGACAGATAGGTTTACCCCCTCGTCAAAGTGTTCGTCAAAATGAGTACAAAAAACGTGAACTCAAAATCAACCGAAATAGCTTCCTACTTAAATGTACAGGTCGGTCGGCATACATGCTCCGGTCGATCTGCGCAGGCACGCCTGCATAGGTAGACCTCTCCGGTACACCGTGACGTGTGTGGCCGCCTTTAGAATCCGTTATTTGACTGTTGTTATGAAACAAGCGTAATCAGCGCCTCTAGTGGAATAAGTAAGCAATGTTTTCAAGTTTGACTCTGTGGTTTTTAGCTACACACACAATCCTTCCATCGGCACTAACTGTCAATTTGTCAATCAAACATTCATTCCGGCAATAATTTTTCGCCGGGCTTTGTTTGTTTGTTTCTTCAAAGTTCCAGGTATTAATTTTGAATTAAATTACATACGAAAAATAGAAGATACTGTAAATAAAGTTTCTGTTGCGGATATTACACGGAGTTTATTTATGCAATCATACCGCTGCTATTAACTATCCATTTCGATCTGTGGAGGTACATCATTGTTCTTTCTTTTTGCGTAAATGTCTATGAAATTGGAATTTTATTCACTTTTGTGTAGATTGTAATGATTTTACTGATTTTGCAGGCCAACCATGGCAGATCAATCTTCAATTTTGGCACTACTAATTTTAGCTGTTGGAGTGACTGTACATTTTTCTCTACACAAAGTTGAGGAAGGACATCTTGGAGTTTATTACAGGGTAAGTTTTATTGTTAATCCCTGTTAATATGAGGTATAATTTATAATTTTCAAAGTATCCTTGACATGATTTAATTTATATGTGTATTATTACAGGGTGGTGCATTACTTCCACTTACAAGCCAGCCAGGATTTCATATGATGATTCCATTATTAACATCCTATAAATCCATTCAGGTTACATATCCAATTAAATCCTCTATTTATAAAACTCTTTTCCTGCGAGTCATACATTTTAAAATTATTTATTGCATAATAAATTACAGACAACTCTCCAAACTGATGAGGTTAAAAATGTTCCTTGTGGTACCAGTGGTGGTGTTATGATTTATTTTGAAAGAATTGAAGTTGTAAACAAGTTGGAATCTATAAGTGGTGAGTTAAAACTTTTTGTATTAAACAATAAATATACTGTAAACGGTTAAAAATGTAGTGATGATATTAAAAATAATTGTTGCAGCTCTCGATGTAATAAGAAACTACACAGCAGACTATGACAAACCTCTTATATTCAATAAGATTCATCATGAGTTGAACCAGTTTTGTAGTGCTCATACTTTACATGAAGTTTACATTGATCTTTTTGATCAAATTGATGAGAACTTAAGAACAGTAAGTATTCTTTATATCATAACTTATTATAAATAATAATAAATGGTAACTTTATTAAAATGTTGTGTTGCATGTTAATTGATAGGCTATTTATTTATCTTAGAGAACAGGTAGGTTGCCAACTTTTATTTCCAATCGTAAAAAGTATATTTGGGTCTGAAAAGTATATCAAACAGTATTCTGGAAAAATAAACAGTATTTAACTATTTAATGTTTTGAACACATTTTTAGAGCTTCTGGCACGAATTATTAATTTAAGTGTAACACATAAAGTGTTGTGCATTTTATGCTGAAAACAGTATTTCATATACTTTATTTTTGTTCAACAGTAAAAAGTATAATGTAGAGAAAAACAGTTAAAAACAATATTGTTGGCAAGAACAGGGGAACTTTTTATCACTAACTCGAAGATTTTATCTCACTTTTTGCTAGATAATAGAGCTAACTAAATATGTCTGGAATTAAACAGTGGACTAATAGATAACACATTTTTAAATAAATATACAATGTCTTTTATTATGGTCATTTTAAAACACGCAATTTTAAATGCCAAATGTTATTCTTATTGGACTGAAAGAACTTGCAGCAGACTTTCTCAAAGTAATATCTCTTAAGTTTAAAAAATATACCTTCATACTATCTTAGGCAGCATAATGATATCTCAGCTATAGCTTATTTTTGTAATAAACTTCAAAAGCAATATTTATTTTTTGTTTGGTTTAATAGGCTCTGCAACAGGACCTTCACGAAATGGCTCCTGGACTTACAGTTTTAGCAGTTCGAGTAACTAAACCTAAGATACCCGAGAGTATACGAAAAAATTATGAACTCATGGAAGCCGAGAAATCCAAACTTCTCATTGCAGATCAGCATCAAAAGGTTTGTAAAATAATATATTCCAAAATATCTGAACTATGAATATTTGTAAAGACCTATTCCTGAATTTGATTGTTCTCCATTCACAGGTAGTGGAAAAAGAGGCTGAAACTGCTCGACGAAAAGCAGTAATTGAGGCTGAAAAAGAGGCACAAGTAGCCAAGATCCAGTATGAACAAAAAATTATGGAAAAAGAATCACTACAAAAAATTGAGCTAATTGAAGATAGTATTCATAAAGCTAAGCAACAAACTAAAGCAGAGGCCGATTTTTACCACCTGAAGAAACAGGCGGAGGCTAATAAAGTGCTTCTGACTAGAGAATATTTAGAGTTAAAGAAATATGAAGCACTGGCTTTAAACAATAAGATTTACTTTGGAAGTGATATTCCCAATATGTTTTTGCAAGCAACTTTGGGTGATAATGTTGTTAGAAATGTTAAGGTTGAATAAGATCTATTGACACCTTACAGTATAGACAGATACCTAGTCATTTTGGATCTTAATTTGCATTTGCAATAAAGATAATAATTTAAGGAATGTTATTTATTCTCATCATACATAATTTTGACCAAATAATGACTGATGCATGTACTAAGATGTCCATAGTTAATTTATGAATGTGAAATAAAATGTGTTTTCTTTATTATAAATTGGATTTGATTTATTTTTTAAATAATAACTTATTGTTACTTTACATGACTTTAGATCTTGTTGAATGCAGCAATATCTACAGATTGCACAAAGTCTTCAAATTCTTGGATGGTTTCTGTCAAAAGATCAACAGATACTTTATCATCTTCAATGACACACATGATTTGAAGTTTCTTAATACCATATCCAACTGGCACAAGCTTAGATGCTCCCCATAGAAGACCTTCCATTTCAATTGTGCGAACTTTTTTCTCCATTTCAGCCATATCAGTTTCATCATCCCAGGGTTTCACATCCAAAATAACTGATGACTTGGCAATTAGGGCTGGTTTCTTTGATTTCTTTTCATTATATGCTTTAAGGCGTTCCTCTCTAATTTTTGCAGCTTCTGCATCCTAAAAACAAAAAAATAGGGAAAGTATTAAAGTATGTTAACATTTATATCTAATTGTATCAACTTGTAGGATGTTAAAACCAAGTATTATCTTCCGTAAAATGTTTTTATGCATCATATTGACTGGGCAAATTTTATGATTTTATAGACTCTCTTTAACACCTATAGCACAGACATAGCATATTTTGTGGCCACATAGAAAATTAAATACAAGCCAAATTGTCCATCTTCATTCCTTACAATAATAACCTATTGATCTCAATGTAACAACTTATAGTTTGAATTAACAATTTGAGTATGATGAATAAAGCTTGCACTCACCTCTTCTTCATCACCAGAGCCGAATAGATCGACATCATCATCATCATCTTCAACCTTTTTGGCGGGAGCGGCAGTAGTGGGTTTTCCTCCAGCGGTTAATGGGCTTACAGCAGCAGCCCATGGTTTACGTTCAGCGGGAGTGTATGAAGCGATTTGGTTGTACCAACGCAGAGCATGGGGCAAGCTAGCTGCCGGCGCCTTGCTTATCTGCTCGAAAACCTGAACATCAGCTTGACTAGGTGTGTACCTAAAATATAAATTTATGTTTGATGAAATGCACTTTATAATTTGACGACAATCAACTCCAACAGCTGTTCCCAAGTTGACGTGGTTTGCATTTCTAACCTAAAAGTATAACAATCAACTAGTTAATTTACCCTGAAAGGTAGCTCTTGTCAGCCAAATATTTGTTTAAATCGCTGAGACCTTGTGCGGTTTTAACGTCTCCGATAGTCATTTTGTTATTTTATTTAGACTTAACTTTAAGACTTCAGTAACTAACTCCACTCACACGCCCGGTACAAATGAGAGAGAATGGCACTGACCTCTATATTTACCACTGGACTGGCTGTTCCGTAAGTTTGACAGCTATTTTTTTGTGCCTATTTGAAGCGCCACTAGCGAGTAGCGAGTGTCCGCAGAACAAATTTTGACGTATATTGCAAGTGGCCGCCAGAGAAGTGCTTGCTTATTGTTAAGTGATTTTATATTTTTTAAATATTAATTCGAATTTTATGTTGTTATTGTTATAAGCATTATATAAAAGTTATCAAGAATGAGGACATGTGACATATGTGTAAGAGACTAGTTTTAGTACCACGGACACTCGCTATTGCTCGCTACGTCCGACAGCGCCAAAATGGCGATTATCAAACGGGCACAAAAGCACTTTGACAGCCGCCAGTCCAGTGGTAACACTGACCTCTATATTTACCACTGGACTGGTGGCTGTCAAAGTGCTTTTGTGCCCGTTTGATAATCGCCATTTTGGCGCTGTCGGACGTAGCGAGTGTCCGTGGTACTAAAACTAGTCGCTTTACAATATACACATGTCCTCATTCTTGATAACTTTTATATAATGCTTATAACAATAACAACATAAAATTCGAATTTATATTAAAAAAATATAAAATCTCTTAACAATAAGCAAGCACTTCTCTGGCGGCCACTTGCAATATACGTCAAAATTAGTTCTGCGGACACTCGCTACTCGCTAGTGGCGCTTCAAATAGGCACAAAAAAATAGCTGTCAAACTTACGGAACAGCCAGTCCAGTGGTAAATATAGAGGTCAGTGAGTGGTAAATATAGAGGTCAGTGGAGAATGGTAAAAGAGATATTTTTTAGCTCTATGGAAAGGCGAAGACTTTACACCTTACAGCATAAGCCATCATTTTATTTTTGTTATTTGAATGTAAGTACGCGATTTAATATGTGCCAATCGATGTGTTATTTGATAAATAAGTCATCTGTAATAAATACTATTATAAAATAAATCAATAATCTTTATATTGGGTGTGTCTGTATAAAGTGCACAAACGAAACTGGGCGAAAATTTTGTGTCCTTCAAACTGTCCTCACCTCTATAAATAGTCATAAATAGTCGGTAAACGACTCCAGAGATTTAAAGGTATTAGTGAGGATTACAGCTTGAACATTTGAAAACTTCGGATTTCTCCGGAACGGAAAATAGTGATGAAATAGTCGTATGAAACTATAATTATATTGGGCTGATTTAGCGCGTACGAATTCATTATTTATCAACCGAAAGGTACATACTTTTTTTGACCCGTACACGACACATTTATACCTATCACATTTATACCTACCACCAAGGTACGGAAAACAGTATGGAAATCCAAATCGTTGTCAAACCCTCAACAAATCCACTTTGTATTTCCGATTTTTAATTTTCAGGGTTAGTAAGTAAATACTCTTCCCCGTACTTATTATAAAACCATTACAGAGCCTCTACATTTTTATCTATACTTATTATAAAATCTTTTGGTTTTAGATATCTAGATCTTTTTGGTTTATTTAATAAAGTATTTGCACGCGACTGTCCGCCAAGAAATGTAATGTGCATCTGGATTGAGGGCCCATTTTTTTAATTATTGCGAAACGAAATAACACTTACAGGGGAATTAGTTAAAATTTCGTAAAACTTAAAGCAAACATTCTTAAATTTCTTAAACATGAAACAAAACCGTTATGATCAAATAACTTGGGCCCTCAATCCTGAGGCCTGCATAAAGTGGCATAGCCTTAATCTCAGAAAGTACTAAACCCAGGATAATAATGTTTATTGGAGAATTTGGTTAAGATTTTCTTAAGTAAATTAAGAAATTCCTAAATCTTTAGAATGCAATAATACAGATTTTTGGCAAATTACCCTGGGCCCTCAATTTATTAATATTTGCCCTGAGGAATCAGCAAAACAAACTTATCTAAAGAAAAAAATTAACATGATTAATAATTATATTAAAGCTCATTATTTAGATAAATTAGTTAAAAAGAAAAAAACGACACAAAAGTGAATTGTTAAAAAGTAAATAAAATCCGAATCCTAGGTTTAGTACTTTCTGAGATTTAGGCTATGCCACTTTATGCAGGCCTCAGGATTGAGGGCCCAAGTTATTTGATCATAACGGTTTTGTTTCATGTTTAAGAAATTTAAGAATGTTTGCTTTAAGTTTTACGAAATTTTAACTAATTCCCCTGTAAGTGTTATTTCGTTTCGCAATAATTAAAAAAATGGGCCCTCAATCCAGATGCACATGAAATGTAGGGAAAATAAAAAGTTTTTATTTCCAAATTAAATCAATCCATAATAATTATTGTTTCATTCGACAATTTCATCACTTTTCTTGAGCACAAACCTTAACTTAAAAGTCGAGGGTGTTACGGAAAAATTCGAAGTTTTCAAATGTTCAAGCTGTAATCCTCACCAGGGTACCTCTATATCTCTGGGGACTATTTATGAGATTTGGCATGTCGTTATTACTATTTCACGACTATTTTTTGGAACTTAAACCAAGTTGATGGACCTTGCCGTTTGCGTGCACGAGAGGTGAGGATCAGTGAGGATTACAGCTTGACGTTCAACAACCTATAGCTATACCGCCGAAACTATGACACCACATTTTTTTTATATACGTCACTATTTATGACTATTTCATCACTATTTTTTGGCCTAGGCAAAATTCCTTTCCATTGAGATTTCAAAAGTGAGGATTACAGCTTGAAGGACACAAAATTTCGGCCATATCGACGAAAGCAAAATAAAATGGCATCGGAATTTTTAACAGGACTTTCAAAAAATTTTGTTGTTGTGTTAGCCTCGTTGTAAATTGGTTGTAAACAAAAAAAATGGTGTTCGTTTGTAAACTTTACCCAGACGCACACTGTATGAATATGGATGGACTATGGTGCTTATGACTATGCTATGGTACTCTTCTATCATAAAATGTGGAACCGAAAAAAACTGCTACTGACAATCAATCAGCTGGGTTGTCAAATTTTTGTCAAAATTGACATTATTGTCAACCATATTTACCAATTTTCTTTAACCAATTTTTGGTATGTTTTTTTATTAAAAATTCGTCGTATTAGCTGTTTATTACTCAATTCTTGTCCATATTTGTTTTGTAACTTTATATTTCACATTGTTAGATAAACAACAAATTAGGTTAGACTTTTAAACTTATGTAACAATAACACAGGATTATCGTATTTTGAATGCGTTGAACTATTAGATTTTCAGAATTTTTCCTTTTTAGAAATATTCTCATAGCTACGTTGAGATTATGACGAATTTTCTGAAGCAAACTATGTTGGTTATTTAGTTTTCTGTGTTTTTGTATTTTGTTGCGCTGTTGTAGAAAATGCTGCGCCAGCCGCTTACTCGGGCGCTTGCATTGAGCTCTCCGACTCGTGTAGCACCGTTGGCGTCCCGTCGGTTTGCTGCTGAAGTTCAGCCAGCGCCCGAAAAGGTCGAGGTGTTTATTGATGATAAACCTATTCATGTACTACCGGGTGTCACAATTTTGCAGGTACATAAGAGTGTGATTTTAAATTATCTATCGTAATAAAATTACATCTGTTGTTTCTAATTATTTATAACTTTACAATTTGTCAGGCTGCTGCCCAAGCTGGAGTAGAGATTCCCAGGTTTTGTTACCATGAGCGGCTGGCCGTAGCTGGAAACTGTCGAATGTGTCTTGTAGAAGTTGAACGATCACCAAAACCTGTGGCTGCTTGTGCATTCCCAGTTATGAAAGGCATGAGGATCAAAACTAACTCGGACTTGACAAGGAAAGCTAGAGAAGGTGTGATGGAGTTTTTGCTTGTTAATCATCCATTGGACTGTCCAATCTGTGACCAAGGAGGAGAATGTGACTTGCAAGATCAGTCAATGGCTTTTGGATCAGATAAGAGCAGATTTACTGACATCCATTACTCGGGAAAGAGGTATAAACAATATTTCATTACATTTTGACTATTGATAAGTATTTTAGCCAAAATCAAAAAGTGTAATATGGTTTTGTATATCTAGATATTGCAAAACTGCCTTAAAAAACTGAATTTGATTTCTCCAAACTCTTTTGGATTTTTTTTTTACATTTTAATAGATAATACTTTTGTTGGCCAATAATTGCAGACAGGTTAGTTGGCTTACCATGGCTCCAGGAAGTAATGTTTTAACAACGAAGTAGTCATGTTTGGCTGTTAAACTTTGCTGGAATTATTGTCCGATTTAGATTTTTTCAAAATTATAATTACATCAAAAAATAAAACATTAAATTTTCAAATACACATTGTGACCAAAATACTATCTGCATATAAAAGGTATTGTCCATAACTCTGTGTTTCATTGTTACAGGGCTGTTGAAGACAAAGACATTGGTCCTCTTATCAAAACTGTGATGACTCGTTGTATTCACTGCACCCGCTGCATTCGTTTTGCTTCTGAAATTGCTGGAGTTGATGATTTTGGTACAACTGGCAGGGGCACAGAAATGCAGGTACAGGATTTTTATTTTGTGTTACATAACCACAAATAAATTATCAGTCATTTTATAGTTTGATGTTGATATAATATTGCACTTAAAACCCCAAATCGTTGTGGCACCAAATTCAAGTGACCCCCGCTTGGTGGTAATATCTCCTCAGGGTCATACTGGCTAGGGTCATACAGGTGAGACCACTCTTCACATAAAATCTGCCGCTAAATGTTACCATTGCGGTGGTGATGTGTTCCAGCAATATTTTTTGAAGAATCAGTTCTTTCCCAGGCCCGTGTGCTTAGTATTTAATAAAAAAAAAGTTTATCAAAATTGTATAATATATAAAAATTTAATGATAAATGACAGATCTTACAAATTATTATTTATTTCGACAAGATCTTTTTCACAGCTTTCGCTGGTTAAGTCTGTATTATTATTATTATTTATTTAAAACATTAAGTGTACTCGGTGCTTTATTAAAGAATAAGTTTGCCCCACATCAATGTTAAAATGCTATGAATTATAATTGTATTTATTTTGTCTACTTTTACTTATTATATTTGTTCTTTATTTAGGTTGGCACTTATGTTGAAAAGATGTTACTGTCAGAGCTCTCAGGCAATGTTATCGACCTGTGCCCTGTTGGTGCGTTGACATCCAAGCCCTATAGTTTCGCTGCTAGGCCCTGGGAAACCAGGAGGGTAAGTGCCATTTTTTTGTGTACAGTATTCCCTTTACGCACTGCAATGTATGATGCATTGCAATAAAATCAAAATCTAAAAATCTAAATTGATTTTTGATTTTGCATTGCAATAAGTGAAACATGACTTTGTTCAAAGTCAAGAAAATCAAAATCACCTGGCCATGCTAATAATACTTTATGTGTCAATTTGTGTTTTAAAAGTGTACATGTCGTCTTACTTGGCTTTGAATACATCACAGAAAATAAACTGAGTTAAAGATTTTATATTTATATTTTGTGAAATATGGTTCTACACATAAATATTTTAGATGGCCACTTCTTATGGTGCATACAGATTGCTGTAATGGAACTAGTAATTTAATATCCAGCGCTCTATGTCTGCGCTCGCTGTATTTGGACGTGTATTGCTCACGAACTGAGCAATCAATACGGGCATCCTGAGAAAGATTTTTTCCGTATTTCGTCGGGAGCACGGTCCGTCGCCGCACACGTTCTTTTCAACCGATTTCCAAAAGGAAGAGGTTATCAAATCGTGTGATTGTTACTTGATAAATTGGTCAATTATGAATCGATTTTGATGATTCTTGTTTTATTTGATAGATCAAAATAAGCCAGTGGTGACCCATAGAAATTTAATGGAAATCGATTCAGCACCTACTTAAAAAAATATGTATGAAAGCGGAGGATATATACCTACGTAAATGACATTTCACTTCAGCCAAAGTTTTGACAAGGATTTAAAAATGTTAGCGAAGTCGGTTTTTAAATGCCCTGCATTTGATAATACCTCTCTCCGCGACACTTCACAAAATTAATAGATCACACGAGGTATACCTCCGTCTCCAGGTATCCTCCGAGTCCGAAGACCTCATTCGTGCTCTATTTTTCTTATCAGAGCTTCATCAGTATCATACATACCTATATTAAAACTCGCCTGAGTGACTGATAGACAACGTACAGTCATAACTACTATGCGTAGAGAGCTGAAGCATAAATATACATTCCTAGGGAGATGTAGGGGTAGGAGTGTACCAAGGAAAGTAACCGGAAATTCCCACGGGAACGGAAAACATATGACTTTTAGTTTGGATGAAAAACTTATTCACTGAGTATACCGATGTGAAACTTGGTAAACAGGTTCATCAATGCGTGTCTGGTTAGGTAAATTAAAAATTAATATTTCCAACATTCACACCACATTATTTAGGCCAAATAAAGTTTTCTTAAGAACTTATGCTATGGATACTAGATAGACAATGTTTATTCGCGTACGGAGTCATGAGCAAAAGCTAATCGTTGTATTCATGAAAAAACTCCGAAGGTCTCGACTTTGGTGGCGCACAGAATTGTGTAAAAGGAGAGACGGCTTACAAATTTTGGCTTACAGATGATAAAACAAAAACTTTAAAGTTTTTGTTGTTTTACATTTGTTCTTTTTGGTTGTTTACATTTGTTCTTCTTGGTGATTAAATAAGTTTTATTATTATTATTTTATTTCCACGATACAAGTTAATTCTTAAATTAATGGATAAATTAGTTTTATACACAGAGCTTTCATTTGACATCAAATCGTTACGATACCTTAACAAACAAAAAATCATATTTTCAAGTTGCTCTCGTAATTATCCAATTTGCAATCCGAGTCCCTTTGATGTTGTCTAAAAAACCGACAATTCACGGATTGCGTCGAGCAGGCTACGAGCGTCACTCACACAGGAGCAAGTCTCACTCACGAGCTGTGCTCGCTCAATTTGGACGGGCGCGCACGAACGCCCGCCATATTGAGCATCGAGCATTTTTTGATGTTATTCAAAAAGCAGAAAATTTACGGATAACTTAGAGCAGGCTACGAGCGCGCTCTACTGCGGCTCAATACGTGCTCGAGAGGCGTCCAAATCATGGGAACTTTTTTTGCAGATTACATTATTAGCAATCTGTGTGCACCATTAGGACCAGCATGTATATTTTTACCATCATAACCAAGAACCATATGATAGTCATACGTTTTTTTTATAAAATGCAATATTTAAGGCCGATTAATAATTTTGCGATTTTTAGTGTATTCTATTAAAATTGACCTTCAGAGCATAGGAATCGGTAGACATGTGTGGTTTACCAAAGTGACTTAATATTGACTTTATTTTTATGTTGACCTTTGATGCATAGAGATAATTTTTTATTGGTAACTAAACCTGCGTTTGACCTCCATCTGACCTCATGGTAAGTGAAGATGAGGTTGAAGATGGCATCACACGAGTTTAGGGAAGAAGTTAATTCAATTGACCAGATTCTAGAATGAATATGAAGATTGAAAACAGGCATTAAGTGTACTGCAATAAGATGAACAATTGATAATTTTTGTATTAACTTGCAATATTAATTGTTCTACAGGGTGACTGGTGGGTCACTTTTGAAATTCGAGGACGTGATAGTTTGAGATCATACATGAAGAGAAAAAATAAATATTATTTATTTACTTAGTAAACTTAAACGGACGTACGCACGGCGCTATCAACACAGAATAGATAGGTACAGACGGCTTCACGAACGGTCGTCGACCTAGTAAAACTCTTTATTTATTTAGAGGGAATTCTGCAAAATTAAGTACCTACTTTTATTACATAATTATGATCAGAATCGAGTACAAAGTGCTCTCCTTCAATATCTAAAATTTATCACCAGTCACCCTGTAATAAGATTTTTCTTCACACATCTTCTTTTTGATATTATCTGTTTGTTATTATCATATATACTTTCGAAATTATGTCACACAGCGAGCTTGCTCTCAAACTGTAGGCCTCGGTTGATCGTTGGTGGATATGTTTTTAAATATAGCTGAGTGCTTACCCTAAAGTTCATGTTTTCATTGTGAGTTATTTGTTGTTTTGACAGATTGACTCAGTGGACGTGCTTGACCCCCTGGGAAGCAACATCGTAGTTGCGACGAGGACCAATGAAGTCCTAAGAATCCTTCCAAGGACTAATGAGGTAAGAAAAATAAAGCTTTTCATATTTAACTAGCTGCCACCGTCATCCCCACAATCCTTAACTTTCCTACAGTCCGAACGAAAAGTACTATTTCTAAAAAAAAGGCTTTCTAGGATGTGGTTTAATCGGTGCCCCGAATTTTGTCCAAATCCAAAAACAAGATTGTCCAGAAAGAAGACACTGTTATTGTAATCTTCCTTTCAGCTAGACAAGCTAAGTTTCTAATGTTATTAGGTTGTGTTTTTTTGAACACACAATGGAAATAGGGAATCGTCAGGTGACAGGAAAACTCACTTGGTACAAAAAAAATTGAAAGTCCAATCCATAGATGCAGGGAATTCTTAGAGGTAAAAAAATACAAAATCAAAATATCTGTTATACTTGGCAGGAAAAAGTTCATTTAGACTCAATTAATTATTGATGTACCTCTTTGTCACTTATCGACCTGTCATGGATTATCCGAGTCAGCTTTGATTTTCGTTTTCCAAACTTCCAAGCGAGTCCCGGCTCACCGCTCGGGCGGTGGTGATGTATTCCGTCAATGTCCTATGAAAAGTTATACCTTGGCAAATAATTCAATGCAGTTCGAAATGTCAAAAAGAAAAATTGTGATACCAGTCAAAATCTTCGTAATGTAAGGTACTGAATGAGAATGATTGAAATTGAATGGTTCTTTTTCGTTTGTTTAGAATAAAGATTTAAACAAATTTATAAATACGTGAATTTGAGGGGTGTACTTTATCTTTACAGTAACTTTAACAAAAATAATTAATTACCAAACGTAAAATGTGCTTAAAAACGGTCACAGTAGAAGGGAAATTAGTTGTTTGATTTTTTTTAAAGACCACGAAAAAGTAGGTAAGTGACGTCAAGCATCTCCACTCTAGAAATAAAAAACATACATACATAATTTCACGCCTGTATCCCTTACGGGGTAGGCAGAACACCAGAGGCTATGAAACCATCTGAGGTTTCGTTTGACAAATTTAGAGGTATTATAATGATTTAGAGAGACTATTGTCAGACAGGGGGTCAGTCTATCGCCCGCAAAACTGTCAATAAAACCTTAGATAAGATAAGAAAGTATAAAATATTTGGTTACTCAAAATATTTGTTTTCCTATATCATTAAGATATTATGTTTAAAAAGAATCATTCATTCACTTAAACCGCATCAGTATTTTTTTTCTACCCTAAAGTGGGCAAACTGGAACTGTCGTTTTACTGCATTGAATCATTTGCCAGGGTATATTTCCTTTCTACACCCGTGTGCATCTTCAACCTCATCTCCACTTACCATCAGGTGAGATTGTGACAAATGCGGGTTAGTCACCAATAAAAAAAAAACTTTTGAAACCCCCCAGGAAATCAACGAAGAGTGGCTCTCGGACAAGTCCCGCTTCGCGTGCGACGGGTTAAAACGCCAGCGCCTAGTGACGCCGATGGTAGCCGACAGTCGCGGCAACCTTACCGAGGTCGACTGGGAAGAAGCGATGGTCGTGGCCGCACAGACCATTCGGGACTGCCCGCCGGAAAAGGTATGTGACCCTGTTGATGATTAAAGGACTTACTTACATAAAGTTACAAGAAGTTAAGAAATCAAGATGTTACATTGTAGCCTATGTTACCAAGTGACTAATATTTATCAACCGACTTCCAAAAAAGGCTCAATTCGTCTGTATGTTTTTTTTGTGTCTTTGTTACACGACATTTCGGACAATTATGAATCGATTTTAAAAATTATTGTTTCATATGATAGAGGATACTTTATAGTTGGTCCCATATAAATTTTATCGAAATTGGTTGAGTACTTCATCGTAAATTTCAAATTATTTCAACAATATGTATGATTTTGGAAAATGTTTACGTGGATGACATTATAAGTCGGCCAAAGTTTTGACGTGAAGTCGGTTTTTTTTAATGCTCTGCATTCGTTGATTTTACATATTTTTTGTGTAATTCGGACATTCAATTCAAAATGTTTGCCACTTTTGTACAGGTCATTCTACACATAAACAATTTTTGCCATAGGAAGAAAACTAAACTACATTTTTTTTTACCTTTTCGTTCAAACTACTGTTCTACACCGAAGATAATATATTTGTTTTTCAAGATTTTGATGTTTTTTTTCTTGTGCCTTTTTTATTAGTGAACTAGCTGTTGCGGGATAAAAAGTAGCCCATACGGATTCGGAAGAATCCCTCTAAGTAATGGTAAAAGAAATTTTGAAATCGGTCCAGTAGTTTTTGAGCCTATTCAATACAAACATACAAAAATACAAAGGTTTCCTCTTTATAATATTAGTATAGATAAAATAATTGTTGAAATTTGTTCACTGCAAAATATTCTTTTCGGGTTTTCACTTAATCCAATTATTAATATTTCATTGGTTCCACAGTCACATAGTTTTTAAAAACTTACAACATAGCCTACTTATTTACTACAAAATATTTTTAAGCAGTTATATTAAATTTTGCATCTGTTTTTCAGTTCCTAGTGGTGGCTGGTGATTTGGCCGACGCTGAATCCCTGGTGGCCCTCAAAGACCTCGCCAATAAACTGGGCTCAGAGAACGTGTGCACCGAGCAAGTGTTCCCGCTTGAAGGTTCAGGGATTGACTTCAGATCTTCTTACCTGATGAACACCAAGATTGCTAGTGAGTTGGTTTTGTGTTTTTTAAATGTAAAATAAGTAAACATTATTAAAAAACATTGACACAACTTCATTTTATGCAATTTCAATGCTGGTCACCCCGGTTCAAGATATTTTTATAGTTTTTTTTTTACATTAGATTAATAACTTAATACATTAGTCTAATTTAAATCTGATTATAAAATAAACGAAAGTAGATCGTGAATAATAAATTTTGTACCGATTACTTTGTTTTCTTGTCTTTTGCAAATATTAACAAAGTCACTAAGGAAGTTGTTGAGAAATAGAAACCGTATAACGTTATGACAGTTTATTCTTAGATGGCTCGCATACTACTTGAATACTTAAAAACAAATATGTCTACTAGATTAACTACAAATATGTCTACTAACTATAATAATACACAAGTAAAAATCTAGACAAATTCTTATTGCAATTTTTCTCAAAACTATTTTTCAGACGTTTCAAATTCAAATTATTTCTTGCTTCATAGTATCGTACATACAAGTCGTTACATAATCATTTCAAGTTCTACATACTATGCTGTCCATCAGCATGCAATATTGTTGTTAACATAAAAATACCAAATTTATAATCTCAATACAATTTACATATTATTCATGTCATTATATCAGTAGTATTCAATTTATTACAATTTTATGTTCAGATGTTTTCATTTTTACATTTATAAAATTCCTCTACAGAAAAGAAACATTGATTTACGCCATTTTGAAACTTGAACTTTTAATGATCATTCGGAAGAATTTTAAATTCTTTAGGCAAGGCGTTATAAATTTTTGTACACATCGCCATTTGACAGATTAATAACTAATACGCGTTTAATGTTACATCAATGTATGTATATGTATATTATTTTTGATTTGACACATCTATCGTTTTCACACAGACGTGGAAGAGTCCGACTTTGTTCTGCTAATCGGGACGAACACTCGCTTCGAAGCGCCGCTGCTGAACGCCCGCATTCGCAAAGCTTTCATTCATAAGGAGACAGACGTGGCATTGGTGGGACCTAAAGTGGACCTCACCTATGAATACATGGTAAGTTGGTTATAATTATAGATTATGTGTGTGTGGCTACTGAAACCACGGTGTCCATGGTGCCTGTGAAGATACAAAAATATTCTTAAATAAATGAAAAATGTGATAAATAAAAATTACCCGACCAGGTACGAACCTAGGACCTCTCGTTTGCCGGACGAGTGCTCTTCCAACTGAGCTACCGGGGCCTGGCGCTACGCCTCGAAATTACTTACCACATTTTTGTTTTTACGTTATATTGCTAACGTAGCTCCATCTAATGGTATATTAAATCCCAGTTAAAGTGAAGCATTGCAATGTTTTAATAATGTTTTTAAGTTTTTTGCATTTAAAATGCTCAATTATTCTTAAATTAATGAAAAATAAAATCCTGGTCGGGTAATTTTTATTTATCACATTTTTCATTTATTTAAGAATAATTGAGCATTTTAAATGCAAAAAACTTAAAAACATTATTACAAAAATATTGTTGAAATGTAAAATACAGGACGTTTGGTAGATAGTTGGCCAAAATGAAATGAGGGGTAGGTTGGCTTATTCTGAATATACTTGCTTTGAGTACTACTAGCCTTTTCATAATTATTTTTTAAATTTTTATATGTTATATAATATGATGAATCGTAAAAAACAAGAGATTTATTTATAAATGCACAATTAGCTAATTTGAAATGTAAAAATAGTAATTGAACAATAATAATCGAAAATCGCCGTTCAAAAGTCTTTTTATTTATTATACTGAATCGTGGAAACTTAAAAGTTTCCAAAAATTGCTCGGTGGTAGGATCCCGTCAAGGTCCAACTGGTTAGTAATCACCTTTTTGAAATCGCCGCCAAATATTACCGCTGCCGTGATGAGTTCCGGCAATGTTTTATGTGAGCCAATTCTTTCCTAAACCCGTGTGCTTTCATTTTCGACCTCATCTCACTTACCATCAGGTGAGATTGAGGTCAAGATTGTAGTCTATAATAAAAAAAATAAGACACTCAAATTTTCTGTGTGTTTATTATTCACATGATTAACAATTATGAATCAATTTTGATTACTTTTTCCCCATTTCCAGCACGTCGGCGACTCAGCGTCCATAGTAAAGGACCTAGCTTCCGGTTCCTCAAACCACGAAGTATGGAAGCGTCTTCAATCCGCAAAGAGACCAATAGTCATTCTCGGAGCAGACCAACTCAATACCAGCGAGGGTGGTGCTTTGCTGGCTCATACACAGGAGTTGGCGATGAAATTGCAAGAAAAGTTGGAGGATAAGAGCTGGAAGGTAGGTCTATCTAAATAATAAAATAACCTTTTAATACCGCATAGGGTCGTGGCGCCGTAGTTACTGTGTGTATCACACGATATCACAGGTTAAAAAAATTCAAAATTCCTTTATTGCATAAAATATGGTACATTTAGGTTGTTGGGTTTTTGCTTTTGATCGCATATTTAACTGTCAGACAGCATGCATATAGTATTAGGGTTGTACAAATGTCGCACTTATAGGATTACATTTATTTCATTTTATATTAATGTCAAGAGAAAAAAATTATATATCTAAGTGTCATTTACAATAACTTATAAGTAAATTTTATTTAACATTAAAAAATCATTTACATTATAAAAACATTGGTCTATTAGCCAGTTACGCAGAATAAATTTAAATTTATTAATTGGTAAACATGTCATTTCGCTTGGTAATTTGTTATACATTTTAATTGACATAGCAAGGCTATTTCTGCTGCATATTTCCGTTCTTATGTTCGGTAATAACAATTTATCAGGGAATCTTGTATGTTTTAACGTATCCTTTTTCTTAGTATAACAGTCTGGATTCTGCTTAACGAATATACAAGACTCATATATATAAAGGCTTGGTACCGTTAAAAGCCTCATTTCTTTAAATAAAGGCTTGCAAGTGGTCCAAGGTGTAATATCCGCTATAGCTCTAACGCACTGTTTCTGTACAATAAAAACTTTGTTTATATTTGTCGCATTGCCCCATAGGAGGACACCATATCTCAAAATTGAAGCAACGTTAAGCATGGTCGGTACTTGAATGAGTGACCGCCTACCATTCATTTCTCACGACGACTTCCGTGCTTCGGAGGCCACGTTAACAGTCGGTCCCGGGTGCTGTACACTTGTATATAGTAGTCGTGAGGGTTTGTTAGAAGCCAATTCGGCGCCCTGAAAGTTCTGACATCCGCCACCCAGCACTGGGCCAGCTTGGTGGATTATGGCCTAGAACTCCTCGTCACCCAGGGCAGAGAGGGAGGGCAGTCATGCCCTGCAGTGGGCTCATTACAAAGAGTCGTGATGATGGTGATGATGTTGGCATAGGGTCGCCTTGGAATGACCCTACCGTCCCTGGATAAGCGTGGGGTAAAATGCCTTTGATCCCTTTATTTAATCCCGCCTAGCTAGCGACCACCCTTCATATCAAATCTGCCGCCAAATGCACATCGTGCGGTGATGTATTGCGGCACTATTTTATGAAGAGACAGACCCATCCTAGCCCCGTGTGCTGCCATTGTCGACCTCATCTTCACTTGCCGTCAGGTGAGATTGAGGTCAAAGGCGGGTTTATTTATGAATAAAAAAAGTGCCACTGACAATGTTTGATCTGACACAAATTAATCAAGGAATTTTATTTAATTAACCCAATTAAAAAATTGTAAAATTATAGAATAAGCACAGATACTACCTTATGCTATAAAATGGTTTCTACCAAAAAAAACCTGCTACAACCGGATATTTACTGTTTATGCTAAACCTTCTGCTAGATTCTGGTCGAATTGCACAGATTAAGACAACAAATATTCAATTTTTAAATAACAAACGCCTTATAAAAAAGTGGGCAGTGAAAATGAAAATGAAAACTTTTTATTCGCAGTAGGTATTCTTATACACTTTACGAATGTCAAACGCTCGATGAGGGCGGCGCGGGTCCGGACGACATGACGAATCCTGGGGGAGGCCTCCGTCGAGAAGTGTGTGTCTCTCGACTCATGAAGATAATGATCGCCCGTTATCCACCAATGTTTTGATGTTGTCTACTACAACTTCTTCGGCTTTAAAAAAATTTAATGAAAGTAGAACCGTAGGTAGACCGAGAAAAAAATGCCGGCGGAAAAAACTCTCGGCACTCTTTTGTAAAAAGTGCTTATTATAGGTACGACTTGGGAGAAATACAGCTCTGCTATGAAATTAACAAACAAACAGAAAACATCTATTCGTGCTTGCCAATATCATGTCACAGCCAAGCTACTTACATAGTGATTAATGTTTCATATTTGTAAATAACCTGTGGAGACATCAATCCCACGACCTTTTATCATCTAAATAATCTTTGAGCCTATAGTAGCCTTTTTTGCATAATGTTTCTTTGATACTTCTTTTAAATTTATTAAACATTAGGGATTGAATTGACTTTGGTATTTTATTATAAATACGTATTGACATTCCCATAAATGATTTGTTGCTTTTAGCCAGCCTTAATTTGGGAAACTCTAACTTATGGTCGTCCCTTGTCCTTTCTGAATAATTTTTATTATGACTAGCTTTATCCCGCAACTTTGTATGCGCGCTTAACTGCCCTTCTCGTGGAAATTTCAGAAACTATACAACCAGACACCCACTGAAAGAACCTTCATGCCAAGTATCACATCCGTACACTCAAGGAATAAGATTTTTCATACAAACTAAAAAGTCCAACCCCTTCCCGTGGGAATTTCGGGAATTCCTTCCATAATACACACAGACACTTATTGAGGAACCTTTATATCAAGTATCACATCCGTGTACTCAAGGGATGGGATTTTTTCATACAAACTAAAATATCATATATTTCCAGTTCCCGTGGGAATTTCGGGAATTCCTTTCATAACATAACCAGACACACATTGAAAACCTGTACGCCAAGTTTCACATCGGTGCACTCAAGGAATAAGATTTTTCATACAAACTAAAAAGTCCTATATTTTCCGTTCCCGTGTCAATTTCGGGAATTCCTTCCTTAGTGCATTCCTACATCCCCTAAAGAATGTATGTTCCATATTTCAGCTCTCTACGCCCAGTAGTTACGGCTGTACGTTGTCTGTCAGTCACTCAGTACCTCAGTTACTCAGTCAGTAACGGAACAGTTTTATATATTAAGATTATCTTTCACAGTTTTAAATTTATTACTATCCTTATAAATGTACGTAATGTTTTCATAAATATATTGTGATGAAAGGGTCAAGATACCAATCTCTTTAAACTGTTCTCGAGGAGATTCTCTATTTCTATTTCCACGAATAGCCCTTTTTTGCAGTGTAAATATCGTGTCAATATCTGCGGCATTGCCCCAAAGTAGGATGCCGTAGGACATTATGCTATGAAAATAACTATAATATACCAGCTTCGCCGTATTAACATCAGCCAGTGAGCGAATTTTCTTTACTGCGAACGCTGCAGAACTAAGTCTACTCGCTAGTTGTGAGATATGGCAATTAGAATCATTGCAATTTAGAATCTAAAGTTATTCCAAGAAAAACAGTTTTATTTATTAGATTCAACCTGTGCCCAAAGATTCAAGTTTGACTCGAATTGTTTTACATTTGGTGGAGAGAATTTTATAATTTTTTTTTTACCCTAAGGGCCTGTAACTTATCTAAACATATTGATAATTGACTTTGTCTCACATTTATTTATTTATACATTATTTGTTCTCCCAAATAATAGTATCAAAGTTGTATCAGCCTTTTCATACATTCTGGCGATGCTCCAGGCATACAATAATTTAGTACATCCTCTTGGTTGTTCAACAATTTACTGCTCATGTTTTACCTATTTAATCACAATACATGATTATTGGGCTTTTACTAATTACATGATTACTAACTATGGAACTGACATTTGAGTTCTCACTTAATAAATCTAATGAAGAAGAGCCTTTATAATTACAATACATGGTATTTGTCAAATTGAAGATTGAAAACGCTCCTCATTATATTTAGACAGTTGCAACAACTCATCCATGTCCAGTACATGTTAATTTATTTGTTCCTGTGCAGTATTATACAGTTGTGTTATGTAAGGACTGTTGCAGAGAACCAATTTTATTCTGTAGCGAATTAATGTCAGTTTCATACTTTTGTTGCATGATATCTTGACTATAATTTTTACAATCCTCAATTACAGAACTATGCTTTTTCGATAAATTTACATAATTTCTTGATAAATTCTGCTTTTCTATTATTTTATTAGATTTCTTAATAAATCTTTGTAAATTTAAGTACTTTTTTTACTATTATGACTATTACTATTTTACTTGTAAGACAAGTTTGAAATAGACTCATCACCACTCAAGTCAATTGTGACTGTTGGTGAGTCCGATGTGGAACAAGTGTTAGGTACTAGTATAGTCAAAATGTGAAACAAAATATTCGTAACATATTATCCACACCACTTAAAGTTAAAGTACAATAAGCCTCAGTGTACCATAATTCGTAAGAATAAAACCTTTTTTTAGGAAATTGCCTTCTTTTTGGACCTTTTTTCAGAAATTAATAAAAGCCTCGTTCATCGACCATTTATATTTCGCTACACACCCTCCAAACACCATGTATTTAGTTGCGTGATTTGTCAAACAATATTACCCCGATTTAGATAGAATTTTCAAATTGCTTGCTAATGACACTGACTAATTTAATCCATTCTTGTTCAAATACTCTGGTCCCAGTTTGTCATGTTCGTATTGTGCATCCATAGCTCATTGCACCTACTATGTAAGCAATTTGGTTGTGGCATGACATTGGCTCTCAGAATTAGCTGTCTTGTGTTTGTTTTTTTTCATGTCACGGTCAATTTGTACTGTACCTATTTGTATTATAGTAGGGACAAGATAATAGGTCACTTTTGACAGATGTCAGTCTTATACATTTTATTACAACACAACCAAAAATGAACTTTATTTGGCTGATATAAGGAAACGTCAAAAGTGACCTATTATCTTGTCCCTACTGTAATTTGATAATTCTGACTGAAAAAGAGTGCCAAGAATTTTTTTCCGCCGGCTTTTTTTGTCTCTTGGTCTACTGTAATATCTTATTTAACAACTATCAATAACTAGTTAAAGCCGAAGTATGTGGTGACTGACTTCATCAAGTGTTTTGTGAAATTCCTAAGATGAATAAAACTTTTTGAAAAATCTTTTTTTGCTTACGTTTTGGACCTTTTTGCAGAAATTGCTAAAAGCCTCATCCATCAACCATTTTTATTACACACCATTTTTCGCTACACACCCTTCAAACACTATGTATTGAGTTCCGTGATTCACCAAACAATATTTCTCCGATTTAGATAGGATTTTCGATATATAGGGCCATAAAAAAAAAACATTCGAAATTCAGACGCCCTCATCATTCCTAATCTGCTTATAAAATATAATTGACTATTATAGGCGGACCCTGTATAAATGCACATTTTTCAAGAATAGTTTCATATGACATTCACAACGTCCACAGGTACTAAATGTTCTCCAAAGAACCGCATCACAAGTGGCGGCTCTGGACATCGGCTACCAGCCCGGAGTAGGAAAGGCCTTAAAGGCCGGCCCCAAAGTGGTGTACATGCTAGGAGCTGATGCTGGGGTGGTCACTAGAGAAAACCTGCCTAAAGACGCGGTGGTTATCTATCAAGGTGAGGCTGGATATTTAATTTCATAATTTTTTAGGCTATTGACCATATTATTTAGGTTGCTGGATTGGGAGCGAAAAAAAACATAGAATGTGCCAGCTGCTTCTCTTCCCGGGCAAACTGTAAAAGTCAGTTAAGGGACAGAGGTTTTAAAGGCGTTTTTGTGGGCGATAGGATGACCCCTTGTCACTACAATAGTCTCTCTCTATCTTTATAATACCTCCAAATTTGTCAAACGTGACACCAGATGGTCTTGTTCTGCCTACCCCATTAGGGATACAGGCGTGACGTTTTGTATGTATGTATTTAGGTTAACGTCCTTATTAATCGCCGATGAAAACAACATAATTCTATTTATAAGATATGATATGTCGTTCATGGAGTGGAGTAGACCGTGGAGTTTAGATGGGTCAGTTATGAGCCCTGTTGTATGTACCTAGATAGACATGCATAGTGTTAGGTAAAGCAACTATTCTTCATAGAAATTGTATCTTTACTAATATTATAAAGAGGAAACCTTTGTATTTTTGTATTGAATAGGCTCAAACACTACTGGACCGATTTCAAAATTTCTTTTACCATTACTTAGAGGGATTCTTCCGAATCCGTATAGGCTACTTTTTATCCCGAAAATCCCGCGGGAATCGAAATTGCGCGGGCAAGACCGCGCGCAACAGCTAGTTTTATATAAAGTAATGTACATGATGAGGTAGTTCTATTCTAAACTTGCTAGTTTAATTTCAACCTCATTGTTATATACTCAACAATGAGGTCAAACGGGGTTGTAACCGGTGATAAATCAAGTTAAAATATCAAGTTTAAAGTGATTTTTTTATTCTTCTAATAACTTAATTTTGTTTTCTATATATTAACAAGATATGTAATATATAATGCACTTACGTGTGGATGTATCGTTCGTTTGCTACACGGATAACGTAACCATTTAACCGTGATGATAACTATGCCATAATAAATAATTGTCCTTAATAAAAACTTGCAGTCTTTTTTACCTGACTGCGGCACGCAAAGGAGGGTTATGTTTGCAACTTGTTATGTTTCTTGTTCCCTGATTTATACTAAACGGATGCATGGATTTGAACAAATGAGGTATCAAAAGATTCGTAAGAACTGCGCGAGTAATATATGCTATATAAAATTTCAAGATGGCGCCTGTAAGGTAGGATTTGAGGGGGATAACAACGATTGATGTCCGGTTTTGACAATATGGGTATCAAATGAAAGCTTATAATCAGTTTATTCTAAATATATATATGTCGCAGTCATCTGGATGAATTAGCCACTCAATTGCACGCCTAGACCGAATCAACGGCCTAGGCCGATAGTTGATTGAACACGAAAAACTCAACGTTTAACAACTTGGCGTGTTGAAAGTTAGCCCCTTGAAGATGGCTGACCAAAATTCAGCCAAGTGATTTAAATTTGGTACAGTTTTGGATAAAGTAATAAAACAAGTAAGTCATGGTAAAATT
The DNA here is from genome assembly GCA_944452665.1 of Stenoptilia bipunctidactyla. Taxonomy (NCBI): domain Eukaryota; kingdom Metazoa; phylum Arthropoda; class Insecta; order Lepidoptera; family Pterophoridae; genus Stenoptilia; species Stenoptilia bipunctidactyla. The sequence goes on along the minus strand of OX101740.1, from coordinate 16,727,672 downwards.
ATCTGTCATGGCGGAAAAACCAGTCAAGCAAATTTTTTTTTATAAGGTTTTTTTTTATTTATTTCAATTACAAGGAAATAAAATCCATTGTGGCGCATCGCCGGGTGCTGCCGCCCCACGCTCGCTTCGCTCGCTCGTCTCGCGCGTAAATATAAATATCATAAATATAATAAAATAAGTTCCGTTTTAATGTTTTAATATTTAAACCAAACATCATAAATTTAACAATATCCAATTTAACTAAATGGCTAAACAACGTTTAGGCAACTGGTTAAACGTTGCGATCAACGACTTGACTAGTTGTCCTTAAGCCGGTTGAAACGGCCTAGGCGTCAATTGAGTGGCTAATTCAACCAGATGACTGCGACATATACATATGTATACTTTAAATTTAACATTTTCACTGAAAAACCAAAAAAAAATCTGAACACTTATGGGAAGTTTTAGGTAAGTACTATACGCCTCTTAATTTTAACTATTTATCGGCCTGAAAGGCATTCATAATAAGTATTATATTATTTTCATATATTATTTTCATTCGCTGGTCTTCTGTTTCATAGGTTTTTACATTTTGTGCACTATTTTTCAGGGTATAACGTAGGTAAATGCAGTGTAGATTAACGGTTTTTTTTTTTAATATCCGTTATAGCTTACTTAACAAAATCTTGATAGAATTTTATGTTACTCCTAATCTAATTTAATTTATTTAATCTTTAATAAGGATTATTCAACGGGGCCCAAATTTTGTATGGGGAAGCAATTTGACTAGTTTACTTAAATGAAACTATAGGTACCATGTCTGAGGCTTTATCGTCATACATACACTTTTAATCAAATTGGGTTTCACAATTTTAAAGGTTTTTAAGGTTTCTGGTCACACAAATAATAGTACCTAACGAACTAAAAAGCGGGAAATAAAAAAAGTAATTACGAAAACAAAAAAACCCGACTGCTGAATACAGTAAGTTTCAACTAAAAAGTACAAAACAAGCAATATTACAATAAGAGCTTTTAAATAATATTTGTGGAAAAACTTGTAGTGGCAATTGGGGACAAGCTAACACAGAAAGTATTGAACTGTATATTTTGAAACTCTTTGCTAATTAAACATGCCTGAGTTTATAACAATTTCATATTAATTTATACTTGAAGCTTGCCGCTACAAGTTTTTTACAAATATTATTTAAAAGCTCTTGCTTGTTTTGTACTTTTTAGTTGCAACTTACTGTATTCAGCAGTAGGGTTTTTTTAGTTTTTATAATTACTTTTTTTATATAAATGTTCCGTCATAAAAAGCTTTGCCAAATTAGGAGATTATTGAATTGAAAATGTTAATCTATGTACCAGGGCACCACGGCGACCGAGGAGCTCAGATCGCGGACGTGGTGTTCCCCGGCGCCGCCTACACAGAGAAGCGAGCGACCTACGTCAACGCAGAGGGTCGCTCCCAACAGACGCTCGCCGCGGTCACCCCGCCCGGACTCGCCAAAGAGGACTGGAAGATCATCCGGTATGTAGCTATGTACCAGGGCATCATTACAACAGAGGAGCTCAGACCGAGTACACAGAGAAGCGAGCAACTTACTTGAACGCAGAGGGCCGTTCGCGATAGATGCTCGCCGCCGTCACCCGCTCGGGGAGACAACACTCGGACTTAAGACGACACATCGAAATGTTTTTTCTTGCAATCTTAGCACCTTAACACGCCGACATAAGGTAGCGTATTGCATAGAAATCGCCACCATCGACACCGCTCAGACACTGAAATCTTTTCTAAAATCGATAAAAAAATAACGGTAAATTCTATGTAAATTTTGAGCAACCAAAGTCCGAACAATAATGTGAAGATTGAAGTTAAGTAAATTCTAAGCATATGGATTGCATAACTACGTAGTAATTTTAACAAAAGTATGTTTTTAGACGTGTTTTCGAAAAATAAAACTATGGAGTCAAAATCATCAAATCATGTTTTTGAGCAGGCAAAGTATAGATAAAGATATGAATTTACACATATCAAAATGTCAGATCCACTCGTCATGTCATATTCTCATAGTTTGCGATGAAAGTCAATGCATTTTTTCAATATGTCGCCTTAATCTGAGTCACCGAACGAAAACCCTTGCAATTTAATTGCAGAAATAAAACCAGCCCTTTATTTGTACTTTATTTGTCTCATGATGAATAATGATATACAATAAAAACATTTTTTTTTTACATTAGACACTTGCTTATCTTGAATGTCTCATCGTAAGCATATTTCTTCAGTTGAGAGAAAACTTAAAAAACTCCCAATCATTTCTTGATTTATTTTCTTGAAGATTTGTCAGCAACGCCTAATTTTTGTTAGTCAAATAATAAACAGCCTTAAACAAGCTCTTAAAGATCAAATCTCTTTCCGCAGTGCCCTTTCGGAAGTGGTCGGCGTGCGACTACCGTACGACAATTTGGACGAAGTTCGCGACAGACTCGCGCACGTGAGCCCGGCGCTGGTCGCCTACGGGAATGTCGAGGAGAACAACTACTTCGCACAGGCCCGGCAACTCGCTCAGGTTGGTTATTTTGTTATGTTTTGACAGAACCACTTTGGCGATGGGGTAAACCTATCTGCCTCAGACGCCAGTGGTTACGGGTTCGATCCCCGCACGGAACAAGAAAAAAAAATTCCGTGTCTGGGTGTTTATCTATTTATGTATTTATATTCTAGGTTCCCCCCTAGTTCGCTATATAGTATCCCATAACACAAGCTATGCTTACTTTGGGGCCATGTAGTTGGTGTGATTGTCTGGGGATTTTTTTTTATTTTTTAGAAAAGCAGATTAGCGCGCCTACAGGTAGATAGGCAACATTAAACAGTCGGTCCCGGGTGCTGTTTTCTTGTATACAGTAGTCGTTAGGGTATGTCAGAAGCCATTTCGGCGCCCTGAAAATTCTGACATCCACCACCCAGCACTGGGCCAGCTTGGTGGATTACGGCCTAAACCTCCTCGTCACCCAGAGAGACTCATAGTCCTGCAGTGGGCTCATTACACGGAGTTGTGATGATGAAAATGTTGCAGCATGGTCTTTTCACATCGGTAATTTCACCGACTTTATTTATAAGAACCTTGAAAACTCGGCTCGCGTGTTATATAACTTGATATTTAATAGCCTATTATTGAGCTCTTTGTTCAGTAGTTCCGAAATTTACCCCAAACATACCGAAGAATGGACGTTCCTTGTTTCTAGTTTGATTAGTTTTTTTCTTGCTGTAACATGCTCATTGCTCATCTTAGGTTTTTGCACTGCTTATTTATTAATAGAATATAACAAATTGATTAAACTATATGAAACATAAAAGCACCTTAATACTTATATTATCTTAATTGTTTTCATGAATTATTTAGTTGGTTACAAAATATAATGAAATAAAACAAATACTGTAGGTTTATGATTTTAATTAACGTTAATGAATTACCTGCTTCTATGCTGGACTGGGAGCGAAAGAAAAACATAGAATGTGCCAGCTGCTTCTCTTCCCGGGCATACTGTAAAAGTCAGTAAAGGGACCGAGGTGTTACGGGAGGCTTTTTTGTGGGCGATAGGCTGACCCCCTGTCACTGCAATAGTCTCTCTCCACTATTATAATGCCTCCAAATTTGTCAAACGTGATATCAGATGTTTTTATTACCTCTGGTGTTCTGCCTACCCCATACGGGATACAGGCGTGAAGTTGTGTATGTATGTATAAAAAAGAATCTTAATGAGCGCCAAAATTATAACTTTTCCTTTGTAACAAAATCAAAATATTTATTACTATAAACTTATTCGAAAATGTACTCGATGATTCGTTGTCTTTTGAGTTTCGCGGCTTGGGTAAGGGATCTTTATTTATGCGATAAAGTCCCATTAAAATAATGAATAATTTCTCCTTTCACAGAGTCTTCAAAAGCCAGTCTCAGGCAAAGTCGACGTAGAACTCAAGAAGCTAGAAGACTTCTTCATGACAGACGCCATTAGCCGAGCCTCCCCTACGATGGCCAAATGCGTACAGGCAGTTATTAAGCAGAAACAATCCGTATATTGAACTACTCGAGATGAGCAGAAATTTGATTAGTATTGTATATTGGGTATTTAATTTCGTAATATAAAATGAACTACTCCTTTCTAAAACCATCTGTGACCTCATCTTTAATTACCATCAGGTAAAATTGAGGTCTAACGTATCATCGTTAAAAGGAAGTAAACTATGATATAACTTCAGAATACTCTCATCAAATATTTCTACTTATTAATATTGCTTATTTTTTTAATGCCTAATACATAATACTTGTCAAAAATAATGTAGACGTGAAAAGGATTTTAGCTCATATATTCTAATCTTATTATCTGAACATCATGTCGTGAAATAAATCAATTTATATTAAGTATAAAACAATTTATACATTACCATTTTCATTTAAGTGCCGATTGAAAGTAAAATTCCCAGAATCCAAAATTTTTGTTTCTTGTTTTTGTTTTCCATTTTTTTTTATTTGTTACTTTTTTCGACACTTAAATGAAAGTAGTTTTGGGTTTAGGAATAGTAATAAAAAAATGCAATTCTGCAATCATTTTTACGATGGAAATACTACAGAAATGCATCCTAAAGCTATTATCATAAGCTATACTTTTTATTAGTAATGTAATGTTGTGATTTCAAGCTATTTATTGCTAAGTTTAAGAAATATTAAATACAGTTGAACTTCTAAACCAATATTCACTCGATAGTTGTAAGTAGAATTCACGAAATCGGATTGTAAAAGAATGGTTATTTAATGTAAGGAAACGTTGTGTAAATAATGGATGTAGTATAAAATAAAAGTAGTAAAATGATTGTCGAATATTGATTTTATTTACTCCAAAGTATAAGAATATTTGAAGTCCACTCTGAAACGCGGAAGTAGTCGTGAGAAATTAATGATCGGCGGTCACCCATCCTTGTACTGACCGCGTCGAATGTCGCTTGTCCTACTCCCATGATATACACAGGCAGGGACTGCATATCGTTATATTTTTTTTAAACAGTACTAGTAATAATAATACTAGTTGGGTCTGCTGGAAGAAATTTCATAAGAGATAAGCAGTACCTTTGTACTTATTTTTGTTCAATGTGTTTCTTTATTGTATCTAAACTTATGTGTACATAAATTGTTAAATAAATAAATAAAATTTTAGTACCCTTATTAGTGTACCTACTGCGGATTAATTTCTGTAGATGTTTTTAGTACAGAAATGTTTTAACATATTTAATTTCTGTACCGAAATGCATAGGTCAGCATATGTCCCACACTTCATAGGCTTGCAACTAAACTATCGAACATTCTACAGTTATTTAAAAATAAAATTTTAATTTTAAATAACCTTCCATGCTGGACTGGGAGCGAAAGAAAAACATAGAGTGTGCCAGCTGCTTCTCTTCCCGGGCATACTGTAAAAGTCAGTTAAGGGACGGAGGGTTTTTTGACGTTTTTGTGGGCGATAGGCTGACCCCCTGTCACTGCAATAGTCTCTCTCCATCATAATACCTCCTAATTTGTCAAACGTGACATCAGATGATTTTATAGCCTCTGTTGTTCTGCCTACCCCATTAGGGATACAGGCGTGACGTTATGTATGTATGTATGTAAAATTTTAATATCAATATTAATATTAAAACCGGAAAATTTCAGTTAACTGAAAAAAAAATCAGTTATGCTACAATAATAAAAAAGGTACACGAATTCTTTCAGTATGAATTCCTGTACTGTTATTTTTAAATACACCTAATTTAACGGTATGACGTCATACAGAAAAAAAATTTACAGAAATTCATACCGGTATGCAGTCCTTGTACACAGGTGCCACGTCACTTCAATCTATAATGACGGCTTAAAATGGATTTACATATAGTGAAGTAAAACAACACTTTGCAATGCCACAGCTATATTTATTTTACTTTTTCCTTATTATTACATATTCTTACCATGAAGCTCATGATGTGAAGCTCACCATGTGTTCTCAAATACCGCCAAAAGTACGACGCTGTTTATACATATACTGCAATCCTATTGGCTCACTGTTGATCGAGCAAAATTGGTGGAAAAAAAAATAGTCAAATTAATTGTTAAATTAAGTGAAACCTAACGTTAGTATGTTTCACGGTGCATTATTCTGTTGAAACATTTCTAAGCATAAATCCGATGGTTAGTGACGCTATTTTTGAAGATGGAAGGATTGGCATATCGCACAGAGGTGAAGTTAAATAACGGCAGATGGTTATGTAGCGTGGTCAATAGCAGGATCCCACGACCAAACAAGAGTCAATCAGATTATTAACATTTTAAGGTGCACTTAGCCAGATGCAGCAGGTAAATTTCATCCTCCATGGAAAACTGTTGAAAGATCTATAATTAAGTAGAGTTCAAGTCTAAGTGAGCTTTACTTTAAGAGCCTTACGGATGTGCACTACGCTGGTCTATAATGTCTTGTAATGGCAATGGGTGGGGCACAAAGCTCACAAAACAGATGGCCGTTGGGGCAGTAAGGTTCTCGAGTGGCGGCCACGTACTGGGAGACCCGCAAGTTGGACTGATGATCTGGTCAAAGTGACAGCACAGGACCAATTGGTGTGGAGAACCTTTTTTTTTTTATTAAGTATGGATGGTACGTTTGTCTTCCATGACACCTGATGTTAAGTGAAGATGAAGACTAAGGTGGTACACGTCCATCCACGAGAAACCTATTCACTCGACGCTTAAAAGTACTAGGACTATACTGGTCAGGGAAAATAGACGCAGGCAGTTCATTCCAAACCTTGGCGACCCGTATTAAAAAGGAACTGTCAAAGCGCTTAATTCGACTTTTCGGAATATCTACCACGTACGGATGGAAGTTCTGTAAACCTTGAGTTTGTTCCAGCAGTGAGCGTCTCCGGGCTGAAGTCCGCATAGTCAATCCGCGGTCAATTCTAATGTGAAGAAATTTGTAGAGAAACAAAACTACGTATGAGAATAAAACCTATACTTAGTTATTTTTTTCCATCTGATTTTGAAATTATTTCGCATATTTGACTGTGTCACATGGTTCATTATTACATGGCTTACATAATTATATTTTGTAAGCCATCTTTTGTTTAATATGACGATTATTCTTAATGGTAGGATAGGACTTCAAAACAAGAATAAGGTAGGGACAGTTGGGGTTCAATGGAACAAGGGGCGCAGTGGAACACGGTCAATAATTATTAAAAATACCAACGAATTCCCGCGCTTTCATCAGCCATCCATCATAAACATTGTTTTGAGATGTTAAAAGTTGGAAATTTCTACCGCACATTTTTCGATTTTGCAAAAAAAGTCGTTATAGCAGGTATGTGGTATATTTTTATGTAAATATTATCATTTTAGCTATTAAGGGCCTGCACAGTGAAGCTAATATGCGCGAGGCTATAAAACTAGCCAGATAATTATGGTTATAAACTTAGTGTTGCCAAATCCAAGTTTGGCAGGTAAGACCAAGCGCCAAACTAATATACAGGGTGTTTGGTCCATCGCCAGCCAAATTGATATTTCGCAATCGGAATAAATTTAATACAATACTTTGGCTTTAAATACGTATAAATATTTAAAAAGAAATGACCAGGGTCTTTCAATTTCTCCAGAACCTTTTCTAGCCTTTCCTCTTTCGAATTGTATCCACGTGCTATGAAAACTATAAAGAACATAGTGAAATTTGCTAAATTAGTGAAAGAGGTCGTTTTTAACTAAATTCCAAATTGTGGCAAAAAATCTTTTATGCATAAATTTGCACGTGAGAAACTGGTAGAAGCTGTTATCTCACTCTTGCGAAATAAAATCTGTTTTATTTCTTTTGCTTGCATAGGATAAACCTGTTTGGATAAGTTGCGTATAGGTAGACCGATGAGGTGAAGCCGCACCGGGACGATCCTCCTAGGAATTATTTTAGTCGAGTCTTAACCGCAGGGGGCGTCAACAATGTATGGAGATGGTGCAGACTACATACTGGAGACAGAGTGAAGAAGACAGAACACAATAAGAGGAAAAGAGCAAGAATGATACCAGTGTAGCCCATGAAAAAAATATTCAATCGGTTGTTCGAAAACATCGCAGTATTTTTTTGAGTTTACACTTATTCATATTTTTCTTCAAGAAATCTTCGCTTTTATTAGAAATAACATTAAACGAAAACTTTTTCATGACTTCTTCATAATTTTTATATAATTTAACAAATATTTAAAGGGACCGTATCACAGAATCGAATGAAATAGCGAATCGATGTTATTTGAATATAGCAACACAGACATAAAAAGAAATGTCAAAAATTAACGTCTACTTCACAATATGAAAATATTTTTTCGCGATTGCGGTTTTGCGATATTTTTAAATTGTGTTTGTGTTTTAAGTTTTCTTGTGATTTAATCGACTTTTCTCACCCTGATTGCTTGAAGAAAGTCGCGTCAGTGTGAATTTGTATTTTTAAGAAAGAGTGTCAATTTATCCACACTTTTTGTTGTATTACTTTGAACCAAATAAAAGCATCAAAAACTTATTTATTGTTTTACTTATTGTTCATCAAGTTAACCTTATATTTAGCCAGTCGCAATAAAAATAAGCAAACCTTACAGAACTGATACATATGGTATTGCACCTAAAAAGTTTGTAAGTATTTGCTTATTTTTATTCAGACCAGAGCAAGTTGAAATCTCGAAGTCGTTTGAACTGTTTGAAATTCCCGCCATATTAGCTATGTGGACCATTTTCAGATGGCGTCTAGTCTTAACTTTTAATGTTTGAAGTTGTACTTCTTCTCTTGAGTATATGTGTTCTATGCTTAACCGCCTCTGCTACATAACGTCTGTGCCTTTTTTAACCAGGGGAAATCCTGATGGATTTCCCTAGGACGCTCAAGGTCACTTTGATATGAAAGGATCAAGGATCGGTAGGATCGGAAATTGCAACGAGTTAGATCAACAGAATCTAATTATAATCTATGCAACTAACAAAACTCTCTCGGTATTACGTTGATTATCAGATGGGGCCGATGATGATGGCACAGGGATGGGGAGCGCAAGTATCAAGCCTACCAGTTGCTATGAACGGGTGGCAGACTTGAATTGCTTTGGCTTCCAACTCGTAATCCTGGGCCGAAAAAGGGCAGGCTGCGAGCTAGTAAACCTCTCTAAAAATTAACCCGATTTCCCTGCTGCTAAGGTGGTCGCCAGCTGAATAATGAGTGGCTGAGGAGTTTCTCTCCATGCCATGAAAGGTTTCTATGCCTTCTAGATCTTCTCCGCCGGCGGGGCCAAATTTTGGTGATATTCATCACCGGTCATTACCCAGCGAGGCCAGAGGTGTCTAATGCGCGATTTCACCGATCCCTGACCCCTTTCGGCTATAGTGAAGTCCATGACCATTTCCTCTGGTTAAAAAAAGCACAAATGTTCGGAAACAGCAGCGGTTAAGACTCAACTAAAATAAATCTAAAGAGATAGATTTTACTTCATAAGACTGATATAACAGCTTCTACCTATTTCCCATGTGTCAACTTAAATGCAAAAAAAAATTATTTTACCACAATTTTGAATTTCGGTAAACGCAATTCCTTTCACAAATTTAGCAAATTTCGCTTTTTTCTTTCTGGTTTTTATAGCACGTGGCATATCATTTGAAAGAGGAAAGACTAGAGAAGTTTTTGAGAAATTGGAAGCCAAAGACTATATTTATATTTTATTTTCGATTCCGAAACTACGTGGGAAAATAATACTAGTTAAATCATGATATTGTTTTGGATGTCAAAAGAAGCCTAAAACAGTACACATTTAAACGAGATCAAAATTAGCTGGCTACACTGAATAATTTTTTTAATTTTTACACTTTTATGATGATTTTCGGGTGAGAAACAAAAAAAAAAATTAAAATCTTATCTAAATAAAAGCACACGGTTTATGAATTTTCAATTACCTTTAGGGCATAGCAGATAACCTATCCTACAGGCCATATTAATTTTGCCGGCGATGGACCAAACACCCTGAATATTATTTCCCCAAAAATATATTAAGCAAATATAAACTTTGTTATTAATGTTAATAAAATTATAACATTAATAAATATTCGACCACCACTTTGGTGTAGTCGTCGTGGCGCCGTGGTTACTGTGTGTATCATACGATATCACAGGTTAAGCAACGTTCGGCGCGGTCGGTACTTGGATGGGTGACCGCCGACTATTCGTTTCTCACGGCGAATTCCGTGCTTCGGAGGGCACGTTAACCTGTCGGTCCCGGGTGCTGTATACTTGTATACAGTAGTCGTTAGGGTTTGTCAGAAGCCATATCGGCACCCTGAAAATTCTGACATCCACCACCCAGCACTGGGCCAGCTCGGTGGATTATGGCCTAAACCTCCTCGTTACCCAGAGGAGAGACTCATGCCCTGCAGTGGGCCCATTACACGGAGTTGTGATGATGATGATGATGACTTTGGTGATGGGGTAAACCTGTCTGCCTCAGACGCCAGTGGTTGCGGGTTCGATTCCCGCACCGAACAAGAAAAAAAAATGTTCCGTGTCTGGGTGTTTATCTATTTATGTATTTATGTTCTAGGTTAACACAAGTTTGCTACATGGTATCCCATAACACAAGCTATGCTTACTTTGGGGGCATGTAGTTGGTGTGTGGGGATTTTATTTTATTTTTAATTATAAGCTTGGTAAATCTTGTACCAATGAACCCCAGAGGTAGTTACATAGTACTCCAGACCTGGGGCACATCGGAACATGGGGAGTGTTGTGCAAAAACTTACATAAAATAGATTTTAAGTTAAATTTCGATCTCCTTTTTGCTGTACATGTATAGTTTAATGATTGTCCTTAAATGTTCAAAACAAATATTCCAAATATATAAAACCAATTTTGATTTTTAAGTTAAAATGACTTTTTCGTTCCATTGTACCCTAACTGTCCCCATGCCTAAAATTAAAGTAGGTACAAAATTTTATTTCCGTTTCAGTGCATGAGCCAGTTCCTTCCTAAACCCGTGTGCTGTCACCTTCAACCTCATTTTTACTTACCATCAGGTGAGGTTGAGGGAAAACGCGGGTTTAGTCACCAATAAAAAAATGACCACTTTTTAACGCATTATGTCGTTAAAAAATCGATCTTCATAATCCAAGGAAAACTTTTTTGGTTTTAAATAAGTGATTGTAATAATTCCCAACAAGTCCTTAGGGCTTTATGTCGATTTATCGGTTAGAAACACATAACAAGAAATTCAACTATTAATTCACAAATAACGTTTACTCCATTAATTCGTTTAAATTTCAACCGTAAATGAAATAGTGCCACTAAAGCTAATAAACTGCTCCACCACAGCTCTGTTGCGGTGGAGATGTAATGTGTTTCAAGTCCTGTTCAATGTAACAAGTCTTGAAAAGAGTATATACGATTTTCTTACAGTTTTATTTACATCCGGATCAACTCCAGTAATCCATTCATTACGACCTTTAAATAGGAGTTGAAGTTTTAGCTGAATTGTATGGAATAAAATTAAAGGTACTGGATCAATTTAAAAGTTCTTTTGGCCATTATCATGACATAAAAATCCAAGATAGGTAAACCTTTTTGCGTACAACTATCACGAGCCATCTCTATAGAAACAAATGTTTCCATTGGCTAGACTAGTCAGAATATGAACGTACTTTTACATCAGCACTTGAACCTATCATCTTGACTTACCACCAGGTGAGATTGAGGTAAAACATGGATTTAGTTACTTATAAAAAAACATATCTTTTAAGGATATTCTGCGATTCATGACATTTTCATAAACAAAAACAAATATAAGAATCAGTCCTACCCGCCGTATGTGTAAATTTATTCATGGAAATGTATCCTCGCCTAATTGACTATTCATCGATTTATCGGATATCCTCCGAGTCTCCAGGAAAGGATCTTATTGTAATTGGTAATGTGATGACTCGGTAGTGTCGTGTAAGATATGATGTCTGGGTAAATTAAAATACTTAATATTAAATCGATTTGTTTCAGAGAGTTTTTTGATTACTGCAATTCTCGAATAGTAACAAATGTGGGTGCTTATATTTGTAGGCGTTTTTCTTATATCATAAGTACATAATTAAGTCAACTCATCTGTTAGATGTTAACTAGACTAGTAGAATATGAGGCAATCAACCAATAAAGAATGAATTGCTCAAAGTAACACATAAGTATGATAGCTTATTAGAATTAAGTTTGAGTACCTTTACCTAATTAAGTAAGTATTAAACTTCATTTTCAGTCCTGACACATACTTACCCGTTACGATCTATTAAATACAAAACATTTTTTTAATTCGCTTCTATCTTCAATCTCATTATTGCGTTTCAATTTAAATTCATTCCTTCAAAAGAGTTTCTCTTCTAAGGGGACAAAATTACGTTTTACACGCTGTGTCACAATCGCATTATTGATGCTGAAACATACTTCCACTGATAAAACTACTTACTTATCTAATAAGTAAATTTTATTGTTAGGTTCTATGATAAAAATACAAATGTAGAGCAAACAGAATAACTCACTTCGCGTTACTCTAATACGCATCAATACCGACCAAGTTCTAACAATGCATGAGACTAATTAAATCCTACCTATGTACATATACTTACTAAAAATGTATGAAAAACTAAATTATTTTTAAAATTTTTAACCGAATTTATCACGTATAGTTATATGTATTTTACATTTCAACTCGAACATTTCGGGTGTCTTTTCTAAATCCGATTAAAAAGTGATTCATTTTAGATTAATAATCGTTAAAATAAAAGACAATATTAACTAAAATATTCTGCAGTATTGCACATAAATGGTACATTAATTTGAAGTGCTGCCATCTGTGTCGGCACTTGTCTCACGCCGGAGTCCCACAAGCACTTGAAGAGTCGCGTCGCAGGCGCAGGTACCTGCCGTGCGCTGCGACGATGCTGACGACGCGCTTCGCTCACCATTTTTAAAGGAATTATTTCTGTTATATGATTGCTATATTAGTTTAAATATAAGCCTACCTAACGAGGTGTAAGTAGAAGTTGGATCTACGTGGGTATTTGTAGTATTCTAATTTACAATGCTTCCAAAATGTATCGTATTGTTTTGCTATTTTTTTACATGTACGGGTCTAATGTATTTTATTTCGATTTTAATACAAAACATTATTACTTAAGTACCTACTAATTAAAGTGGTCATAATTTCTACGAAAGAAAACAGAAGCTTTTATTATATTTTGTAATCCTCTTAAAATTACATATTGTCATATAGACTCTATTATGCCATATTACGCATTGGTCAGATAATAGGGATGCGGGTGTTATTTAACAAATTTATCAAACACACAACGAAAACTGAATACTACTGATTAATCTTAGTAAAATTATTTAGGATTAGTAAGTGATCGATACAGAAAAATATAAGGTGCTTTTTATCCTTATATTGCCACAAGACCAGGATTTACATGAGTAGGTAATGCAGGAAACAACTACTTAGTAATAAATATACACCAACAATGAAGTCTCAAAGAATTTTTTTATCAGCTTGTAAGAGTATTATAAACTACATTGAAAAACTAAGAATGAACACTCGGATACAAGTCCGTTTCGAAAGAACTGTTTCCTCAAACTTGCAAGATCCCAATCGAACCAAAGACCTTAGGAACCTCCACCATTACCCCACTGAGGCTGTCAAGTATTGATAATTAAACTACTTGTGCTATCGATAAAAAAATAATTTAGTTTGCCCACCGTACCGGAGCTTTCAGTCACGAAATATTTATTTTCTACGTCTTCTGTATTAATTTATTCATGTACCTAATGTAGCTTTTCTTATCTTCCGAGTAATCATGTAATTTATTTTGATTACAAAACGTGAAATCGAAAGTGAGAATAATAAACTCAAAGCAAGTAAAATACTTTGACTACAAATAAATGTAGAGCACAGCGCGGAAAATTTTGTATTCTTAATTACATTATTAAATCGTCTACCTTGGTTATTTTAAAGAATAAAAATTTTAAATAAGTAAATGTCGCCCCTTCGTCGTCGGCCTGAGTCTCATCGTCAACTCACTCAATAAATTACTGACTCACACTTCAATATTTAAGATATACTTAATTACTTTAAGACATGTAACATAATGCTAGATCACGTCACGATCAGCGTCACGGCACTTGACTGATATAGATATGCTTTAGCGATGTGATACACTTATTTATCTACCCTTCTCTACAGTAATTATAAAGCTCCATCTTTTTTTGCTTTTGGTAGTTTTTTCAAAAGTATTCTTATCTCCATCTACAAAATCTTTTCTCAGTCCTACAAATACAGGACGATAGTCAACAAAAATTAATTAAGTAGTACTTGATAAAAAAGTTTTAATTGGAGCTCTACCAAAGAAATCACGAGTTCACGCCACAGACTCGCAGTTACTACCCCAAATCAAAGGATATGCACATAAAATATAAAAATCTTTTGCTATAAACTATTTTGAAACATTAACTGAGTTTCAATTTGTACTGAAACGGGCCCATCTGGCGCTCCGTTTAAATTAAAAGTAATTTTCTTATGCAGAATTAATTAATGACTAACGAGCTCAATAGGGTTCATCAAGCGGAAGCGAGATGTAAAATAATATGTTACCGGGAAGTGTTCAAGTGGAAAGAAGATGGATAGAATGGTCTGAGTTGAATGAATTTATGCCGGTCCATCTATTTATTTAGTAAGGCGTCAATTCGCCGTGCGTGCGGTCGCGTTCATGTTGGAACTTTTGCGCAAAAGCGCGCGAACTCACGCTCGTAGCGTTTAGAGTTTGTAAAATTATAAAACTATTTTCTTTGTATTTAAATAGTGCTTGAACTAAAAAAAAGATTTTTCGTAGATTTAAAATTAACTGGAAATTATAAGTGGCAGTGATGCGTGTTTGTCGAACAAAAACTGGAACTTTTTAAGAACTTTGAATGTTCATAGGTAAACTGATTTTAATTTTATACAATAGTTTTATTATTAGTACCTATATAACGAATATTTAAAATAGTGATAGATAACAAAACTAAAATAGTTTAGTTGAAGAAACGAGCGATAAATAACTTTCTTTATTATTTTCTGTCAAATCTTATCAGTTGCCGCTGTTGTAACAAAATAATTAAGATAAAATGAATCATGTTTTAACGGTCAGTAAATTTAAAAGTAAACATCTTCATTTAGGTTTGAACATAAAATTCATAAGGATTCAAAATAAATTGAATTAAAATATTTAAAAAATACATGTTTTATGAAATAAGATACTTTGTTTAGGTAAGGAATAAATAAAATTAGGTAAAGCTTTTGATTTATTTATTTTTGGACTTGATATTACTTTTTCGTTAAATAAAAGTGGTTTTATTAAAAAAAAACTTTAATAACTTAAACGATAAATGACTTAATAAGGACAAAACAATTACATACTAAAGTTAGCCCACCAAAAATATCTAGTTGCCAATACTTTATTACTATACAATTTATTAAAGGACGAAGGTTTTTGTTTAACAATATTCGACATACCTATTGTAATGAAACAAGCAGTAACTATGAGTGTTCTTTACCTAAATACTGGATTTTCAGTTTATTTCAACATTTACTCTCGATACTTGATCTTACATATACAGGCGTTGTCATGACTAGCTACCAAAAATCGAATTGCTATCAAAAATTCTTGGACTGTAATTTTAGATGGGGTATTGGAATTAAAACGCATATTTTTGAACTCAGCAATTCTATTTTCAACACTTCTGCCCATAACGAAAAGCTGAAGATTGTCGCCTTAAGGTGGTGTAAATGAAACTCTATCTAAAATTGTTAATAAAAAAAACTAAATGAATCGTTTGTTCACAAAAATGCTAATACTACAATTGTTGCTACACTACCGTTTTTAGTTCCAAGTTCAAAATATCATACCGACATGAGTATCCCCCAGATGAAACAGCGACTATATAGTCCGACAAGGATCTTTTGGCGCGTGGCGAAAATTGGAACTAACCACCGTCTTGGGAAATGTCCCTTCATGACTTTTACCGCTCATATTTGTTTATGTACTTTTAAATTCAATATTATGATATGAAATACGCCAAAATTTACAAAATGTGGGCTTGCTTATTGTAGTTATAAAATTGAAGAAGTTGTTTTCAGAAGGAAAAACAATTTAACATCTCAATAAATCTCTTTTTAAAGCGGCTACACACGACCCTAAAATCAGTGGCGATATCGGGACAGCGGTAGTGGGGATGAAATCGGCTACTACTCTACACACGTCCCTGCCAGTCAGTACGAAACCGACCGTGCAACAGACTGCTCGTTGTTCCGAGATGCCGCCGACACTCACAAAACAGCAGAAAATAGGCATTGTTTTGGCACTTACTACGATGCCACCTAACCAGAGACGAAAAAGGAAGACCTGGGTTAAAAACTGGTTGATGAAACGTCATGAACTTAGCCACATGAACGTGATGAGACATTTAGAAGTAGATGATTTTAGAAACTTTTTAAGAATGGATTTTGAGTGTTTTGAAGAGCTCCTTAATATGGTGACACCATTAATAATCCCACTCGAATCCTCTCCGATATAAACATCCATTGTTCACCTGAAAACATAAAATCCTACTCGAATCCTCTCCGATTTGAACATCTCTGAGTTTATTCAAAAACTTAAAAACTCCTCCTCAACTCTCTGCAACATAAGTTAACTTTTCCTTTGATACCTGAAACTCAAAAACATAAGACCCAATACTCTAATTAAGTATTACCATGTTGTGTATTATTTTAAGTTCCATTAATAAACAATTATATCCTTACGTTCATCCCCTTAATTGTTTATTTTTAAAAGACAGACATCCTTCTAATTGTTTAATTATCTTTGTCTGGTTTTCATCTAATTTTTCTTTTCTGTAGTAATGTGCTTTCTTCTTGAATTATTACGCCGCTCCATTATCAACAACTTCTTCAAATACATTAATTCCATGACAATAATTACTTCCTCGAATAACATCTTCTCAAACTTCATAAACTCTCCAGTACTAGTACCCCATATCACCTTCTCGAACTTCATTTACTTCCAGTACTAATACTTCTTCCATTTTCTGCCGTTCGACCTTCCTTAATTTCTATGTTTTTTATCCCACAAATATGGTAAATCGTTGAATAGATCGATAGCTTTGGTCCACGCTTCTCGATCTTTCTCCTTCGCCATGTTTTCGCGCGAAATAAACAATTATATCCGCAAGCACGTCGTCGTATCGTCGCGGCACTCGAGCGCAGACTGCGTAGAAATCAATCCTGATTTCGCTACACACGTACCGACAACGCTCCCTAGCCGATAATTGTCCCTAAATCGTGAGCTCGCTCGGCACGATTTAGGGACGATAAAAATCGGGTAGGATTTGCCTACACACGAGACGATTTATGATACGATCTAGGGTCCTCCCCACCACTGTCCCGATATCGCCACTGATTTTAGGGTCGTGTGTAGCCGCTTTTAAGAGTAAAGAAGCAAGTTACCTCCGCAATGTTTACATATTGCCACATTTAGAAAAATACACTTTAGAACATAATTTATTTCATTTTTTAAATCTTAATAAAAATTAAGATTTCACGAGAATTATCTCTTTATAAAGACTGTAAGAAAAGTAAAGAAAGATTTCTAGATATAAGTAGGTCCCTTATAAAGAAAGTAGTGGTGACGAGGATGATAAGAAAAACAATTTATCATAAAAACAAGATTTTAATTTCGTGTCACTTTATGTTTTAATACATTTTCTTGCTTCTCTCTTCTTAATTTATATCTTAGACCCTGTAGTTTTGTACCAACTACTTTTTTCTCAAAGTTTACGCGACAAATCTTTTGTAGTACATAAAATGAAATAATTTATTTCCACACTTGAAAAAAACTACACGTTTATGCATTCATATTTTTCCCTGAGAATAGGGAAATTGTACTTAATGGTAACACTTATTTCACCCTCACGCCCCTCTGACGTCATTATCCAAGCGCCAAAAAAGCCTTGTCAAACTGTACCTTGGCAGTTCAATGCAGTAAAATGACAGTTCCAGTGTGCTCACTTTAGGAAAGAAAAAATAGTTATGCGGCTTACTTAAATAAACGAATGAATTTCTTTTTAAAATAAAATCGAAAAAGATATTTTGTGAGATAAATTTTCTCGTTTTTACAGTGGGGATTCTTTACGTCATTACTTTTTCGTTGACTACGTTTACTTTAACCGTTTTTAAGCACTAATTTTGTACACACCTCAAATACATGTATTTATACATTGCTTTAAAATGTTATGCTTAACGAATGAAAAAGTACCATTCAATTTCAATCATTCTCATTCAGTACCTTACACTACGAAGATTTTAACTGTTATTTTTCTATTTGACGCTTTGATCTGTCACTTTACTGAATTTAATTATTTATTTGCCAGGGCATAAGAGATATTCTAGTAAAAGAAAATCTTCGCATCTCAGACTCTTCGGGCTAGAAACACACGTAAATACACGCCACAGATGTTGCTATCGTTATATGACTAGAAATTCTACAGACTTGCAGCAGCTAAATTTCTAAAAATCACTGCTCATAAAGCCTTAAAGCTGACTTCAAGTTATATAACTTCTAATAACGACTCCATTACAGAGCACAAGCACATCGTGTTGTTTGTAAAAGGCGTTCCGTGGTGAAACAGTGGCCGGCACTCGGGACTCATTTGTTTCTTATATGGCTTTTACAACGCCTCTGGACCGCATTGAATTTCGTAGTTACTTAGAGAAAAATTACCGAACTAGAAGCTTATTTTTTGGTTTAGTGGGCCATAGATAGTCTAAGGATTAGTTTTGCAATTTTTTGCTTGATAAAGCTGCACTAGTATGCCAATATATATAAAAAAAATTGAGACTAGGTTTACATCTTACTTCTTAGTATCTATCTTAGAAATAATATAAATACGAAAGTTGGGATGGATGTCTGGATGTTTGTTCCTCAATCTCGGCAGAACGGCGATACGGATATGGATAAAATTTGGTATAGTGATATTAGGGATTAGAAATTTCGCGGGTGAAAGCGCGCGAAACAGCTAGTATTTATTAATATGAGTTTTTAATAATGATGATGCCGATAGTGTACCTACTCATAACGCAAAGTAAATATTCAGGTTCTAAAGTTAAAAAGCTTATTCATTATACAACACTGCGACAAATATTGGGAAGTATAGGTAGGTACCTAGTTTATAAAGCAACTTAAACATCCCCCACGATCCGATCCAGTCGTTCTGTATTCATCCCATGATTTCACGTCCTCCTCATTATTTTTGCCTTACCGAACCTACTTTTGTTCCTTAGCCTAGTTATCCAAAAAAAATATTCCATTTTGAATTCGCTATTCATTCTATCAGTGTTCCTTACTCACCCTGTTTTAAAACCACCTATAAATGTAAAATTTGCGTACTGCCTGAACAACAAGAAATATTTTTTAACTCAGTAAACTTGCATTTTCTAGTGTTCATGACATTTGTTTTATTAAATTAAATGGCAGATATATTTTGTAAAATAATATTAAAAATACTGATACTTATTACTTATTTTAAAATTAAATCTGTACGATATCTTCTAAAGCAGGGGTTCCCAAACTTCTTTCGTCGTAGACCCCTTGCTATGTTTTAAGACTTTGGGTAGACCCCCTACTTACCTGATACTGACATTTTGATTTTTTTTATCGCCCACATCCTACAACTTACAAAATTTTATAAACATATACATATTTTACTTTTTGGTAGGTACTTTTATAAATAATGTATATGTCTTTATATCATAAGATAATGTAATGTGAGTAAATAGGCACTATAAGTTAAAGTTGAGAACCACTATCATGAACCCCCATTTTCATTTCATGGACTCTGTAAATTTTTTTCGCAGTCGTTGCACCCCCGAGAGGGGTCACCCTCGAGACCCCTTGCACGTTGCCATAGACCCTTAGGGGTCGATATAGACCACTTTTGGAATCTCTGTTCTAAAGCTACTATTAATGTACTTTTATTAACAAGAAAAGAAACTTAGAAAAGTAATATCACAAAATAGTTCATTATGGTCTTAAAATTGCTCTGATTTTCGTTGGTTTCAGAATCTGATTTAGTACAATGGAGTTAAAATGTATATTTTTTTATTAGTGACTAACCCGTTTTACATACTTACATAACTTCACGCCTGTATCCCTTATGGGGTAGACAGAGGTTATAAAACCATCTGATGTCACGTTTGACAAATTTGGAGGCATTTTAATGATGGAGAGAGACTTGCAGGGACACGAGGACAGCCTGACGTCCACAAAAAAAAACCTCCCGTAAAACCTCTGTCCCTTAATTGACTTTTAAAGTATGCTCTGGAAGAGAAGCAGCTGGTACATTCTATGTTTTTCTTTTACTGCCAGTCCAGCATGGAAGCGAATCCATTGCAAACCCATTTTAATCTAAATTTTACCTTATAGTAAGTGTTGATAAGGTCCAAACTGAGAGCTGAAAAGATAATGAGACTCAGATAATAAAATCTCGTTGAAACGTTTTTTATTCAAAAGAGCTTTTTCAATTTACGTTTAATTTTATGTAAATTATTTGGTTTTAAATGGCTGCTTGCCAAAGGCTACTTTGAATCAAGTGGTATCACAGATGGGACCTTGTCATTAAGAAATGTTTAAGGCGGTTGCGCTTAAAACTTGCTTATTAATAAAAACATATAATCTTTATTTACTCAATAGACAGTGCTAGTTAAGGCGTACAATATGACGACCGGCTGGTGTAGTGGTAACATACATTGCCTTCTATGCCAGAGGTCCTGGGTTCGAATCCCGGCGGTGGCGGATATTTGTGTGATGAACACAGATATTAGTCGTCAAGTCATGGATGTGTATATGTTTATTTAAATTTATTCTAATAAAAAATATGTATTTATTCAATATGTATGTTTATATATTTCTTAAGTATATCAGTTATCTAGTATCCATAATACAAGTTCTTTAAGAAACTTAATTTTGGCTAGATAATGTTATGTAAGTGTCAGAAATATTATAATAAAAAAAAATACACAGAAAAATACACGATAACCAAAATAACAGCAACTTTAAGTTTTCCCTAAATTTCGTTGCTGGTTCGATTACCTTTTAAAGATATTGCATACTGTTTCCGTATATTATTCCGATTCAATATTCGTAATTTAGCTCCCATAGTAATCTTTCCTTACAGTACTTTTCCGTTAAACTTGTGAAAATGGTGTACTTATAGTACCTATGTATAACACATCACAAAAGATAAAACATCCCTAATTACTTTGGGGTTATCGTATATTCCCTTAATTGAAAAAAAAAATATCCTTTAAAAACTATGTCAATTTCTACAATACTTACAATACCTTCCTTAGTTAATTTTTTGTAATCGGTTACTAAATCGGCGTTTGATCATTATTTCAGCTGATGTTAAGCAAAGATGAGGTCGCAAATTACAGCACTTAGGTTTAGGAAGAAGGATTACTATACCATTTGTAAAACAGACGACCCAACATTGTCTGTGGATTCACTAAACTGCTTTAAACAAACTAGTATACAAACGTTATAAATCATAGATTTGTTGACTGAACGCTCCCAAGGCGCGACTACCAACTTGCCTTATCGCAGTTTGTCAACAGTTAAACTGCGAAGTTTGTGGCGTAAGTCGCGAACTCGCGCTATGTCTATGCTAAGTGACGCCATTTTTATGTAACGATACTGCTGTTGTGATGGATAGGAATTGAGGTTTTAATGGATTATCGCAAAATTGAATAGTTGCCAACTTTTGTCAAAGAGTGTCTGTGGTTCCTTTTTTTACTAGAGAATATTTTTATATCAGACTGTATTTAAGTTAGATAGTAGACCGCCACAATAATCATATATGACTAAATAACTGAAAAACAATGCTAAATAAAATCACCCGACCAGGACTCGAACCTCCGAACTCCCGCTTGCCGGAAGGGTGCAAGCTCTTCCAACTGAGCTACCGGGCTCTTCTCCACACGCCATCGAAATTACTTAGAATATTCTGTTTTTGTGTTAAGCTGATAGAAGCATTTAAGAATGATTGAGCATCATTAAATTTCAAATCCTAAAAATATGATTAAAATATTACTAATGATTTTTGAAAAACTTAGAGAGTTTTTAAAGGAGTTGATGTTTTTCTGTAAATAACAGATTCTCCAACAAAATTATTTCAGTTTTCTATTCGTAAGTAATTTAATTCCTCTAACTTATACTTTTCCTGTTTTATTGTTGGACTGCACTATGTAAAAATGATGTCCAGAATCATAACATTGTCTACTTTGGTTTTATCGACCAATGAGGAAATCATTTTATAAATATTCATTTAAAATCATTTATTTATTAATTGTGAAAACCTCTTAAATATGCTGTGATTTCCAATCTGCAAATGCTGATAGGTAGGAATTTGGGTTTCTCGTCAAAAATCTATGAAATTAAGAATCTATGAATTTTTCCACTAAAATATAACTTCACAAGTGAACGTTATCGTAATTTTGACAATATGCATTTTATAACAGTTTTTTTTAATCTTAGTCTTAATACATTCATTTTTTTGGGATCATAAACAATCTTACAATAAAACATTACAGCTACATGCACTTCTAATGCTGGACTGGGCGCGAAAGAAAAACATAGAACGTGCCTGCTGCTTCTCTTCCCGGGCATACTGTGAAATTCAGTTAAGGGACAAAGGTTTTATTGGCGGTTTTGTGGGCGACAGGCTGACCCCCTGTAACTGCAATAGTCTCTCTCCATCATTATAATACCTCCAAAGTCAAGAGTGACATCAGATTGTCTTATAGCCTCTGCCTTCCCTATAAAGAATGCAGGCGTGAAGTTATGTATGTAAGCACTTCTAGTAACTTGAAATACAACACACTAATGGAAACAAAAAATAATGTAGACTCTACATTGTAGAGTCAAAGTGACGCTACTATGTATAGTTAAATCGCACATGTAACTTTATCAATGAAAAGGTAACTTTCGTAGAGATTTTATTTAGGCAACATACCTTTCTGTAGAGGGGAGCACTTGAGTTATTCTTTCTCGGTTTTTGGAAACTTCATTTCGGTGAAGTTTATTCATAATATGAAAATTTATCACTTTCATTAGCGATTTTTCAATGGTTCCGTAAAACTAAAACTTATTTAATGAATAAAGTATTACTCGACAACTTCGAGCTCGTCTCAAGTTCATTGTCATTCTATTTCATTGTCACACAATTATAAAAAATCGTAAAACAACATTATTCCGTCGAGTAATACTTTAGTCGTCAAATAACTTTTATCCGATGATTGAAAAATCAAGAGTAACTATTATAAGTACTTTGTTAATTGTTACTCGATTAATCGAAGTGTGTTTTGTTTTAGATTATGAATCGTGTGAATTTAAAAACAGTATTATGAACTGTGGACGATTCTTAAATTAAATTATTATGATATAATGGTCTATTTTTAATTACTGATAAATAAGTATGAAAAACAAATATTACCACAAAGTGTTGACCGCGTTTTTTATCAGCCTTAGCATGAGGATTATAATGACATTATTCTAAGTTTAATTACTACACATCCATTTTTTTATTTGACTTTATATTTGCATATTATTTACATAGTGTGTTCATCAAACGAAGGTTAAGTGCTGGATGAGGGCAGCGCGGGACCGAGCGACGACGCGACGCGAAAAGTGGAGAACATTGGGGGAGGCCTCTGTCCAGCAGTGTGCGTCTCTAAAATGACGATGCTGATGAACGTCAAAATTGGAATTAGAACTAGAACGGTTTAAAAATCGAGTTAACTCAAGCCAAAACAGAGCCGATGTCCTTATGGGAACTAAGTAATATGAATGAAAATGAGTCAGACAGGAAATGACCGCATTATAAGATTAAAAGTATAATTGTTTGATGACATAATTCCTTACTTTTTAATGAAACAATCATGCTAAAAACGTACAGTAAAAACGGTTATTGTTCACTGTAATTTCAAGTGTTAAGGTTTTAAAGTGTCAGAAATACTTGTCTGAACGATGTATTACTAAATAAGATCGTACTTAACCTAAAACATAGTTTAGAAATAAATTATTTTTCTCGTATTACCAGAAAGCAAACCATTATTAACCCACAATCATTTATTAGATCTTCTGTAGGACGACTTTGCTGGATATCCTCGAGTTCGGTGCGGATGAGTGTCTATGAATAACGAATAGTCTGATCTGGCTCGGCTCTGGATGTAAGAAACTTAATTTGGGTTCAATAAAAAGTATAAAAAGTTGAAATATTTCATAACATAGTTAAGGTCTACCAAAGAGTGCGATGGTTTCACCTCTTCACCAACAGAACTATGAAGATAAGATTATTACTTTGGTTATGTATTTATTTATTTAGCAGAGTTAATTTTCTGTGAAATAATCTGGTTATATGTGTAACTGTTTATATGTCGATTTTATCTCAATAAAATAGCAGCATCAGAACCCTATTTAAAGAGTCCACAGCAGGGCACCTCTCTCTCCTAGGTGAAGTGGAGGCTTATGCCATTAATCACCAAACTGACCCAGTGCTGGATAGAATTTTCACGCGACCGAAGTTAAGTACTTCTAACATACCCTAACGACTACTGTATTCAAATTCAAGTTTAACCGTTGACAGTTAAATAAGAAAAAAAATATAAATAAACGATCTAAAAATGAAAATTACAGTAATCACAGAAATACAAAACATAAATATAATAAAGTTTTGCGCCGAAGTACATAGGATATTATTATTGATTGATACCTATTTACAATAAAACATAATCAGTAGATGAAGTAATGATTTAAGACTATAATACCAGTAGGTGAAAGTACAATTTATCTGTGTCTGTATTTAAACTGTATGTACCTGCTTATTCCTTTGGCCTATACAATCTTAAATGACTTGCAATCATTACAATTCTAACCTATATCTTTATTATACGTTTACGAAGTTGCATTTAAATGGTATTGTTAGTTTTATGATAATGTATCAATAGTAAATGGGAAGTAAAAGGAAAACACATTTTTCCTGTAAAGGTTAATGCAATATTAAAATAGGTTCAAAGAGTACTAATTAGTGCTTTATTATAAAATAAACTAACACTAACTAACGTTTAAATAGGAATTTATGATAACGTATATTGTATTTTAGTTACCTACATTTCCTTAACTTGCTTTGTTCTCGGTAAAACGTTAATTTTGTATTTTTGTTTGACCTGCCTATGAAGCCTACTAATGTCATAGTGATAGCCTACAAAGAACTTGCTTTAAGGCTGTAAGGTCACTATTATGAATAAAGATAATAAAATATCGAATAAAAACAATACTTTACTCCCATAACAATAGTTTCCAAATATATAATAATATTATTGACGGATCTGGATAAAATTTGGTACATATATCGATTGTAGTCTGGAATAACACACAGAATACTTTTATCTCGATGTTCCCATGGGATTAGAAACTGCGCGGCTGTTTCATGCGGTTTTCATATATCATATAAAACTTCATATATCATATATCATAAATCCTCACTAACAAGGTACATATTTGACCTCACAAATACATTTAAAGTTGACTAACCTACTATTAAAAAAAAACGAATGACGTTTAGTAATAAGTAGGTTTAATCTAAAACCACTAGGTACACCTAATTTCTCTTATCAGAAAACTCAGCAACATTTCACAGCTTCGTATGTCCATAATTATTAATAACTCGAATTAAATGTACGGCTGCGATTATTTACGGCTGTGTTGCCAAACGGGCGCACTTTGATATCAGAAATTATTGCGTTATGAGCAATTAAAACTGTGTTTATTGCGTGCTTTATTTGCTCGTGAATACAGACATTTGACAGGAAATGGAGAATGTTATTACGTTGAAAGTTCGTGGGAAGTAAACGAACCAGTTTGTATGGATGTGTATGAAGCGTAGATATGGCTACGTTGGCGTAGCTCGTAGTAGAGCTACGAGTCAAAGCTTATGTAAGTTTGGCTAAGATCTGTGTTTTAGGGTCGTTTTATTTTATTTATTTATTTACCAAATACTTACAAAGGATCTTAACATTAGTACTTTCAAACAGTGTGACGAAAACCAATATTGGTTTGTCTACACACTGACACTCATCGCTGTACGCTCATATTTGACAAAAGAGGGTATACATGAATATAGTCAACCAATGCGACTGCGAATGTAACATTGTATCGGCATTCGCATACGTAGTAAATTGTGAGTACACACGGGGTGATTTCTGACATTTTATTGATTTATAGATAGGACTTATTAATTTAATGTTTACAGTTATTTTTAAAGGGTGGTATTTATATTATTTGTATAGGTATTATGCATATATAATTTATATGTTGTATAGGTATTATGTATATGTATTTGAAAATTCAGTTATTTTGTTAAATTAGTTAATGATAGAAAGTAATATTTTAATTTCTTTTTTATATTTAATTCAGTAATTTCTTTTTTCAAACTTGAAGGAAGGTCGTTTATTAATTTAGGTATTTGGTACTGTAGTAGTTGTTTGCCATAGAGATTGTTATAACAGGGTACGTTTAGTTTAACTTGTGATGCACTACGAGTTGGGTAATTACGAATAACAATATTTTGGTATTCTTCGTTATAAAAATGCTCACTGAGGAGTATAAATTATTTTACAATAATGGAACAGCTCATGATAGTTGTTTTGGTGTTCAATTTTTATTTTCGTAGGAACTGTAGTTTTCATTATCCTTATCTGCAGTCTGTATATTTGATCAAGGTGTGATTTACACGTCCTACCGTAACTACTTAAGCCATAAAGTATCGTAGTTTCTCCTAATGCTTTATATAAGTTTAATAGTATGTCATAGGGAACTTTTCTTTTTATTATTGTTAATTTAGCCAATATAGAACGTAGTTTATCGCATACATCTTTCGCTTGGTGGTAGGATCCCTTCTGGGTCCGCCTGGCTAGCGACCACCCTTTATATAAAGTCTGCCGCCAAATGTTACCGCTCCGGCGGTAATGTGTTCCGGCAATATTGTATAAAGAGCCAGTTCCTTCCTAAACCCGTGTGCTTTCATCTTCGACCTCATCGTCACTTACCATCAGGTGAGATTGAGGTCAAACGCGGGTTTAGTCACTTATAAAAAAAAAAAAAAAACATAGGTTATGTGTTCAGTCCATTTAAGCCGATCGTCGATAATCAAACCTAGATATTTCTGCTTAGTTACTATTTTAACTGGTTCACATGAGCAATTATGGAGACTTGCGTGCAAGCAGTTGTGACTGTGCGCAATCAACTTGAGATTTTGAGTAGGTTTTCTGTTTTGACTGGAACTGATATACATTAGCTTTGTTTTGTCGGCGTTAATAACCAGACCTGCATCATGAGACCATTTTAATATCATATTGAAGTCATTTTGAAGTTGTTTTAAGGCTTTCTCTGGGTCTTTATGTGCTGATTATGAAAGCCTACTTCCTTCTACTTAGCCTACTTCGTTCATTATGATGTAAGAATAGATTCATTGTCAAAGTCCATAATTGTGGAGTTAAATCTGAATGAGCTTTCATGGTTTAAGTAATCAAAAATTATGGGGAATGAAAAAATTATATTCTCTACATTATTTTTTTCTGTAAAAGTCAGTTAAAGGTCGGAGGTTTTGTTGGCGTTTTTGCGTGCGATAGGCTGACCCCCTGTCACTGCAATAGTCTCAATCCATCATAGTAATACCTCCAAATGTGTCAAACGTGACATCAGATGGTTTTTTAGCCTACCCCATTAGGGATACAGGCGTGAAGTTATGTATGTATGTATTATTATGTCACTCCTTGCTGAAGCACAGATGAACTCGATGCTGTTTAAGAGAATAGCTCTGCTGAAATTAGGAACAATTAATCTTATCAATTGTCATTTGTTTACAGAAAATAATGCTGAGATAGGAATGGCGATGGAGCTCAAGAAGCGCCGGACCCGCTCGTCCAGGAGCTGGTGGAAGCCGCAGCTCTTTCTCGTGGCCGTAACCTTAGCTTGCGCCACTTCCCAAGGTGAGAGTATGTTTTATTAGGCCTTTTTACTATGTTTACCTTCTGTGCTAAAGTTAAGATTATTTTATTTTTATTTCGCTAATAAAACTAAAATAATCTTAACTTCGCTAAAAGCTTACAATGTTGAAGACTGGCGAGCCTATTGGATTCCCAGATTTGTAAATTACGGAAGTAAATAATAAACCATAAGAATTGAACAACTTATTTCATCATCTTCTTAAACGTTGAAGGTTTTTAACATTTTGCATGGGTTTGACATTACTATAATTTGAGGAGTTAAAAATGTTTATTTTCTTAACTTATTATCTAGTCGCAATAATCTCCTTATAGCTAGATTCGGTTTAAAGAATCCAAAAGTACCAGAATTTCCTGCTCCTCCTTAGCATTTAGTTTTGAAGAATAGCGTCCTAGACAATTTTAATACTTCGAATACAATAGCTTCCCTTTTACTTGCCTTGAATAGGTTAGTTTTATTTAAAAACACAGAAGGTAAAAAGTTAATAAACTTAAATTGTGCCAGCAAAATAAATAAATCTCTTAAATTAGCGATTAAACTCTCCAGTACCGGGTCTGCAGGAAGAAATTTCTTTAAGAATAAGCTGTGCCTTTGTACTGTACATCAAATCGTATATTAATTTAAATTGAGAAATTAAAAATAAGTAAACAAACGACGTTCATACGTTAGTCGCTTGTGACTACTGTCTCTTTAAAGAAAACCGAAATATCGAGTTAAATCAAACGCCATAAAATCCGGTTACCAAGATATTTAATTAAATATAATGAATTGAGAAAACTCGGGACAGTATAATAAAAACACCACCAAGGCCAAAGCCTCTAGTTGTCTCATACAATCACATTGCCATTATAAAACAGTAGGAACCAATCCTACAGAACCCATTTACTTACCCGACGGAAGAAAAACGTCCACGTTCAATGAAACTATAACTTACACTTAAGTCCTTTGCGAGTAACTTTCTTCAATGTAATATACACTTATTTATACTTTATGTAGTTATACTGTATAATTTTATATTAGATTCTCGTAAATAGCGTTATCTTGAGCAAGGAAATTAATAATAGCGGCGCTCTATAACAGCTTCGCATACTTATTTTGCATGACTAATGCGGGAGAACTGAGCTTAGCTATACATTAAGTAAATCGGTTATAGTTTAGTAATAGCTTAACTACTTAATCAAATTGTAAGGAGTGTTTTGGTTAGAGATTATTATGTATAAGTACTGAAATTTTCAAATATTTGCACTGGTTTTCTAAATATTCAAGTGCCATGAGCATTATAAACTGGTTGATTCAACTTCAAGATATTTCATTTCAATTGGTTATCAATGACAATTATTCTCATTATTCTCAGTTATCTTCACTTATTTTCAATTGAGATAGAGGTCCAAAAATATTGGCAAAGCAACCATTACTTTTCAATTAGGCGGGTAAGCCTACACCAAACTGCATTTACGTATAACTTCTCGTGTTTTATTGTATTCATTTTGGCCTGGAACATAGGGAAAGTCTTTGTTTCCTCCCATGCGACTAGTTTAACTGCGCTTAAATATACTTCTGATAGGTCACACCAAAATATGTCTAAAACTTGGGCAATGGAGACCACACTGTGCTGTGGCACTAGGGGGTCCCAAAAAACACGAACAAAATTTCAAATTCAAACTAAAATTCTCAAAAATAAACAAAAATGCTCAGCTCACATTTTTCTCTGCTGGAAAAATCACTTAAAGCGATACGGAACTTGTTGTTTTGTTTATTAAAACCATTCGTTATTAAAACCAGCCTTAGTGTCTGTTCGAAGCCGAAATAAATTTTTCAGCCACCATCACACACATCGGCAGAAGACGTCAGTTTAAGATCGGCTTAGAGAAATGAATTAATTTTTATAATTTTAAGACTAATATCATATAGAATCTATATTTACAATAAAACTTCATAAGATGATTTAGTAGTTGTTATTTAATAGGTTTGGCAAACGGCCACTGCTATTACACTAAAGACTATTACCACAATTTCTTTGAAAGGATTGATAGGCTTAAAATGGAACACTTTAAAATTGGCCATCCATCACTAACTTACCTTAAACTTGAGTCATTAAGATAATATCTACATATCTTAAATTTAAGACGATTTAAATTACCTAATTAATTAATTATTAGACATTCTACTGAACTTGTCAAAGTTGATTCTTTTTTATTATTACTTGTGCCCCTTGCACATTCTCGCATTGCCAAAATGTTTTCATCGCTTTCGTTTTCTTCGTTCAGCGTTTAATAATAACTTGACCAGTTTCAGGCTTTATAAAATTCCTAAAAAAGAACCATATGAGAATGTATATATTTATCTTACACTAGCCACCACGCGCGGTTTTATCCGCGTAACTTTTGATTCCGTGGGAATATCGGGATAAAATATAGCCTATAACCTTCCTCAAGAGTTGGGCTATCAAATGCAAAAAGAATTTTTCAAATCCCACTTGTAGTTTCTGAGATTAGCACGTTCAAACAAACAAACAAAAAAACAAACTCTTCAGCTTTATATATTAGTATAGATAAGTGTTTCTCTCCACAACTTTGTAACACCAACTTGTAAATACGCCGAGTGCATCCTATTTAAATAGTTAATTGTTCCTCATTATGCATATTACAAACATGGAGAAGCATGTTAACATGCGGGTTGCCACAACCAGAGACTTCCGAATCAACCTTCAGAATAATTAGAGGAACATTTTGTAATACTAATGACTGACTATCACTAATCAGATGGCCTTATGATTTAGTAGGTGCAAAGTCAGATAAAAAATAGGTTATTTAAACGTTTTACTTACAAGAGTTCTTTAATACAAAGTGCGAAATATACTGTTGCAGCTTGATATCGTTTCGTTATTTAAATTGTAGTGAAATAGAAATAAGTTGTCAGCTATTGCAGATAAGCAACAGATATCGTCTCGTTATTTCAAGTATAAAAAGGTACTGATTATTTATTATATCTCGGTTATGAAAACCGTTTGCCTATGGGAGAAGTCTATAGTCATGCTGTAGCTCCTTAGAAAATGGGTTGCTGTGAAGTAGCGGCTCGATATCTTGGCGTTTGTTTGAAATAAATAATGTTAAATTGATGGTAGAGTTTGTATCGGAAAATGTTGATTAGGTATCTATCTCTAAGGTTAATTAGTCCAAATTTTTTTAACGTGTTGCACGGTTACTGAGGGATAAAATAATCGGTGTCGTAAGTATTAGAAATAAACTTAAATAAACATGAACATATTAAGGACTTAACCTGTTTTAATCACACTAATAATATCCACCCCAACTGGGATTCAATAATTCGATTCTAGAGACCAACGGTCCAAATCGTAATCTAATAACGAGATAACTAATTTAACCGGCGGACGTTAATCTAAATATATCATAGGAGCCGTTACATGTACCGAAATACTATCTCTTCAATATAAAAGATTCGTCTGTCCGCGGAAAATAGATCAAAAAGCGGGCGACGGGTGTGGCGTCATCAGTTAGTGTCACAAACGCTT
Source organism: Stenoptilia bipunctidactyla (assembly GCA_944452665.1). NCBI lineage: Eukaryota > Metazoa > Arthropoda > Insecta > Lepidoptera > Pterophoridae > Stenoptilia > Stenoptilia bipunctidactyla. The sequence continues at coordinate 16,695,944 of OX101740.1, read as the reverse complement.
TATTGTGGCAGCGCCAGCTGCGCTCTTCCGTTCCAGCGCTGTTGGTTCACATGGCTTTGCTTGCAGGAGATATGGAAGTAGCGGATTTTGTTTGGTTCTTATATGATGCGCATTTTTTACTTTCTTAAATGAAAATTTCTGGCTTCTGCAATTAGTCATTATGGGTAAAGTTATTGGCAAAAGAAAAGTAGAACGGAGAAAGAAGTCTTGGCTCAGGAACATTCGGGAATGGACTGGCGAGTGCTACAGCGCTGTTTCGCCTCGCAAGAGACAGGACTTGTTATGTAGAGATGATTGCCAGCTCTCTGTCTTGCTGTATATAGAAGTAGTCTTCGTATCGATTTTTAATGCACAAAACACACCCTGTCATAAAGATTTAGGGTTGTTTTAATTGTAACAAAAGTAACTCGTGTAAAAACGCGCGAAGTCGCTGTACATAGTTGAATTGTTTTCAAATGATATCCGTGTCAGTTCTTATTTTCCATAACGCGCAAACTATTTACAGCTAATAATATATGAATTGGTGCGATAAAAAATAAAAGCTATATAAATAAAATTGTTTATATAATTATAATTAAACTATGAATCAAATGTAATTGTTATTATTAATTTTAAATAAATTAAGTAAATGTCATGCAAAATATTCATCTTACATTATCAGATTCAAAGATACGGAACGTTCAGTTGATAGGGATTGACACTACTGACTGAATCGACATTGAATCGATGGATATCAGCGGCCACCGATTACAAATCGTCAGTCTGATTAATTTTTTTCACAAACTTATTCGATGTGTCAAAGCTATTGAATGGAAGATCGAACATTTTCATTGCAGATCATCACTAAGATTGTCAATTTTGAACTGTCACGAATATCATTTGAAAAGAATTCAACAACCAGATGGACAATTTAAGTCGGTCAGTATGGCAAAGTCTGAAACTAAAGGATATACGAAGAATGTTTCAAAGTAAAATAACTGCTTTGCATCTTCACAATCTCATTAGGTTCTTTTCCCGAGTTTTCCCAAGTTTTTTTCGTAAACGTGCGAATAAACTGCATTCACACGTTTATAAAATTAAACGTCTTGTTGATAAAATCGATGGCATGGTTCCTAAGAACAGATCTTCTGGCCTAGGTATATCTTTTTTTAGTATAGACTTTCCCATACTGAACGATCTAAATGGTCCACGCTTTATACCGTTCCGCTTCGCTCGTCCCTACCGAAGCTTTCATATACGATATGACATTATTAATCGCATTCCATGTTTCAGATATCACTGCTTGCTGCGACAAGGCTGTGGGTAGCTGTCGTAGTGTCTGTGACAAGGTACGTACAGTTCCAGCATAGACACGTAGAGTAATTGGTCTACTAAGTGTCTGTGAAAAGTTAGGTACCTACAGTTCTGGTATAAGCAATTATATAGTAAAGCGATAGAAAAACATTTAGGCAAGTGGGCCTTTTCAACCGACTTCCAAAAGGAAGAGGTTCTCAATATGTGTGTCTGTTTTTAAGCTATTGCATAGCTTCTATCGCGGGCCTTGAGCGTGGGGACCGAATCCAGAAATTCCGTAACGAAAAAAACCTAATAGTCGGAGTGGGGGGCCACTCCGACTGGCACAGCGGTGATACTTTGATTTCATAACTTTACATGCGGGCTTTAATAAACAATCAGCACCATCTACTAGGAACTTGTGGAACTTCATATTAGATCAAACATTACTGCATTAATAAAATAAATAAATAATTATAATTGCATAAGTTGATAAAAAATGCTATGCAATAGCTTTACCGCGGCAGTCTCCGAGTGCCACACGTCTTTTTTTTTTTTTTTGGTGTCTTTGTTACACTTTTTTTTGGACTATTATGAATCGATTTTGAATATTCTTGTAGATAGATTGTATTATGATAGAGGATCTTCCTACTTTTTTAAATATTTGAAACTTTCATAAAAATATGTATCAATGCGGAGAATTTTACAGTGATGACCTTATACTTCAGCAAAGTTTTGACAAGGATTTAAAAATGTTAGTGAAGTCATCAAACCGTTTATTGCTCGCAATGAATTACAAACGGTATTAGAAGAATAATGATTTATCAAAATAGGATGATAATGTTTTTTTTAAATGTTTTGTAACGATTATTTGTAAATTTTATTTAATAACACCCAGGCATATCAAAATTGGCATAATTTGAACATTGGCATAATCAAAATTTGAACGTAGAGTCAGGGAGTTTACTGGAATACCTATAAATATAGGTAGGTAACTATTTCTCACACTCAGTCTACATTATCTAAAACAAATTAATTTTCTTCAAGAAATTGATAACATATAAATGAATGTCAGAAACATGATCACAAAAAAATATGACTAAAAGAAGAATTATTATTTAAATCACAAACAAAAATTAAAGCAAGGTTAACAATGAAAATTATTATATTAAACTACAGAAATTAATACAAAACGGGGCCTGAATCTACCAAAACGTTAAGAGTCCATTTTTATTTGCATTTTTTTTTTACATTAACGCGTCCTCTAGTTCAATACAATAATAATAAGCGTCAGCTTTTAGAACTACTTAATGGATTCCAACTATTGCAATTTCAACGAAACGTCTCTAGTGTGCTTTCGCAAATTATGTGACTACGCAACTACCTGAACTTATAGTCGGCCATTACCGTTACTGGAACCGGAAGTCGTCAAATGATTGTTCCGGCAGAGGCAGTCGAAATTCAATTTGAATTCAGAACTCTCGTTCTACCCGACTGTATTAGCCAATTACGTTCTCCGCTCTCTCGAAGAAAACTAGTAATGGAGTGAGAAAATACAATTTCAATTTCCGCTTATGAGACTGTGAAATTGAGGAGTTTTTAGACTATTATATTGGTAAGTGTTTTGTTTCAATAGAATTTAATACGCCACTAGGTTATATTGGGCATTATGTGGACACCAACATGTACAGGACATGAAACTATCTTAAATATTGCGGCATTATTTCGTTTTAATAAAAATAATTTTAGAAACGTAACATTCATAAAAGATGTAAAGTGAGGGCTTATTAAAAATAATTGGTACCTATTCGTTTTATTTTATGAAGGTTAATTTTATGGTGTCCTTAATTAGATTCTCATAAGCGTCATATAAGTGTTTTAATCCGTCAAAAAAAGGATCAGTAGGCAAACGCGAATCTTCTCCAGGAAGATTGATTAAATAGGACAGGGTTGACAGAGCTTTTCATTCAAGGAAGTTAAGTTTGTCAGAAGCCATTTTCGTGCCCAAGAATTCTGTCATCCACAAACCGGAACTGGGCCAGCTACCCAGAGGAGAGACTAATGCCCGGCGGCACTAAACTTTGATCCTAAGATGATACTTAAGTCTGTCATAGACGTGCAACGAGAATTGATTGGTTTTTATTGTAATTTTTCCTCCGATTACCCGATTCTCCGATTTCCCGTGTCATAACTATAAGCAAGAACTTAAGCGTATCATGTCAAATCAGCCGTCAGACAGGACAAACGACAGTACTTAAAAATCAGACTAGAGTCCGTTCACAGTTAGTTTACCTCCGGCTGTTAGGTTTTCTGCCATGAGTCTTGAGGTTGCCGTATAAAAATTTTATTACAAAATACCATTTCTATAACTAATAATGTATGCACCTATATTTTTGAACTTCTAGTACACTATAATAGTTTCATATTTGAGCGTAATATTTCGTTCTTTTTTTACAATATTTGAAAAATTTACAGCAATTTAGTTTACCTTGTTGTAAAAGAATAAAGAAAGCTATTGAAATTTTTTATGCAAACCTTCAAGGAAACTGGACAGAAGGGTCAACATAGAGAAAACATACGTCAGAAAACCAACTGTGAATGAACTGTACAGAATTAAGTATCAACTTAGGATCAAAGTTTAGTGCAGATGGGCATAAATTTCCTAACTAGTTCGGTTTTATTTACTTAATTAATCTATGCAGTCTCTTTCTTACTGCGTATTAACAGCTTAATAAGCAGGTAATAAGTATTCACACCCGTCGATAGTAACGCGTGAAGTCGGACGCGATTCACATATTAGATTCACAGGTGACCTCACTTCATACCTTTGTCGATCGCCGACGTTGTCAGTGGAATTCTAACAGCATATACAGCGTCTTGATTAAGTTTACAAATGAAGTATAAAATAAAAATATATATTTATTATTATTTATTTATCATTTTAACAATTTATAAAATTCTTAATTAATTAGCGACAAAAATCCACTTAGGTTTATACTTGCGCTAATATGAGTTAGGTACATACATAATTTCATCTTAAATTTATTCCAGTAATACTATTTAATCTTGATAGATAGTTCATGTTAAAGTACTATTAAATTTTAATTTAGGGCAAAAAAATTTATAAAAAATAAAATGAACTAAAAATGAAGAGGAGTCGGGTAGCAATATACTGAGTTTAGTATTAAAGTTAGGTTTTCGGTGCTACTTAATTGATAACAATTGACTAGCAAAGTGTTTTTTTAATATATTTTTATATTTGTTACGCTAAGATTTTGTTTGATGTTCAAAGGTAGTTTAGTAAGATAGGCGGTAGTTCGCTCGCCATACGCGTTGTTAGCGCGCACTGTACGGATAAATTCTGCTGTCAAATATAAACACTCCGGGTAATGTATAATATTTTATGAAGAGTCAATTCTTTCCTAGGCCCCTGTGCTGTCATCTTCGACCTCATCTTCACTTACCAGCAGGTGAGATTGGAGTAGATCTTTTCTTTACTTTATTATTGTTTACAAAAAAATACCAAATTAGATATTTTGCTAGCATTGAAGAACCACGCAGGTTTCAATAGTAATGCTTAGTAGTCCGATGACTATGACAATAATAAATTATACATTTCCATATTTAAGATATTTTTAGAATACATACCTACATTTTTTTTAATGAAAATGAAAAATTCTATTCATCATAAGACCATCGAATTGCCGCATAATGACGTCACAATTTTGTACTTCGGCTTTAACAAGGTGTTTATAGTTATTGAATAAGATATTACAGTAGACCAAGAGACAGAAAAAGCCAGCGGAAAAAACTCTTGACACTCTTTTTCAGTCAGAATTATATGAATTAATACAAATAGGTACATACAGTACAAATTGATCATGACATGAAAAAAAACAAACACAAGACACCTAATTGTGAGAGCCACAACCAAATTGCTTACATAGTAGGTGCATTGAGCTATGGATGCACAACACGAACATGACAAACTGGGACCAGAGTATTTAAATAAGAATGGAATAAATTAGTCATAGCATCATCAGCAAAACGACCTTTAAATATTTTATTTCTAAATAATATTAATAACATAGGTACATGTCTGATAAAAATTTTACACATACGTGTAAAATAGTACTGACCGGAGTGTAGTGAGCCAGGTTATACAAAAAAAAATTATACTTTTAAACTGATATACCACAAATAGCCTAGAATGGATTAAGCAGGATCCAGTTAGCTGTAAAATCGTTGCAGACTTAGGATAACCACGATTAATCCGGATAGCTATAATCTTCAATGTTCTTAGTTTAAATGCTTGATATTAAACTAAGTTAAAGACTTAAGCTTGAACTTATTTTAACGATCTGAGAAACATTGTTAGCAGATCCTTATGTTTTACGTTTTGGCGCACATAGGTGTTCTCTAATTGCACCTTCTTTGGTATCTAGCCAACAACGATTTTAAAGATCTTTTGCTGTAAATAACAACTTTATGACATTTATGAGTATCTGACTCGTCGTTATATTAGTGAATTATTAATATGTCAATGAAGACTATCGGTTTTCAAATATTTACTCAAACGTAATTTAAGTATCGGCGAATAATTTCTTTGAGAAAAGATTTAAGAGATCCGTCTATTCAAACTATTTTAAGATCTAGTAGAATACATTATTTAAATAAAAAAGCTATAAATGTTATTATTCACAAACATGCCACATACATTTAAATTTATTTAGATCTCTCCAAAAGCGTTCAAAAGAAACTGAACCAATATAATACATCACTTAAGTCGTTGCCGCTAATTATTCCTTAATAGATCGATTAAAGTATATTTATCACTTCCCAAAAATCTTCGTCCGGACGTACGAAGTTTATTTTTTCCTTTTCTACTTTTCCACGTCTGAAATCAGAGGAAACAGTATTTGTTATTCAAATAGAACCCTCACAAATACAGATTTGATTTTATTGTGGGTATAGAAACTGTTTTTAGGTATCTTTGATCTTGTTCATTCAAATTTGGGAACTCTACCTTTTATTCTTTTCATTTTAGACGTCAGTGATTTTAATTTTTAGAAAGAAAAATACCGTTGTTTTTTAAAGTAGGCATCTTGATCTAAATAATGAATACTTAAGTTTACATTTTAAAGCGTTGATCGTAAAAAAAATCAACTTTGCGAAGGTGTCTAGGTGCGTCAGAGATGCTACATAGGTGCCGTCATAGGTGCCACCAAAAAAAAGAAAACTGTTTGTCTATAGTAATATTTTGTAAGTCGTATAATTTATAAAAATATTCCGTTCTTATTTCATTTTTTCCACATTTATTTGTGAAAAATATCAAAAACTTCATGTCTAAAGAATAAAGATTCTGAATTAAGAAATTAAGATTGAAGCGACTGAGCATGTCAAAAGTATTCCGTGTGACAGTTGACTTCCTCCACACGACATCGTTAGAATAAAATTACTTGATTTGATATTGTAGGTACCGGTCGTATCACGCCAACATTGTTATTATTGAAAACAGAAACGGAGAAAACTCCTAAAGGGTATGAATACATATAAATGAAGGAATTATAAACGTCTATAGGTACAATATATAAGCACTCCGTACATAAGCCATTAGATTATACAAAGTATAGTATACAAAGTTCAATAATACTTTATTACATTGTCACTAGATACACAAGCATATGATCCTTATTTATTAGACATCTTACATTAAATTACACCAATATAAACAAGGCAACAGTTTGCTAGTTAAATTGCGTTCATGGAATCAAACAAATCATAAATCATTCAGGGTAAATACAGACCGTAAAGCCTGGCTTAGACGTGTGGATTCGCTGCGCTGGCGCCCGCGCCATGGGCATGTCAGCCCTGGGTTAGTATTGGCAGTAGGAAACTTTTCGTTTGTCTGGGATTAGCTTGGGAGAGCCATAAAAAAGTCTCTAGACTATCACACCAACTGCATTGCCCCAAAATAAGCGAAACTTGTAAAATGAGATCTAGACCCTCATGTAGCGAACTAGGCCCGGAACATTTTTTTCTAGTTCCGTGCGGGGTTTGAATCAATATGACCTACGTTTGTCGAAAGGAACTATTTATTTATTTATGGCTTACCAACTAAAATACATCTTACAAACATTTTCAATATAATTGCACAATAATTAATTCTTTATAGCTCTGCCGATATTTATTTACATATCTTGTAGTGAGTTTTATTTATTGACCACTTTTTCAATGATTTCTAGTAGTGCGGTATAAATGGTTTTTAGATGTTAAATTATGCTACAAGACCCAGATAATGTCAATTACAGTCTAAGAAACATACCTAATAATTTCTGCTACGTCCAAACATCACAATGGAAGATGTTTAAAAAGTTATTTATGAATTACCAATTTGTTGAAACTCTGCCGTTGGTTCATCAAATGCATTTAAAGATTGGATTCACGAAATCCAATTTGTCGAATCAAAAAAATGACGTAACACTCATACTGTAGTCTACAAAAATAAAATCCGTAGTACAACATTACTGCTGCAAAAAAGAATCTAAAAATTGTGTACTATTTTAAACGCAACTCTGTTTGTCTAAAAAGACACGAAAGATTCCATCAATCGTCGGACATGTTATTGGCAAGCTTCTCTGTGTGAAATCCTAGGTAAGTAACAGCGACGCAGAGCACGGACAGTGACGGAAACTGGACGAGATAACCGTAGGTTCTAGAAACTATTTGTAGAAGTTCTTTCAGAAGTCGTTTTTTTTTAATATACGGTCATGCAAAATGTCTTTATATTACTAGCATTATTTTCTTTAAACTTGCTCCGTAAATATCGCGATTTAAAGTTTTTTTTATTTCAAGTTTTAATTTTTTTGGTACTGTTGCAAGCGCAACGGTCGCAATGATACCGTAGCTGCGGTTACGGTGGTCAAACTTTTAATAAAAAAAAAACAAAGTAACTATCCTCTATCCTCAAAACTTACTATTTTTCTATAAATTTATCTAGCACAACAATATTTTTCTGACTAAGCATCTACTTAGTGGTGATCCTAACAGTGTTAAAAACAAATACGACCAAAGTTTTGAGATTTCCTATGTTAGTATAGATTTAGAACATGCACTAGGTATTCGATCTGCAAGATGAGCATTCCATCAAACCTCAGTTATGCAAGTTGGCAAGCTCTCTCGTTGTGGAATCCTTGGATAAGGACCACTGACGCAGAGTAGGATAGATGAGACTGATGTTCTCGGGATACTTTCTAGAAACTACTATCTTAACTTTGCAGACAAAGATTTCTTTTGTTTCTAATGTTGCTACTGGGAAAGATCGTTCTCCTTAACTTGCTTTAATTTTTTTGTCTGTGTGTTGGTAGTGTATCTATGTTTTCAAACTGTACTAATCAATTAATAATAAAGAGATTGTGATCCCTAAAATAACTAGCAGGATCTTTTGAATTTAATAGCCATACTTTTAAAGAAATTTCTTCTGGTAAAAAGTTAGGCTACGCAAAGCTACAAGTGAAATATACATAAATGTGAAAAACTGGCATTGATAAAAGATTTAATTTATCTAGCCTTTTTGCAGTAGGACCGATTGCTTAATGAAACAACGCTAGAACAAAAGATCGTAGTAAAAACTACGGTCTTTTGTTGGCAGACTTTATATGATTGATGGTCGCTCGGGTTAGTTGCTTGCTAAGAGACACTGGGGGCGACATCAATACAAGCTACTTCATAATATTTTTTAGTTTTCGCATTTATAATGCTCAATTATTCTTAAATAACCGAAAAAACGTGATAAATAAAAAAATTTCAGTTATTTAAGAATAATTGAGAATTATAAATGCAAAAACTTAAAGACATTATTAAACATTGCAATGCTTCACTTTAACTGGGATTCACAATTTCTGAAAAAAAATTGGTCTCGGGTGGTCTTAGCTGCAAAGCTATACAATTAGATGGAGCTACGTTAGTAATATAACGTAAAAATAAAATTGTGGTAAGTAATTTCCAGGCGTACCGCCAAGCCCCGGTAGCTCAGTGGAAGAGCACTCGTCCGGCAAACGAGGGGTCCCAGGTTCGAGTACTGCCCGGGTAATTTTTATTTATCACATTTTTTCGGTTATTTAAGCTACATCATGTTTAAAAAAATCAAAATCATAAAAATATCACTATAACAATGTTTTGCAAAGACTCCTCTTAACGTCTACGTCCAGCCACAACTCTCTCACAAACACCTTTCTTGCTCCGAGAATCGAACTATGTAACGTCAGTCCAGAGCGGGATTTAATCAGGATGGCACCGAGCCAGCAACTCAGCAAATTGCCATTTTAAATACAATTATGGAGAGCAGTGCTGATTGTGTTTGTCTTTTTCGCAGCTTAAAGCTTAACGAAAGTAGCTTTAAGGCCCTTCCACACAGCCGGTAGGTTTATAATGTAATAAAACATGGTGTAACATGATAGAGTTTTTTAAACACTGTGTAACATTGTGCTATAACATATTAAGAACCTTATTGAGAAGAAGACGTATTTATTGAACTAGTTAACCATGTAGTACCGTATCACATTCTATAAGCAGACTGGACTGTAACAACCACTGAAATTTGGATGATATAATACAACAAAAGTTATGATATCATGTTGTAATTGGTTGTAGATCATTTTAATTACTATTTTCAAAAAAAAAAAATTAAACAATTTTTGTACAATATTATGTAACAGCCATGTGAAAGCACCTTTAGGTTGCATTTAAAATTACTGCTATTTGCCTTGCTAACTGTCGATTTAATATTCACGATTGTGTTGGAATTCCTTTAACAATAGCTTAAACGAATGATAATCTCTGTTTCTCACTTTCTAAAATGTCATCTCCACTTAGGTTTCAGAAATATCTCCTAATATTATTTAAAGGAAGGTTAGTTAGGGTGGATATTTGATGGATACTCTGGAATAATACCTAACATATTATTTTACCCTAATATTCACACGGAATCGGGAATCATTCTATGCTGAAGAACTCGATTGCAGCAGCTATTCAAAATATAGTTCGTAAATAAATACAGCTCCTTTTTACGAAAAACGTAAATTACTGTACCTTTTTATTCCAACTACCAATTACAGAGTTAATTAATATAAATAATTAAACGTCAAGGATAATTAAAAGAAATTTGTATCCACGGACATTGACATAAAAGTGTTTAATTACAAACGTAGCGGACAACCCATCCGGCGCTTTGTTGTCGTACGACGACGCGGCGACGACGGAACGCCGACGACTCGAAATAAAGTGGCTCTTGTTAAAACCCCCATCGTACGCATTTAACCCATTGTGACGACCCCTCCACTTCTAATTGATGCTATTTATAAAAGAAACTTCGAGATAGCAAACCGATACTCAATTGTTTATTGGGTAAATTGACACCGGTCGCGACAGTCCCGCACATAAAGGGTTATCTAGGATAATAACATAATGGGTTTAGACTTGTATAGAAGACAGGGTAATGACGCAGGAATATTGTAATAACAGGTATTTCAAACATTTCCGCGGGGTTTTCCCTGAAAATGTATTTACTGTTATTTCAGTTGGAGCTATGCTTTTGATGTTCATACGATAATGATCGTTTGGAATTTATGTGTTCGAGTGAAGCGTGTCTTTTATGTTTGAAATGAATAAAAGGAAATCTAATACGCCGCAATCCACGGTCGTTACCAAAACTGAATAAAACATAAACTATGTAGATCTTAATTATGATGCGCACATTAGGGTAAAACATATTTTTGTCTCATCTCCTGGAATCCAGGACCTGGATTGATGTTAGTGCCACACGAGCAGACCTGAGATTGATTCCGGTCGGGTTAAATTCTACTACTTGTATAGACTGATCTATACCAGAATACTTTTTTATGCTGTAATGCCTAAAACTAATTCAGTAGATATTTCACGCATAGCTATACATATGAAAAAACCTGGATTAGGTGTGTCTTTATCCTTGTGTTCCCACGGTATAGAGGTTTACGTTGGCGAAGCCAGTTTGGTAGGTATAAAATGCCGATTTTGATTTGGCTAATATCTTTAAACATTAATTCTACCATGCTATTCTGCGGTGATGTAACAAAAATCTTGATGCTACATTTTATATTACATGAGGCATTTGACAAGTAGTTCACTATACCTAAAACTTGTAGCCTTACACTTACTAAACTTAAAAAAAAAATCTTTTTCAATTTTTTTCATAAATTAAAATGAAAATTGTCCTCTGTGCTTAAAATTTAAAAGTAATCAACTATTTTGTGACTATACCTACACAATTAGATGGACACGTTTTTATTACTTGTTGTGTAGTCATAAACTACAGATCAAACTTAAATTTTTATCACTTAGAAGAATTTTGAAACTTTAATTTATGAAAAATATTTTTAAAAAATATTTTATTTTTCGTAGTTATGACACTCATCAGTCTTAATCTACTATTAAAATATTATTGACTATTATATGGCGACCCTATACATATAATCCATACGTCTACAGTTCTACACGTCTTATATTGATTAAGTTTTCAAACCAAACTATAATGATATCAACGCCATAACTTTTTTTATCACATATTCAATTGTATCAATGGCACGGTGACAAAATCGCCAAGAGAATAGACTGCGAACAACACGTGTCTTCTGCCTGCACTAACGAGCGTTTTGTAAACACATGTGATGTTTAGTGAGCAAGGCGCGAACATATGGCTTTATTGGCAGAACATGTAATAGTATGTTCAATACGTTTTATTGCGTGTGAATTAGATAGAGTAGACTTAGATTGTAGTTGCTGAAATTTTTATTTGAAAATGAAATGGCTTGACTTTTATCTGTGATTATTCCTGCGATTCTATTTTTTATTACCTACTGTATAAAATTTGTGACTGATCTTCTTCTTAATAGGTGGTAAGTCACTATAAGATTGGAGAAGGATCTTTCTCATTTGGAAATCAGGATGGCTGTAATAAATGAAAGCTGGAATACATCTTGGTCTGACGGACTTTATGAAGGCTTATAATCTCCAAGCTTCATAAATTCTACATTTATTCTCTGAAATATATCGAAGTAGCTATAATTTTTAATGAGACTCTTTTTAGTGTCAAAGCAAAGGGTTCGAGAAATTCTCTAATGACTTATTAATGAGAAAATAATGAATTTGTTTTATGCTGTTTGTAATGAGCCGTTACAAGACTCTTATACAAGTACAACTGGTCTCGTAGTATGCCTTTGTATAGTCTACGAGTTAACAAAGTCCTACTACAGCTTCTTGTTTTATATATTAGATAAAATAGAAGACCAGGTAATTAATACAGGTTAGAAAAATATCACATAAATCATCAACATCTGTTTGTCTGGACTAATAATCAATTTAAAGGTTATCAATTATTAGGTTTTATCTTCAGCAACAACAAGTTTTGATATGCAAATTCAATTTTTTTATGAATCTCTATAAATTCAATGTGGAGATATGGATTAAATTGAATTAACTTTGGCGCAGTCAACTGTTCAGTTCGAGTATGAAGAGTTCAAAAGCGGCGGAATCCTTTGATGTAAAGACAACTGCGATCTGCGATGCTCATTAGTTCGCAAATAACTGGATATTTTCGGATTTTCGTGCTTGTTATGAACACGTTACATTGGAATTAAGAAAATAGATTTTCGCTCGTTACAGGGTTTATTCAGCGCAAGCGAGAACTATTTTTTTTTCCGCCAAGGAAAATCTTTGGCTAAAGCAAGCTCTAGCAGGAGGAGGATGAATCCTGTTACGGACAAATGGGCATTCTATAATCTGTCAGCCCCAGTGGCTAACAGATATAGAGTGCCCAGACAGTGTGGGGACCGAAAGTTCGGCCACGAGACTCACTTAGCCGGCTGAGTATACCCACTAAATATCCCCCTTTTATGACCCGCCTTGATTAAGGCCACTGATCATCATCGCAGCGACAGCCAATCGGTAGATAGAGGCTGCGCAGCGAGCGGCATCCTGACGGCTGCCACCAAGAGGAACTGAAAGCGACGAGAACTATAATCAAGGGACCCAATTTCAACGGAGGTTGAAAAAAGGATGAGTATTCAGTGTGAACCTATTTAATGACTAAAACAGTCAAGTCAAGAAATCCAAAGGGTTCCGTACCTTATTAATTTATAGACATGAAAATAGTGTTCGTGCTTCCACATTTTAAATGAATAAATCTCAGGTTTAATCGAACCGATTATTGTCGGCTTTTGTTCTACTAATACTTAAATTCTACTGCAAGAAATGGAGTTTAAATATATATTTTTGAAATAAAAATATCCATCTCATACTAGTACAAGTTCTACATTTTCTAATTGCACCAAAGATTAAATTTGGACACTATACCCACATATTAATAAAAATTATCGCGACGTAGATACAGGAAAAGGAGTTCCATCGAGTGTGAATAAATTATTCGGAACTCCAACCTACGTAGTTTCGTAAATGTGAATGGACTTGGCTTTCAGGCATCCAAAAAATTTTACTAAACGCAATAAAATATTCGAATCAACGATTTTTACATCACTATACGTTCTTTATTTCATCCAAGTAGTAAAATAGTCATCCACAGATGGTTTTTGATACTTTCCAACAATATCTTAGATGAAAAGTAATAATAATAATTATTATTATTTTGTATAATTATTATTATTATTACTTTGGGTCTTTCCCGCCGAAAGGCGTGTAGCTGTAAGAATACGTAATAATAATAATAATAAAATCCCCAGACAATCACACCAACTACATGGCCCCAAAGTAAGCATAGCTTGTGTTATGGGATACCATATAGCGAACTAGGGGGGAACCTAGAATATAAATACTTACATAAATAGATAAACACCCAGACACGGAACATTTTTTTTTCTAGTTCCGTGCGGGGATCGAACCCGCAACCACTGGCGTCTGAGGCAGATAGGTTTATCCCAACGCCAAAGTGGTCGTCATAAAGTAAATTAAAACTTAACTAAAACCACGTAAGTATTCGTTAAGTATCAGTAAGAGATACACGCGCTGTCATATCCATATATTTATATCAACAGAAACAACATTTGTAAAAATTGACACCAAACAAGCAACGGATGAATAGCATCATTTGAACTGAGACACACACAGCCGTTTGATTACTCTTCTCAATGTATCCGCATCACAGATAGAAAACATATGATACTGAAAAGCTAGTTATAAAAATTACATTTATGAATTTCGAAGTCACGCAATGTTCGATATAAAATTCAAAATCGGAATAAAATTCAAAAGTTTGAATGTAGAACGTGCCAGAGTCAACATGGCTCTATCATTCTTGTCGTGCGAGGACTACCGATACGAGCTTCGCAATATCGGACGCCGGTCACGTCTTGTTGAGTTTACCGACATTTACTGAACATCAATGTTTTGTGGTCTTGGGAGTTTGGTAGGGAAATAACAGTCGGTATCAAAAATGCTGTGTTTTTGGGAATATGTTTGGTATGCACTTAAAGGATTGCCATGTGGAAGTTTTGGAAAATTAGGGATGCATATTTAGCGGATTTGTAAAAAAAATGTATCAATAGACGATGTTATTGGTACATCGTCTATTGATACTATATTGATAAATAAAAAAGGAGTTCCTATATATACATATTTAAAAAAATGCTAGAAGTAAATTAAGAAGTAACCTGCAATCCGTGAGCTCTTCTCGGTGTACATATATAAATTCTGTTGAAGAGCATGTTAAATGTGTAAGACCTGATTTTCCAATCTTCGAATAAAAATATCTGACGAATAATCTATATCGCGTGTTTATATATCGCGGCGAAACTTTATTCATTGATCATGCAATTTTGTTAAATATTTTTTTCGACAAGATTACGTGTCTATTAATGACAAATAAATACCTATAATGCTCTCACGCTTATTGTCTCCAAGACCAACTATATATGCTACAGTCTTTACAAAAATAAGCACCCCGTTAGCGACTCCAACATTAGGCTTCACAATTATTGTCCCACTTCACAACTGGTTAACCACTTTAGCTGCCTAAACATTAATAAAGTCGAGCAAACCAAATATCTTGGCGTGTTTCGGGATCAGCAACTTTCCTGGTATATGCACCTTGAGCATGTTTCATCTCGGCTCGGAAAATTAACATATAATATATTTAAAACATTAAGACATGTAATATCAGCAGGAATCACTAATGGCAGAAACCTATTTCGAGAAATCTCTAGTTCAATCAGTTATCAAATATTGTATCTCGGTTTGGGCACCACCCAGCCAACACCAAGTTTCTTGAAGTAGAACGAGCTCAGCGCAATTTGCTAAAAATTATACGGGGTGTCCCGTAAATAGTGGACTGATTTTAACTTTTATGGAAATGCACATATTACGGTCCATATTTTTTTGCACATTTTCATACAGAAAAAACACATTATCATATAGATTTACCGCAGAAAAGCACAGTGAACAAGCAATTTCGATAACAACTTATTCATTTGACGGTTTGTAATGGGTCAAGCGTATCTTCTCCATTGAGTCGATCGCGGCACGTGACCTGGCGCGCGGATCGCTGCCAACGCTAGCGTACCCATGCGTTGCGTAATCAATTCTTGAACTTTCGGTTAAGTTTACTCAGTAAATAATTTATAATTATTTTTTATTATATTTTTTCTCTTCATGTATGATCTCAAACTATCACGTCTTTGAATTTCAAAAGTGACCCACCAGTCACCCTGTACACCTATATTATATTATGATTATTATACTTATTATTATTTTGATATTATTTTTTTATTTATAGACAAATCCTTCCTACAAATCTCCCATTCACACACATACACTTTATGAATACACGCGCACACCTTTATCTACACAATCTCATTTGCATTGACGAATGACTTTTTCTTTCTTTGCTTTTCTTAAATTATACTTAATTTTATGTATAACATTGTAAAGAACCTTTCTTACACTTAAACTATTATAAAATGATGTAATTTAAATTATCCTTGCAGAGCAATATGTAATTTTACCGTTAAGGAAGAGTGGTGTCTCTCAACACAAGCCTAGCTCAAAGAGAGGCATCAGCAATTAGTTTTCAAGCTTTGTAATTGTTAATGTAAAATAAAGATTTTTTCATTTTCATTTTCACAAATAAGTTACATCTCAAAATTCTTACATCAAAATTCTTACATCTTAAAATTCAAGTTCATCTCACTACTCTATTAGAAAACCGAAGATTCATTAATTATTATTCCAGGATATTATTTTCTCTTCTCTTTACGACAGAAAAGATACGTGAGTGAGGTAAAATTATCTCTCGTAAAATAAGGAATCAAAATATAAAATCACGTCCTGATGCGTTTACTGACTTAATGTCGTCATCCTTGGAGCATATCATACATCCTTTCTGACACTCTTTAAAACGTGAGGAAAATGCTGATATTTATATACGATGACAATGCTTCACATTGTTAAAATGAATATAAGCATTTTGATGCGCTTAGCTCTATATAACAACTAACTTATCCTTCTTATTACTTATTTGAACCCCTTTATCGATTTTCTACTTACCTGTACTTGTAACTGTAACCAACCTTATAGATTCTGCAAACTTTTCTATGTGCATTAAATTAGTAAACATTCCTATGATTATTTTTCAAATGTAAGAAAATACGTCGCAATCTGAATCATGGCTACTGCAAGTCATTTAAAACATTTTATTTATAGCATAAGGAGTTAATATTTCTTAATGAAGTTGTTATTTATACTTCCATCTGATTTACGATCGAGTTACATCCCCCTTCGAGTCGAGTCGCGAAAACAAACAATATGTAACGAAAGTCGTCTGAGTGGAAATAGACGCAAACCCTTTTAAGTTGACCGCGGGGCGTCGCGATGTGTCTATTTGTTTTGCTTTTTTGTCGCTGAATATCTAGAGTTGGAATGCTCGTCGAATTCTAGACGTACGATGTATTATTTAACCAAACTCAGGCTAATATATGCATGAGGATAAAGAGTATCTGTTTTTGGTTTGAAGTTTGAACACGCTGAGCTGAGGAATCTACCATTCTACGATAAAATCGATTGGCTTCGTATTGTATCATTGAATGCAGGATCTTTTTACCGAAATTAAATTATAGTTTTTGGGGAACGATTGTTTTTAATGTCGCAAGTAACGTAATGGAATTCGAGACTCATCGAATCCTAAAGGTTAAGTACAGGTGGTCTCGTTAAACAATTCTAGTTGAAGTAATATTAATTATAAACAAATAGGTAATAAGTTCTTTTTGATTCAATTGAGTTGAAAAAATATATTGGATTTCACGTTTTTATAAAATAAAGAGTTTTTGTAAACTTTTTGGTTGGGGTTTATTTACGTGTCTCGTGTGTCTTTATAAAGAATGGACGACGATGACGATTTTACACTCTATACACGAGGCACCTATTTACTCGGCACTCTATGTTTATAAACCAATTCACTTTCTAATAAAACTACTTTAAAATAAGACCTTAAAAGTCCTCGTAAAAAGAACAGCTGAGATAACAAGAATTTTTCCATTTATAACTGCGTCTCAGCAATCTATCCACATTTCTTACATTTTTACAGTAAGTCTCCCAGAGAAATGTATTCAGTCTGGTTTGTTATCGTTTCTTTAGGACGAGCGTGTGGAGCGAGACGATAACGAGAAATTCTTCAGCTCGTTAATCACCCGATGTCAACGTCGCAGTGACGTCCCCAAACACTTCTCTTTATTGCCTCCCACAAATTTGTGAAAAAGACATAAGTCACACTCGTAAATTGCATCCAACAGAATTAGGACTACAGACAGATATCTCACTGAAGTAAATATAGGTTCGAATCATTCAGCAACTATGCTTTTGATGCACGCGGTTCTTAAGATTGTAAATCAAGGATGACAAGGAGACAAATTTGCGTAGATGACATCAAAGCTACAAGTAAAAGTGACAGACAGGCGGTGATTTGATTCCACCTTTTGATTACCCGCATCATAGCAGCTTCTATTTTAATGTTATATACATACCTACAGAGAAGAAGAGAGCTCCACAAATAGGGTTGTCAAAAAATATGAATGAAAATAAATAGCAAATTATTCGGGGGCGAAATATGTTCTTTTACGAAGCAGTGTAATGGTTAATAATGATGTTCACGTAGGTTTCCCGGCGGGCTTGTAATTGAAATTGATTGGTCGTGGTGGTCGTTTGACAGCCCTGTCGTTTCAGGGTTGGCAGTGGCTTTCCCGTGGCGGTAATTACAGATGAGCATTCGCTAAACTATTTAGGGCGGGCGGCGGTGGTATGCTGTTGTGTAGTTTTATTGTGTCAACGAAGTGCTTTTGTGTTTTAATAAGCAGCTCAATTTATGCTTCGTAAATGAATTCATGGTACTGCACACATCCATAATCTGCTTGCTTTAGTCATTTTGGTTCGCATTAAGTGGTATTGATGTGACCGAAACTTGACAAAGAGCTCTCTTATTCCGGTTTTAAAAATCTTTATCGACACTTTTATATTATGTAGTTCTATCTTATATTTACCAAATATACAGCCACTTAAGTAAAATCAAAGATTCTTACAGTATACGGTCCTCTGTCGACGCAAATCGATAAAATTAAAAATCCATCAGATGCACGGAATATATGCAGTCCTTCAGTGCGGTAGTTATGAATATTCATAGATGGTTCCGCAGCTAACTAATTCAGTTACCGCCATCATTACTAGACCCGGCGCGGTACTAGACCGCTCAGGTATCAATTAGCGACACGTAGACATCTGCATAGTACTCTCGACATTAACGTTACAGTGTTTTTAAATGGTGGTCGAACAGATTAGACTGAAGGAAGACCGTGCTAATGAAACAGAAAAGTACGAGAATATAGCTGCAAATTATTCAAAGGATTAAATCTTTTTTAAGAAATTAAGAAATAAGCTCGTTATTTTGATTAAGAGTATTAAATTTAGCTTTCCACATGTATTCATTAATATTAAATTAGACATGAGTAATTTTATGGTCGCTGTTTACACATACTTTCCTTCTATTAATAAGGTAAATAGTTCAAATTTACCATATAAGTGGCACTTACATTTAACAAGTGTACTGCATGCTAACACAATGCATATCGCATTCTGTGGCATGCTCCGAATCCTAACAGATTCATTAGTCCTGCGGTTTGCGCTGCATACAACTATTTATCACTAGAACTACGTGAATCTACAACTTAACGTATTCACCTGCATCTCTATTCACCGCAACACCGCAACTATCTGTATAAGTTTACTCTAAAAGGTCCACTAAATCCTGACATTTTTGTTGGTTCAAACTTGCAAACATCTGCCGTAAAGCTTGCAAAGTTACGTAACAATTTACGAGTTGTATCGCACTCGCGTGTTACATTGTGAGAGCGTATAACTTAGTTTTACGAAGGACATTGTATGTGTTCGCTTCGCTATGCTATCATTCCGGAACTGCTCATTTATCAGTTTCTCAGTTTTCACAGCTGCTGCGATATATTTTTTGTTTGGATTCTGCAGTGGGAATGTGTTGAACCATTAATTGAGATTTTTTCTTCCACTTCGAAATTAACGCTTGATAAATGATCGTGCAATAAATTAAAGAGTATTTCACACATATGAGCGTAGTTATGGGAATTGTCTGACACGAATAGTCAGCGTCATAGATGCTCATGTTTTATTGACACTATTTCCTGGAAGCTTGCAACCCCTAATATTGGGATGCAGTCCACGTACGAAACAGGACGTGTCACGGCGTCAATGCCAATACAATGATGTCAGACATAACCCACCGATTGTCTCCATGCTAATATCGGGAGACCACCACCCAACGCAGTTATAGCATTAAAATCTTTTTATTCTGTCGCCATTGACAAATGGTGCCTGCGGATTGAATAATAATCGCTTTTTGGAATGTTGTGTTGGATATACAAAAATACATTGGGTAAAGCTACGTTCGGGGATTCAATCGACATGTTGAAACAATTGTGCTTTTCTTAGAAGCGTGTTTTAGCTTTGAATTATTAAGTGTCAAATGATAAATACAATGTATGGTAAAAATACTTTAGGACACATGGTTATGTTGTTCTTTTTATATTCGAAAACTTATTTATTTATTTATTTTATTTATTTATTGACAGGTATTTCTACAGCGATATATTTAATACATAGAAAGATTATAATTAATATTCATAAGGCCAAAAACAGAAATACACAAACTATATAGTAAAATCCATGATGTACATAATAATAGTATATAAATTTAAAAAAAGAGTTGAAAATTACAATTTTTATATAAAGATGAAATTAACATTAAATAAAAAATTAAATTAAAGTTTATGTTTATGGTATTAAAAATATTTAAATAATAAAAAACCAAGTTAAAAACATAAAATAATACTTAAAAAACAACAAGAGTCGTTAAGGAACATGAAATAAAACATAGGTAAAGTTTTAAACATACTTAAAAACTTTTGTTTGATATTTTTTTTTTTTTTTATAAGTGACTAAACCCGCGTTTGACCTCAATCTCACCTGATGGTAAGTGACGATGAGGTCGAAGATGAAAGCACACGGGTTTAGGAAGGAACTGGCTCTTTATACAATATTGCCGGAACACATTACCTCCGAAGCGGTAACATTTGGCGGCTGACTTTATATAAAGGGTGGTCGCTAGCCAGTCGGACCCAGAAGGGATCCTACCAACAAGCATAAAACGTTATATGACGTGGATAAAAAATAAAACGTTGCATAAACTAAGTGTTAAACTTTGACATCATGTAGAAAGAAAATAGAACCTCTATAAAATACGCGTAAAAAAAAATCTTTTGGGCTAAGTGGTGGATTACCTTGTTGGCAAAATAAAAATTCGCGGCTCGCGAATCAAGCATAGTGTTATTATTATTACCTATCTACGAAAAAAGGACGAACGAAGCCTATAAATATAACAACAATGTACCTACGCAGATTTTTCTTAAATCTGCGATGCAGTGCGGACTTTACGACGCGCCCGTCCCACGGCCGTAGTGTTGGGGGCTCGCTTTATGACTTCTTTTCTGCGAGGTAAAAATTTAAGTTAACTGTAGAAACGGGATATTTAACATGTTTTTATTTATTTTAACATCTTGATATATCTTGCATTGTGGCGTTTTTTGAAATGATAACCTTCTTTATCAAATTTCACTATTAATTTGTGACTGCGGTGTGCGAAAACGTCTTCAACTACCTCAATCAAAATGACTTTCAATTGATCCAATCTTTGCTTTACCTGTCCTTGCCATTTTCGATTTAATTTGCATGAACATCTACATTGATGTCACAATACGATTGTGAGATAATGGGTGATGATTGGGCATGGTGTGGGCCGAATCGGTCCTGTTTAAATGACATCTGATTTGTATACAATCACAGAACAATGTTCATTGTCCCATGGCGCGGAGTCAGAAGGTTAATAGATGCTTATATTTGCATCAACGGTTTATCGGCGTTTGTTTTTGAGGAGAATTTGTTTGTGTATATTTAAAGTATTAAACTATCTGGAATGAAGAATGCATAAAAATAAGTACTACTAATAGATTAAGTAGGTGTCAAGATCAACTATGTTTACCTAAAGTAAGCTTATCTAGTGTACAGTCACATGTAATAAGATGTGTATACTTCGCAATTCGGTTGTGACAAGGTTCAAATTCCAATGAAATTATATGCTTACCTACATCTTTCCAGGGACTGCATATCGGTATATTTTTTTTAAATAGTACTAGTAAAATTTCAGTACCCTTATTAGTGTACTGCTTCATCAAACATGATACCTGTACAAGTTATTAAAATCTAACTTAATTATATCAGTACCCAAATAATGTATACCGGATTAATTTCTGCAGATGTTTTTAGTACAGAAATATTTTAACCTATTTAATTTCTATACCGAAATGTATAGGTCAGCATATATCCCTACGCTTCATAGGCTTCAACTAAACTATGGAACATTCTACAGTTATTTAAAAATAAAATTTTAATATTAATATTCATACCGGAAAATTTCAGTTAACTGAAAAAAAAATCAATTATGCTACAATAATAAAAAAGGTACACGAATTATTTCAATATGAATTCTTGTACTGTTATTTTTAAATACACCTAATTTAACGGTATGACGTCATACAGAAAAAATATGTACAGAAATTAATACCGGTATACAGTCCTTGCATCTTTCTAGACGTGACTGTACACATTTAATTAGGTCTCCGTAGAGCATTTGTCGAGCGTCGAGGTATGACAGGTCCTATGTTCGAGTCCCAGCTTGGTCAGATCTAAGTATATCATTTTCCGAGAAACAAGCTTATCATTGTTTGATCCAATGTCATAGTGTCAGTTTAGGTAAATCAAAATAATAATATATTTTCGGTTTTAACAGGTTATAAGAATATCATTATGATATCTCGCGTAATATCTTTATATCGTAGGTACATTATGCGAGTTATTAGTTTCTTTATGACGAAGATTTTTACCTACAATGTTGCTGAGATTAGATATTCCTATCTTGGCTTGTTTGTTATTGTATTTTAAATTATTATAAAACGAGACTTGAAAAGCACGTAGCGCATTACTGGTGTAGGTACACTTTTTTGAGGCTACTCCTTTTTTTTTTTTTATAAATTATGGATGGGACGTTTGTCTTCCATGCCACCTGATGTTAAGTGAACATGAAGACTAAGGTGGTACACGTCCATCCACGAGAAACCTATTCACTCGACGCTTAAAAGTACTAGGACTATACTGGTCAGGGAAAATAGACGCAGGCAGTTCATTCCAAACCTTAATTAATTAGTTTACGGGCTCTTCGGTCAACAGAGTCCAGCGCTTCTAGTTGATATTCGGCTGAACCATCCCAAAGATGACTGCAGTACTCCATGCTTGATCGCACTTGAGCTATGTATAAGTTAAGAAGCTGTGCAGGGCCGAAGTACCGCCGTACCTTCGAGATGTGAAGGTGCTCTTTTTTGCGGAGAATAGACACGCCTGAGTTTTGGACGCGTTGAATTTGACCAAATTCGACTCACCCCAATCGGATACTTTTCGTAAGGTCAAATCAACGCGCTCAATCATTGACTTTCTTAAACTCTGGATTTCACTTATGATAAGTTTATGCGACTTTCAATTATTTAGTGCAGTAATAATGAGTTTTAATGTACAACGATTGAACAGTGTCATAATTATCAAATTCTAAATTTCTCTATCCTTTACTAGGACGAAATATTACCGAGAATCTGTTATCAATCATAGTTCACATGTAGGGTGTCGAGATAACCTTGTTAGCATCCCGCTAAGATAACCGCGATGCATGTCTTGTTTATGCACTTCCAACGTTATCTACTTTACGAGGTTATAAACATAAGTGATAAACTATGTTAAATTTTGGTGGGTTTATGATGGGTTAAAAAAACATTACACGTAATAGAGGTTGAGCTATAGTGGGTAAACAATGGAGTATGTCCATGCGGGCGTGTTGTTTTAAAGGAAGCGCTTTTCTACATTGTCTACATATTAAACTAATAAATATTGAGCGTTTTTCAAAACATTAATTATGTAAATGAACACTTATTTTTTTAAACAACTAACAAATGTCAAAATTGTATAATATACAGAAGAGAAATTCAATTCAATTCAAATCATTTATTTGTACAAATATAGATCAATACTTTAGATGTTACAGTTAAATACATAAGTTGTCCTAGCCATATTCTACCATTGCGGCATGTACATTATAGTTTTAAATGAGACAAAATAATAATAATATACAAAATTCAACATTTCTTAGTTATACATTAATCCTAAAAAAATAAAAAATGTCTCTACTATGATAATCTAATTACATAAAACATATTTTAAAATAAGAGTAACTTAATATTAGATTTAACAAAGTTATTATTGGTTACTTGTTTTAATTTAATAAACGTCTTTATCATTGTAATAGTCACTTAATGTCACTTAATTGTCTACTAAAAATGCCTTATGCCTTTTTTTTAAATTATTATAGTTGTTTATTTGTTTGATTTCTTTAGGCAGTTTATTGTAAATTTTTGGCGCCATCCCAAGGAAACTTTCAGTACCTAAACAGTGCGGTACTACGAGTTCGATTACAAATAGTGTCCTTATTCCTTTTAAGTTTCTGAAACAATACAAGATTGAGCTATAGAGAAAGCAACATAAATAGCCTTTATAAAATCATTAACTTATTTATGGGTAAGGTCGGTATATTGATCTAGGGTTATGCGTATATGGTACCGATATTCATGATTTACCGCTACACCAATTACAATTAATAATACTCGTTCCTATAGTAAAACTTAGATTGTGTACTTAAACATGAAAAAAGTCCTTAAAGAATCAGTATTTCATTCAAACAATAAAAATAATCGTTTATACAGCATGTTACTTTAAAAACTAAAGTGAAGACGACCATTTTGTATCCAATTTTAAATCTAAACAGAAAAAGTAACTCAATACTGTAAAAGCAAAACGCGAAGAAAATGTAGCTGCACTGATGATGTGTCAGTTTAAATCAATTAATTTAATTAGGAGTTCGGCGGGAATGGCCGAACATGTGTATATGTGTTCCAAGTATGCTGGCGACTTTTACGACTGAACATCTAAGAACTTCCAGCCATTCTAATTAGGTCACAGCCGTAATACAATATTTCCGCTGTAAAAATATTTTTTTTATAATTATAGTCACGTAAACTGATTTTGATTTCAGATTTATTAGCTTTCACTAGAGTTCTTGTCTATTTTGTGGCATTTCCTAATTTTATTGAGCATTAAAGTTGATCGCATCTGCGCTGCGTATTAAAATGTCGGTTTTACTATTAATACGATTTATGATACATTTAACTAGTATGAGTAATGATTCGTCTCCTGCTCTTTAAGTAACAGAAACGCAAAAACACTACATTTGAATTATTATGGCAGTTATCCATATATTAGGTAGGTACTACATAGTGAGTCTGTCTTACACGTATCGTTGTTTTTGTATTCATTTCAGATTTGTTGTAGGTATGTATCATCGCAATACGTGCAATGCAATTCAGATGAGAGGAGGTGATTTCCTTATATTACTTGTGTGTAATGTGATGAAATAATTGAATTTCGACCACCGATCTAATGCCAGTATATTTTAATACTGTTATACATAGATAATATAAAGCCTAAAACAAGGACTATTGTTTTTACTGTTACCCCTAGAATGTAACGTTTTGGCATTATTATAAAAACATATCTTGACAAATTTTGCTGTTCATGTTCAAGAAGTCGAAAGTTTTGACTTTAGAAATGGCTACATTATCAAACCGAAGCGATGATATCTGGCAGTAAACCTTGTTTGAAAGGTAGTTGCTAGCCAGACGGACCTTAAGGGTCCGTCAAGCGGTGTAGTAGCATTTTCTAACAGGCTTATCCATGAGCGTTAGGGCCACGTTTAGTGGACCCTACACGAAGATCGCTTCAGAAAGTACGCTCTCTCTTTACTTTGCCTTATTTTATTCTTGACTAAACACCTATTTTAAAAATAATAATGAAGGATACTTTTGTTACAGATGTCGATGGTAGAGAGTGGGTCAGATTCGGGAGTGAGGGAAGAGCGGATACAAAACATTTACAAGTTTTGTACGCCCGATGCGGTAAGTTTAAATATTTTTGGCCATTACAACAAACAATAACATATATGTTTTATAAAAATGTGTACATATAGTAGCAGAAAAAAAGCATGTGTAGTGTACACATGTGAGAGATCAATAATAAAAACCCAATAATTAGTATTAAAATGTAGATATTTCAATATTAAAAGATGTAGACATCTTTTACATTTAAAACACTGATTTTACATCGGCACCTAAACTTCAGTCACGCCCTAAAATTAGGAACACTAATATATTTTATTTCTATGACAATAGAAATATTTTTTTCCAAACTAACCAGATGAAAATCATAGAATCACATAATAGTCCAAGAGTATTTTAAAGTTAAATATTAATTGTCTATTTAAAAAATAAATCTATAAGTAGATATTCACAATCAATTTACAATTAAAACGCAAACTATAACCTCAAAGCACGTCACGCTAATTCAAACTTATTAAAATCCACTCCCGCGCAGGGAACAAGGACGCAGTAAGATGATATCATCCTTACAAACGATTGTCAAGTTTTTTCACGTACAGCGAGCTTTATTTTATTTATTGTATTTTTTTTCTGTGCCCCAATACATCTTATTGGGACCATCAATAAACCGCCTGTAGCTATTGTATTGTAATTGAAATTGGTTTTAGGTTACTTCGGGTTTGACTGCATATTAAGTTACCTTCATAGATGTAGAGGTGTATTGATGTTTTTATTGATTCTCACGTGGTCGATTGATAGGGTCTGTAAAGTGGCTTTTTCTGCGCAGTTTAATATAAAAATACTTAGTTATAAAGTGACACATACTAAGATTTTCTTTCCTAGGCCTGTGTGCTTTCTCTACCTCATAATGACTTTCCATCAAGTAAGGTAGAGGTCAAAGTCGGGCTTAGTCTTAAATAAAAGAAAGAGTTGACCCGAAACCAGCAAAACACCAAAACAGATCAGAATACACACTTTGTAATTTTTAAAAGCCAAATAAATTATAAGTAACTATTTTTAAGATATAAGTTTTTAAACTGACATGGTGATTAACATTAAAATTAACTTTAGAAACGGGATATTTACCATGTTTTTTTATTTATTTTGAGTTCTCGACATTTCGGCACTGTTACAAGCGCCATGATCACGACGGTACCGTCGTCGTGATCATGGAATGAAGTGAAGTGTTTTTCAGTTATTTAATGAAGTGTTACTTAATCTTGTGTTTCTTTTTCAGATAGAGTTTTGGATATGCATGAATCGAACCATACAAGGTAATTATGTTCCGGTTTTTTAAGTAATTTAACTGTTTTTTGTGGTAATAAAGAGATATTTGATTACTAAGCAAAAAAAAAACGATTTCTTTCATATCAAGAATCGAATTTTTTCAAAAATAGTTTGATACAGTTAATGCGTTGCCAATCTCTGCGCATTTAGGATAATCAAGGAACGGACTTTTCACAAAAATTCAACCTGGAAAAATTCAACCTTTGCGCAGAGACAATACTTGGCAGTAGACTGGTGGTTGCTTTTAAGCGAATCCTTACAGGATCAAAGCGGAATCCACTCGAGTTAATCGCCTTTTAAGAAACGGTGCGCACTGACCGTTCACGGCTTTAATAACTCTGATACTTAATCCAGTTCAGCCTAGGTATTTTTGTATTAAAAATATATCAACTGTTTGGCTATAACGAAAATTATATGCTACTAAGAGATTTAATTTTAGGTCACGAGCAAACCAAAGTAGAAGTATCTACTCTATCTAAATATTTATATTAATCTGTATTTAATTATTGTTTTCATTGTTCGTTAGCTTATCCCTAAAACAAGTAAGTAGTGTTTGACAATGTCTTAAGTATTCACGATTCATCTTATTTTACATATAGCCCCACGTTTTGCTGTGTTTATAGAAACAGTAGGTACGAGCGACAGTCGTAGTCATAGTGGTTGTTTTTTAACTTTGCCCCGCGTTTAAACTTTCGTTTGACTTCGATATCATGGTAAGATGGTTATTTACGGGTTTAGGAAGGATATTTAACTAGCTCATCTTGCAGAGGTGGTGTTGGGGTCCAGCTGACAGGGATGGGCCTGCTGTTGCGGCCCCGGCTACCGACACACGAGACGGGGTAACTTAATGAACACATCTTGCAGAGGTGGTGTCGGGGCCGTTGACAGTCATTTTGCAGCGGTGGTACCGGACTCTAGCTGGTGGGGAAGAGCATGCGGCTCGGCTGTCGACACACGTGTCTGACTTCCGGAACGAAAGTCGTTGCCATGGTTGCTAAATAAACAGATATTGCAGAGGTGGTGTCGGGCTCCAGCTGGTGCACATGTGTCTGACTTACCGAGAGACAGTCGTTGCCATGATTACTAAATAAACACAGCTTGCAGAGGTGGTGTTGGGCTCCAGCCGGTAGGGTCAGGCCTGCTGCTAGCTGGCGAGCGGCCCGGGCTGCCGACACACGTGTCTAACTTACTGAGAAACAGTCATTGCCATGGTTACTAAATAAACACATCTTGCAGAGGTGGTGTCGGGCTCCAGCTGGTGGGGTCGGGCCTGCTGTTCACTAGCTCGCGGCCCGGGTTGCCGACACACGTGTCTAACGGCGACTGACTTCCCAGCGCTGACGGCCGCGTGCCGCCGGTCGGATGAGATAGCGCTTTTTGATTGCGTGAGGAAGCAGGAGACTGCGCAGGAGTGCTGCTGTAAGTTACTTTTTCAACATATTTGATAAAAATGGCCAAAAGATATGAATATTTATGATATCCTTCCTATTTCAATGGCCAACATATATTTTTTTTCTCTCATTTAACTATTACTTTATGACTCATAGCAAGATTGCCAAGCCAGAAATAAGATTACACATTCGACCACTCACCAAATCGATATCAGTTATCAACTGTTTGCCATGTTTGCGAAATCATCGTTGCAATGACATTTTATATTGGACTCACTAAGGTAGCTACATAATAATCTTATTTACAATATGACATTTTTATAATATGTTTATACTGTAACAATAGCTGGTTGCACTAGCTCTATTCTCAGTATTACATTAGGATAAGATGTTCTTTGCTAGAGCTTTCGCTTAAAGCACGAGAACCATTAATTGCCAAGTTCTGTGACAAAAGGTGTTGTTGCAAGGTAAAATTAAGGGTGGTTTTTTTAGTCACCAGCCAAAAAATGTTAATTTCTTTGATACGATACAAACGTACCTACATATTTATTTTAGTATCGCTTAGTACAAAAAAATAAAAACATCGCACCACCAACTTTTTGACAAATAGTCGCTGTTGATGAACACCGCTACTATGACGCGGCATTTCATTGATAATACTACGACGTAGTACTACAAGATATTTTGTAGCAGCGCGTAGTCGTCTTTATTTTAAAGGTATTCATTGATATTTAAGAGATACCATGATTTTCTTAAAATGTAAGCGAATATATTAATTTAACTGTAAAAAAATACATACCTTTTTACAAAAATCGTTTCTATAAATGTGCCTAAAAAATAACCCTGTATAAACTCACTTTGCCAATTTTAATTTACCAATTACTTACATTTAATAATTCCCCATTATTTTCAATTCCAGCGCACACACAATCGATCGCTTGCCACGACGCCTGCGAGAAGGCAGTATGGCGCATCGGCCACTCGCGCGTCGACCCCGCTGACAAGAACAAAGCTTATGAAGCCTGCGAGCAGTCCACGGAGCTTCTCAAATGCTTTAGAGAGCTGACGGCGTCTACAGTACATGAAGATACCTCTAAATGTAAGTTTCTTGGTTCCGAACCGAAAGGATAAAAATAAAAAGGGTAAAATTACAAAACTTCGCTGTCCCTCTGTCATCATGAAATTATCAAGGAATATTCCTTTTCCTTCGGAACCCTACGTGGGCTAGAGTCCGATTCGCACTTAGCCAAATTTTTTTATAAAAATGAGGCCAAAAAAATGCTTCCTAGCCCATGCCCCATATTGTATCAACGAGGCTTCCTCGAACTGAGCTTCGCACTTTTCAGCAGCCTATTGAATTTTTTTCCTGTTTTGTATTTCTAATGTAATAATATTAGCAAAAACTGAATATACCTGTTACTTGCCCAATATTTACTTTTTATGTCATATTGCTACTATTAATAGAATAAAAATAACTGTTACTAAAAATCGTGTCCGTTCAGTGTATCTTGAAGTTTGATGTTAATATCGTATCTAAAACTGAAACCTTGAACACAACTTGAGTATAAGTGCAACTAAAATATTCTTCAGAATTAACTCGATTTTCTTTTGTGTCCATTGAAATTCCAGACCTACCCTGCTGCCATGAAGCATCAACTCCAGAATGTCGTTCCACCTGCGAGACCATTCTCCGACAAACGGGAGAGTCGCAGGAGATCGCTGACGCGTTGACCAAGGACTGCGGAGCGCCGGCCGTGCACGGCACGGATGGCTTCTGGAAGTGCTTTCTTAGGAAAGATGATCCATCGGACGCTAAAGATCTGATTCCGCATGATGTCGCTAAATTGCATTGCTGTCAAAAGGTGCGCTAGATCCCTGATTGATTTGGAGTTCTATAAATGATATAAAATATAGCTCAGATGTTACCTACTATTGGTTCTAATTTTTTTTTAATCTTTATTTAGAAAGCTATACACCTATAAGGTTAAGACAGCTTTTTAAAAAAATTTACAATAGAACAAAATTAGGTAGACATCATTTGTTTCCTTAACTCTAGAGATTGTATATAAAAATAAATAACGCGTTGGCTATTCTCATTCGTGAATTCGGAACTAAATATACAGTGAAACATAAACATAATATCTTGTTTATGACATTGTGTATCTACTAACAATTTATTTCGTAATGACTCATTATTTTTGCATTCTATTAAAACATGGAAAAGACAAAAAGCACAATTGGGACTTTCAGTTTTGCGCATTAGGTAACCAAAATTGTTCAATGGAACATGACCCGAACGTAGTCTAAAACAATTAACTAGTTCTTTTCGTGTCATTTTGCTATTACCGAACCAAGGAACTTGTGGAGGCTCAGCAGAAAGGGTTTTGTATCAAATACCTTTTTCAGTGGAGATGTCATCAAAATACTCTTTCCACTGGTCGTGGTTCTATTGACTATGGCGTTTTTTATTGGCGAGTTTTTATTTTTCAATGTTCACTTTTTACATAAAGCAAGATTCAATTTCATCTGATTCCAAGTACTTAATCCACTTATCCGATAACAGTAGAGGTTCCATCACTATCCCAGTTAGGCTGCAAACTGGAAGACCGCGGGCGCGGTCGCGGTGGCACTCGCGAATTGATAGAAATGCTTAAGTTTGTATGCGTCGCCCGCGCCGCGGTTGCCGCCGCGGCTTGCAGCTGGCTGCGTTTCCACTGACGCCGATCTGGATGGAGAGGAGCGGAGAAAGGCGGTGAAAAGGTGTAAGTGCTTTTACTGAAGTGGAGCAAAGCGGAGTAGTGACGAGGAGCGGAGTGGAGTGGAGCGGAACTGAGCATACTTTTAGAATTGTGCATTTTTGCGCTCAGTACGATGATAACTTTTATGATGCACAGCGCGCGAGTCAAGCGGCGTGGCGTCATACACGCATCTCCACATCCCGATGCGCACTTCGCCACTCCGCTCTCCCGTTCACCCACTACACATCCTAGCTGCCATCTGCTCCGCACCGCCCCTCTGTCCTCCGCTCCACACCGGTCCGCGTCTCCTCGCTGTATTTTTATGAATATCTGTTCAGCCCCCATCCTCTCCGCTCGTGCTGTTTCCATTGAAGTGGAGCCGAGATTTCGAGCATAAAGATTGGTCTATTCATGCACCGTTCCACCCAGGTCTGCGTCAATGGAAACTCAGCCTTAATGCTATTAACCGTGCACCTCTCGGTTTCTCTATTTTTGCATATATTTTTTAAAGTTTTGTGTTTGTTATGATTCTGGCAAGACAGTGTATTGGTCACCAATCTAATTTGTTTAATTGACAGGCCGCAACAATAAATTGCCGACGGCTCTGTTTGAATACATTCGACACGGGCTGGCAGAGTAACTGGCAGAGATTCTACTCCGAGTGCGCAAGCGACCCACAGGAGATTGCACTCGCACAGTGCATCGAAGAAGGTAATTATAATAAGTCTTAGACATTTCTCATGGTGCAATTTAACATAGCTAATGGTATTATAGGAAATAACAGAGTCATGCATATGACACATATCTGCTGAACAACCTTTAAATAAATAAATAATAAATAAAATCCCCAGACAATCACACCAACTGCATGGCCCCAAACTAAGAAGACCTTGTGATATGGGATACCGGGGATACCGTAGTGAACTAGGGGGGAACCTAGAATATAAATACATACATAGATAAACGCCCAGACCCGGAACGTTTTTTTTCTTGTCCCGTACGGGAATCGAACCCGCAACCACTGGCGTCTGAGGCAGACAGTGTTACCCCATCGTCAAAGTGGTCGTCAATTACAAATACTGACGTGTTTACCGTGATTACTGCATGAAGAGATTTCTTTATACGTAATTCTGTCAAAGATATAGTTTTCGATGACGTATATTTATTTTTATTCGGGACTTAGCCCTCGATTGACCTTAATCTGAGCTGATATTAAGTGAAGAAGAGGTCAATGATGACAGTCCATGGACTTAGGAATAGGTAACCTGGCTGTTCATAAAATATTGCCGGAGGTATTTTTGCAGCAGATTTTGTATGATGGGTGGTCGCTAGACAGGCGGACCCTGAAGGACTCCTACTGCCAAGGGGGGTTTCTCCGATTAATCTCCATTTTCGACACGCGTTGGTATTTAAGTAAAAATCCTTGTTGTAAAAACTAGACTTTTTTACTAGATTTTTTTATACACGCCTACATTGCGCTTATTTTGAGGAGATTAAACAGGGGCTTCAGTACTACATAAGTCCTTTGTTTTTTAATCTGGAAAATAAAGTTTACATTAAGTTTACTAAATATTTCAGTGGAATCTCCCTGTTCCCTTGGCTGCTCCGGCCTGACCTACTGCTCGCAGTTGAACAACCGGCCGACCACATTGTTTCGTTCGTGTTCAGCCCAAGCGGATTTGAACGCTCATCAGGCTGTGGCAGAACAGAAAGGAAATGGGTATGCATACATCTAAAAAGCTCTATTTTCTATTAGGGTTTTTATTACGCCTTTTATCTCAATCACACGAACTATAATAACAATTTATCTGTGGAAACTGTTAAATGGCCTTCTGCAACTCATTATAACATTGTCCATTTTTTATAATAGAGCTGTAAGTTTTCCGAATATTTTAAAATAAAATGAAATAAATAAAAACAAATGACAAACGTTATTCTTTAAAGTATTTGCAAGCAGGTATGGAATAGTTCAAAAACTTAGCTGATCATATGATCGGTCTATTTCTTATGATTTCAACATAGGAAAAGGAGGACGATGATGAAAACCAAGCGATAAAAAATGAACGCTTCCGTTCCTAATTAGAATGACAATAACATTTATGAAATATGCCTTATTTAGAACATATCATTTCTTAACCAAATTTTTATTATTCCACATTTAAGAATGGATAAATTGTTTCATTTTTTGATTCAATTTTAAAAGTTTTTTTCGCTGCTGACTTTTATTAATTATATGCCCGCTTTCTTTTAAAATGCCTTCCTTTTTTCAGGGTAGTCACAATATCTGGGCTGCAGCTACCTTTGAAGAACTCAAGTCAATGTCCGACCGACATCTGGAAGAGCGTGGCGTGTGCCCTCCACGTCAAACCGTGTACTGCCAAAGTAAGTCATTTACGTCTACATACACACATTAGGTCGATGATGTCTCAAGACGGGCATTAATGTATGAAAACTGCACCACTTATGTATACACTTTGCTGTGTTCTGTACAAAAGGGTAGGACAGGCGGTGTAATTACTACCACTGGGCAATAGTGAGCGATAAGGTTACCCATACATGCTTGTTGGTCACATAAAACAATAACTAACTTCAAAAGCTGGATTTGAATGCGTCTCAATCGTTTTCCGAATAGAACCGCCCGTTTTTTCACGTCAGTAGTGAGAGCAGACTAAGTGATTTCAATTTCAAATAAATGATAAATAAAATCCACAGACAATTACACCATCTACATGGCCACAAACTAAGTAAAGCTTGTGATATGGGATACCATGTAGCGAACTAGGGGGGAACCTAGAATATAAATACATATAGGTATAGATAAACGCCCAGACCCGGAACATTTTTTTTCTTGTTCAGTGTGGGAATTGAACCCGCGACCACTGGCCTCTGAGGTAGACAACACTGTCAACCCCATAGCCAAAGTGGTCGTTCTGCTTATTCGGAAATTTTCTGCTTATTGACCTCATTTAGCAAATAAAACGTTCGGGGCGCGTTCAGACCACACGCGCCAGCCCAGTGCATGCTATACTTATCACTCGTTCTGCAATTATTAGTACATAATTTGAGTGTTATTTAAATAAATAAATAATAAATAAATATTTCTGACACACACACAACATTATCTAGCCCAAATTAAGTTTCTTAAAGAACTTGTGTTATGGATACTAGATAACTGATATACCTAGTTAAGAAATATATAAACATACATATTGAATAAATACATCTTTTTATTAGAATAAACTTAAATAAGCATATAAACGGCTAATGTCTGTGTTCATCACGCCGATATCCGCCACTACCGGGACCTCTGGCATAGAAGGCAATGTATGTTACCACTACACCAGCCGGTCGTCATATTTAACACAGCAATACATGTTTTGTTGCACTGGGCGCAGGGGCACAGCTCGCTGCTGTGCGCGGCGGACTGCACGCGGCTGGTGTCGGGCTGCGTGGACTGGGCGCGCGCGCCGCCGCAGCTGTCCGCGCCCGCCGCCTGCGCGCGCCTCGCGCCCCGCGCGCCCGCCGCGCCCTGCGTGCCGCTCGCGCACTTCCTGCACCATAGTGAGTATAGTCGCCGTGGACCAGTGGCTGATTATAAAGCCATTCGGTCTCAGTATTTTTTTTTATGTCCAGCTTACGTGAAGGTTTAAGGGAGGATCTGAAAGCCATGGTCAACACTGAGATAAATTCGTCTTTTATACACATACATATAATATAACTTCACGCCTGTATCGCTTACGGGGTAGACAGAACACCAGAGGCTATGAAACCGTCTGAGGTGTCGTTTGACAAATTTAGAGGTATTATAATGATGGAGAGAGACTATTGCAGTAACAGGAGGTCAGCCTATCACCTCTCTCCCTTAACTGACTTTTACGGTACGCCCGGGAAGAGAAACAGCTGCCATATTCTATGTTTTTCTTTCACTCCCAGTCGAGCATTCGTCTTTTATATAAAGCAGTTTAATTAAGCAGGAATTAAAGGAAACCGCAAATACTTTGTCTGATCAGCAGACC
Organism: Stenoptilia bipunctidactyla; assembly: GCA_944452665.1. Taxonomy (NCBI): domain Eukaryota; kingdom Metazoa; phylum Arthropoda; class Insecta; order Lepidoptera; family Pterophoridae; genus Stenoptilia; species Stenoptilia bipunctidactyla. Next base: position 16,660,539 of record OX101740.1, on the reverse strand, counting down.
ATAATTAAGAACAAGCAGGAATCTCTAAATACCAAAATAACCGACCAAACTGCGAGTTTTTTTTTTAATATATTGTAAGTATAGGACGTTTGGCTTCCATGCCACCTGATGGAAAGTGCACATGAAGACTTATGGTGTTACACGTCCATCCACGAGAAACCTATTCACTCGACACTTAAAAGTTCCAGGACTGTGGTTAGGAAAAACAGACGCAGGCAGATTGTTCCTCGCCTCGGCAATCCGTACCAAAAAGGAACTATCGTAGCGTTTGGTTTGACTTCCTGGAAAATCCACTATATAGGGATGGAAGTTCTGTCTGCGTCTGGTAGTCCAGTGGTAAAAAGGAGTGGGTTCAATTTGGTCAAAACAGCACTCGCATACTCACTAAAATGTAGCCGATAAAATACCGTCAAACAAGCAACCTTACGACGATGCTCCAGCGTCTGCAATTTTTCAATTTTTCTCAATCGATTTTTTTTTATGTCTAGCTTACGCGAAGGTTAAAGGGAGGATTTGAAAGTCATGGTCAACACTGAGATAAATTTGTCTTTTATACAAATTAAGCAGGAATTAAAGGACACCATAAATACTTTGTCTGATCAGCAGACCATAATTAAGAACGAGCAGGAATCTCTAAATACCAAAATAACCGACCAAACTGCGAGTATTGCTAGTCTTGAAAAAGAAAATCAATTATTGCGGAACAGCCTTAGTAAATTGGAAGCCTAGTATGCTGCTTTAGACAGACTTTCACGTCAGGCACAATATTGAGATTCAGGGAGTTCCCGAGTCGCGACTTGAAAACGTTATGAGAGTATTCAAGAAACTGGCTGATTTAGTTAAGTGTAACATAGATGAATCTTCTCCTCGAGCCTGCCGCCACATTGCTAAGATGAACCCATCATCTTCTCATCCCAGAAACATACTCGTAACGTTAGCATCTCCTCGTCAACGTGATATAATCATATCTGCAGTTCATCGTTTTAATAAGAAAAATACCGATAATCATCTAAATTCTCGTCACCTGGGTACTGAGAGAGAGTGTAGGAAAATATATGTTAATGAACATTTGTGTCTTGATTTAAAAATTGTTTTTACTGAAGCTCGTAAAACAGCTAAATTGTGTAATTATAAGTTTGTTTGGGTAAGATTTGGCAGAGTATATGTGCGTAAAGATGAGTCATCTAATTCTCTTTATATAAAAAACCTTGATTCTTTAAAAAAAGCTATTGCCGTAAATTTGTGTTTATAAGTTTGTTTTTCTGTTTGATTTAATTAGATTATACTGTCTAAAACTTATTTGTTGATTTTTGTTTTCTTTATTTTATAATGACTTAGACTATCAAAATGGTTAGATCAAAAACTCATGTTTACTTAAATATATTGAACAGTGATTACGATATGTTATGTTTGACAGAAACGAATTTAAATGATGGCGTTTTTAATGATGAAATATTTGATGCAATGTATTAAGACGCGATAGATATCTACACTATATGTGCGACAAAGGCGGACGGTACTTTTTGCAATAAAAAAATGTTTTAATGTAGTTAGGCAGCTTCCTTGGGAAAGTGGCTTTGAAGATAATAGGTTGGGGAAAAAGTCTTTTCGCATTATAGTATGTATGAACTTATAATAAAATCTCTTTGGCTATAGTATTTGTATCTGGCTGGTTTTGTATTGAAAGTTAAAATTTTAAAGAACATAATTCCAAATTCAAATTAGGAAAATGTGTGATTTTCATTTGTTTTCCGTACTGTCAAGATGAGTGAATCTAATGAAGAAATTCGATACATTTTAAAATTTTACTACAAAAAAGGTAAAAATGCAACGCAAGCCGCGAAAAAAATTTGTCATGTTTATGGACCTAGTGCAGTGTCTGTGAGAGTAGCACAAATTTGGTTTAAGCGTTTTCAATCCGGAAATTTTGATGTCAAAGATGCACCTCGCTCTGGTCGCCCCCTATTACGGATAAAATGGATGCCATTTTTGAAAAAGTGGAGCAAGATCGACATATCAGTAGTTACGACGTAGCTGAAGAACTGGGAATTGACCACAAAACAGTTTTGGCGCATTTGAAAAAAGCTGGGTACACAAAAAAGCTCGATATTTGGGTACCTCACGAGCTCACTGAAAGAAACCTAATGAACCGTGTACCTACTCATTTGTGATTCTTAATTACGACGTAACGAAACCGAATCATTTTCGAAGAAGCTGATAACTGGTGATGAAAAGTGGATCACGTACGACAAGAACGTGCGAAAAAGGTCGTGGTCAAAGGCCGGTCAGGCTTCACAGACTGTGGCGAAACCCGGGTTAACTCGCAATAAGGTGATGTTTTGTGTGTGGTGGGATTGGAAGGGCATTATTCATTATGAGCTGTTACCACCAGGCAGGACTATCGATTCTGAACTCTACTGCGAACAACTTATGAGATTAAAACAAGAAGTTGAGAGAAAGCGGCCGGAATTGATCAACAGAAGCGGTGTGGTGTTTCATCATGATAACGCTAGACCTCACACATCTATAGCCACCCAGCAAAAATTAAGAGAGTTTGGCTGGGAGGTGTTAATGCATCCGCCGTATAGTCCTGACCTTGCACCTTCAGATTTCCACCTGTTTCGGTCTCTTCAGAATTCTTTAGGCAGTGTTAGGTTAACATCACGAGAGGACTGCCAAATCCACTTGTCGCGGAATTTTGATGAGAGTTCCCAAAATTTTTATAGCAATGGGATCATGTCCCTATCTACAAGATGGCAATAAGTTATCGAACAAAATGGTACATACATACTTTAGTTAAATGTCAATAAACTATATTAAAAAATGTTTTGAATTTTCCAGAATTTTCTTAAAAAATGCGAAGAAACTTTTTCCCCAACCCAATATATGGCCTAGCGCCGAACAGAAGGTCATTATAAATTTTTGTGTATGCTACTTACCACCCGACATGTCTAGTACAAACTTAATTGAATTTTATACCGCCAGAATATTATTTTGCAATCCCATTGAGTTACTATGTACAGTACAATAATATCTCAATGTGCAATTCAAGGATTTTAATGAGTTTGTATGTTTAGGGAACTTTAATGTACCTAATCTTGAAAGGAGCAAGCGTGAAGATACAGTGCAGTATGTGAATAGTTCAGTGGCAGATGTTAGAGCTAACTTACTTCTTGAATTTTATCACATATGTAATCTTTTTCAGTTTAATTGTATACCTAATACTAACAATCGTTACCTTGATTTAGTGTTTTCTACTCTTAAAAGTATTGAAGTTAATGAAGCTCCACCTATCAGTCGTCTAGACAAACATGGGTGATGTGCTCTTCATTTGACAATAACTTCTGTTTCCGGAAGTCACATAAAAAACAAATTCGCCGATTTTTTTATAAATGCGAGTATGATAAAATTAAGTGCTTTGGAGGGCATGTTAAGCAGGCGGTCCCGGGTGCTGTATACTTGTATACAGTAGTCGTAAGTGTTTTTTTTAAAGCCATTTCGGTGCCCTGAAAATTCTGACATCTACAAACCAGCTCTGAACCAGTTTGGTGGATTATGGCCTAAACCTCCTCGTCGACCAGGGAAGAGACTCATAGCCCAGCAGTGGGCTCCTTACAAAGAGTTGTGATGATGAGTGAGTAGAGATAGCGCCATACATCAAGTCCCCTCTGAAGTTGTTGCAAGATGTATCGCGCATGCGTATTACTTAAGAGAATACCTACGCGAAACGTGTCGCAACAACTTGAGAGAGAGCTATCTCTACTAACCGGCTATAATAGTAGATTCCACAAAAACAAAAACAAATTCTTAATTACCTGTCGCGGTTATTATCACTATAATTTAATGTTTTGTGGGATACTTACCTCGATATCCGATTTTTATTTTGCGCCTACATCTCCGAGTCCGCGATCATGGTGCTTGTAATAGCATCGAAATATCGGACGCATGAAATAGAAACCGGAAATCGTGGTAAGAATCCCGCAAAATCATTAAATTGTAAATTTCACAAAGTCACTAACTCGTTCATGGGTCAACGCTTTTATAATAAAGATCCAAAAAGTATTAAAGACTGTTCAATAGATTTGAGGTAACGATTAAACAAGAATTGTGTAAAAAGGACTGCTATAAGATATCCGGATGAAAGAAGATGGGATTCCGTGGCCGTAAATTGCTATTGTATATTTTTTAAAAGATGATTGCAGTTGAGTATCTTGCCACTTCTTCGCAACAGATCGATTTTCCAAAGTCGTGGTAGATTCAGTTCAATTTGTAAATTATTTATCTTATTTCAAGTATATTTATGTAACAACGAAATAAAGATTTTTTTTTTAATTTGAGCTACTACACTTGATTTGCCGTTTTTATCGGATTTCATCGCGCTTAGTAATTGTACATTTATTATTATACTTATTCACTGTCAAATGCATAAGGGAGATTTACATTTTAAGGAGCCTTTGACAGGTTCCTAACGCTTGATCTTAATATTACATAATGTTGAGTAATCGAAAATGAAAGAACTTTGTCATGGATTGTCATCGCATTGAATGGAAAATGTTATTACCTTATTAGAATTTGTATTTTCGTTCTAAAAATCCTATACAAAGTTGTACTTAGAGTACAACTACTTAAACACAAAAAATACCGAGCATCATGCAAGTCTTAGCGATGTTTTGAAATGCATAGCAATGCAACGAATATACTTAGTACTGAATTCAACTTAGATCTAAAAAAATTAAATTCTTAGATTTAATTTTGTCTATGGTCCTATAAGAGCTAAATATCTCAAATAAAAAGTATTACCAACAGTTTTTTATTTCTTTAGGTCCCGACCCACCGTTACTATCATCGAACGAGATGATAACCTCCCCTTGCGCGGGCGCTCCGTGCAACGCGACGCAGGTGTGCGTCATCAACAGAAACTGTCTGCTCGGCAGCTGCTCCAAGTATACCTGCGTTGATGGCTGTCCCTTAGGTAAAGAGATCAATTTTAAAAGATAAGTAAAGAGCTGTTAGGTACTTACTTTGTATGCCTTGAGTATTTTATATGTAAATTAAAAAAGACTCAATACAAGTTCAGAGACTTTTATCTTCTAAATATATGCTCACGTAAAATGTAATTCTAAATAACGCTTACTTTCTGTGAATATTTGTACATACATACATACATAACTTCACGCCTGTATCCCATATGGGGTAGGCAGAACACCAGAGGTTACTAAACTATCTGATGCCACGTTTGACAAATTTCGAGGCATTAAGTATAATGATGGAGAGATATTACTGCAGTGATAAGGGGTCAGCCTATCGCCCACAAAAAACCTCCAATAAAACCTCTGTCCCTTTACTGACTTTTACAGTATGCCCGGGAAGAGAAGCAGCTGGCACATTCTATGTTTTTCCTTTGCTCCCAGTCCAGCATGGAATATTTGTGTAATGCAAATTAGACGTGAAAATGTTGGTTCCGTTGATGTCTTTTTACTAACATATTGGTACTTGTGGAACATGAGCCCATGAAGAATCTAAATATTGCAAAGCCTAGTCTAAGATCTCTTTAATTCATTAAGTCACACTCGGAAATGCAATAATAATTTCCCAACGAAACTTGTAAGTCTAAATTTATGACATAAACGAGCCAAATCATTCCGTTAATTCGTGTTTATATTTGTGACAATTTTAGTGTAAATACGAGACGAAATTTACAGGTGATAACAGCCCATACATCGTTCCAATGGGGTCTTGGGTGCGAGTGCCCATAGCGAGCTCATCCCAGAAGCAATGCTTCAAGATCTGCAAATGCTCGCATAAAGGGTTGACCAGCTGTCAACCTTTGCCCTGCGTCGTTGTCGACAATTGCAGACTTCATGATAAACTGGTTATGAATGGTAAATACTTTTGATTAAAAAATATAATATAACATACATACATAACCTCACGCCCGTCTCCCTTTGGGGTAGGCAGAAACAAGGGAAAACCAATTGCTGCGATCCAGACATACCTCTTTCGCTTCTTCCACGTTCATCAATCTTTTCATACATGATCGCCGGTTACGGGTACTTTTGACTAGGCCCTTTTTCTAAGTCAATATAAATTGTTATATAAAGTTTGCCGCCAAATTTATCACCATAGCAGCAGTGTGTGTTCCACCGCTGTTTTATGTTTTATAACAATGTTTTATGTAGAGTTATTAAGATTTCTTTCCTGAACTCGTAAACTTCCATTTTTGACCTCATATTCACTTACCATCAGGTGAGATTGAGGTCGAACGTGGTCACCGATTATTTTTTATAAATATGTTGGTAGAGTTAGAATGGTCAGTTTCTTGTCACTTCTTTCACATATTGTCCGAGTTGTATGGTAGTCAATTAATTTTAATTTAAAAATATCGATATAATAAAAACTATTTTGAGTTTGATATTGCCACGATTAATTGCAAAGGATAAAAATATGTCTTGTGTCAGTAAATAAAAGAAATATCAAACAAATGAGTATTTTTATTAATTTTAGGAGAGAAATACTACTTAGAGTGCAATCCATGCAAGTGTGTTCTGGGTGAGCGCGTGTGTTCTCGAAGAATCTGCAGCTCGACTGCCTTGCTGACGGGGCTGCCCTGTAACTGCCCCGCACATCACCTGCCTGTGGTCGCTGATCGATTGTACCCTAACGCTTGTTTAGCGAAGTAAGCATTGGTTATTTCATATTTATCGATTTAATTTTTAATATAATATCCCAGGAATTGTTTTTTTAGCAATCTTCTGTATCGTGGGCGTTAAATTAAATAAACGACAATGTTTAACGGCATAAATTGAAATCAATCGGTAATATGATTCATTATCTTATGAAGCGAGGCCTTTCAGTGCCATGGAGAGTGAGCTGTACTTATCCATTTTTGGCATTGGTACCGATCGGACTCTAGTAGTCTTTGATGAATTCTTTTTTTGAAATTAATGATAAAAAACCACTAGGTACTTAGATTTAATTGTCAGATATATCATGAAATGTTCGTATTCATTTTATATCTATCTATCGCTAAGGCAGTCGGCATTGGTCTTTCAAAAATACACATACAGGGTTGATTTGTAGTCACCGGCCAAAGTATTTTTACACAATAAGTATCATTTATAGAAACGAGTTTTGCAAAAAAAAAGTTTTTATTTTTTTAACGAGGATAAATATATCCGCTAACATATTAAGCAAAGCTTGGTCACTCTAAATTACCATCAAAATAAAGATGACTACACGCTACTACAAAACATCTTTTAGTACTATGAATAATGAAATGCCGCGTCGTAGTAGCTATGTTCATCAACAGCGACTATTTTAAAAAAAGTTTGTGGTTCCATATTTCTACTTTTTTGTACTGAGCGACGCTAAAATAAATATGTAGGTACGTTTATATCGTATCAAAGAAACTAACATTTGAATTCGGCTGGTGACTAAAATTCAACCCTGTATGATTATTTTCGACTTTTACAGCGAAAGTGAATATAAAAAAGAAGTAAATTTCTAACTCTTTAGAATAAATGTACAGAGTTAATATTTTTTCGCTACAGATGCGCTGGTGCCACCGACGCCGAGCTTTCATGGAGTACTTCAGTATGCCCGTCCGCTGCGTGCGGGCGGCGCTCGTGTCTACCCTCCTCTACTCAATGTTTGTCACCGTTACAGAAACACTGCTCAGTCGCCTGTGGTGAGTAGCAATCGCGCCATCTATACCCTGACAAATAATGAAATGCAGTAAGATTACAGTTCCAGTGTGCCCACTTTAGGGAAGAAAAAAAAATAGTGATGCGGTTTACGTGAATAAATGTTTTTTTTTTTTTCTAAATATAATATCTTAATGATATAGGAAAAAAATATTTTGATTTTCTTATTTCTAGAGTGGAGTAGAGTGAACGTAAAGTCACTTAATTTTCTTTGTCTTTAAAAAAATTCAAACAACTAAGTAATTTCACTTCTACTGTGACCGTTTTAAAGCACATTGTATGTTTGGTAATTAATTATTTTTGTTAAAGTTACTGTAAAGATAAAGTACCTACACACCTTAAATTCACGTAGTTATATGTTTCTTTAAATTTTTATTCGTAACGAATGAAACAGAACCATTCAATTTCAATCATTCAGTACCTTACACTACGAAGATTTTAACTGGTATCATTATTTTTCTGTTTAAACTGTCAATTTACTGCATTAAATTATTTGCCAAGGTACGTATAGTCCCGCCTGAAGTTTTTGAAAGGCGTTTCGCACAGGTGTTTTATTATTGCCTGAAATAAATGATTATTATTATTATTTTAAAAAAACCTGCGCGAAGCATCAGTAGATATCTATGTCCTACCCTCTTCTACGCAGTGTCTGTCGCCATTACAGACAGGTCTGCTCGGTCGTCTGTGCTGAGTCGTTGAATAAACTCCATATGATTTGAATCTCCATATGATTGAGATTTGAGTTTTGCTGAGTCCAAATATAAATTGACTTGTAAGTTTAATTTGAACACCTGTAGGTAACCGTACAGAAGTTGCAGAAGATATCGACTTTAAAATTTTAAGAAGTAATTATTAGGTATTTAATACTCAATAAGTCGAGTTTAACATTTACTAAACTCGATGAAATCCTGTACAATCCGTCAATTCGACTTTCGTTTATCGTGGTATACTTTGCAGATATATTCGTAGGACCCAAAATCTTCACAGGCAGCTAACCTTACACAGCAACCTTATACAACAAAATTTCATTTCATAAAAACCAATGGCTTAGGAATAGAGCCATAAAATCTATGTTCTGATAAAGTGTTTAATAATTAATTGTATGTTTGTTTCCAGTAAACACAACGAACTGTAACGCGCAGCCTACGGACCCGGCGTGCGACACCGACGGACGCACTCATATGAACGCTTGTCATCTCATTATGAGCGGACGAAGATTCGCCTATTGGGGTGAATGTTTGCAGGGCTGTAGCAAGGTTAGTATCTCAGCTGAAAATTAAATACCTCTATCTGTACCTACTCTTTTTTGCGAAAAGAAATCAACATCTACATGAGTAAATCATATATCAAAATTTGAAGTAAAATCTAAATAAACGTAGGATGTATCGACTTTTAAACATGTTGGTAGGTTCCATTAAGAGTTCGTAAGGCCATTCTCCATCACATGTATCAAACAAGCTTTTTCCCGCAACTTCGTACGCGCGAAACTACCGTTCCTGTGGGAATTTCGGGAATTCCTTCCATTATACAACCAGACACCCATTAAAGAACCTTTTTACCAAGTATCATATCTCGGTGAACTCCAGAAATAAGATTTTTCATACAAACTAAAAATTCATATATTTCCCGTTCCCTTGGTAATTTCGGGAATTCCTTCCATAATGCAACTAGATACTCATTGAAGAACCTTTATACCAAGTTTCACATCCGTGCACTCTAGGAATAAGATTTTTCATACAAACTAAACAGTCCTATATTTGCCGTTGCCGTGGGAATATCGGGCATTCCTTTCTTAGTGCTCCTCTGCACCGTTTAAGGAATGTTTGTTCTAAATTTATCTCTCTACGCCCAGTAGTTACGGATGTACGTTGCCTGTCACTCAGTCAGTAACGGAAGAGTTTTATATATTAAGATTGTGGTTTGATGCTATCTGTTTCTTTCTTTCTCTCTCAAGAATGTATGAGCAGGAAATTCTAGTACCTACTGAATTTCTTCATAAAGTACAATTAGTCTACGTATAAGTATTGATCATACTTATTTTTTTACAGGCTGGAACAGTTTGCGGCGTCAACGGCGTCACCTACATATCCGAGTGCGCTGCATGGGCTGAACTTATCAGCGTAGATTACCTAGGGACTTGCCTAGCTGTAGGTCCAATCTCAGACGTGATGGAACCCAAATGCCAAATTGACAACGTCATCTGTCCACCGCTCAAGAAATCGAGATGTCTGGGATTTACCGCACCCGGAGCTTGCTGTCCAAAATGCGGAGGAGCTTTGAGAATTTTAATATCCAATAAACAAATCGACAGAGCGCTTTATGGCACTAATATATCCAGTTCAATCGTAAATTTAAATAACATCTTGAAAGCTTTAGAAAGGCAGGTTAAAATAGCCGAATGTGTTCTTAGAGGTTACTTAACTATTGAGACTGAAATCTTTATAAGTGTAGAAACTATTTTAGAGAATCCTACAGATTTACAACTGCATGTTTGTATTCTGGAAGCTGAAAAGATAGCTGACTTAATAAATAGAGAAAGTGCGATAATTACAAGTGATTTAGGACTTAGTGCACTAGTTTATGCCTTAACTATACATTCATATCCCACTCAATCTGCCAGTAACTTAGGCTTATCTTGTCTAGTTTTAGTCCTAACCTCATTTTTAACTTTTATTATAAGATAAAACAAACTGAATTTTGTATATAGTGTAAATTTTATTGTAAATAATGAATCTGTATATATTGAAACTTGTAACACCAAATACAATGTTAGTGCCATAAGTTTTAGAGATTTTAGAGATATGTTATATACAATGCTTTGGTTTGCTTTATGTAGAGCACAAATGTTTGAAGTATATTTATAGTTGTGAGTTCGTTGTGCCATTTACATGATGTTATGTGAATTTGATGCCTTTATTTGCAACATTTTATAATACGGTCTTAGACTGAGGTGCATTTTGTAGCAATATACAAAAGACAATTTTAATGTAGTCGTTATACCAAATACAGTTAAGTATTATTTTTGTTGAATGTTGTCAGAAATTATATGAGATTAAATCTATGGAACATAAATTAAAACGATTTCTTAATATGATGATTTTATTTGATTATAACATTAAACAATTGAAGGATAATACTTGCATGTTATACATGAATAAATTATCGATTAGCTACATCGCTTAAGTCTTGTTTATCGAAGTATAAGTTTATTCTGTCGAATACTGGTGGGTCGGTTACAGTTTTAGCTAATTGGACAAATCCGCTTTGTAGCACCGGGTTGATGAGCAGGAACCTCTCAAGTGGAAATGCTAGGACTAACTCCATGTATGCCATTAACGTGTTTTGGTAGCATGCTTTTTGAACCTCTGTATCCTGAAATCAAATAAAAGTTATATTTAGATTTAAGACACTGCACTTTTTAATAACACCATCAAAAATACTCAAAGAATACACCAAACATAAATATTCATGCTCACAAATGATTGCATTGGGCCGGGATCGGACCTGCGGCCACGGCTGAGACAGATTGTGTAAACTCATTGCCAAAAAAGTGTTTATAATTTATTTAATTCAAACGAATTTATTGAAGAATCGTTAACAAATAGACTAAATTTATCATGGTCAAACATCTGCGGCGTGCAACATGGAACATATAACTAAATGAAAAATATAATAGTTATTATGAGAAAGCTTTGTCTTTTTCGAATCATGATGAATTTGCAGGTAGACAGAAAATAGTATGTTCAATATTTCATTAACTTTCGATACATAAAGTTCATCTAAGTTTAATATCTACGACTCAATAAATAAAATTATTACCTTACTAATACTTAATGCTCTTTGCTGTTCAATTTCCGGAGGCACTGGTTGTGGAGGTATCAATGGCTCCACGGTTTTATTTGGTTCATAGCTTGGTCCATCACAAATTGTTATATTCACTTTCCTCGCTTTTATTGGACAACTTAAGGAAGTCGTCCTTTTCTTTTCATTTACAGGAATATGATCATCATCACTTTTGTTTTCAATTATATTTCTATGGCCATTTGTCAAATCTTCTTCATTATCTTGACAATCTAAGTCCGGACTTTTAGTGGAAACAGTTTCATTCTCTTCTTCAGATTTAGACTTTTTGAAGTCTGCAAATGTAAAGGGTTTGGTTTGGCTTTCCATGTCTTCTATATTTTCTTCATTTAAGTTTTCCTCTTCACTACCATTAGCTGTATCTGGCTCTACAGAAATTTCTGGAGGTTCTTGTGTATAGTAGTTATCATAATTATTTGACGAAGACTCAGATTCTACCGAGCTTATTGAAATTCTGTCTTTAATATCTTCAGTTTTATCAAAATTAGGTTCATTAGCTAAGTGTTTTATATATTTAGCCACTAATAATTCCCAAGTACTTTTCAAATCAAATATTTTTTTTATAAATCGATCATAATCCAAAGTCATATTAAGAGTAAGTGTATAATTTTCTAGGATCACTGATAAATCTGTCAAACGTAGTTTAAACTTTTGTACACCGGTGAAAAATATTTCTGTAAGTGCGATTATTTTGATAAGCCAAGAAGAAGTGGTCTGTTTATATAGATTTGCTGCATAATCTAAGTTTGAAACTTTCTGCACTAAAAATTTCAGCCCTGGTCGTGAGTCGAACTGTATTGACCGATGGAAAGACAAATCCAAACTTCGTAATAAGAGATCTGTGTTGCCATCGTTAATGAAAAATTTATGACTGCAAGGTGAAGACCCACTTTTGATTCCACTTTCCAGTAAAATACTGTTGATTCCTTGAAATACGTCAGACGACGCTTGAATAAGAACTGTAGCAATTATCTGGACTAGTATTTGGTGAGATAATAGCCCAACTACCAATCCTCTGTGTGGAATCCTTGCAGTGTATAGTTCAGGATTAGTCAAATTAGCCGACTCTGGAAGATATACCAAGAAAATATAGCTTCTATCATCAATTAAAGGCTGCGATGAATTCTTCTGCGTCATTTTCACTTGACTTTCCCGTTTTAAAAGCTCTGTCAAGAAAACTTGTTGAGCCATTGCGTGAAGTCGGACATTGTCATTTACGGAACAATCTCGTCTAGCTGCCACTTTGACGATTGCTAAATCTCCGTAAAAACTATTTGAGTTTTCCTGGAAGGCATACGTTAATTGTTTCAAGGGACTTAAACTAACATTACACGCTCTGTGGAGGCTTGTGCATAAAATTTCCCACTGATTATCAGTCAAAAGATGCCCTGAAGTTAATATAATATGGCGTATACAAGATGCTCCCAGCCGAGCAATAGGTTCTTGTGGAAGTGATATACATTCTACTAAAATAAGCATAATTTGTTTTATAGCAAAAGTTACTTCAACACTTTCAATTGGTTCTACATCCTCTACATCAGTCTTTCCATCAGTCGTCGTTCGTTCGATATTAATTTGTTGTAAGTGATGAATATACGTTACTACCATGTCCGTTGTCATGCCACAACACTGTTTGAAATTTGGTAAAACATTGTCCCAATGTGCGTTTAGAATTGCTATTTGTCGTAGCCAATTTTGGACCATGGGAAGGAGTAAATGATTAATACAATGTAATCCAAAATGAGTCCCTGGAACATCTATGATATTTCTCAATAATTTAAACAGCGTTTCCATAGCTGCTGGTTGATTCTTTTTTGAGCAAACCACAGTTGCAGAAATCAAACCGTCTATGAGCACGTACCAAACTTTCAGTATGTTACTTGGCTTATCTAGCTTCAAAAGACAATTGTTAGTGGTGCTCGATAAAGGTAAACTTGTTGACAGTTTCCTGTAAGAAATCAGCTCTTCCTCGCATCGTTCGTTTTTAACATACTTCGTTACATCTAAGGATGCACTTGGGATGATTGGGTCTACAACAGACAAAGGCATATCTCCTTTGATTCTATTTCCAGTATTAAATATAGGACATTTCGGCATATTATACATCATAGTAAGTATTTCAGCACAACTTTCTAGGTGATACAATGATTCTTTGCACATATCTATTATCACTTTTTCTGTTTTTTCTTCGCTTATCGGAATAAATTTACTATTTTTAGAAAATTTTAGACTAAGGCTTGGTTTGGGTTGCTGTGATGCAAGTACTTTTTTAGATTTTATCTCTTGAGCTTGCTGTTCATCGTAATGTAATCCTTTAATATGACTTAGAAGGCACAAAATACAGTCTAAGGCAGCGTTTGCAAAGACTAGAGTGTTGTCCGTACTAAGGAACACTTTGAAGATTTCCAAAATGGCGGAATATTGATTCGCGTTATTCGCTGCTCGCAGAGTGTTAAATAGGGGTCGCCATCCGGATCTAATTTCTAGTCTATTAGTCTCAACAAACTCACAGATGCAAGATATGATTTGTTCCTGGAATAGAAATAAGAAATGAGGTTAACTCTATAGTAAAAAATAAATAAAAGGACGTTACACTATTATTTTATCTCTGGCTGATAAACTTTCTTGGTAAGTAACTTTAAGAAACATAAGTTAAAAACTAAAGTAGCTTACTTGAATATCATCATCACACAGCTCCAAACAGAGGAGATTTTCAAACGGCTTCAGTAAAGCTTCGTTGAAATGGAAATGGGGAAGCTCCACTTGTTGATTTAGTAATGTCGTGGCGCAATCATGCAGACATTGAATAGCAAGACTAGAGATTTGGATATCTTTGTGGCATGCGGCCTGAAAAGAAACACGAAACATTTTAACAATCTAATGTCATTAATATCTGAAGAGGCCTATATTGTGACATAATTTTGTAAGACTATTCGGTTTGAGTTAATTATTAAAAATTAAAACGTTATATCATATTTTCAGTCACTGTCCATTGTATGTTTTATGTCGAGTTACAGAATTTATATTAATTTATTACAGGGTGACAAATTTTAGATACTAAAGGGAACACTCTGTACTCGATTCTGATCATTATTATGTAATAAAAGTAGGTACTTAATTTTTCACCAGAAATCCCTATGAATAAATTTATAGACCTTACCACACTGTTCCCACCACACGCACACTACCACCCGCTAAATATTTATTGCATTACGCTTATGTTACCATGTGTTGCGTAATGAATTCCTTAACTTTCAGTCAAGTTTACTCAGTGAATAATTAATATTTATTTTTTATTTTATTTTTTCTCTTCACGTATGATCTCAAACTATCACATCCTCGAATTTCGAAAGTGACCCACCAATCACCATGTGATGTGATGGCTCTATTTTTTTGGTTCGCTTGGTGGAGCGATCCTGTCAGGGTCCGACTAGCTAGCGCCCATCCACCATATAAAATCTGCCGCCAAATATCACCGCTGATGTGTTTCGGCGACGTTTTGTGAAGAGCCATTTCTGTCCTAAGCCATTTCATCTTCGACCTCATCTTCACTTACCAACAAGTGAGGTTGAGGTCAAATAAAGTCTTCGTCTATAGTTAATAAAATTTAAAATAATCGCACATATATTCATTATAATTATCAAATATACAAATATCTAGCGGCATTAGAACTCTGAACCTCTGGCATAGATTTTTTATGCAACTTATCCAGGTAATTAGCTAAGACAACAAAAAGTTAAGTACCTGCATGAAGTGCGGTCCAACGACAGTCCAAATAGCCATTCTGTGAGCCAACGGTCGAGCCGCTCTCAAGCAGCGTAACGCCACGTCTCCCGCGCGACACAACGCTCTCGAAGCTTCTCCCGTGGAGCTACCAGACTTGGCGCCTCTACGACGGAACCAGGTGGAGTTCACACTTGATACGTCGTGCTCCCAATTTGAGAAAAGCTATAAGGAAATTTGAAGGATTTGAACTAACGAAATCTTGAACAGTGATAACAATTTGTTTAGTTTTGTGTCTTTTGCTTGTGGATCCGTGTCCTAAAATTTTTTGCTCTTAAGCGCACTAGCTCCATCTGACAGTAAGTGGAATAAAGGCTCATAGGATTGAGGACAACAACAAAGGGAAGGATCTTTTAGGGCCACCTCGCGCAACAGCACTTTATCCAAAGCATTCCATCAAGTGCCAGTTTTGTAACTATGTACATATGTGTTATGACAAAGTTTTATAAAGACTTATTTTCTGTAGAGCTATCATTATCATCAAAACTCTTTGTAATGAGCCCACTGCTATACCATGTGCGAAATCAAAATTTACAATATGGTAAGATTAATGAATAATGAATAAATATCTATCTATTAAGTAGGTTAAATAAAGGATTACCATCAATACATACCAATCGATGTTGATGAGCCACTAGTCTTCTCAAGGCCGCCAAAAGAGTGGGAAGCGTAGTGGTGGCGGCCAGCCTATTGAACAATGTGTCACAAGCCGAAGACAAAGCACAACACACGCGAGTCGCACCTGATCCCGATATCACATTGCCACCCTGTGATAAAAAAATAAACATGTAAACAAAACGCTCCAAAAAAATTTAAAGGACGCTTGGTGATAGGCACACATACGTAAGTCCATCAATGCCTAGTTGCGGCTAAGGCTTGTATAGTACTTTTCTCAAATAATGCGCGGAAATGAAACTTAATAGTACAATAACTTAAAGTATTTAAAACCAATGACGAAGTTGACGAACAACTAATAACAATAGTTTTTTACGCGCCAAAGTATTTTTTTTCTGTGCAAAAAGAAAGCCAGTTCGAAATTTAAATTAAACCTTTCATAAGTTAATTCCTTGGTCGCCATGTTGCGGAGTAGAAGATCGTTCCATTTTTAAATTACACGACAAATATGATTTTACATAGTAATTTATTTGGCCGCTAAACACGACAGATATGGATTTTCATACAACTATTGCCGGCCGTTGCTCGACCAGTACAGCAAATTCCATTTATTTCGAATAGGGTTGTCAAAATAATGCTCAAATTTACAAGCATGTTTGAGAAAACATCCTTTATATTAAATCTGTTTCGGGTAGAGTTCCGTAAATATTTTATAAAATAAATAAATAAAACCCCCAGACAATCACACCAATCATATTTATGAAGGGCCAGTTCCTTTCTTGACCAGTGTGCTTTCATTATTCGTATTCATATTCGTTTCATTATTCGTTCACATAGTCACCATATAGCACGATAGGGAGTTGTTGAGGTCTAGTGTGAGTTGCGAAACAACTAATTAAAAAAAAAATATTTTACTTTTACTCTTTTTGCACAAGTAGCTTAAACAAAGTTTATCATAAAAGCTATAAGACGCCACTATTCTTATACATTGTTTAGGCACTTCACAATATAGATCATAAATTTAACATCACGTTCACAATAGAAATCATTTAGGTTCCTTTAGCTAAAGGAACTTTTATCCTCACCTCTTGACGACAAGTTTCCACAATCTTCGCCACCGACATATCATTGTTCAAATTATTTTCCATCACAGGCTGCAGGAAGTTAAACACGTCGACACAAGTTTCATCGTCTTGGCCATCTAACCCCAACTTGGCATCTGTTTGCAATATCGATATAGTTTTATTACGCCCAGTCTGCATTGTTACTATGGCACTAGCGTTGTTCCCTTGCTGGCCGAATAGGGAATGCTCGAAACTAGAGACATATTGACATGCTGTAAATATGTGTTCCCAGCATTCTGGGGCTTTTGATCCAAGCTCGAGGCCACCTGAAATAAAATATAAGGATACTGTAATTAAAGTTACTTGGTTCCCAAACGGGGCATACATAATTTGTTAAAGTGTCTTTATTTTATCAATTAAAACAATAAGTAATAGACGGTTAAAACGAAGGAAAATAAAAATCTAAAGTTAGAATTAAATAATCAACGAATGCAGAGCATTAAAAAACCGACTTCACGTCAAAACTTTTTTATAATGTCATCAACATAAGCATTCTCCGAAATCATACATATTTTTTCAAAAATTTCAAATTTTCAGTGAAATACTCAATCGATTTGGATAAAATTTACATGGGACCAACTATGAAATATTCTCTATCATATGAAATCTGATAATCGAAAATTCGATTATCAAATTTCAAAATCGACTCATAATTGTCCGAAATATCGTGTAACAAAGACACAAAAAAACATACAGACGAATTAAGAACCTCCTCCTTTTTTGGAAGTCTGTTAAAAATATGTTTTTTTTTTCAGTGATCAAAATATATTAATTTTGTAGTAAAGTAACTTTGGCGCCCAAACAGGGACTAACATAATTTATTAAATTATCGATAAAATTAAACAAATAGATAATAGCAACTCAAAGTTGTTGAAAAATAAATAATAGACTGTGATTTTTTCAATGACTTTAGATAGCACTAATAATAAAAGCAGTAACTTAAAATATATAAAATTTACATACCTGTGATTAATATATCTAGCGAAAGCGCGTGTGTAGAAAGTATTTTGCCATTTGGAGGTTGGGATATCGCCGAGTTTGCTAGCAACGCTAAAATGCTGCTACATCGATTTTGTAAGTTCAATGTATTGCTGATTCTAGCCGCCTATAAAAAAATATACTATGAAAATACTCGACATCATAGTATGGATATGCCATATTGACACTACGTAGTTTAGTTAAATACCTTGTGAAGTCCTTCCAAACATTGTATCGCCAAACCCTCCCATGCTATTCGTTTCCTTTTTCCGAAAGTTTTTATCTTCTTTGATATAATTCGCTGTAGGTTTTGCTTTTTATTACTGTACCCTATGAGCGGAACACTAAGAACCGTTACCATTGAATCCCAGATGCAGGTTAAAATTCTGTAAAAAAGCAGATTCCATCTTTAGTCATGCTGAGTAATTAAGAGGGATCCTAACCCATACATTTGGCACATCGACCGGTACCAACTGGTATTTAAGTGCCTTCATGGTTTAAAAATTCCCGTGTCTAACGTCAACAAAAAGTTTATGAAAAAAAGTGTAATTAAATTACCTTCTGGCCCAACGTAAGCTAGCTTGGTGCTGCGGCGATTCAATGCTGTTGTTGTACATCAATGAAACTTCTTTCAGTTTTTGCCAATCTGACATAACGGGACTTTGATCTAGGCCGCCCAAATCTGTAATAGAATAATTTAAATTTACTCTAAGCTTGCCCTAACAGAATCTACCTATCTGACGCTCTAACAAAATAAAATTAAAGATGTAAAATTTTCGGAAAAATACAAAGGCAAAGAGATATTTAAAATCATATCTATAGTATTGTTAACTATTTCAGCACTTCATTTCATTTTATTTTGAGGCCCATTTTATAGGCTTTTATAGGATCGCGCTACAATACACAAGTTTTTATCTCCGTTTAACATTCAATACGTATGAACGTCCCTACTATACTCGTACAACCACAAATAAGTTGAACGTTGAACTATTCGTAATATTGAATAGACTTTTGACAACGAAGTTAAAATTTTAGTGTAAATTAAAAACCTCGTAAAGTTATCAGGTCTAAAAAAACATAGATTACCTGATAACAAGTGCAGAAGTGGATGGTCACAATTGGGGACATGTCTCAACAGATCGTTGGACAGTACTTGCTGGTACAACTCTCGAATCCACGTCGCTGATAAGTATACTAGCACGCCGCTGCCCTGGACCTCATCTACGAACTCATCTTCTGTTAATACGACTGGAATTTTCTGTGAAGGAAAAACAATTTGGTTTTATTACCGACCTCTTATTGCTGCCATGATTGCACCACATCGAGAGAGTAATAAAAAATAACGGATATTTTTTTATAACAAAAACTGTATCCACCTCATGAAAGTGACATTCGGTATCATCATAAAATTAATATTAGATGCGACTCAAGGAGTATGCTGGAAAAGGCTTCTGTTTCTGTTGTTTTCCAAGATGACGACTTTATTGTTCGGGCCACAAGAACGCTTATACAACGTGAAATACTATAGTGCATAAGTACCCACCTAGGCGTTTATGAAGACCAGAGTTTAATACCGGTATGAATGAAAAAAGTTCTATTTTTATCTCGACTTAATGGCGCAATTAAATTTTATTCTTACGGTGATATCTCTACTCATGATATACATGTCCATTGCCAAATGTTTAATTTTATTGCAATAGAACAATCAAAGGCGTTTACTGGTTTATGGTAATCCTAGGCGTTGATATTATTTACATGTGGATGAAGAATCTATTACACATTAACTCCCAATTAATCTTTTGTATAGTGATGTCAATTTTAAACTAAATATGTTGTAAGCAGACATTTTAATTTTATACCTACCTACTTGAAAGGAAGTTAGTAAGAAGTATTCAAAGTTATTAAAAACTTTGGTAGGAAAGCGGTCACGATCATTTATTACCTAATAAAGAAATGACTCACCGTAGGATCATTATAGTAGTTGGTCTTCCTTTGTCTCAAGTTGAGAAGTAAAGCAGCATACGTGGCCAAGTACACCCCATCAGCGTTCATAATACAAGACGTGGCGGGAGGTTGCGCCGCGTTGTGTTGGCAGAACTTAGACGCGAACTCTTGCATTGATTCGTCCACCTGGAAATTTTCGAAATGAATTTTATATCTATACTAATATGATTAATCTCAATTTGAACGATTAACTTAATTTTTATATTGATTTTGTGACTTAACTTCCCTATTTAATTTTATAATTTGTGTAGGTACCTAATTTGTTAATCTTGTCATTTGCCTAAATTAAAATTAATTCTGTAATAATAAAATGAAATATATTTATACACATTTTAATATAACGTATAATTGTATAATTAGGGTGTTGTTTCCGTGAGTAAATTAAATCTTCATTTTAACAAATTTGTTATACCTATTTATTTTGTTTAATTGATCTGGTTTGTTTCTATCTTTAATATATTAAGTGCTTATGATAATTTCTAAACTATAATTTTTATTTTGTGTATGGGCTGTAATTGTCAGTTTTATTTATTTATTTTTTAATACAGTAGACTTATTTTGTTTGAATGCGCTTATCTATGGAACTGGCAGTGGGATTTGAAAAATTTTCGTGTACTTATGTGTAGGTATGTACCTACTCCAACTCATATTTTCTCAAGATATATTCTCTGGGTGAAATGAACAGAGGAGACCGCGCGAACGAGCAATGGTTCTAACTAGCATTTAGGGAACATAAATAATCTCTTAAACTCTTCATAACATGTTAAGTGTATATACTTACCTACAGGATTAACAGCGAATCTACGCTTGAATCATGATCAAAATGGGGTCATACGTATATTTTTATAAATATTATTATACTTTGAACTTACCTCGATACATGTCCTTAGATTCATAAGTTTTGGTAGTAGCGAAACCTGTAACGTTTTCACAAACTGCCTCGCGTTATGTCGCTCTAAATCTACATTACATTCTGTTATGGTGCATCTGAAACAAAAAAAACATAAGTAGGTACCTATTTTAAAATTTGCATACAAGTAAAAATGGCAAAAAAAATTATTAATTCTACAATCAATATTCTTAATTAAAGTGACGTCTGTCAATCGGCATGATTGCTGTTTTAAAAAAGCTCTTCGATAGTTTTAATGAAGTGTCTTTACGTTATCATTGATTTACCTTCCCAAATTTAATGTTTTAGGTATTGACTTCGTCTTCTCACTAGTGGAATCACTTTCAGTATCAACGTTTATGGTTGGGCGTCTCGTTCTAGCCGGCAGGAACACGTTATCTGCGTCACTGTCTGCTTCATTCTCACTTCCTGACGATGCATTCTCGGGTCCGGAAGTATCTACAAATATAACATGTTGATACAAACAAAGGTACAAAAAAAAACTATAGTGATAATAATAAATCATTTAATTCAGACCATGGTCCATAATTTGTTAGTAACAATTTAACTTAACCTATTATTAGTAAATACACATAAATTAAACACAATAAAATAAAAGAAATTAAAACGCGGTATGTAATTTCACCCAATGACATAACAACGGCGAGTCCCACCGGTCTACGAACACGCTCATGATTCTTTTGCTGGCACATTCTTTTGCTCCCAGTCCAGCATGGATTTATCTTTGTTAATTGAATAGAAAAGCAATCCATTAATTTAAATATGTAGGTACTGACCTGATGAATCATTTTCTTTTTCTTCATTACTCTGAAGAACTGCCACCATATCTCTGCAAATATTAATATTGTTTACTTAGTGGTTTATTTTTTATTATTCAGTAAACCCGCATTTAGTCCAAGCACATAAAAAAATACAATAGGTACCTATACAGGGTTGATTTGTAGTCACCGGCCAAATTTTTTTTAAACAATAAGTATCATTTATAGAAACGATTTTTGCAAAAGAAATTATTAATTTTACAAGGAAATTAATTTATCCGCTAACATATTAACCAAGGCATGGTCACTCTAAATTACTATTAAAATAAAGATGACTACGCGCTACTACACACATTTTGTAGTACTACGTCGTAGTATTATCAAGGAAATGCCGCGTCGTAGTAACTATGTTCATCAACAGCGACTATTTTTTTATAAGTTTGTGGTTCCAAATTTCTACTTTTTTGTACTGAGCGACGCTAAAATAAATATGCAGGTACGTTTATATCGTATCAAAGAAACTAACATTTAAAATTGCCTGGTGACGAAAAATCAACCCGGTATGTGCAAATCAATGGCTGTTATAGGCTGTATAATAAACAATTTGATTTAGAATGTATTTCGTTAATTTCCAGAAATTTTATTTTGTTTTACAATGATAGCTGAATGACAGTGGTAGCTTTTAGTGAAGTAAAATGAAAGATTTGCGCCTTATTTTTTTGGAGCGTTTGAGGTTTAACGCTTTTATACATAACGTCACACCTGTATCCCTTATGGGGTAGGCAGAACACCAGGGGTTACAAGACCATCTGATGTCACGTTTGACAAATTTGTAGGTATTATAAAGATGGAGAGAGACTATTGTAGTGACAGGGGGTCAGCCTATCGCCCACAAAAACGCCTTTAAAACCTCGGCCCCTTAACTGACTTTTACAGTATGCCCGGGAAGAGAGGCAGCTGGCACATTCTACGTTTTTCTTTCGCTCCCAGTCCAGCATAGAAGCACATATTAAGTAAGCAGACATTTTAATTTAGACCTACCTTCTTATTCTTATTTATTTATTTATTTACTATAACTTAATCGAAATCACATAATTCACCTGTATGGGCTGGGTAATCTCGCCAAAGTCTGATAAGTAAGAGGTCCCATGTAGTCAGCGTCTTGTAATTTCGGCCAATGCTCCAAAATGACAGTAGAAATGTCACCAGGAATATAATCGTAGAGACCCTGGCACAACTTCTCCAGAGCGTCTAGAAGTGACACGACGCATTCGACCGCGGCTGTCACTACGTCTTGGTTGGAACTTCTACCGCATTCTTCAATTCCATCCATGATACTGAAAAAGTTAGCATATTTGTTTGTTTATTGAAATAGACAACCTTATGGTTAGTTAGGTAGGTAGGTATATTAGGATACTACTATGATACCTACATAGGCAAAAAATTCAAGTTGCTTCAAATGACATAGAAAAGTTATATTGTTTTTGTACGGGACAGCCGTACATTTACGCTAAGTTTGCATTTTATGCATTTCTAGATTAGAGCACAACGTGTTTCTGCGACTATTTCTTGAGCTATTCATCATCTAGTATTTTAATTCTTTATATCCTTTTAATCTATTTCTAGGAAATTAATTATCTCAATGTAAACTTATTTGTGTTACTAAAAACGAAATATGTAAATGAATTTTTAGCAAAAATTATACGGAATGCGTTCGTCACATCCCACAAATAAACTTTGTTTACAGCTTCTATTTAAACAAATGTTGCTTGAGCTCTTCTGAAATGCACTAAGTGCCAACGCTGCGTTACGCGTTCGAACTCGCGTACCGTACGTCCGTATCTTCAAATAGGCACACCCATAGATTTATATAACACCTACTAGGAGAGATTCAAACATACAAACTTTCATAACATTGTCCGTACCGTACGCGCGTATCATACGCGGCGCTTGGCGCATTCCGAACGTCCGTATCGAAAGCGCGTATGGTACGGACGTTGCAGTTTTGAATGAAACGCGCATTCGAACGCGTGACGCAGCTTTGGCACTAAGTTATGTTTTCTCATAACCAAGCAATAGCATACAATACTTACAGTCTTATGATTGCCATGTCATCACTATGACGCTCGTACTGATCCGTTTTCTTCAACAATATAAGCTGGCACAGTCTTTTCGGGTTCTGTATCAATTCTCTGACACTACGCAGTGGCTCCACGCGGTGTGAAATAGGAGGGTAGAGTAGCATCCGGTGGTATAGAGCTTCTAGTACTGGTCTTAGGTTCGATGTTGACCCCACTAGGCGGACTAACTGGTTGGCTATGCTGGAAGAAACATATTGCAGTGACGGTTGATAAAATTTATAATGAGGTATTTTATTTTATTTGGGTGGCCAACAGTTCAAAAAGAAGTGAAATATCGACAATCTATCTGCTATTTCTGATTTCTAGGTATGATGTGTGATATTTATGTACTAAAAAACATTAAAATAAAATAACAAGGTACTTTTAATTATCAAAATAATTAAAAATATACATAACTATATTTAATGGTAACAGGATATTATTTAAAAAAAAGGTGTTTTATTCACTCCCTTGCACAATGTGAGAGAGAAATCATTTTTAATAATGTTTTAACTAAAATAAGTTTATGAATAAGAAGGCATGTCTTTATGAATGAGACGCTAAAACACAAGATACATAGGGTAGCTTACCTGTAGATTGCTTTAGCCTGCCTGCTGTTAAAACTAGGAGCACACACAAGCGCCCCCGAACCTCTTCCTGAATCGTCAACCA
This sequence comes from Stenoptilia bipunctidactyla, assembly GCA_944452665.1. Taxonomy (NCBI): domain Eukaryota; kingdom Metazoa; phylum Arthropoda; class Insecta; order Lepidoptera; family Pterophoridae; genus Stenoptilia; species Stenoptilia bipunctidactyla. The sequence goes on along the minus strand of OX101740.1, from coordinate 16,636,011 downwards.
AATGACCTTCATGCTCTCTGAAAACATAAAAAAGGTTATAAATGTGTGTTATATAATCTATTTGAAATAAATTAAATTAAATATTTCTGACACTCACACAACATTATCTAGCCCAAATTAAGTTTCTTAAAGAACTTGTGTTATGGATACTAGATAACTGATATACTTAAGAAATATATAAACATACATATTGAATAAATACATATTTTTTATTAAAATAAACTTAAATAAACATATAAACATTCATGACTTGACTGCTAATATCTGTGTTCATCACACAAATATCCGCCGCCACCGGGATTCGAACCCAGGACCTCTGGCATAGAAGGCAATTTATGTTACCGCTACACCAGCCGGTCGTCATTTTTCAAATGACTAGTAGTTTCTGCTACGAGTTCAAAATCATTGGAAAATAGAAAATGTAATTTTTTTTTAGGCATCTAGACTGAATAGGGGAACACCCGAAAAAGCGGCATTCTATCGATCTCTAGTTAGAGATCATTACTGCAGTGTGTTCCGTTAAGAGGAAGATAAGAAAGTATTAAAAAATTGCAATCAATTTTCTTTTTTACGAACTGTGTATTGCCTAAAAATTTATTTTATGCGCCTACACAAACTATATTACTTAATGTTGCAATCAATTTTCTTTTTTACGAACTGTGTATTGCCTAAAAATTTATTTTATGCGCCTACACAAACTATATTACTTAATGTTTGATAATATCTATAAACCTTCGATAGATACATACATACACACATAACTTCATGCCTGTGTCCCTTATGGGGTGGGTAGAACGTCAGAGATCATAAAACCATCTGATGTCACGTTTGACAAATTTGGAGGCATTATAATGATGGAGAGAGACTATTGCAGGGACAGGGGGTCAGCCTGTCGCTCACAAAAAAACCTCCCAAAACACCTCTGTCCCTTAACTGACTTTTACAGTATGCTCGGGAAGAGAAGCGGCTGGTACATTCTATGTTTTTCTATTTGTTTTTTTCATAACCAATTTCCGCAATAAGAATATGTATTAGCGAATGATAAATGAACTAAACTTACCTTGATTTTATATTTTTATCAACACGCGGAGTCCCAAGGAACGATATAAGGGAAGGACAGAACTTCTGCCATAAGAACGTTGTGAAGTGTGGATTTCCACTAACTCTCTCTGACAGACTGGACATCAGCGTTAGCAAGCAATCGAGGAAGAACAGAGCTTGAGGATTTTGTTTTGGCACTCTGAAAAAAATATATAAGTAAAAATAAGTGGCAATTTTGTGGATAATGAAGCGCGTGGGACAAGCAATGCAAATGCGAGTATTGATTCTCATTTAATAATAATTCGTCTTTGTCTTCGTGATCCTCTTTGTATCTTGCAATATTAAATTATAACTATTTAGACACAGTCTTTATTTAAAAAACTTATGTGAGTATTTCCAGTCTTTCTGACAAATCGAACATTTACACCCAAACAAAAAAGAATAAGCAGGCGGTAAGCAAATATTTTGACGTAAATATGCGTAAAAAGAGAGACACAATATCGATGTGGACTCTCTGATTAGTTGAATGATACCCTAACGCTAAGAATATTATTTCTACGTATTTGCTTAACTTTTTTCTTTCTTATCTACTTACAACTCTTTCTGATAAATCGAACATTCACGACCAAACAAAAGAGAATAAGCAGGCGGTAAGCAAATATTTGGACGAAAATATGCGTAAAAGGGGAGACACAATATCGATGTGGACTCTCTGATTAGTTGAATGATACCCTAACGCTAAGAATATTATTTCTACGTATTTGCTTTACTTTTTTCTTTCTTATCTACTTACAACTGTGTTTCTGACAGTCTTCCACACAAATACTGTATGACGGGGATAACCTCGCTGTAGCATCCGACGGCTACCATGTGATTCTTTCCCAACGGAGAACCCTCCGATAAGAGCTCTTGACATTCTTCATCTGGAATATAACAAAACACTGTGTAATAATATAAGTAATGTATTGTCATCCAGAGGAGAGCTCATAGCCCTGCAGTGTCATTACACGGAGTTTTGATGATGATTGTTTATGTAATGACTAAGGGTTACGTTACGTGAAGTTACCATCGCTTACTAAATAATAATATTAATAATAAATAATAAATAATTCTGACACTCACACAGCATTATCTAGCCCAAATTAAGTTTCTTAAAGAACTTGTGTTATGGATACTAGATAATTGATATACTTAAGAAATATATAAACATACGTATTGAATAAATACATATTTTTTATTGGAATAAACTTAAATAAACATATAAACATCCATGACTTGGCGGCTAATATCTGTGTTCATCACACCTTCGATTCGAACCCAGGACCTTTGGTATAGAAGGCAATGTATATTACCACTACACCAGCCGGTCGTCTAAACTGACGAAATACATTAAAGCCAATGTACAAGAAGGTATATATTTCCTATCTTATCATTACCATGCTTAGAGGAGCACGTTAAGCAATCGGTTCCAGGTGCTATTTAGGTACTTGTCGTTAGGGTTTTTCCGAAGTCAATTTGGGCCTGCACTGGGCCAGATAGGTTGTTCATTGTCTAAACCGTGCCTTAATTATGCCCTGTAGGTTCGGCTTAGAATACCCATACCATCCCTGGATGGCATTTCGCAAGCGAGCGAACCCGGCTTGGTGATAGGATCCCGTCACGATCCGACTGGCTAGCGACCACCCTTCATATAAAATCTGCCGCCAAATATTACCACTGGGAGTGATCTGTCCCGGGAATATTTTATGAAGAATCAGTTCGTTCTGAAGCCCATCTTTACTTACCATCAGGTTAGATTGAGGTGAAACGTGGGCTTAGTCTACTATACTAAAAAAATCTCCTCGTCAACCAGGGGAACGCCTCATGGGCCCTACAGTGGGCTCATTACAGAGTTACCACAAACAATGCTCAATAGTAATACCCACCCAACTGCGCACAATAAGCCGTCAACGCCTGCGCAGCGGCCGCCCGCGCCGCCGCAGCCACGTGCGGCGCCGCGCCCGCCGCCTCCCCGCACCGCGCGCACGTCCACACGCACAGCCGCCCGTTCAGAGTGCGCCGCGGGGATAGTGCGAGCGAGAGGTACATGCGGAATATATGCACCTGGGTAAACAAAATGAGATAGTATGAGCCTAAAGGGGATTATGGGACGGTGAATAGCTGTTGCTGAAATATTCAGGAAAATCATTTCATTCCTAAAGTCAAGTTCTCTGCGTTCAGCCCTAGCAATACTGATATTTCGTTAAATTAAAATCTATACATATAATAAAATGGTAGGAAAGTCAAAACTGTACATTGAATATTTTTTTAAAAGAATACTTGGGGTATGATCTACAATCGAAACAGAAACAAAAAATATAGTTTTTAGAATTTTTGTCTGTTTGTCTGTTTGTCTGGTTGTCTTTCCGGGATAAACTCAAAAAGTACTGCATGGATTTACTTCAAATTTGGCATGAAGATAGTTAAGAAGTCGGGTCAACATATAGGCTACATATTATCACGCTAGCAGTGTTATAATCGTAGGTGCGTTTGGTGCTGCATAGCGTTCACGCAGACGACGTCGCGGGCAGCAGCTAGTAAAAAAATAAACATACTTTTTCTTTGTTCAAAGATTAGATGAAGTATTTTTAATATCTAAATGTGTATGTCCAATATTAATAAAATTGAAACATGTGATCTGTAAGGTACCTCTATAGTTATTTTTCGTGCAATTGTAAAGTTGTCTGGAAGAAATCGCTTTACGACGCCAAATCTAAACAGTCTGTCAATCAGTCTAAACTTTTCTGTCCTTTTATTGTTGTGTGCAACAAAATGAAAAAATGAATACTTACTATTTTTGAAGTAAGGCGAAGATTTATTCACAAATTAGAATAAAAAACCATTTAATGTTTTAGATAGACTAATTAGATTTTCGTGGACATGTTTATAGTAAGTTAGTATATTTCCAAGCACAGTTTTAGTTGAAAAGTACGCTATAATACGCTAGGAGCGTTGAAGATCGATGCTAGATGTGACAACTATAACCTAAGACAACATAACGAAACATAATGAAAAAATTAACCTTGAGGTACCTACGCCTGATTATAAAATTGCCAATATTATTAATTACGACGAATGCCAGATTCTATTATATTTTTGTAATAGCTGTTTAAAGTTATCAATAAATTATTAGACATTGTACCTGTATATCAGGAGAATGATACATGACAGACGCCGTTGTACAGAGCAACTGTGACGGCATCCACAGGGAGTCGTCTTCTGGCTCGATACCGCGGTGGAATCTATCATCTCGAAGAATTTTCTGGAAAATAAAACGTAATTTTATAATGCTCATTAATAATGTATTTTGTCCAGGCAGTTTTTTTTACAATCCAATTACAATGAATTTTACAGTCAAAGTCAAAATATTATTTATTTTGTAGGTCACACTGTTTAAGAATTAAAATGAAACTACCATCACCTCAGAAAGTTCATCTGTTGAGAAGAATTTGCAATGAATTCAATAAAATCTGCCATCAATCACCGCTCCAATAATCTAATATATAAAATTCTCGTGTCACAGTTTTCGTTGCCATAATCCTCCGAAACGGCTTGACCGATTTTGATGAAATTTTTTGTGCTTATCCGGTATCTATGAGAATCGGCCAACATCTATTTTTTTTTAATTTATATGGCAAAACAACGTTTGCCGGGTCAGCTAGTAAATAAATAAATTTTAATATATGTAACAAAAAAACTTAAATGCTGGACTGGGAGCAAAAGAAAAACATTGAATGTGCCAGCTGCTTCTCTTCCCGGGCAATTTGTAAAAGTCAGTTAAGGGACGGAGGTTTTATTGGCGTTTTTGCGGGCCATATTGCCCATGTCACTGCAATAGCCTCTCTCCATCATAATAATACCTCCAAATTTGTCAAACGTGACATCAGATAGTTTTATAGCCTCTGGTGTTCTGCCTACCCCATTAGAGATACAGGCGTGATGTTATGTAAGTATGTATGTGATTAAAAGTAATGTGTTAAAAATAAAGTAGGTACTTAATGTGTTCCGGCAATATTACGACCTACTTATCGATAACAAACTTTCATGGAAAGCGCAGGTAGATGAAGTGAGCCGCAAAATGTTTGCTGCCACAAACTCTTTGAAGCGTTTGCGCAATATTCTACCAATCCCCACTAAAATTTCCATTGCACAATCCCTTTTCCTTCCAATACTAGACTACGGTTCTGCCTGCTATCTGGACATCTCCGAAGAACAAACTAATAAACTTGAGCGCCTTCAAAACTTATGCATAATATTCATATTTGGATTACGTAAATATGATCATATTTCAGAATATCGCACTAAGCTCAAGTGGCTTCCGATTCGCTTTCGTCTGAATACTCGAATTCTATGTCTGCTGTACTTAATGCTTTCAACACCCCTGCGTAAAACTGACTTTTACGGGAAATCTTTCACAGTCCATGCTGTGTCACTGTGGAACAATTTGCCACTGGAGATTAAGTCTGCCAAATCAATTGACACATTTAAAAGACTGGTCAAACAGTACTTCCTTTCTAAAGACACGACATTACAGTACAATGTATTTAATTTATTTATATATATTATGCATTTTAGTTAGTGGATATATGTATATATTTTATATTTGTGTATTATTCGTATGTAAGTTTATGAAATAACTATATTATAACTAAAGTTAAATTTTAGTATATGTACGCCTAGGCACCCTATAAATTAGTCTCCAATTCTCACCCAAAGGTCCAACATGTCCAAACATTATCATCACAACTCCGTGTAATGAGCCCACTGCAGGGCTATGAGTCTCTCCTCTGGGTGACGAGGAGGTTTAGGCCGTAATCCACCAAGCTGCCCCGTGCTGGTTGGTGGATGTCAGATATTTCCGGGTGCCGAAATGGCTTCTGACAAACCCTAACGACTACTGTATACAAGTATATATACAGCACACGGAACCGACTGCTTAACGTGCCCTCCGAAGTACGGAAGTCGTCGTGGAAATGAATGGTCGGCGGTCACCCATCCTAATACCGGCCGCACCGAGCGCGCTTAACCTGCAAAATCATTTGATATGCACAGTAACCACGGCGCCGCCACGACGACTTCTAATATATTATTAGTTATAAGACCACTTTTTGTACCATGTTTCTGTTTTTGTTTTACTTTGTATTTTTTTTCTGTGGTATACAATAAAGAATAAATAAATATTTTAGGAAGAGCCAGTTGCTTCCTTGACCAGTGTACTGTGATTTTCGGAATCATCCTCTCTTTCCAGATTGAATTAATTACTTATCTCTTTCGCGTTAAGTAAAAAAAGAAGTCAAAGGAAATGTCCCCTGAATGGCATGATTGACGCTTTGGTCGTTTGCCTTTAAAAGCAATCTGTAGAGGCAGGAGGCACACTCGCTTCAACACGTGAGAGGCATTGTTTACAAATTGAAATGAATCTACGACTGACTCAGATTCGATCTCTTGAAAAGTGGTAAGAAATATAATAATAATAATAAATCGTTTTATTTCAGACCAAGTCCATATGATATTTTTAGTAGCACTACTTAAAACTAACAACAAAGTAAGAAACACAGTGACATATAGCAGGTTAACAAGTTACGTGCATCGGAGAGCACGCTAAGCAGTGCGATCACAGAACTTTATTGAATCGTATATTAACGAATGTTTACGAATGCTCGTATAGTATGGAGTCGGTTGCAAGTTTTGAGTAACATTGTAATTTTTTATTTTACAGATATTTATGAGTACAACATGTTTACAAACATTCAAAATTAACAAGGCACACATTTATTTAAACTGGCCGTGCGGCAATGGATAGATTTCAATTTTTTCTTAAAAACCGTCTCCATACTATACGAACATTCGTTAACAAACGATTCGATAAAGTTCTGTGATCGCACTGTCGTTCCCGGCGCGACGGCGGCTGTTTTATTGCATACTTATTAAACGTAAGAGTTTGTCAGAAACCATTTTGGCGACTTGAAAATTCGGACATCCACCAACCAGCACTGGGCCTGCTTGGTGGTAATACCTTCACGTCACCCCGGGGTAAACTCATTGTAATCAATACGCACAATCCTTGTTTGCTAGCCCTGACACAAAAAATTAAAAACAAGTGAACTCACATGACACCCCTGGATGGCATGGTTGACGAGCTTTGGTCTTTTACTTTCGAGAGCAATCTGCAGAGGGAGGAGACAGACTCGCCGCAACTCATGAGAAGGCCGGCGATTGTTGTTGTCTTGAATGCAGAGCGCCTCTGAAAAACAGCATGTAAATAGTAATATAGTTACTGTATAAAACTATATTTCAGTATTAAAATGCACCTATATACAGGTCTATCTTTTTGGTATCTGTAGGTAATTACAAATTACTAAATTAAAAACTAGCTGTTATAACCAGCTTCGGTCGGTTGCAGTTTATGCCGTCTTTACACTTTACAATTTTATGAAATCAATATTTTCACTGACTTCGTTCACAGAAACAGTAATAACTCGGTGACCAAACATTCATCCCATATTCGAGCTCTTGGGGCTTTTATTTATATAAAAAAAAATTAAAGCTGGTAGCTAGGTCTGTGCTTAAATTCCTTAATCCATAATTCTCATACAAATTATCAGCCCCTTCACGACTTTGGTGCTTAATTTTTGAAAAAAAAAGTAGAATTATTAAATACCCGATGGGTATTTTAATTAGGTATTAGGTATTTTAATTCAAATTCTGTGGCCTAGCCCTAGAAAGAATGTACTTACTTAAAATTTAGTTTATTAAAAAGATAAACGAAAATATTGTGTCAGGTAAGATGTTTTTTAGATTTTCACGTTATAGCAGATTGATGGATTGAATGGTGGATAAAATAATTTTTCTAACATTTCTACAGGATCGGGAAATTATCGGTCAATCTAATAATGATCTATCCTTCATCATTAGGGTATAATAGCGTTGCCATAACAACCAATAACCAGATTGTTCATAGTAGGTACTACGAGTATGTAGAGAGAGACCTATGACGACCACGACTATAGGATTTAGGGTAAAAAGGGGTAATAACGATCACGAGGTAAATACACACAGAGGCACATGAAGCGCTAGCCATACCTAGCAAGCCGGCGGCGTCGACTGCCACTGAGTTTCCATCGCGCATCGAGGAAGAGCGCACGTAATTTTGTTTTTCGCCAAATCGTTATAATTTTTCGATCTTAGTAATAAGAGATGAGTTAATATTTTCACTGTATTTTTATGATTGGCTAATTAAAATGTGTAGCTTGCATATTCATTATCATGACAGAATATAGTTATTAAGAAAAAAAAAACAATGCGATTTTTTGTAAAAACTATATTATTGAGAAAAATACGATGTTGGGTTATTCCGGTCAATACTAACCCCGAATCGGCTTCCTTTTTCAGATTTTTGCATTGTTTTTTCAAAAATTATATAGGTGCAAGTCTCCAAAAAATATTCCATAAGGAACAGAACATCTATGGCTTCTATGCTGGACTGGGAGCGAAAGAAAAACATAGAATGTGCCAGCTGCTTCTCTTCCCGGGCATACTGTAAAAGTCAGTAAAGGGACCGAGGTGTTACGGGAGGCTTTTTTGTGGGCGATAGGCTGACTCCCTGTCACTGCAATAGTCTCTCTCCACTATTATAATGCCTCCAAATTTGTCAAACGTGACACCAGATGTTTTTATTACCTCTGGTGTTCTGCCTACCCCATACGGGATACAGGCGTGAAGTTGTGTATGTGTATGTGTATGAACAGAACAAAATAAAGAAGTTAAAAAAGAAGAATCCCTATAGGAGGCCTTTTTCTAGCATTGGGAGAGGCCTATGTCTAGCAGTGGGCCTCATATTAGGCTAGACCGGTATTATCCGAAGCCAAACCGGAATTACCCATCGTTGGCGTGAAATACCGGTCAAAGAGAGATTTTTTTTTTTTTTGTACCAAAAATAATCAAACTAGTGATGTAAAGAAATTTACCATTTGAAAAGAATTATTTAAGTTTGTGTTTCAAATTATTTTGGTGATTAAAAGTTGATTACTATTGGATGTATAAGTGAAGTGACTGGTATTACCCTGTTCTCCCCTTTGAAATGATTATGAATTATGATTATGAAAAGTACTTTAGGTAATTTACATTTTCCATGCTGGACTGGGAGCGAAAGAAAAACATAGAATGTGCCAGCTGCTTCTCTTCTCGGGCAAACTGTAAAAGTCAGTTAAGGGACGGAGGTTTTATTGGCGTTTTTGCGGGCGACAGGCTGACCCCCTGTCACTGCTATGAGAGAGACTATAGTTTCTCTCCATCATAATAATACATCCAAATTTATCAAACGTGACATCAGATGGTTTTTATAGCCTCTGGTGTTCTGCCTACCCCATTAGGGATACAGGCGTGAAGTTATGTATGTATGTATGTACTTTAGGTGTCGGCTTGATCAGTAACTACTAAGACGCGAGTTAGCGAATGCCGCACATTAGTAAGAAAATACACCGAAACGACGACTTAAAATTTTAAATATTTAAATATAAAATGATAATATTATTATACGCGATAAATCCGGTTTGAAAATTGTTTTATTTAAGATTACGAATTATAAAAACAAAAAAATTGACGCCGCCGCCGACGAAAGTTCCAGTAGCCGCCAAATAATATTGGGCCCGCTTGATGGCTAATTGCTCAAACCTCCTTTGCTTCCAGGACAAATTCCAACCGCCTAATTGGCTTATAGAAAATAATGGATAGTCCCATAACCCCTGCATGACCGTGTAAGAGGTGACTAAATCCCGTGATTTCTGGTGGTAATCTAAGTTACCCCTGCTGCTGCATTGCTGCTTCACAATATTCTGTCAAATATCATAGCTCCAGCAATGCTGTGTAAAGATAAGACTAGGGTGGGTTGAAAAGTTCACGACCTAACATATCGTTGTCATATTATTATAAAACTCATAAATGAAACCTAGATTCTTTGTCAGTCTCTTTGCATTTTTTCTCTGAGATATGCGTAATTATTTATTTTATTGAACACTAAGTGAGATAGGAACATCTAAAAGTCGTATACAACAATAAAAAAGTGCACTGCCTAATTTAAACGTGGACGCGAGACCATCGCAGATGACCCCCGCTCTGGACGGCCTTCTACAGCTACGACTTCGGAAAACATCGAAAAAATATGTTAGCTGAAACTTTAGGAATTTTACATGAACGTACACAAAACATAATCTTTAACGAATTAGGGTTTCACAAGGTATGCAAGATGGGTTCCGCAGCTCCTGTCAGTTGAACAGAAAATTCAGATCAGCTGATCCAAACGAAGTTTCGGAAAGGTTTCTTATTGTGGACGAAACAATGGTTAATCACCATACTCCTGATCATATGCAAACAATGGAAGAGACCCGGATATTCGACCCCTAAGAAAGTCAAGGTGTGCTTGTCAGTAAACAAGGTAATGGCATCGGGTTTCTAGGATTCTAAGGGTGTTATCTTGATTGATTACTTGGAAAGAGATCAAACTATGAATTATGCACACTTTTACGTCATTTACGCGTAGAAATAAAGTCTAAAAACCAGTATTGTTGACCAAGAAAGTTTTGTTTGTTCACACATCTGCGGAATCGATGGCTCAAATAGCGAATTGTGGTTTCGAATTGCGTCCTCAACCCCCATATTCTCCAGATTTGACACCTTCTGACTTCCACTAAATTCCAGACCTAAAAAACACATAGGTGGAATAAATAAAATCCACCAATGAGGAGGTCACAGTGGCACTAGATGCCTATGTTAAACCTTGACAAGACCTTCTATTTCAATGGGATCAAGGCTTTGGAGGACCGGTGATGGACTAAGTGCTGCGACCTCGGAGATATAAAAAATAAATATAGAAATTGCTTTATTCCTGTGTATTCTTATTTGGGTCACGAACATTTCAATCCACTCTCGTTTTATAATATGAAGAGCCACTCTTTGGACAGACAATGCCAAACTGAAACATTTATATGGAAGATAGTAGTTATTTTATCATAAGTTTGCAATTTCTCTTTGATAATTTGCTCTGTAGTTGAGGCAGATAAGTAATGTAGGACTTACAACTAACCTACTTTATAAAAATAATCTATTGACACCAGCATAGTCTGTTTTCCTAAAATAGAGTTATCTACAACTAAATATCCTCTTCCCTTATCATAATTCATAGTATTTTTATCATAATAACATAGTTTTAAACTTACCCAATGCATCTTGAGAAGCTTTACGCAAATTCGTCAGCTTTGGTCCAGTCGCATCTTTAAAAATTGTCTGCAATAGTTCCTCCATTGCTCAAACTTATCTTACACTTTGCACATAGGACTTATGATACATTTTACTTTGCACTTATGACTTCCAATTTACATACACTGAACACGTAATAGCTTAACATATAATCTGACTGCTTTTGTTTTTTTTTACGCGAGTATTTTCTTCAAAACTGCGTATTTTTAGGTTTGTACGTGGGCGGTGGAGCTTGCGAGCCTTATCACTGAAGTTCCATACTCGGTGAGCAGTGTGTAGACAACTGAGCATGCTCCATGCGGAAATCAATATTGATGGTGCGGCGAACTGTGTTTACGGTCACAGTTTATGTTTGAGATGCAACAAGTGACGTGAGTTTTGTTGTAGATACTTATATAGGTACGGAATATGCTTTTAGGGACGATTTCTTTAATAATGTTTTCAAGTTTTTGCGTTTATAATGCTCAATTATTCTTAAATAACCGAAAAAATGTGATAAATAAAAATTACCCGGCCAGGACTCGAACCTGGGACCCTTCGTTTGCCGGACGAGTGCTCTTCCACTGAGCTACCGGGGCCTGGCGGTACGCCTCGAAATTACTTACCACAAACGAGGGGTCCCAGGTTCGAGTCCTGGCCGGGTAATTTTTATTTATCACATTTTTTCGGTTATTTACGATTTCTTTAATTCATTAGTAGGTGCTTAATTTGAATCCCACAAATATTATAAGTTTAATAAATCTGTGGCATCTTACATTCTAAACGGATGAACCGATTTGAGTAGGTAGGTACTTATTGTTTATAATCAACGAATGCAGAGCATTAAAAAACCCACTTCAAGTCAACACTTCGGCCGACTAATAATGTCATCCACGTAAACTTTCTCCGAAATCATACATATTGTTTCAAAAATTTAAAATTTTCAATGAAGTACCCAACCGATTTCAATGAAATTTATATGGGACCAACTATGAAGTATCCTCTATCATATGAATTAAGAATTTTTAAAATCGATTCATAATTGTCTGAAATATCGTGTAACAAAGACACAAAAAAAACATACAGACGAATTGGGAACCTCCTCCTTTATAGGAAGTCGGTTGAAAATAGCTTAATAAATCGAATTTATAGCCGGCTGATTATTTATTCAGTGTAAATTAATGCACTGGAGTTCAAACCTTTTCTTTACATTTTTGCCGCGTCTCCAATGTTATTGTCTCGATTTCAGTTCTTCTATTTGCGGCTGATTTTTTTTATAAGTAGTACGCTGATATCTAGTATTTTAGAGATAATATTACATAAGGTTATTAATTGTTTCAATTTCATGTGATTAGGTACCTACTAAAAATGACTAGGCCCTTTTTCAAAATGTCGCCAATTTGATCGGCATACGTTCGCCTAGGCCGGCCCCTTCCAACAACACCATCCATTCTTGTTCTGTACACCTCTTTCGTAAATCTACTTTCACTCATCCTTTCCAAATGCCCAAACCACCGTAGCATACTCTTTTCAATCTTAGCCGCTACATCCTCTTTCAATCCGCATCTCTTTCTTATGTCACTGTTGCGCACCCTCTCACTCAATTTCACTCCACACATGCTTCTCAACGCTCTCATCTCCACAGCATTAATCCTGCTTTCATGTCTCTTCTGCCACACCCAAGATTCACTACCATACCTACATAAGTATAGTAGTGAATTTTTTTTTTGAAAAAGGGCCTACTCAAAATTACCCGTAACCGGCGATCATGTATGAAAAGGTTGATGAACGTGGAAGAAGCGAAAGAGGTATGTCTGGATCGCAGCAATTGGTGTTCCCTTGTCTCTGCCTACCCCAAAGGGGACAGGCTTGAGGTTATATGTAGATACTAAAAATCTTGAAAAAGTAGCTATAAATTACATAAAAGCCGGTCTAATGCGAGTGGGACTAGAGCAGTGTTCCTTAGGTAAATTTATCAATTCTCTGATTTGTTCTTTTATGTTCACTCTACTCACTTCTTGCCAAATTCATGTTTCTAGGTCAACAGCAAGTATCATAAGTTTAAATTAGCTTTCCTGCGTCAAAACATGCGGAATAACTGAGAATAAACAACTGTATCTTTGATTACGTTGACTTGAGTTCAACGCAACAATATTTAGTTACCGGATTAGTACCAAACGGAGACAGGCGCGAAGTTGCCTTGGACGGCATTCTTATTATTTTAACCGCGTTTACAACCACGTGTTATGTCCCGACTTATTTGGTAAACTGAAAGATTACTTAGACCTTTCCAGTCAAAGAATGTATAGGCAATTAGTAGGTAATTTGATTTTGAAGATCACACACTAAAATCTCTGCTTTGAGTATACGTAGTTAAGTACCCAGTATAGGTACCTGTATATCTACCATAAACAACTACCTGTTTGAAAAGTTCTATTTTCAAACTGGCTCGTTTAGGAATCGAATAACGTTACGCGTAGGTAGGTACGCTACGATAACCGTCAAACAAGTTCAAGCCAAAGATGCAGCACATAAAAACCATACCTAGCCCAAGATATTATTATAAATCACTATGTAAGACGACCACTATGGCGTTGGGGTAAACCTATCTGCCTCAGATGCCAGTGGTTGCGGGTTCGATACCCGCACGGAACCAGAAAACAAAAAAAAAACCGTGTCTGGGTGTTAATCTATTTATGTATTTATATTCTAGGTTCCCCCTAGTTCGCTATATGGTATCCCATAACACAAGCTATGCTTACTTTGGGGCCATGTAGTTGGTGTGATTGTCTGGGGATTTTATTTATTTATAATCTTGTATAAAGCCTTGTATAATTGGCAGTTCGCTTTAGCGAATGGGTTTGTTATTGCATAGTGATAGTCATCTAAGTAGATGGACTCTACATCTCATCTCAACCTATTATGGTTTGTAATGCATAAGTAGATTCTTAAGACACTATCACTGTGACGGCCACAGGGACTTTATATTTCTTATATTTATATTTTAAACTCTGTCTTTTACAGACTTGATATTGATTTCTCATCTAAAATCGGCCAATTCAAAAAGTCACTAAATTCTTGTATAAAATTTTAAAATTTTAAGTAAGTAAATGTAAATTAATCTTAATAGTGTAACTTGTAAAGTATTGTAAAATTTTGTAAATTGTATAATATTGTAACGTAAAATAACCTAGATTGTAATTAAAATTAATTAAAAGAGCTTTGTTTTTATGGTACCTATCTAAATATAATAACTGTAATATCTTTAAATTATGTAAAAAAATGAGTTTTGTTTATATACGAACTATTATTTTAACTGAGATTGTTGTGCTCACCTTTAATTTAAAATCATTTTAATAAGTGTTTAATTGTGCAATTTTATTGAAAATGTTTGTAAGATGTATTTTAGTTGGTAAGCCATAAATAAATAAATAAACAAATGATAAAAAGTAGGACTGCTTAGTTTGATTGTACAATCAGTATCAAAAGTTAATAAACACATTGAAATTTTCAAAGTATAGTTTTAATAATAAAACATAGAAGGTAGTCAATATTAATCTTTAATTAGGCACAATATGGTGAATAGTGACTTTGAAAAATTTAATGTGTTCATTTTTTTATGCTGACCGTACCAAAATAAGCACACTTCAACATGAATCAAGTTGTATGAATAACATTTCAAAGATTATGTGTTCAGATAAGCTGGTGTATTTCCTCCTTAAAGCTACAAAAGACTTATTAAATTTAAATTAAATCAACAACTTATACTGATATTTTATATACTTAAAATTCAGTAAGTAGTGGTCTTTATTTTTAAATATTAACATTCAACCTACAGTTCGTTTTAAACAGCGATGGGCTTTCGATTCCCTCCAACTTTCTCAAATTAAATTGAAGCCTAATCAAAAATATCCAATTAATAATATAAATGCGACGACCACTTTGGCGT
This sequence comes from Stenoptilia bipunctidactyla, assembly GCA_944452665.1. NCBI lineage: Eukaryota > Metazoa > Arthropoda > Insecta > Lepidoptera > Pterophoridae > Stenoptilia > Stenoptilia bipunctidactyla. The sequence goes on along the minus strand of OX101740.1, from coordinate 16,620,749 downwards.
TGGGGTAAACCTATCTGCCTCAGACGCCAGTGGTTGCGGGTTCGATCCCCGCACAGAACAAAAAAAAAAATGTTCCGTGTCTGGGTGTTTATCTATTTATGTATTTTATATTCTAGGTTCCCCCCTAGTTCGTTACATGGTATCCCATAACACAAGCTATGCTTACTTTGGGGCCATGTGGTTGGTGTGATTGTCTGGGGATTTTATTTATTATTTATATAATGCGGAAGATTGTACGTTTGGATCGCTGGATGTAGTTGTCACTCTTTCTACTCTACTCTACTCTATACTCTACCTACGTTTGTTAGGTACTCTTTCACACAAAAACTACAAAATGGATTTTTATGAAACTTTACAATAATATAGCTTATACACCAGAATAACACCAATGCTATAGTTTATATTTTTTACGACCACTTTGGCGATGGGGTAACAGTACTGTCTGCCTCAGACGCCAGTGGTCGCGGGTTCGATTCCCGCACGGAACAAGAAAAATAAAATGTGCTCAGGTCTGGGCGTTTATGTGTATGTAGGTTTTTATATTCTAGATTCTATCTAGACGGTATCCCATATCACAAGCTCTACTTAGTTTGGGGCCAAGTAGTTGGTGTGATTGTATGGGGATTTTATATTTATTATTATACTAGCTGCTGCCCGCGACGTCGTCTGCGTGAACGCTATGCAGCACCAAAAGGACCTACGATTATAACACTGCTAGCGTGATAATATGTAGCCTATATGTTGACCCGACTTCTTAACTATCTTCATGCCAAATTTGAAGTAAATCCATGCAGTACTTTTTGAGTTTATCCCGGAAAGACAAACAGACAAACAGACAAACAGACAAAAATTCTAAAAACTATATTTTTTGTTTCTGTTTCGATTGTAGATCATACCCCAAGTATTCTTTTAAAAAAATATTCAATGTACAGTTTTGACTTTCCTACCATTTTATTATATGTATAGATCTTCAAATGAAACCACACATATTATATCGATCGAACTTCAATTCAAGAAGTTTGTTTGACCATCAAAGATATTGTGTGAAGTGTGAAATATATCAAAGGAAGGAAGTCACACAATGCTGAGTGCGCCCCCCGAACGCGAGGTGATGCATTGTCTCATATGTTTTTAATTAGGCAATATCTATTATAGCATGATCATCATCAAATACTTAATTTCAATATGCATCAATATCCTTCCCTCCAGTTCCCCAACCTACCTGTATGAAAGTCCTACCAGGCCTGGCTCACTCCGCGCGGTACATCCGTTATTTACCTACAGCGAAGCGCTCCGCCGGCGCTACTCGAATGGGTCGTGTATCACGCGCGCGCCCGTCGGGACGTTGTAGATACCTACCTACCTAATAGCACTCACAGTAATTCTATGATCGAGGTCGCAAATAGTATTTAACCCTTGGTTGCATGATTAAATTTTTTTTTGTAAGAAAAATCATAGGCATTTAATTAGACCTCTAGATAACGGGAAAAATAATAAAAAAAATCTTAGAGTTACAGAAGTCTTTTATTTAAAAAAAAATGCTTTGATGTAAATTTCCATCATTATGCAGAATGCACTCTTGAGCTTAGTACAAAAGCAAAATAATATTAGAGATGATTAATTATTTCAATTTTGATGAAAATTAACAAAACAATTGTTATTTTTGTTGAGACACAAGTTAACCCTACATTTATTGCAGCTTATTGTGGAGTATCCTTTACAATGTGGGTATTTGCATCGCAGAGAAACTCCAACTTGTGGCCAATGGTCACTACCATCTATTCTTATGTCTTTTGGGGGAGGAACAACTGCCGGTCCTCTTTTCCTTTTTGCTTGGATTTCATGTTCCAAAGAGCTGGAACTAGGACGACCTCTTCTGACTTCAGTGTTAAGTCCTATTGAGCACAAAACTTGAGCTAATTCATTACGGAATTGCCCCATGGAAAGTATATCCTTTTTAGGTACATTTTGATTGATTGCATTTTTTTTGTAAATTATCCAAGAATTTATGACCGTAAGATCAAGCAGGTGAAAGAATATGCGTAAATACCACTTTTTTGATCTAAGACGAATATGGAACCTCCCCAAAAAACTGTCCATTAAATCAACCCCCCCCATATGTTTGTTGTATTCGAATACTATTTTTGGACAAGGAATTTCTACCTTTTCCTTCTTTGCTTTGTCATATCTAGTGACACTAGATATTGGTGTTGACCCAACATATGTGGATAACAGTGTCACTATTTTGTTGTCTTTCCAGGTGACACAAGACATATCAATACCATCAAATGTAGATGTCCTTTCTTCATGACTTCCTCGTGGTACTGACTTTTTCATAAATTCCTTCTTATCTGGTAATTTTGAGTTTGGAATCCGATTTTGTTGGACTGTACCCACAGATTGAATACCTTGCTTGGCTAAATAATAAACCAGGGGCAATGATGTATAGAAATTATCAAAATAAATTATGTGATTTTGATGTCTTGGCACACCTCTTAGCAAACGAATGACTACATTCCCTGTGGCTCCTATATCAGGTTCTCCTTCTAGTCTTTCTTTATTTTCCTGCCCTGAATACAATTCAAATGTGTGAGCATATCCTGATAAATCACAAAGTACATAAAATTTAAACCCCCATTTGTGGGGTTTATTCGGCAAGTATTGTTTTAGGAAATGAGCCACTTTTGTGGCACACATCTGCTCATCTACTGATAGTCTTTGTTCCATTGGTATAGTAGAGAATTTAGTTTTGAGGTGCTCAATAACTGGACGTATTTTAAATAACCTGTCATGATCAGCATGACCTATAGGTTTGTGATTATCATTATTTTGAAAGTGCAATGAAAGCTTGATTCTTTCAAATTTGTTGACTGGCATTGTGGATGAAACTGGACTATAACCAAAAGCAGGAGACCAATATGATCTGGTACTTGGAAAGATTTGCACAGACATGTATAGTAATATCCCAAAAAACTTCTTGATATCTGCTGCGGTATAAATTATTTTGTTATTAGTATCCTTTTGCATGATATACAAATTAGTTTGATCAACAATTTCTTGAATGAAATGTTCATCAAGAAAATATGTAAAACATTGGTAAGGAGTTTCAAGCTGAGATATTTCTAAAGGAAAAGTTGAGCTGCCTAAAAAAGTAACTTTATCTTCATCGAATTCTAAGTTTCTCTTTTTCCATATAAGTTTTCTTTTGTCCAATAATGAGGTGAAAATATTACCAGAAGGAACTCTGTTCCGGCTTTCTTGTTCTTCCACCATTTCTTCAACAAGAGGAGGGTCATTTTCATTTACATTTTGACAGTCTTCATCATCATGCCAATCTTCTAATACATTTAGAAGTTCATCTCTAGTATAGTGGGGGTTTGGTAAGAAATCATCGTCAGAAACATCAGACTCCAAATCATCTTCGGACAGCCAACCATCCTCCAGCTGTGCTAGATAGTCTTCTATGTCTTTTTCATTCATAATATTCTGAAAAAGCAAGAAAATAAGTAAATAAAGTAAAATTACATGAACCAAAATTTCTCCATAAATCAAGGATGACAGTACTGCATAATGATGTAAATTTACACCATACCTATTTGACGTTATTTCAGTAATAATTCACATGTTTTTCTCACAAATATAAGCAGTTTCCACAACACTTACCTTATTTTTATGCATTTTAGATATTTTCAGCGATTTCTGTAGACAAACTTTTAGAATACTTGATAAATAAATACACCGTATGAACAAAACAAGCAACATAAGTTTGAACTAATTTTTGATTGACGTGTGACAGATCGTTATTTTTTTTTTTTAATAGTTGCGTTTCGTTTCATGGAGAGACATATTTTAAAAAGTTACCACAGACGAAATATCTTGACCAGCAACCGGTTTTGGGTGCAATTTTTCCTTTTGAATGGTTTGATGGAAATATCCATCAGTATGCAAAGAAGGGTTAAAAATGGACATAAAAAGAAACAAATATTCAATTAGATTATGTTTAGATTTGATTATGTTCAATTTAGCAAACAAAACATATGTAGTATTACTAATTATTCGTCGTAACTTTTTTTTCATTTTGTACTTTAGGTAAGTTTAAACAATATTTTTTACAAAGGTAGAATATCAGTAATGCCTACATCAGTAGATACTTAATTACAAATAAGGAGATAAATTATTCTTCACTAGGCAGCAACCCTAACAGCGTAGGAAAAGATAAGAGGCATGCGATAGAAAGAGACAAAACTTCTAGGTATATAAATTTGCAGGTACGTAATGCTGTGCGAGCTGAATTCCACCGTATCGCGTCGTAGCAAGACTCGAATTTATTTAGATCTTCTTGCGGAGTAATTCTTCTGTACCAACTATTACTTATTCTGTGGTCCTACTACCCTCTGGTCACCCCTTTTCATAATATATAATCCTTTGTAAATATGATACTTATTTCTTTGTAAATATTTGTCTATTTGTGATGGTAGAACTGTGTTGTCTCATCTGTTATGTATAATATATTTTCCATAGTACTCCTAATACAGTGTCTTTATCATCATGTGATCCTGGCAGTAATCACCCGACATCTAGTAATGATGGCTGGTTGCCATTACGCTAAAAGAAGAAGATTTACATATAAATTACATATTAAAGAATTGGATTAGAAAAGTAATTAACCTACTCAATATACTTAAACAAACAAATAAAGTTATGATTAATAGTTTGAAAAATGTTGATAAACTTACTGGAAAGTATTCAACATTTTAAAATTACTACAGCAACATCAATCCAATAAAATCACAGCTGCGAGCATTATCAAGTCATACCCATATTTAATTCATTTGAATGAGTTATAAATTATACAAAATGAATGTTTACCTACGAGTTGACAAGAATAGTGATTTTTCTAAATGTAATGTTGGGATCAAATGAAATCTGTATTGGCACTACAATATTGCTATAAGCAGTACAAATATTAGTTGATAGAAGGACTACATCATTAAGACGAAGTTGAATTTTAATGTATTAATAAGATTTCAGGGTGCAGAGGTACAATCTTGCATTTTGTGGAAGTAAACATATAACATTTTAATTATTATTTTTATTCATTTAAAAATGTTGTATAAAAACATCCTTATTGATATTCCAATTAAAATATATGTATACATTATTTTAATCTCTCTTAGAATTTCTCATTCCTTGATATAATCCAGTATAATAGCCACTCATGTACCAACTAAGGAGCATTGATGAGATAACCTGTTGTTCAGATTCTGTGCTGTTCATCTTCAAAGCAATTGGTGGTGGAGGTGGCATTGGCATTTCTGCGATTCCCATATTTTTTAAAATTGACATATTTGGCATTGGAGGGACTTCTGGCAGTTCAAGCAAATTTATATTACTTTTCTTACTTTGATTTTTTGTTATAAAATCAGATTTACCAGATTGTTCCATATTTCCTTGGCTGGAATTTTGCATGTGTTGAAATTGTTCATAGCTACTAGAACTGTCACAATCTTCCCCATTCTCTTGAATAGCTTCTTCAATCTGCTTAGCCTGTGCTTGAACACCATTGGAATTCTTTAATGAAGATAAAGTTACTAATTCAGAGTTATTATAGCCTAAAAACTTCACAACACATTCTTCATCACTTATTATTCTTTGAATTATGGCTTCATATTCTAAGCCATCTTTATGATATTGTGCCCTGCAAGACATTCCAGCCTTCCATAATTTGCGAGATTTCTTAGATTTTGATACCTTGGTTATTGTAGAGCTTGTTTCTTTATCCACTGATTTCGTGTTTGTTGACATAGCAAGTCGTTTGGCCACTTCGGAGTTGGCTATTTTCATAGCTTTGTCATAAGCTTCATTGATTTTTCTGTCATCCCATACATCGTCATCTTCTTCATCTACCTCAGACTGGGAAATAGAATGTTTTCCTTTTGAGAACAAAACGCTGCCTTTGGACATTATAATTCAATATTTATTGCAGATTATGTCAGCAATGTATTTAAATTCGACTTGTTTAATAAAAAGTTAGCCTTATGAAACTCTAAAAACACTTTTAAAAGGGTTTGTCCTTCGTTGAAAGAGTTTTATTCTCGTTGGAGTACCTAATATTTTTCTATGATTTTGTTTGTCTTTTTGTCTTTCACGATATATTATAATTTAAATAGACTGAAGGGAAGGTAGCATTAGGGCGTTGAATCAACGAACCGTTTTATTTAACTGTTTTTCTACTTTAAACGAATCAACCGTTTCCTCTTTACTGCAAAACCAGTTAAATTCTTCAACCTGTTTTTTTCAACGAAAACGTGAAAACAAAGAAAGATTCAACGAAACGCGTAAACCACGAAACGTGAACAGATTTGTCCATACCGGTAATCTGTTCCTTTATGAAAGCACTCTTATACGAACCAAAATTGATTAGCATATAATTTAATTTATCTGTACTCGAAACCTGTTTCTTAATGTAAGCACCCTTAGAAACGCGTTGAATTCGTCAACCTTGTTGAGGGAGGAATTCGACCTTCTCGGTGGAGGGTCGATGGTGTTGTAGTTTGAATTTGGCTGTATATGTGATTGTATCCTTTTTAGTACTTATAAGCATTGGCAAGCAACACTTGACACATGTTAAGCAGAATCTTGGAATGTATTTAGAATGTCATAACAAATAGTTTGTTGTTGTGAAATCACTTCTCGTAAATTGGTCAAACTGTTATGATATATTTTTATAAGTCTCTTATTAAAATATGTTGGTGATATCTAAAACGAATTTTTTTTTTTTTTTCCTGCCAAAGAATGACACCCTACTATGGCACCCCAAAGGGCGACCACAGATAGGGAGGGGGTGAATACTCCTAGTACGCACTGGGCCCTGCACGGGGATAAATCCCCGCCGACAGTAGCAACCGCTCGCCGACGGAATGCCACCGTATACCCAGCCAGTGTGAGACTTCTACTCACTAAACACCCCCTTCTCCGATCCCTAACTCAAGAGCTATTCATAGATCGTGTAATGAGCTACCACCCCGTGGGATCCAGGGCGGCGCATCAGGCATCCTGACGGATAACCCGTAGTAAGACACTGTAAAGCTCAACGCAAGTGTAGAGAATGACTAGGGCTGGGAGCCCATGACTAGGGCTGGGAGCCCAACTAGGGCTGGGAGCCCAACTAAAAGGAAATATAATGATTACCTATATAAACAAAGTCTCCTGGTCTATTTCTTCGCCGCCCCCCACCGTCGAAGAGGTTATGGGCCCAGAAGACCAGGAGTGAAGAAAAGTAAAAGGATTTATATATTTTTTTTTTTGGAAAATTGAAAATATGAAATTAAAACACGAAAAAAAAATAACATAAATGAATATGATCGTGACGATGTGACTTCCCATTAATGATGGAGTTTCAGAAGAAGAAATGAAGAAGATGGAAATAAGAATAGTGTACAATGGAAACAATTTTGAAAATAATTTAAATTTTGATAACGATATACAACAAGAAGAAAGTGAAGTATTTTTTGATAATGTAGAAATTGAGGAAGGTCGAACGGCAGAAAATGGAAGAAGTATTAGTACTGGAAGTAAATGATGTTCGAGAAGGTGATATGGGGTACTAGTACTTAGTGGAGAGTTTATGAAGTTTGAGAAGATGTTATTCGAGGAAGTAATTATTGTCATGGAATAAATGTATTTGAAGAAGTTGTTGATAATGGAGCGGCGTAATAATTCAAGAAGAAAGCACATTACTACAGAAAAGAAAAATTAGATGAAAACCAGACAAAGATAATTCAACAATTAGAAGGATGTCTGTCTTTTAATGAAAATAAACAATTAAGGGGGTGAACGTAAGGATATAATTGTTTATTAATGGAACTTAAAATAATACACAACAGCAAAGGAGTAAGCATTTATTTTGATAGAGTTACAACTGTTTTTTAATATTCTTTTATGTCTTTTATAGTTTTGTTTTATTGTTATTTTGCTTTAGTCCTTAGGATGTTTAATTTTGATTTTATAATAAATTAATTAAATTGTAAACATGTGACAAGTAGTGAGAAAATTAAAGAAAAGTTTTTTTTTCAATTCAAATGATTTATGGTATGATATCTTAAATGAGTTTGACTAAGTTGAATAGGAATGGTAATACTTAATTAGAGTATTATGTTTTTGAGTTTCAGGTATCAAAGGAAAAGTGAACTCATGTTGCAGAGAGTTGAGGAGGAGTTTTTTATTTAAGTTTTTTGAATAAACTCAGAGACATTCATGGAGAAGAATTCGAGTGGGAGTTTGTGTTTCTCAGGTGAACAATGGATGTTCATGTCGGAGAGGATTCGAGTGGGAGTTTATGTTTTCAGGTGAACAATGGAAGTTCATGTCGGAGAGGATTCGAGTGAGAGTTTATGTTTTCAGGTGAACAAAGGAAATTCATGTTGGAGAGGATTCGAGTGGGAGTTTGTGTTTTTAAGTCAACAAAGGAAGTTCACGTTGGAGAAGCAGTCGAAAGATTTTAAGTGAACGAAGGAAGTTCATGTTGGAGAAGAAGTTGAGTAGGAGTAAAGCCTGCATTTGACATCAATCTCTCTCGCCTGATGGTAAGTGAAGATGAGGTCGACGATGAGCTTGATCTGCGGGATTCCATCTGTACTTATCAACTGATTACTGACTTCAAAAAAAGGAGGAGGTTCTCAATTCGTCATGTATGTTTTATTTTATTTTTGGTAGGTACCTCATAACTTTTGACTGGATTTTTTTTGATAGAGGAAATTGGTCCCATATTTTCATCGATTGAATACGTCATGATTTTTTTTTTTTATGATCTTGGAGATATTTTACCTTGATGACTTTCTACTTCTGCCAAAATTTTTGTTAGAGTTTATATTAATGTAATAGATAGCAAACCTCTTTGTATTCGTCAAATATGAACCATAATGAATTGACTGTGTTTGACATCTTGTAATATGTGTCATTGAATAAAGAGAATTGAATTCAAGAGAAAAGTCGTGTTTATTTTTTTGCTAATATTTTTGATTTGTCCTAACTATCTATCTAATAAATAGTGTAGTAAACTGAAAACCACAGCGTACTCCGCTATATACAACATCAGATTTGACGTCGGCTTTTTATTGCTCTGCATTCGTTCAGTTAAAAACGTCAACTGGTTTTTCAACTAGTTAATCGGTCGAAAAAAACGGTTTCGTTTCGTTGACTCAAAACCCTTCAACGAACACCTCTAGAAGGCATAGAGTTATAGAAGGAATGTCAGGTCAGTCTGGTTTTACCATTAAGTGTAGGTCAATGGGTTTTACTTTATGGGCTAGTTGACTGACTTGTTGTCATTTCCATTGTACTAGCCCATCGATCGATAGGTCAGTCCAAAACAGCTGATTGTCAGTTGCGAAGAGAAAAATTATGTTACTGTGTAATTATGCTTTTGGATGCTGGATAGATACACATGTAAAAACAAACACTGGGGATAAATACATGTTTTATGCTTACTTTTGTAAAATAAACTCATACTAATTATTTACCTACCTATTCAATTTGGAACAGGCTTGTTATTTTATCACAGCTAACGAATGTACTAGAGCCTAAGAAAGCAAATAGGTAAGTCATAAAGTGACATTTGCGAAAACGCTGGTTAGTTCCAATTTTTGCGACACGACAAAAGATCTTTGTCGGACTATACACCGCGTTCACGAAAGTTTACCTCCAGCTGTTAGGTTGGGTTGCTGTATTAAACTTTTATCACATAAAAAACAAAATAAAAATTTTGAAAAACCCACGATGCGACGGTTAAAAAGTTATTGAAAAAGAATAAAATAATTTAAAATCCCCCGACTGAAATGATTTATGTGACGAGAGATAATTAACGTGAAAAGCTTTTTAAAAGTTCACTTGATCTCACACAGAGTCGGTCCACTGACCTCTATATTTACCACTGGACTGGCTGTTCCGTAAGTTTGACAGCTATTTTTTTGTGCCTATTTGAAGCGCCACTAGCGAGTAGCGAGTGTCCGCAGAACAAATTTTGACGTATATTGCAAGTGGCCGCCAGAGAAGTGCTTGCTTATTGTTAAGTGATTTTATATTTTTTAAATATTATTCGAATTTTATGTTGTTATTGTTATAAGCATTATATAAAAATTATCAAGAATGAGGACATGTGTATATTGAAAGCGACTAGTTTTAGTACCACGGACACTCGCTACGTCTGACAGCGCCAAAATGGCGATTATCAAACGGGCACAAAAGCACTTTGACAGCCGCCAGTCCAGTGGTAAATATAGAGGTCAGTGGAGTCGGTCATATTATGAACAACATACTGTTCGTTTTCATAGCACTTCCCTATGCTTACCTATTCGGTTCTCGAAGATGTGGATGTCGCAATAACATAGGTATTCAACTCCCTATGAACTTTATAAGAAGAGCAAAGAAAATTTTTGGCACGATACAAATTAAATTTAAGTTTAACACAAAAATTATAGAAAATCGCGGGCAATTCACATAAAGTATAAACTGTTACGAAAACTTTCAGGGAAAGTGGACAGTAGGGCCAACATAGAGATAATAAACTTCGGAGGTAAACCAACTGTGAAAGCACTGTAGTGAAATTTTTCCAAGGTTTTCGACAAAACTAAAACATTTCATGGATTATTTTGCATTACTTCTAAACGAAAATTACTTTAAATTCTAGCAAATAATAATCTTTTATAGAAGACCACTTTTGTGTATCGGGGTATAGTTGAAATAATATCCAAGATTGATAGAGGTGGAATATACTTTGTTAATATGTATGCCTAATGAAGAAGAAAAAAATGCAAATGTCAGGTTTGTCAGTGTCACATATTCGTATTTGGTCGGGCAAAGGAAATAAAAATGGTGTCCTGGAGCTCCTTTGGACAAAAATGTAGTTCAATAATACTTAAAAATTACTGCAAATCGCCATTTCTTGTTCAAAATGCATGGATTTCAACAAGCAAAGGGCTCGGAGCCGGCCATGGGCACAAAACCTTGGCAATCGCGCCTTCAAGGTACGGTGTCATTCTCGTTACTGGTTATCTAACCAAATCTAGCTAATTTCCAGTAAATAAATGTTATGTTAGTAAAGAAAACCATGTTTTTGGTAGAAATTAATATCATGGTATCGTTTATGATTTTTCAGATTCCAATGGCACAAATTTAAAGACATGTTGCATCTTTATACTATGGTAGGACTAATACCAGTTACAGCTATCATATTCTACGCTAATGTGTTTGTTGGTCCAGCCCAGTTGGAACCTATTCCTGAAGGTTATGTACCAAAACATTGGGAATACTACCGCCATCCTATTACAAGATTTTTTGCTCGCTATATTCATAACAGCCCACAACAGGTCAGTTGTCATCATGATTTTACTTTGAAACTTTTGACTTTATTTATATTTTAATGTTTATTTTCTTTTTATTGTAGTTCTATTATCATACTTATTATTGTACAAAGTGTTATGCATGTGTTTCATAGTATGGGATTAGGATAAGTTATGAATTATGGTGTAATGTTTATGATCTTCCACCATATTTGCTACTTTATTTTTGTACTAAAATAACATGATAATAACCTAAAGGGTTGGCAATATTTTGAACCAAATAATACTTTCCTAGTGAAGAACCTAATAATGAAAAAGGGGTGTTTTTAATTATTCAAAATCAATTATTATATTTAATTATAGTCAATTTTTCTCAGCTGTCCTATTCTATTTATTTATTTAACACTACATGTATACAAGTTAAAATACATTGACTTAAGAAACTGAAAACATAGTACGAAGGTACAGCTTATTGGAAAAAAAAATGTAGTATTATGGTGGCTTTGGGTAAATTAGCTAGCTCTCTATAACCTAGTTCCTCTTTGCAATTTATATACACTTACTTGATTCTCTTAATAAATGAATGAATGAATGAATAATCTATTTAAAATGACTTAATTTGTTAGTATATAAATGCTTACAATGTTAATAAATATTTAACAGGTATAATACAAAATAATTTACAGGCTAATTTACAAAGGCCATTCCTGCACCATTCCCCCGAGATGGCACAGGAATGCTTTAAATACGTCGAATCTAATCTATTTGAGATCATATTCAGGATTCTGTTACCGCTCACCAACACCCGCCGCACTGAGGACGTGCATTGTTGCATAGTAACAGTCGACTGTTGCTTCGGCAAACATCCCTGACGCACTGCAGAAGCGGGGCAGCCGCAACAGCATCCTGAATGCATTATTATATTGAATGCGAAGAGCGTTGTAAGCTTTCTGAGTATAGTTAGTCCACAAGCTGCATGTATAAAAAGTTGTACAGAAAGCTCTAAATAATGTCAGTTTTACCTCCCGCGAGCAGCATGCAAACCTGCCGGCCAACATGTTATCTCTCACTGACAACACTCTTCGTTCTCAATATCTTCGTCGCCTTTCAGGATATGACCAAGATATTTAAATTTATATACTCGTTCTATTTCGTCACGGTTTATTTTAATGGATGGTATAGTATCATATCCCTTACTCCTGGCCCCAAAGACCATTGACTCTTTTTAACATTGTACACCAGGCCATGGGACTTGGCGTACTCTTCACACACTGACGCCAGTCTACGTAGGCCGCAACCTGACGTGCTCAGCAGCACCATGTCGTCCGCGTAACTGATGATTGATGCAGACGCCGTCTATATGGCAACCGACTCGGGTGCTACTCAGCGCCTCAATGAGGTCATTCACATAGAGATTGAAGAGCGTGGGCGAGCTTAAGGCCCCCTGCCGCACCCCTCACTCCAACCTGAACGGTCTAGACAGGACCTCATCCTATCGCACGCTGTTGACCTTGTTTCCATACAAATACTTAAGCATATTAATGAGTTCTGTAGGTATGTTTGCTTTTTGTAATTTATCCCACAGTATGTCATACGAAACCAGGTCAAAAGCCCGCGATAGGTCTAGGAAACAAGCGAAGACTGGCGTTTTCCGCTCAACATAATAGGAGACAGTATGCTGATTATCGTGCAGCTTCACGTGATTATTTAACTGCATGTTAAGCATACTATCAAAGACTTTCGAAATTACAGTTGCTATTGATATCGGCCTATAGTTATATCCGCAAGATCACCTGTTTTGTTTTTAACAATCGGCACCACTATCGCTTGTATAATATCGTCTGGCATATAACTATGAGATAAACATAAATTGAACAACAAAAATAATACTCGAGGCAATTGTGGGCCGGCAAACTTGAGATGTTCAATACTGAGCTCGTCGTGGCCAGGTGATTTACCTTTAGTCATACACTTTACTGTTCTAGCTATCTCTTGGACCGAAAAAGTTATTTTCTTTTCTACGTCAAACACAGCATCCAACGTCGATTTTGAGGGCCCGAGGGGGGATTTTAATGTGAAGCGATCTACAAACATATCAGCAATACCTACGGGTTCACTAATACCATCTACGCTCACGGGTTGACCCGGCCTACACCTCAACCGATTACTCTGTTTCCAAAAAGAAGAGAAATTATTTTTAGAGTGATGTGTGGCTAAAATATCCATTTTAATTTGGGTTTCATGACCTTGGCACCATTTTAGGTGTGATTTAAAATTTTTTCTAGTCTCACTCATTTCTTCATAAAAAACACCGGATGCTTACCCTGCAACACCCACGATTGAAATTTAAGCCGGGCCATTCCATGCGCTTCTGCTACATGTTTATTCCAGCCAGCAACCACTTCTTTTTACTTATTTTTTTCTCTACAATATTTATAGAAGATTCTGTAAGGGCCTGCACTATATCACTATACATATAAATTATCAATAACGATTTTGTGACTATTATCATAACAAATCTTATCGCAACAATCACTTAATACTGGTGGAAAGTCAATGAGTCTTAACCTGCGATTACATTCTTGCCTATAAAAGTCTATCTGCTCAGAAGTTCTCTCTCCCCACAAAACCTTATTATGACTATTTCCTTTATAAATTATTTTAGGCGAAACAATTTGTAAGTTACATGCTATTGCTAGAGGATAATGATCAGACCAAACTACATCATACAAAACATACACATTTTGAATGGGGTTAAGTGCAGCTTTACTCGATAAAATATGATCCAACCACCTCTTAGAGTTATTTATTTCACTAACATAAGTGTAACTACCACTCTCTATACCTAACATATCAAAGTCTACACATGACCATTCTTGATTTAAACAAAAGTTTTGTAACTCGTAGTAGAACTGCTCGTAAGTGTGGGCATTAAAGTCCCCCATTATGTAAACACAACCTATACCACTGCCAATAATTGCACTCACCTTACCCAGGATTAAATATCCTAACACACATTTTGTTAAATTTCCTGTTATAGAGTAATATGTGACTTAAATTTTTATTTGCAATGATAACTATACAAAAGTTTTATTACTTTTTTATATAGTAAAAAAGTTACAAAAAAATATTCGTCATCATCATCATCATCCACAGCCTGTAGACGTCCACTGCTGGACATAGTCCCGCGCCGCCCTCATCCAGCGTTTACCGGCGACTTTAACCAGTTCGTCGGTCCATCGTGCGGGGGGCCTGCCTACGCTGCACGCTGCGTCTCCCAGTACGTGGCCGCCACTCGAGAACTTTTCTGCCCCACCGGCCATCTGTTCTGCGAGCTATGTGCCCTGCCCATTGCCACTTCAGCTCTGCAATCCTTCTGGCTATGTCGGTGACATTGGTCCGCCTGCGAATCTGCCCATAGTTAGCGACCACGTCTCAGTGCCGTATGTCATCACTGGCAACACATACTGGTCAAAAACCTTTGTCTTCAGACAAGCGACGAGAAGCTTTTACGGAGCTTCCCGAACGCTGCCCAGCCGAGTTGGATCCGACGATTGACCCCTTTTTTAAGGACCTCTCGTTTAAGGGCCATACTAATCTCGTACAGGCTGACGTCTGGGATATCTTCGGTATAGTGTCGGGTTAATTTGGCTCGTGGGTCTTTTGCCATGTCTTGAACAGGTGCCCGTGTTGTCGTGTATAACTGCCCGTAGAACTTCTCAACTTCCCTCAAAAGTTCGGGTTTAGACGAAACAACCCTGCCGTCGTCCGTTTTCAACTTCGTCAGTTGGTTCTGGCCTATAGACAAATCTCTCGCGAAGACCTTTGAGCCCTTGTTTTGCTCGATAGCCGTTTCAATACGGTCTGTATTGAACCGGCGTAGGTCGCGTTCGTTTTAGGGACTTGGAGATTTGTCTATTAAGCCGCCGATACTGGGAAGCATCTTCCGGGGACTGCAGGATCATTGTGCGTCTTTCTTCCATGAGTTTAAGGGTAGAGTCTGAGATTTTTTCGGTTCCTTTTGCACGGCGGGTTTTAAAGAACTTAGACGCAGCCGTGGAGACAGTTTCCACAAACCTGTTATTGAAGTCGTCCATATCGATGCAGTCGCCGAGGCATTCAAAGCGGTTAAATAAAAAATATTAATATTTCCCAATTTAAAATTTCGTAAAATTTAATGAAATTATTCTGAATAATTTGAAAAATGCAGAAACATAATTGTTATTTGATGTATGATTAAAAATATTTATTCGTACTTGCACTTGTTGTGTAAGGATATTATGTTTTAGGATATCATTTTATCAGATTTTTCATACAATACTATTTAAAATTTCCATGTTTTTTAGCAAAATCAACTCATCATAATTAAATTCTATATTTATGAAAGCCACCTATTGTTTTATACAACTCTTGTATTGTACCACTTAGTGGTAGTATTTCTTTTTCAATTTTATTTTCATGATTCATACATAACACTTAGCGCCATCTTATATCTTAAGCAAGTACTAAATAGCAAGGCATAAATTTTTGTTTAGGATTGTTGGAAGCAGAGACCTGTAAAGTCTCACTTATTTATGGAAATTTTTAGACCTGTCCATCTATTGATCTCTGATTATCTATTGAGACTCTTTAGTTTTCGAGGGACAGTCTTGTACAAGTTTGAAAGAAGTCATTTTTATATTCATGTTTCAGGAATACGAAAAATTTTGCCACTTTTTGGACGAGGAACAACAAAGAATCAAGCTACGCGCATTAGAAAAACAAGTCCAAGACCTGATGGCAGAGCGCCGCGACTATCAAGCATTCTTCTATCGGCCTATGGTCAACAAATATCTAAGAATTAATAAGCAAACTGGAGATGAAATCATGAACCGTCTAGGAGATGATTACGAAGAGTAACTATACCAGAGGAGGCCTTAGTTTGTAATTAGTGATCAAGTTTAATGTTATATAGTTTTCATGTAGATAATATATTTAATACCCATACCCTACTTGTTTGTGCTTCTACTGAACTTATATCTTTTTCACTTTTAGAAATTATTTTTTCACTTCAAGTTTTTGAGTTACACTATTTAATACTAAGATTTTTATGTCTAGTATTAAATAGCACTAGTTTTATTAAAAATATTTGTTAAAAGTGGATTTTTCGGTGAAATAAAAAATAAGGCTTATGTTAACATTGTTTATTTTACAGGAAATTTTCTAACATTTCACAATATAATTAATTTTGACATGCGGAACTCTTAAAATATCAACACTTATTGAGCATTTAATGAAATGCTCGATATGGTTTAACTACTCTTTGGGATATAATTTATAGGCATAACAAGCATAATAATTAATTATTCTGTTTACGATATATCTAAGCTATTGTTGAAAAATATAAATATATATTACAGACATCAGTTTCACATTTGAAATGCAATTTAAATAACATTCATAATTATACCAATATATGTCATAGGAGTAAATTTCTACATTTCTTTATCATGAACATTATTTAAATTCGTAAATTACTTATTTCCTTGTTTCTCTACAAATAATTAAATAACAACAGGAAAACAGAACTAGCGCAGTAGCTAACGCCTTAATAAATTTAATATTAATAAATAACAAATACTGCTGGAATTGCACACAGCACCATCAACCTCCAATCTAATTAAAGTTTGTGATATGAGAAACAGACAATGTTTAGTCAAAGTCAAAAATGGAGGCATAGTTTAAGCTAAGTTCGAAAGAGGTAATAGAGGTCGCTATAACATAGTGATTTACCGATCAGAATTGTCTTTGATAAGGTGCTCATTAAACTGACAGACATTTTATTTTATACATACATAACGTCACGCGCCTGTATCCCCAATGGGGTAGGCAGAACAACAGAGGCTATAAAACCATCTGATGTCACGTTTGACAAATTTGGAGGTATTATAATGATGGAGAGAGACTTGCAGTGATAGAGGATCAGCCTATCGCCCACAAAAACGTCAATAAAACCTCCGTCCCTTAACTGACTTTTACAGTATGCCCGGGAAGAGAAGCAGCTGGCACATTCTATGCTTTTCTTTCACTCCCAGTCCAGCATGGAAGGTCTCTTTAAATTATTTAATATTATTAAATAATTTAAAGAATGTATTTTATTAAATAATTTAAAGAATATTATTATATAATTAAAAAAATATTATTAAATAATTTAATAAATTAAATTTTATTTAATTTAGAAATTTTAAATTATTTTTAAATGAATGAGTGTGTGACTCAGTCAATGATCATGCAGGAAATTATAACCCTTGTTGCAATGTACCACTATGCCTCCACTTTTGAAGTCGACCGTACATACTCATGTGTTAGAGACACATACCAACTTTAAATACATTTATGAACTATTAGATTATAACATCTATAGAGTTTACAGTTATTTCTCATGTAAAGAGCAGCAATACCTTTGCCAATTAAGCAATTAAAATAGCCAAGGCATTAATCTAGTATTTATCCAGAATCATATCTTAAATGTTCTTCCATTTTTTATGTAGTCTTGATCTGACCATTTGTATTCTGGATGAAATGTAAGTCGTAAACTAAAACATGAGTTTTTTACCATTGAGCCTTAGTTTAAACATGTACCATAATGGTGCGTACAGATTGCTGTAATTGAAGTTGTAACATTCTGCGCACTACACGTCCAAATACGCAACGTGCGCAGAATGTTACATTACTAGTTGCATTATAAGCAATCTGTACGCGTCATTACATATTGCTGTACCTAATGGAACTTGTAATGTAACATTCTGCGCACTACACCAAATACGCAACGTGCGCAGAATGTATGACGCTTCTGCGCACGTTGCGAAAAACCTGCCTCAGATAACAGTGGTTGCGGGTTCGATTCCCGCACGGAACAAGTAAAAAACATGTTCCGTGTCTGAGTGTTTATGTATTTATATTCTAGGCTCTCCCCTAGTTCGCTACATGGTATCTCATAACACAAGCTTTGCTTACTTTGGGGCCATGTAGTTGGTGTGATTGTTTGGAGATTTTATTATTACCTATTTTATTATTTTATAATGTTATGTTACTTTACTAGCAATTAGTAATTCAGTAATTCAGTAATTCAACTTCATACAAAAGGACGCAATGCGAGCTATACTACGTGCGTCGATCTCAGCATGCGCTCGAAATTCTGAAAGGTAAGACTTTAAAATAATTTTACTTCGTAGTAGGTAGATACATAATTTGTGTCTTATTAATGGATACGTTGTTATTTCCTTTTATCTCCTCTAAAGAGGATGTCTGGTTTAATAAATAAAGAGTAATTGACACGAATAAAATAAGTAATCATAGGCGGTTCATAATCATGATACGGTAGGTAGGTAAACTTGTGTTAAAACTTCGAGGCATATGTGTCCGTTTCTTAGGTACCAGCGGGTCCACGAAAATTTAGATAACTACAGTCGGCAGTAAATTAAAAATAGACATTTAGCGTTATATGAACTTTAATAATAAAGCATTTCGTACCTCTCAGTCGAGGTGCAAGTATTTTTCGGTTGCAAATTTTTAAGACCGATTTGTTTTTTAAACATAAACATGGTTTTTTTTTTATTAAATATATCAATCAAAAATTTATTGTACACTTCCTATTATGTACCCCGTAACTGTAGGCATTTATTTCAAAGATTCGGCCGAGTTGAATTACTGATTGATAGTTCTACTGTGCCTTAACTGTGGCAATAGGCAAAAACATGCAAACCTTTTTGATAAAAGCCACGAGTTTCTGACCACGGGGTCTGCATAGACACCGAAAGTAAAATACAAACTAAACGCGATTAATCCGGTTAAAAGATGTTTTATTTTAAATTATGAATCGTGAAAACAGACGATATTACGTTTTTCGGTAATTCTTTTTTTATATTTGCTGAGTGTCATGGTCACCGTACGTTTAAATGTCATAGACCCATAGCACGTTACTAAGATTAAATATTCAAAATTAAGGTAACCATAGGTTGGTGTTTTGGCTACGTAAAATTATACAATCATTAAAGTTTTAAGCTGATTGCCCACCGCCAACTAAACTTAGATTTAGCTTAGCTCGCATAGTTGAGCCAGTTTTTCAAACTTAGATTTAGCTTAGCTCGCATAGTTGAGCCAGTTTTTCATACATGTGCGTCCACTGCAAACTATGCCTATTTCACGCAAATGTATGAAAAACTGGCTCGCTAAGTTAAACTAACTTAGTTTAGTTGCCGCTGTAAGATCGGCTTAATTCTTGCTTCTAGAATTAATGCAATCAAATTACATTAAAATACTGTTGAAACAAAAATAATCGATTTACCACTTATGTTTCACCCAGTATTAAAAGTCAAGTGTAAATATCCGTCTTTCTGTACAGGTATATCTTTTATGACAATTAATTGTTCGAGGTAATAGAGACAGGAATAGAAGAATTGTAGGCCTCTATCAAAAATGGTTTTAAATGGTCTCATTGATACGAAAGGCAAAAAAATGATACTAAAATAAATCGTACATAGCTGCAAATAAAGTTGACTTTAAATTAACACTTCCTTTGGCTGTGTCGAAATGTAGCACAAAGACTAATACTACATTGTTTACACAACTAAATTACAAAACGATATGATTTCATTATCCCTTTCGTTCAGTCTTCACAGTTTGTAGAGTTCCATCAACTATTAGATTAAATTGCTTTTCTGATTAACATTTGTTTGAAATATATACATGTGAGCTGGTAGTTATAACTACTTTCTAAATTTTCTGATTACGTACATTTACGAAAACAATATTAGGCACATTTTTGTAGTCTGAAAAATGATTTTCCATTCTTATTTTTAGATCAAAGAGTAACAAAAAATTAGTAAACGAAATGAGGCCATTTATTGAAAATGAAAATACAAGACCTTCTTCGCATTGTGATTTTGAACTGAGTTTTCTTACATAATCACTATAAAGATTAGCGTACCTACTTTATCTATCAGGTAAATTAATTATATAAGAATCGGTTAAGTAATTAAGAAGGTAATCTACATTCTACAAACATACAAAGTTTTCCTCTTCATAATTATAGGTAATTAGACGTAACTGGGTAGGTACTTACAAAATGTAAAAATGAAGTTTCATAATCAGTAATGACGGATTACAGTTATTATTATATCTATTTGTTAAAAGTAGGCTATTTTAAAATAGATTTTACATCTTATTCTATTTGCCTGAAATCTATTCACTACCTACATTCTTCTACTAGCTACAATAAAAATCTTATTTATTTTTTTCTTTATCGACCTGTGCAGCGAGTTTTGCTTCTTTCTTGGCTTTCTTTTTCTCTTCTTTAGCTAACAACTTAGCCTGCCTCTCCTCTTCCTTTGCGAGAAGTTTAGCTTGCCGCTCTTCCTCTTTGGCAAGTAGTTTCGCTTGTCTTTCTTCTTCTTTGGCCAGTCTTTTCGCTTCTTTTTCAGCTTTGAGTCGCAACTTTTCTTCTTTCTTTCGTTCTGCTGTTTCGTTTTTCTTATTATCATTGGCTTCATCTTTCTTATTGCTATCATCTTTTACATTCTTCTTTTCTTCTTTTTTGGGTTTCACTTTGGGGTTTTCCGATTTGCGTTCAGTCTCTATGCTTTGATCTCTGGATTTTGTTTCATCATCCTTATTTGAAGGTTTTAATGGTCTAAAAAAGTTCTGTTTGGTTTTCTGCGGTGAAGTCTCTAGTTGCGTTACAATTTTTTGGGCACATCTGTAAAAGAAATTCAGGTGACTTAGTAAATGCAGACAAAATAGATGATATTTATAGATTTATTACTAGTATTATAGAGCAAGTACAAAATAATCTTATTCTGAGGGTAAGTAACACTACACATGTACTGAGGAAAGAATTGGTTGCTTATGAAACTTAGAAGAAACGCATTAGCGCCTGAGCGGTAATATTTGGCAGAGACTTTGCACGAAGGGGTTCTACTACCGGAGGGGATTAACTCGTACTAGCCGCTGTTTACGGCACACTTACCCAGGCTAAAATTAAATTTTATAAAAAAATTAAATTAAATTTTAGCCGATCCTACGCGGACAATTTACGACGATGCCCTCTTTTTGCCATCTTTATGGGAACCTACTGCTTCTAAAACGAGAGGAGGGTACTCCGTAGAATTGTCTTCTATTCAAATTTGGGCACTAATTGGGAAATAAAATATTTTCCTTCCTTCTCTTTCATCTGTCACAAAAACATCTAAGCGTTGTTGTGTTCTCTATGACGAAACAGCCTTATAGGATCAGTAATGGTCTTTCACCTAAGATCTAATGTCGGTAAAGCATAATTGATTCGGCCATTTATCATTTACGATATAACGCTGTCCATAAGCACCGATGCCATACGATTAGTTAGAAACAGTGCTTGTTTGCTGGAATTCTTGTCCTTAAAAAACCATTGTAGGTCTCCAAAATATTAGTAGGTAAGTAAGTGTTTAGGTAAAGTTAAAGTCGTGTCGTACCAGGAAGCGAAGTATCTAGCAGAAAAGAGAGAAGAATGGAAATTACTCCACTGACAAGAGTTTAGCTTTTAAATTTGAAGAAGTAGCCGAAGGCTCGAAGTAGGTATTTACCTTATTCGAGTAGACGCTGAAGCAGGTGTGGTTATGCTTTCTCGTCTCCCTTCCCGGAATTCCCGCTGGAACTCCCTGATCGGCGGCAGTCGGCCAGAAGGCTCCCCCGCCGGTCCACCTGTGTAGCTGTGCATCTGGTAATCTTGGAGACGAGCCTGTTGATGTAAGTATATTATATTGCGCAGGTAAACGAAAAATGCTAAACTTGTTTTGTGAGATTATTGTAGCCTACACGGCAAGATCAAAAGTCGTTGTATTCTGTGCTTCAGGGTTATCGTCACTTAACATGTCACTTTAACATTCCGGTCAAACGGGTACACTTGAACAGCTTGAACCCTTTTCTCTGACTTCCTCAAAGGGAGACAGGCATAGACGATACAGTTAATATGAGAGAGACAGGCGTGAGGTTATTTATGTATGTTGAACCGTTCAAAGTGCCATTTATTCGTTTTTAGCATTATGTTCGCCTGTGTGCAGTGTATGGCTGGTGCTTCAAAATATTTCTCATTAAATTTTAAAAAAGAATCGATGAATCTCATTTTTCTTAAGTATTATTTTCTTTACTTCAATCTCACCTTATTGGTTGAAGATAGAAGTATTGGGTTAAGGGAAGAACGGGCTCTTGATAAAACATTGCTGGCACTCAAAATTGATGGTGCCCTGACATCGTCAGACTTTATAATATCATTGGTGGTCGCTAGCCAGGCAAAACCTGTACGGTTCCACAACTACACTAACTTAGATGTAACTCAAGACATCTCTACCTTCATACTATGATGCTGTGATCTTCGAAGCGAGTTGGAAGCCGGCTGCCGCGCCTTCGGGGGCGCAGACTGCGGCCCCCTCGGCACCGCCCCCAGACACGCGCCTCCGCATTTTGACCCCCCGCACAACTTTGTATTGCACACGTTGTTCACCGTTCCACCGCTGTTTGATGAGACGGAAGATACGCCTGGAAATATTAGGTAGGTGATTTAAAACACAATGAATGATTGTTGTCATGGCAACCGAAATATAATTTTCAACACACTTGCTCGTAAAGTGAGCGTTATTCTATTGAATTTAGAACTATAAACTGGGCTATAAGTCACGCGTGCATAATATATTATACCCTAGTGCATAATATAATGAATCCTACAAAGTTTAATTGTACCTTTGTGCAAATAACATGCGAGAAAACAGAGCATATTTTATTGGTCCGGGTTATACACTAAATATTTTCAGAAACAACAAAGAGGTATTATACCACTTCAAATCCATATACATTTTTAAATGTTTGCGCCTTATACTACATTGGTTGAAAAGTTCGCGGCCTGGCCATTAAAAAAAAAACTTTTGTTATTTTTTCTGCCGTCATTTTGAACTGTCATTATTCAATTGTCAGCCCGCGAATTTTCAATTTGATATCTTGGTTAAATAAAATTTTACGAACAATATAAATACCTGTGTAGAACAAATTTTCACTAATGGAGAAATTTGAACAACGTGCTGTGATTAAATATTTGTTTAAAAAAAGTTTAACACGAAAAGGAGATCCATGATGACATGCAAACAACATTACGGGAATCTGCCCCGTCTTATACCACTGTGAAAAAATGGGTTGCAGAATTTAAACGTGGACGAGAGAACATCGAAGATGACC
The DNA here is from genome assembly GCA_944452665.1 of Stenoptilia bipunctidactyla. Taxonomy (NCBI): domain Eukaryota; kingdom Metazoa; phylum Arthropoda; class Insecta; order Lepidoptera; family Pterophoridae; genus Stenoptilia; species Stenoptilia bipunctidactyla. Next base: position 16,597,170 of record OX101740.1, on the reverse strand, counting down.
CTCGCTCCGGCAGGCCAATAACGTCTACGACCGAAGAAAACATCAATAAAGTGTGTGATCTCATATTGAAAGACTGTAGATTGACTATCAGAGAAATTGCAGACACTATAGGCATCTCATATGAACGAACGCAAAACATCATTGTCCATGAACTCGGCTTTTCTAAGGTTTCGGCTAGGTGGGTCCCCAGATTGCTTTCAGTAAAGCAAAAGCGAATTCGACTCACGATTTCTCGCGACTGTTTGGAGATGTTCGAGGCTGATCCACAAGGTTTTCTTGACAGATTTGTGACAATGGATGAAACCTGGGTTCACCACTATACCCCAGAATCAAAACAACAATCCAAACAATGGAAAAAATCAGGTGAACCAACTCCGAAAAAAGCAAAGGCAATTCTGTCGGCCGGCAAGGTGATGGCATCGGTTTTTTGGGATGCTAAGGGTGTCTTTATGGTGGACTACCTTCCAAAAGGCGAAACAATAAACTCTGCGTACTATAGCACCCTTCTGCGCCGTTTACGTGAAGAAATTAAACAGAAACGCCCAGGATTACTGAGAAAGAAAGTGTTGTTTCACCAGGACAACGCCCGAGTCCACACGTCTGTCGAGTCTATGGCTCAAATTCGTGATTGTGGTTTCGAATTATTGCCACATCCAGCTTATTCTCCTGATTTGGCACCTTCGGACTTTCATCTTTTTCCAAACCTGAAAAAACACCACGGTGGGTAGAAATTTTTAACGAAAGAAGAGGTCGAAGCCGCTGTTAACCTGTATTTTGAAGACCTTGAGGAATCTTTTTTTAAAACAGGTATGGAAGCTCTGGAAAGCAGATGGAAGAAGTGCATAGAGCTAAATGGAGATTACGTCGAAAAATAAAAATATTTTTGTATGTACTTTATTCTGTTTTCTTGACTAGGCCGCGAACTTTTCAATCGACCCTCGTATTAGTAAAATAAATTTGTATATAAAACAAATTATTCACAATTTACAATCATTTGTCATAAAATATTAAAATATTTGCATTTACCACTCCAAATTAAACATTTTCACTTAAAATAGGCTGTAAATGCTATACAGACATTGACACATTTGACGGAAAAAAAAACTACGCGCATGCGCGAGGTTCGGCGCCATTTTTCAATCACAATTCACAGCTTTGTTATCAAGTGTGTTTGTTATTTTATGACCACGTATGTCTGTCTTTTACTCACAAGTGTGTTGAAAATCGTCGTATGTAACTCGTGAGCGTTGCTAATTACAGTCTCGGCTCATTATTAAGCCCTCGCCTGCGGCTCGGGCTCAAATCACAGCCTCGACTGTAATTAGCAACTTCGCTCACTTGTTACATAATATACTATTTACACACTTTTGTCTATAGCTGTGTGGTTTTCATAAAATAAGCTTACTTTTTTGTGACCACATGGTTGGTGTGTCGGTTAAGGTAGGTAATTTATTTATTTATACGCAGGTGAAGTCACCAGAGCAACGTTTAACCACAGTTTAGATATCTACAGTAATTCAACTTCATACAAACGGACGAAACGTGAGCTATACCTACGCGGCTCGATCTCGGCATGCGGCCAGTCGTGAGTGTCTGCATACCGAAACAATTGTTGATTACTTTAAAATTTAATAATACATCTTTTCGTATGTCCTGTAAAAAATATATACCTATATTTGCAGTCATAAAACTAAATGGAAGTAAACAAAAAGTATGCAAATGTAATTCAAATTCTGAAGGCGGCCAGCCCTACCACATGTGAACGGACCGCGGCGCAGCGCAATAGGCATTTATTTCAAAGATGCGGCCGAGTTGAATTACTATTTGTACTGTGGTATAACATTTTGCTTGGTGGTAGGATCCCTTCTGGGTCCGCCTGGCTAGCGACCACCCTTTATATAAAGTCTGCCGCCAAATGTTACCGCTCCGGCGGTAATGTGTTCCGGCAATATTATATAAAGAGCCAGTTCCTTCCTAAACCCGTGTGCTTTCATCTTCGACCTCATCGTCACTTACCATCAGGTGAGATTGAGGTCAAACGCGGGTTTAGTCACTTATAAAAAAAAAAAAAAACATTTCAGTGTAAAAAACCGCGACTTATGACAAATGTCAGTAGAAAAAGGTTGTCTAGGGAATCGAACCCGCCATATCTTACTAGCAGCCACTTGGCGATGGGTTGCTTCAAACGCCAGTGGTTGCGGGTTCGATTCCCGCGCGTAACAAGAAAAAAAAAAATTCCGGGTCTGGGTGTTAATCTATTTATGTATTTATATTCTAGGTTCCCTCCTAGTTCGCTACATGGTATCTCATAACACAAGCTTCGCTTACTTTGAGGCCATGTAGGTGGTGTGATTGTCTGGGGATTTTATTTATTTATGTTCACACACTGCACTATCTACAGATTTATTGTTTAGTCGACTCCTAAGAAACTCAAGAAAAAGAACGCGGCATCTTTATTCGTATGTATCACAGTATTCATGAGTTCATTTGTTTATTAGAAAGTATTATTCTCTAAAATTAACGGTCAGATTTGAAAAAATATTCTCTTGTAGAAGGTAGTAGGCATAATTTATAACATCTTTGATAGATTCAAAGTAACGGGGGTAAAACGTGTGATGCTGGTAGTGTGCTAATAAACTGGTCGCTCGTAACAACGGGATCGGCAAAGACACCGAAACGTCGAGTTAAAATGTACTACGCGATAAATCCGGTTAAAAAGTGTTTCATTTTAAATTATGAATCGCGAAACCTTGAGACATTATAAAAATTCGGATTAGCGATGAACTCAATGATAAACCTTCATTTATCGCTTAATCTGTTGTGAAAGCGATCATTATTATTCAAATGCGAAGAAATGGGGTTGAGAGACGATTAGAGTTAACTGTTTTTGCTTACAGGAAGGTTTCATTTTATTCAACGTTTTGCAATTCTAAAAGTTAATCGAAATAGTCAAGTTCACTTCAGCAAGCTTAAAGAGATATTATCAACGAATGCAGAGCATTAAAAAACCGACTTCACTTCAAAACTTTGACTGGGTTAGAATGTCATCCACGTAAACATTCACCGAAACCATACACATTAAAAAAAAAATTACCTACTAACTCCGAAAGTACCTACTAACATTTGACCCTAGATTTATTTGAGAACAATGTTTCGTCTAAAAAGCCATGAGTATAAGACCTACCTAACTGTATTACTATCGTGGGGTGGGCCAAAATTCCATATATTCGTTTCCCACTGGCCTTAAATCGGTAAACAGTATATTTAATAGCAAACATTAAACATTAATAGCGATTACTATAAAACAAATCAAATCTCGTGCCGTATTCTCCGGGTTTGAGTGAGTGTACCTACCTAATTAGGTATTTGCAAACTCTCAGTTCTACAAAAAGTAGATTTTGTCTCAATCTTTTTAAACATAGCATCCTAACTAAAATCCTTGAATAACACCCCGTAGAGTTGAAATGTTCTTTGATATATCGAGTTTCGGTGAATCGTTGCAGCATTGACCTTCCTCAGTCAGCTTTATTTAGGTGACCTAACATTCTTAGCATGCTTTTTACAATAACCTTATGGATTATAAATAGGAGTTCTAAACATTATGAAACACAAAAACTATAGGTATGCAACATAAACTGACCTTGAAAGACAGACCTACCTGGGCACTCAAGCGAAATTATGTTTTTTTTTCTATTTTCAGTATTTGAGCTATCTCGCAAGACATTCTTTCTTAACGTAACAATATTTTTATTGCCATTAGCTCGACATCGTAACTGGTAACAATAGGAAAAAGACTGATCGTGAAACACGCTAGGTACTATATTTACAGATGCCTACATAATTATGTACCTATTTTTTTTTATTTGATATTGTGAATATTTTGCACAATGAAAACATTGATTGTGATAATATTGTCTTAATTTTTCGCGATTCATACTAGGTATTAAATAAAACACTTTTTAACCGGACTTATCGCGTATATTTATTCTTTACATTTTAATTTTTAACTCGACGTTTCGCTGTCTCTGCAGGCAGACCCCGTAGTCACAAAATACGCTATAAATCCGGTTAAAAAGTGTTTTATTTAATTGATTGTGATGATTGACCTTGAGTCGCGTTGCAATATTTTAGGGAAATTCGGTGTATTTTGGAAGATTGTTTTTCTTTAACTATTAACGTCCCTAGTTACTGTGTACTATACAGCTGTTACTTAGTCGCTGTTACGTTATCAAATTGTAATCCTGTGGAAGAAGTCCGTCATAAGATTTTTAGCCTTCATGGTGGAAGTGAGTTTTTTACAATGTCTTAAATAAATTCTGTCGGCGCAGTTAGGGTGCTACAACACCAATCGATCGACTGTCGAATGGATCAGTCGATCAGGCCAAAAAACCGGTAGACGTCGATCAACAGGCCTATTACGGTTCTTTCATGACATGACATGATAAACAAGATTTCTATGATACAATGATCAACAATTATGACACAAAGAATAAATGAATTTCCTATACATTTGCATGCAAGAGGCGTTGCATTACTTTTCGAAATGACAGTTTCAATCATCATCTATGACTTAAAAACGTCAATTGAAAAAGGTGAGATCGCACCCACACTATGATATGTTGGTTTCTAGATTTAATTTATTGTGTTCTTCCATTTTGCTTTCATAAATAAATACTTAATTATTGTATATCGGGGTTATTGTATTAAATTTACATGGTATACCAAATAATGATCGTATGATAAGTTTTAAGGCCGCTCCACATTCTCGTGAGAATCTTGCGAGTCGTTAACATAATTATCTTCATACATAGAATATAAAGCCTTGAGATCAATATGTTTTTATCACAATTTATCTTCATTTGTTAGTAAATAAAACATATACGATATTATTTTTTATCTTCCTGGACCATTTTCAATACTAACAATATAAAAAAATTAACAAAAACTCTTAAAATCTATTACGAGTTACTTAAAAAGTCTCTCTTTCTCGAGAATGTTGAGCGGCCTTAACGTCAAAACTATTTCATATCATCGCATGGTTTTGAGATCCATAATAGGCCTGCAAAGACGTCGGTCGACCGTCAATCGATTGATGTAGTAAGTACTTAACACCCTTGATTACGAGCGCAAATGGTGCAGCGTTTTGGCATGCCAATTTTTTATAAGATTTGCAGTTTTCGTGTCATAAATGGAAGATTACCAATTATGACCTCTTTATAGGGATATAACTACATAGATTATTTTCCAGTTTAATTCTCATACCTAACTTAAGCATAAGGTTATTGCTATTTGGGAATTGGAGACTGGGTATAATGAGGTGTTTACTTTTTAATTTCAATTAAAAAGTTGATGACGTAAGCTAAGATAAATGGGAGAATAGCAAATGTGTAGGTAGATAATAGTGCGACTTTGTGAAACCTAGGCTAGCATTTTGCACCGCGCTTGGCGGAATTGGTGCAGGTAGGTACACGTTTCAAAGAGGCACGCACATGAAGCGTAGGTAAAAAGCACCTTTAGGTGTCACTATTGTGAAATTTTCATACAAATTATAAACAAATATTTACTTTCTCCATAGTTTATTTAAAAGTACTCTCCGCATTTTAAAACATTTAAAACCAGTGAAGATCCTCATCCCTAACATTTCACGACACATTTATATTATCAGTAGGAAAAGTTATCGAATGAAAAGCAACGTGCCATCGGAAATAGGAATTCCCGTATTGTAGCGGCAGTTCATTCGATAAATGTTAAACTGTTCGATAGTTGAACGAGTTATAGATACGAACTCGCAATTCGATTCCATGATCGGATGTTGTGTAACATTGCATCCACTCGATGTACCTAAAGAGCGAGTCTGTATTGAAACATCGCATCGAGAAATGTTCGGTTAAAATTGTTTTACAAAGTTGGCAGTGAAATGATTTAATTGAAATGTTGAATATTAATTCAATTCAGTTCAATAATATTTTTATTGATAAAGTTTTCCTCTGACACAAACTGATGGTGAACTTGATAAAATGCATTGTTTATTTTTTTCCTTTTACATTTAATATTATCTACTCTTATAACTTGAATCTTGGTGATTTCGCATGTAAATATTACACATTCTCGGTTCCTTACTTATTCACTTTACTTCTGTTACATTCTGAAAGACAGTTTGGAATTATTTCAAAACTAAGTATCACAAAAGAATCAAAAATTTATAAGAAAGTATTTATTTTTTAATCTAGATGTGCATACATAATACATAATTTAATTTTACATGCGTATGAAAAGAGCTTGAACGATTTTCCAATCTTCGTATAAAAGTTACTGTGGAATAACGTTGTTTCACGGTTTCTTATAATTATACTACCTATATCACAATGACATAGAATGACAATAAACTTGAGGCGAGTTTAGAGCTGACGAGTAACACTTTATTAATTCGATAACTTTTATCAGATCTGAAGTGCGATCACAGAGCTTTAGCGAATCGTAAGTTAACGAATGTTTACGAAAGTTCGTTTAGTATGGAGACGGTTTTTAAGAAAAAATTGAAATCTATCCATTGCCGCACGGCCAGCTTAAATAAATGTGTGCCTTGTTAATTTTGAATGTTTGTTATGGTTTAAGAAGTTTATTTTCCAAAATAAAAGAATACAATTCACTTGTCTTCGAGAAATACAATTTGAAATTCAGTAGTGTACAGAGCGGACTTAGCATTAAAATATTTCATATTTATCTACAAAACAAAGTTCAAAAAGCTCTTAATATAATTTCAATAACAATTGTACTACCTATTCATTCCAATTAACAAATTGCGACATAATTTTTTATTTTTAATAAGAGGGTAAAACTATATTTTAAACAAGGAAGTTTCTAGTGCAGTTGTTAACCTGTTGTACTCATAAATATCTGTAAAATAAAAAATTACAATGTTACTCAAAACTTGCAACCGACTCCATACTATACGAGCATTCGTAAACATTCGTTAACTTACGATTCGATAAAGTTCTGTGATCGCACTGCTGACCATTGAGAAATCGGGCCTTAGTTGAGTAATGCCCGTTTTCACCAAAAATCCCCTAAAACATTCTAAAGTAGGTGTTAGGGGCTTCCCTAAACATAATACTTATCTATATTCATTTTCACCAAGCTAAGTGTTACCTAGCCAGGAGCTCCCTAAGTAAGTGACAAATAGTTTTTTTTTCAAGACTAGTGTTCTACTACATAATTTATTATACCAAATATTCCATTTTTACAACATATGGTTAACAAATGATTAATTAAAATAAATATTATCAAGTTGAGGCTGTACGGAGTATACCTTTGCCCTACATTTTGCTGTGAATTAAGAAGTAGAGTTTGAATTCTTTGTTTGTTACAAGTATTTAGGTGTAAATTCTTTTTTTTGTGTTATTTGTATGAGACGGCGTACGTTAATAGTTTTAACATTTGTTTTAAAGAAACTTTGCAATTTGTTAGAGTTTTATGATTAGAAATTTATTTTTTATATAAAAATAAAAAATCCCTAAACGATACAATGCATACATAAAACATAAAATAGTACATACCTGTGGTTTGGGTATTCTAAAAGATGTTCTATTTGCTCTAATAAAAATGACACACTGGCTTTGGATTACCTGTAGATATCTTACAAAAAAGTCTATCGTCATATAATGTGAAATAATCCTGTCCCTCACGATAACCCTGTGGCCTTGTAAATAACCTAGGATTTGAAAGTAATTCCACTGTCTCAATTGCGTCGAAAGCTTCTAATAAATCATTAATTTCCATTTTTATACCCTTTGATTTGTTTCTCAGAAACTGCTAAAAACTGTCACTTAGCACTTAGGATACCGAAGTTCGGGCCCCTATATTTAAGTGACCCCTTAAGACCTTAGGTGTCCCCTAGGTGTTGGTGAAAAATAAATTTCTGTTAGGTGTCACCTATATTTTTTTAGGGTTACTTAAAATTTAAGAATTGATGGTGAAAACGGGCATAAGAGACCTACCTAAGTGAATCTTTCTAAATCAAAATAAATCTGGGGTCACAACATTACGCCAACAATTTTTTTATTAGAACTAGGACTATACGTTTTAATTTTACATATTGCTATTGTATGATATATCAGGACACTCATACTTGGGAATCCCAATACAAAACAATACCCATACGCTTATAGGCAACCGTATCTTTCCGCAGCGTTGTGAAAACGTCGCTTCCACCTATTTCCCGATAATGGCCAATTCTTTTGTTTCAATACCGGCCAGAAATAACCTGCTTAGCCATTATGTGCATTTCCATCACGTTCCTTATCGTGTTTATACCCGAGACAGACATTATGAGCAGTTATTTATCTAATATTTATTGCTAAGTGGAGCCAGAAGGTGGATGTTATAGCTACCTGTATACAGCTTACTGTTTAAGTATTCTTACAGAATGGAAGTTGTACATTAACGATGTTCATATAGTTTATTTAATAGATGCCACAGTTCAAGTATGTCAGTTTTATTTCAAGTTTGAGATATTGCTAGTTTAGAGATAGGTACCTAATGATTGTTGAATGCTATGGGGACTTTATTTATGTTTGTTTTATTTCATAATTTTTCAAATCTAGTTATTATAGTAGGCAAAGGAAAATTAGTTAGTTATAAGGTACTTAATGCGCCTTGAACAGTAGATACAGAGAAGTACACCTAAAAACCCAGGGGAGCGGACCTACTTATTACCTACACTTTCATTTGCACTTTATATGTTGTTCATGAATGAGTTCTTTATCTATGGCACAGTACAGATATCTACAGTAATTCAACTTCATACAAACGGACGAAACGCGAGCTATACGCGCTCATGCGCTCGCTCATACGAGCATGCGCTCAGCATGCGGCCAGTCGCGAGTGTCTGCATACCGAAACAATATTTGATTGAGATTTACGTTAATAATACATCTTTTCGTGGATCTCAATCGAGGCGCAAGTATTTTTTGGTCGCTACTTTATAATACCGATTTCTTATTTAAACGTAAACATTACTGTATATATCTGTACTTTGTCTATAGCCTTCAGGCCGAGCTTGGTTACTCAGGGCGACGATGTCAAGCAAGATCTTAGATTTTACTAGTCGCATAAAGGAGCTATTGGATTTAGAGCTGACGTTTTTTTCAGAAAGAGGGGCAAATCAGAAGGATCTGTGGAAGACTCAGTGAGAATCGTTTATTATACAGGGTGACTGGTGGGTCACTTTTGAAATTTAAGGACGTGATAGTTTGAGATCATACATGAAGAGAAAAATATAATAAAAAATAAATATTAATTATTTACTGAGTAAACTTAACCGAAAGTTAAAGAATTGATTACGCAACGAATGTTTACACTAGCAGCGTTGGCAGCGATCCGTGTGCCAGGTCACGTGCAGCGATCGACTCAGTTGTATTTAAAGTAAATAGTAACATATTTCTATTTATTTGTAGGGACTTCTAGTGAAAAATTGAGTACCTACTTTTATTACATAGGTCCTAATTATGATCGGAATCGAGTACAGAGTGCTCTCCTTCAGTATCTAAAATTTGTCACTAATCACCCTGTATAGGTCTAGGTCAATGTCTTGTTACTCTATAACAGCCATGGGTAGGATGCCGTGTTTTCTGGAAATGGAGAATAGACAATCGCTGGAACCGGGAGTCGATAGCTCGACAGGCTTTATTAAGTCGACGTCACTGCTATCCCACTATAACTATGTTTCACATTTGCATTGCCGAAATAGCACCCCGGTTATCACCCCTTAACTGCATATAATTGAAAAAAAAATTTGCAAATTCACCTACATTCTGTACCTACAATCTGGGATTAGCGCGTTCCAACAAAAAGCCTTTCACTTTCATTTGTATTGTAAGTGCTTAATGCAATGTTTTTTTTTGACGCTGACTACTCTTGTGTTTTAATCCTACCGGTGAATACCATCTTAAGTGAAGTGGAGATCTAAAATGACAGCACATGTATCTACATAATTTATTGCCGGAATCTCTAAAATAATTCGACACATTCCGACAAATCCCTTTTTCAGAAATCTTATCCACGGCCAATAGGGCTATCTAAGTAGGACTTAATTATTTTCAATGACTTACCAGAAAGGGAAGACTCTCCGCTGGTGACGGAGTAAAGCGAGGCAGATGCCGGCACCGAGCGCGCTCCCACGGAGTAGCTGGACACGGAGCCGGGCACGCCCCAGGTTTTGCCGCTGCCAGAAGACACCTGGGACCAATTGGTTTGATTGTAGCGATTCTTTATTACACAGTGAACGAAAAAATGCAATGTAACCTGTAAAAATGAAGAATTTGACAAAGTTTGAATTATTATAATGATAGAGAGACTTGGAGTGCCCACAAAACGCAAATAAAACCTCTGTACTTTTACAAACTTTTACAGCTGTATACCCGGGAAGAGAAGCAGCTGGTAAATTCTGTGTATTTTTGCTTCCAGTCCAGCATGGAAAGAGCATGAAGTTCTTCTGCACTATATTGTACCTGCGACCTTTTGCTGGTGACCATTCTCGGCGTCTGCCGCAGCCGCTGGATCTTCGCGCGGCAGATGATGCGGCGCAGCGGCAGCAGGCGCTGGCTGATGGCCATCTGGCTGGTCTTCACAGAGCATGAAGTACATACATACGTAACTTAATGCCTGTATACCTTACGGGGTAGGCAGAACACCAGCGGCCACAAAACCATATGATGCCACGTTTGACGAATTTTGAGTTATTATAATGATGGGGAGAGACTACAGCAGTGATTAAGGTCAGCCTATCGCCCACAAAAACGCCAAATTTACCTCTGTCCATTTGCTGACTTTTACAGTATGCCCGGGAAGAGAAGCAGCTGGTACATTCCATGTTTTTCTTTTGCTACCGGTCCAGCATGGAAGGAGCATGAAGCATTCATGCATTATATCGTACCTGCCAACTCTTGCTGGTGACCATCCTCGGCGCCTGCCGCAGCCGCAGGATCTTCGCGCGGCAGATGACGCAGCGCAGCGGCAGCAGGCGTTGGCTGACGGCCATCTGGATGGTCTTCACGAAGCAGCGGCGGCAGACCACGCGGTGCCCGCATGGCGACGTCTGCATCGTCGCCTTGGCGTTTACGCAGATTACGCACTGGAAGTACATTTTTTTAAATTAATAACTAGCTGTTGAATATACCCGGATAGATGGTACACCTTCACCCATGAAAAACCTATTCACTTGACACTCAAAGGGAGGTACCAGGACTGTAGTGGTCAGGAAAAACAGACGAAGGCAGATTATTCTACACCATGGCAACCCGTACCAAAAAGGAACTACAAGTTGTCGAATTTTTTAAATCGGCATTTTCACCGATTTCATTGATAAAAACTGTTACATATAAGTATAGGTGAGCCTATAGAATTATTGTTAGAGTTGTTCAAACCAGATCAAAATTGTTACCAATTAAGGTCACACTGTATGTCTAGATACAGAAATATACCGGAGTCATTCTGGCACAAGAAATAATATTACGAAATCTATACAGGGTCGCTACATAATAGTCAATTATGTTTTAATAGCAGATTAAAGGCCAAATACACTGTTGGAAACAAAACATCAAACCAAGGTGACCTTGCTAGTTTACAACGTGTTTCCAACAGTGAAGACGGCTGTTGACAACCAAATTACATGACCTTGGCGGGTTGGAAACGGCGGTGTTTAGAATCACAGACATACATCTACATAGACAACGCAAGTGCCACGATTTGTATTCGAACCAAGCGTGCCGACTTTTTAAGACCTATTGTGACGTCACGGCTGATATTTATTACTGGAAAATACAAAAAGATTCAGAGACACCGATACCGCCGATGAAATCGATTATTAAGAACGATATTGATATTGTGGACTCGATTTTCTAACAGACATACATACACGCATATTACAATACATATTAAATCTAGAGGCGACCAACCTTGACGCTTGGTCGGGGTTCGGACACGCAAAGGATATGCATTTGCGTTATCTATGTAGATGTATGTCTGTTTTTAGGACAGTGTGTACGCTTGTTATTGTATATTTTACTATGTAACTATAACTAGAAATGACTCAAGTTTTGAAGCTTTTTATCCTGCGTTTCAACCTTTCCTTCTTTGTATCGTCAATTGCATACAAAACTGCCATCGCGAAGATGTTGCCAACGCGAGAGATCAGAGCACACTGACGATTAAGGGGCGTGGCCTGGCGTGACCTTGGCTTGTGTTCTTGTTTGTCTCCTTGTTGGAAACCACCTGCCCACCATATACGGTACGATTCGTCTGTACGATCCATCTGATGAAAATCGTGACGATGGATCGCATCAAAAATGACGCCCATACACGAAACGATTGGTCGTAACGATCGATCATTTACTTGTTTGAAACTGAAGGATAAAGACGTATTCAAATAATTCAATACGTGCCCCATAAAATGGAAAATGAACTTCTTTCCCTTACCTATGTGGCGCTAACTTTGATTCGTCTACAACAGAAAAAAAGAAAGCCTAGAAAAATGTGGGTTAAGAAATGGCTATTAAAGCGAAATCATTATTCGCATGTAAATATTTTAAAGGAATTAAAGTTCCATCCAGAAGATTGGCACAATTATATGAGAATGACAGAACCCACGTACCTAAAATTATTGAAACTGGTATCGCCTAAAATACAGAAGAGCGATACAAACATGAGACAAGCTATCAGCAGTCACGAGCGTCTTAGTGCAACTCTGCGTTTTCTAGCCACTGGTCGATCATATGAAGATTTAAAGTACTCATCGATAATTTCACCACAGTTATTGGGAAAAATCATCCCAGAAACCTGCGCTGCCATTTACACAGCATGCCATGACTATTGTAAGGTACGTACTGCAATAAAAGATAGGTACATCATTCATATAATTATAATCATTTATTTTCTTTATAATAATAATAATAATTTTCTTTATATAATCAACTAAGTACGAAAACAGGTGAACAGTTATCAAGTGAAAAAGCAAAAAAAAATACTTTTTTGAAAACTTTGAATCTTAACACATTAGGATCATATACGGTACGATTCGTCTGTACGATCCATCTGATGAAAATCGTGACGATGGATCGCATCAAAAATGACGCCCATACACGAAACGATTGGTCGTAACGATCGATCATTTACTTGTTTGAAACTGAAGGATAAAGACGTATTCAAATAATTCAATACGTGCCCCATAAAATGGAAAATGAACTTCTTTCCCTTACCTATGTGGCGCTAACTTTGATTCGTCTACAACAGAAAAAAAGAAAGCCTAGAAAAATGTGGGTTAAGAAATGGCTATTAAAGCGAAATCATTATTCGCATGTAAATATTTTAAAGGAATTAAAGTTCCATCCAGAAGATTGGCACAATTATATGAGAATGACAGAACCCACGTACCTAAAATTATTGAAACTGGTATCGCCTAAAATACAGAAGAGCGATACAAACATGAGACAAGCTATCAGCAGTCACGAGCGTCTTAGTGCAACTCTGCGTTTTCTAGCCACTGGTCGATCATATGAAGATTTAAAGTACTCATCGATAATTTCACCACAGTTATTGGGAAAAATCATCCCAGAAACCTGCGCTGCCATTTACACAGCATGCCATGACTATTGTAAGGTACGTACTGCAATAAAAGATAGGTACATCATTCATATAATTATAATCATTTATTTTCTTTATAATAATAATAATAATTTTCTTTATATAATCAACTAAGTACGAAAACAGGTGAACAGTTATCAAGTGAAAAAGCAAAAAAAAATACTTTTTTGAAAACTTTGAATCTTAACACATTAGGATTCAAAGTTTTCAAGAAAAGTGATTAAAGTTTGTGCTTTTTCACTTGATAACTCTTGAGAACGAGAACTAACTCTTGATAGTTCTTGCGGTGGTATCTGTCTGGCTAAAAGTAAAGGTTGAGTTTGAGGTTGGGAGGACGGATTTTCAGGTATGTTTAATAGTACAATCTGCTCTTCTTGTGGTAGTGTCTGTATTTGCTGTTCAGATGGAGGAATATTCCGATGTCGATGAGTCTGTGGGTATGTAAAGGCCTGAGCTTGTGAGTATGGAGACGTCTGAGGTTGAGAGTAAGGAGATGTCTGCGGTTGCGAGTATGGAGAAGTGTTAGGTTGAGAGTAAGGAGAAGTGTGAGGTTGAGAGTATGGAGATGTCTGCGGTTGCGAGTATGGAGAAGTGTTAGGTTGAGAGTAAGGAGAAGTGTGAGGTTGAGAGTATGGAGATGTCTGCGGTTGAGAGTATGGAGATGTTTGCGGTTGCGAGTAAGGAGAAGTGTTAGATTGAGAGTAAGGCGAAGTGTGAGGTTGAGAGTATGGAGATGTCTGCGGTTGCCAATCTGGGGAAGTGTTATTGAAAATATTATTAATTCCAGTCACGGACTGTCTGCTTAGGTTTCCAAGTTCTGCTTCTGACAAGGTTTCATTAATAATTTTTTCTGCCCAGATGCGTTGATCCTTAGGTAGTAATTTCAATTTAGAAGCTACAGTTTTTCCGAATATGTCACATGTATCGTCAGGTTTAATTGACAAAATTTTTTTGTTTAAATTTTGAAGAGTTACATCTATTGAATTTGACACCTGCGAAGACTTCTTCCGTTTAAATGCAATTGGTGCGGGTGGAGGTGGCACCTTATCGGCAATTTCATCTTCATTTCGACTTGGCGACTGCACCTCAGAAGAATTTTCGTTGTCATCTTCATATTCTTCCACAGGAATACTCTGTAAATAAATAAATTTATTTTGTTTCAGTTACCTTCTAATGAAAATGAATGGAAGGCAATTGGAGCTGACTTTGATAAGCGATGGAATTTTCCCAATTGTCTTGGCGCTGTTGATGGCAAGCATATTAAAATAAAGCCGCCGCCTGATTCTGGCTCATATTTCTTTAATTATAAACACTTCCACAGTCAGGTTCTTATGGCAATTGCTAATGCTAATTATGAGTTGATTTATTTTCACTTCGGTACTAACGGCCGAGTGTCAGACGGAGGGGTGATAAAAAATACAGATTTTTATCAAAAACTTATTAATGGTACATTGAATTTGCCACAACCAGGTTCAGTGAATGGAATAACGCTTCCTTTTGTATTTGTTGGAGACGAAGCTTTTGCTTTAAGAACCGATTTTTTAAAACCATTTAATAAGTCACAGCTCAACGAAACAAGGAGAATTTTTAATTACCGTTTATCCCGAGCAAGACGGATAATTGAAAATGTATTTGGAATTTTAGTTGCACGGTTTAGAATACTAAGTAATGAAATTAACTTGGACTTGGATAATATTGCCCCTGTCGTAATGGCTTGTTGTGCACTACACAACTTTTTACGCCGTGAAAATCCAGACACCTACTCGCCACAAAATAGCTTTGATAGAGAAAACTATGAAAATAGAGGGATTCAAGAAGGTCTACAAAGTAACTTGTTTGGTCTCGAGAGACGAAGAGGATCCAGTTTTCAGTCTGCAACTGAAAACAGGAATTTATTCGTAGACTATTTTAATGGAATCGGTGCTGTTCCGTGGCAGAACAATTATATATAGAACTAGCTTCTGCCCGCGGTTTCACCCGCGCAAACTAAAACTCGTGGGCAATTTATTTTGGACTCTTAGACCTTACGAATGCAACCATACCTACTTAAAACAATTTTGGATTTTTCGAAAACATTAATTTAAATAAAAGTAATTTCGTTGTACATACAAAGTGTTTTTTTTTTATAAAGAAACTTCATTGCGCTATTTAAAAGTACACAGGCCATCTATTTCATTTTATATGTACCTATTAATCGTATTGTCACTTATCGTTTCACCTATATTTTGGACAATAATTTATACAATATCTTTACAAATTATAGCCTATATATATTATATATGTATATTATTCTTGTTAGAGTTTATATTAATGTAATTGATAGCAAACCTCTTTGTATTCGTCAAATATGAACCATAATGTATTGACTATGAGTGACATCTTCTTATATGTGTCATTGAATAAAAATGTCGAAGAGAAAAGTCGTGTTTATTTATTTTTTGCTAATATTATTTGATTCGTCCTAACTATCTATCTAACAAATAGTGTAGTTAACTTAAAACCACAGCAAACTCCGCTATATACAACATCAATTCTGATATATAAGCTATAATATTGTAAAGTTTCATTAAAATCCATTCAATAGTTTTTGTGTTAAAGAGTAACAAACATCCTCACAAACATTCGCATTTATTATTTTAGTAAGATAGGATAGAAATAGCTTAATTTAAGTTAAAATTTTAATAAAAACTTGTACTCACCGAACTCGTAGAACTCATTCCCTCATGTTTTATTTCCTGGTCTTTTAAAAACATTAAGTTATTGAAATAACTTAATTTAGGTGTATAACTCTCGTCGGCGCTGCTTCCGGACACCATAGAGTTAATCTGTTTATTCAATTCTTTCCGAAAGACTGTTCTTAAGTTGTTAATCTTCTTTTTTAGTTTATTTAAATCTGCAGTATTGTCTATATTTCTCATTTTTTCCAAAAGTACTTTATAACACGCCATTCTCTTTACATTGTTACGATAATCTTTATGTTTTGTTTTCCATAAAGGCTCTTGCTCTCTGAATAATTCAATAAATTCAATCAAATCATCATTACTCCATGTAGCCATTTCGTTTATTTCGTTCATCGAGTGTAGGTAGGTACGAGTACGTAAGGCGTGCGATGCGTGCGGCGACCGGCGTCAGAGTGAGACAAAATCGAATCGTTGATCGTAAAGAGCCATACACTGTCGATTCATCGTTACGATATTCATGATTGCATGGGTTTTTGTTGCGATTTCCGAAATCGTCTTCGATGAAGTAAATCGTTAACGACTTTGACATACACTATCGATTCGTCGTTTCGATCGGTCTGAAGCGACGGATCGTACAGACGAATCGTACCGTGTATGGGGCCCACAGTGTGGATGACTCGGAATTGGTTGACAACAACTTAACCTTCCTTAACCTTGGTTGGAAGCATTGGTTTTCAACGTGTTTTCAACAGTCTGGCGGCCCTATTAATAATTATGAGTGGGTGTGAATTTCAAAAAACATTTTTTTTGATATACCTGCCTATTTTTCATTAATTAAAATTTCAAAATTCTTCGAGTGAGTGAATGAATGAGTGAGTAGCTGTGTAGTCGTAAGCTACAGATTAAACTTAAATTTTGATCACTTTTTGAAATTTTAATTTCTGAAAAATGTTCAAAAAAAAAATATTTTTAGAAATGAAAACCCACTCATAATTCTTAATCTGCTATTCAAATACTATTGACTATTATGTGGCGACCCTATATAGGCTATGCTGTGTACACCTTTTATCGTTTGTCCTACTTAAGCATATTATAAAAAATCAGGAGTATAAAAAAATGGCTTACTTCTTCCTCAGGAGATGTAGCTAGTTCCGGCTCATTTTCTTCTAACTTATTGAGCAATTTGTCCTGGAACAATAGAAATTCAAAATTAATACCTACAAAAGTTGAAAAAAGCAGATAAGTCTGAGTTCGATTTTTGGCCGGACCTTTTTTGTAGTTGCATCAATGTAATTGTTTTATTTTTTTTTAACATTGTTTAGGAATTTGCGATGTATTGAAATCACGTTTGATCAACTTTCCGAGTAGGATGAGTCAGATAAGACTAGTCCTACGGCCTAGACATTCCATTCCTCCTCACTTCAAGTGACAGATTTGTACCAAATATGACAATGACAGTTTTGACAATAAAAAAGTATCAAAAATGGCGAAATGTAAAGACGACCTCGCATTGCGGTTGCCATTTACATTAAACTTTTCAATTTTTGTGCGCCATTCATTCTTATTGTAATTTTTCAATATTTTTGTCTAGAACAGCGTAATTTTAGCGACACTTTGGTCAAGTGTTAATCTGATATTCCAATTTGGAAACATGACCTTTGCCGCCTAATATCGCCTCTCCGGCGGTGATGTGTTCCGGCCATGTTATGAAGAGCCAGCTTCCCCTTAGTTCTCAAATGCACTTACTTATCAGGTGAAATTGAGGTGTGAAGACATCGATACAATCTTATAATGTCTGCGTATAAATTAAACTTAACATCTGTATGATCATTAATGACCCTTATAAAACAGGAGTTACATTTTAAGCAAAGGATAGATAGGTAGGTAGGTACATAATAATGACACAATACTACCTACCGTAAAATAAATCATTAGGTACATAATAGCAGAGTAATAGTAAGTCTTCAATAATGGGCAAATTAACAGGCAAATTGTTAAACTGCAATAAACTTTGTCAGAAATATAACTAAATACATTTTAACTTGATTTCATAGCGGATTTTATTGTGATGTGCATTCAAACAAAATTGAATAGTAAAGTCTGCAGTTGGTACATTCCATGGCAAACGTATAAACGTTAATATTACCTGTTAAAATTCTATATTGATATTTAATTTAATAATTTAATTATTTATTTATTTTCTTCTTCTTATTCTAATACAAATAGTCGTCTGGGGTCTTCAGTTAGACATTCACTGCCTGTGTTTGAGGACCCCATATTATTTATACAATACAATACATAAATTCATGCCTGTTTCCCTTATGGGGTAGGTAGAACACCAGAGGTTATCAAACCATCTGATGTCACGTTTACCAAATTTAGAGGCATTATAATGATGCAGAGAGATTATTGCAGTGACAGGGGGTCAGCCTATCGTCCACAAAATATCTTCAATAAAACCTCTGTCCATTAATTGACTTTTACAGTATGCCCGGGAAGAGAAGCAGCTGGCACATTCTATGTTGTTTCTTTTCTCCCGGTCTAGCATGGAACTTAGAGGTTATGTAATCGGTGTTTGTTAGTCACTCTTGAGTTAGAAGTCGCACAATTTGACATACCAAAGACTAGACCGACAACTAGAGATGTAGAATTGAATTGAAGTTATCTATTATCTCTCGATATCGTCTGAATCTTAACTTACTTACTACTTACTAATCTATACTAATATATTAAGCTGAAGAGTTTGTTTGTTTGTTTGAACGCGCTAATCTCAGAAACTACAAGTTGGATTTGAATAATTCTTTCTGCATTTGATAGCCCAACTCTTAAGGAAGGTTATAGGCTATATTTATCCCGAAATTCCCACGGAATCAAAAGTTACGCGGGTAAAACCGCGCGCGGTGGCTAGTATTATAAATGTGAAAGTTTGCATCGATGGATGTATGAATGTTCGGTCTTTAATCATGGCAGAACGGCTCAACGGGTTTGGATAAAATGGCGTAGTGATAGGGTACCATCTGGAATAGCAGATAGGCTACTTTTTACCTCGATACTACCGCGGAATTCGAAGTTGCGCTTGTAAAACCGCGCGAAACCGGTAGTTCCTTCATAAAGTATTATCTTAGATATATCTATCCCCTTCCTCAAGATTTAGGCTATCAATTGTTTTTTATTTAATCCGACTGGTACTTAGAGTTGTGGTGATGTTAATGAATCTTGAAAATAAAACATCCACAATGATGTCGATGATGACTGATGACGAAGCCGCGCGTGGAAGCTAGTACACAATAAATACGCTGCGTCACCGTTAAGGATCAAAATCGATTAGAATGAGATACTTATCGAATTTGTTTAGATATTACATTAATTTCGGCATTGACATTTAAGGCTGAAGGTGAGGTTGTGGCTGGCAAAAAACCTTTTGTGTGCATCGGTAACAAGAATTTAATTTTATATAACTGCATATAGGATGGTCACGACCGAACAGCGAGCACATACTTTATGGACTCGTCATATTAAGGTTATTATTGATATTTTATTTTTGTCTTTTGTATATCTTTTAGTATATACCTAGTGGAAACCCAGCGTGGGTTTATTTATTTATTTAATGTTCACAGAACATTACGTGTTACGTTACGTGGGTACTACGATTTAGAGTACCCACGTAACGTAACACGTAATGCCATATTGGATGGCAACACGTCATTGTCAACTATGTCACATCAATTTGTCGTCCAGAGTCCACTGCAGGCACCAGATGTATCATGAGGTCGAGCAGATTCCCTGTCGTCCCCCTCCCAGGACGAAACTCATGCTGTGCATCGGACAACTGAGGATTTATTTGCTGATAGAGGCAGTCGTGGACCACCACCTTAAATATCTTTGACAGAGTAATAACCGCTACGGGTTTAAAATCAGTGGGTGCGGACCCTCCATTACTCAAAATTAATTGGATAGAAGTTCAAAAATATTAAACTAAACTACTATGACAAGATCCTAAACTAACATTTTTATATTCTAATAGGAAAAGTCGGCATGTTATCTAAGGAAGCAGTTCTTGTAATAAATAATGTTCTCTCTCGTTATCATATTCGTTGGATCAAATAATTTAATATTCCGATCACGTACCTACGTTTAAGTTTACCTGTGTTCGGTCATCTACGACTTTAACCGTGCCAGAGTTCAAACATGAATAGTAATGTAGATGAATCCATTGAATAATATTTAAAAAAGGTTTTGATAAAGTGTTTGAACTTTGTTCGTTGGTTTGCGTACTGTTGAAGAAGTATTATATTTTTCATGAGAAACTTGCCGTTTTCCTCGGTTTTACTTACGTGAAATTTTATCGGAATATCTAAATTTTGCAGCAGATACTTTTACTTCAAAAAAATACTTTTTATCAGGTTCTTATCGAGGCCTTTAAAGTAGCCCAGTTAAAAAAGTCTTTTATTTTATATAATTAATAGTGAACACGATCTAGGCCCTACCTATTTGCAAATTTTTATCTTAATCGGTCTAGCGTAAGAGAAACAAACAACAATCCTTCCTTTCTTAAAAAAATAACTAATAACATGAGTTGGATTGAGATTTTGGAAAATTTTACTTTGTAGAACAAAGATTAAGGTCTACATTGAATTGCAATTTACATAAGTACAAAGTTTAATACATTGTAGAAAATAAGTATCAATCAACGCACAATAACAGTAGAAGATGCTCTGGCTAAAACTTGGATACTTGCCAATTTCCTTCTGAGATCTAGCCTGGCTATATATTGCTCTAGAGGAACAGGGCGGTGCAATGCAATAAACGCAGATGAAATCAGACTCATTATTTATGCATTAAAAGTTGACTATGTCTTTATTCTACACCCATAACTGACACACCATATAGTTATGTAGTGCACCAAAGTGAGGTTGTGGTATGGAGGCTATAGAACTGGAGGCCACCTGATATACAGTCTTCAGGCTCTAGAATTAGAGGCCTATATAGGTTCAATGTGATTAGAAAAGTTCGTGTCGTAAACTGGCTCGGCGACTTTGCCCTACCTGTGAGCACTGTTTTATTTTCATTGCGCCAGTCATTCGAGCGTGAAAACATCTCTCTATCATCACAAAAGTTCTCAACGATAATACATAAAAAATTTGCTAATCGGAACTATTTGAATTTTTAATGTTATATTTTTTGAAACGACTTGTACCCCTTCCGCTAACTTCTTAATAAAAAAGAAGTTAGCGGAAAATAATTGGTCAATTAAATCCCCAGACAATCACACCAACTACATGGCCGCAAAGTAAGCATAGCTTGTGTTATGGGATACCATATAGCGAACTAGGGGCGTACCTAGAATATAAATACATAAATAAATAAACACCCAGACACGGAACATTTTTTTTTCTGGTTCCGTGCGGGGATCGAACCCGCAACCACTGGCGTCTGAGGCAGATAGGTTTACCCCAACGCCAAAGTGGTCGTCATTTTGGTCAATGGTATTTTATCAACATGGTCAATTGTGTTTTATCACATATCAAAATTCTACATCATCATCATCACCATCTCCGTGTAATTGGCCCTCTGCAGGGCTATGAAAACCTTCTCGAGGAAGTATAGGCCGAAATCCATCACGCTGGCCCAGTGGATGTCAGAATTTTCGGGGTGCCGAAATAGCTTCAGAAAAAACCCTAACTACTTCTGTATACAAGTATAGACCCTACTGTTTCAAAGGAAATTAATTCTTCTACGTTCTACATTTTCTAATTAATATTTTTTTTATGAAAACCCCATAAATAAATGGGTATTTAAAAAGTTGCCTTCAGTGTAAGACTTTAATAAAAGGTAAGCAAATAAGGTTGTTATTTACTGATTAAAAACTGGACTTGGTGAAATGGCTAATATGCAGTTTAAATGGCGAATTCTCTTCTTCCCAGAAAGCCTTTTTCTAAATATTTCACGTACCTATAAGCACTTAAATAATAATATTATTCCGGTTCAGAAACTATTTAAGTTTGCAATGCCTATTCGTATATCATCTGGGCTTAGTACGATACTAATGAGGTTCCTGCTTGCCGCGCCGCCTCCAAATAAATCCGATTAACTCCCCAAAATTGATTATTATGCAGAAACTTGGCAACACTGAATATTAGATAAATACCAGGTTTGTGGATTATTTTGCAAAGGAATTTCCGAAACTGAACTTTAAGGCTTTTTGCTTTAAGATACTTTTACCTAAGATATTTTTCTCTTTATTGAACACACACAAACGTAAAATGAAATAGTAGATGGGGCATTATTCGTATACCAATCGACTATTTGTATACCTAGTTCTAAAAACAAATATTATTTTTTATATGAAGCAACAAACATACATACATACAAATACAATATAAAGGTACTTACACACAGAGAGGTTTAGGTAAAGAAAACGCTTTCAAAGTCATAGCGCGCATAGCATAGTCCTATTATGTATTGTTATTTATGGTATACAGTATTACAGTTAATCTAATAAAAATGAGGATATAAACACGAACATAAGTTATCTTTGTCATAATTGTTTCCCATTATAGCAGATAATTTACCCTAGCTATAATATCCAAACCACTGCACTGTTATGAGCGGTAAAGTATTGTTAGGGTAATGGATTTTAAACATTATTTGTGGTTATCATAGGTCATTTCTGTCAAATAAATATTAATATTAAGAAAAACAATGAGATACTTCACATTTAAACTTGTTTAAAGACCTATTGGATATGACATGTTTTTCAATAAAACATCAATGTTTTCTGGTTTTCATCAATCATTATTCATTTACTACTGCGTTATTATTAAGAGTTTAGCACCTTCAAAACTTTTATCCTTCATAAAATGCAACAAACCCGAAAATATTATTGAAAAGATGTTGTCATATTAAATCATAACAGCCCGTTCACACGTATACGTTTTACCGGATACGTATTTTTTTCATCGATGGCGCATGGAGTTGTATGAGCGTCTTCACATATTGCACAGTATTCAGTATACGTATTTTCGATACAAAAAAGGTATCCAGAAAAACGGATCATGTGTGAACGGGCTGTAACAATTAAATGTGGACGTTACCATGCCAATGATCACTTATTATTTAAGGTACCTGAGGTACGTACAGAGACATGGTTGCTAAACGTACAGAGACATGGATTTATTGCAAAGTTGCAATAAATTAATTATCTAGGTATCTATCTAAACTAATGGGTGTAATGAAGATGGTCAAAATCAAAGAGCTATGGACAAGGCTATGCATAGAGTTTCCCGGCGAGATTTAATCTGAAATAATAAGACTCACAGGAAAACCTAAATCACGGAAATAATGACTATGAAAAAATAGTAGATTGTATCGTAAGGGAGCAAAATAATATTTTTACGGCGAGGGCGCTTTTTTGAATCCAGAGAGAAGTGAGGGATTCTAGAGTAGAATCCTGAACGTAGCGAGGGATTCAAAGTACGTCGCCCGAGCCAAAAATATATTTTGAGCCCGAGTGATACACTCTACTTTTCATCAACCACTATGAGAAAATAAAAGGCGCCTCATATTTTATTGTAATATTATTATTTAATAAAACATAGAGTAACAACTAAATTGAAATGAAATAGTATCTAATAATAAAACAACTAAAAACTTATATTTACATTTGAGACAATTTCCATAGGCTTTCATGTATTTCTCCCGGGATTTTGCGAGTAATAGATTATCCATAACAGTTCTTGTGTCAGTTCTAATACTTTCAGGAGTTAATTCTATACTTTCACTGTCACTTGAAGAACTCATTTTTCAAAACAAAACCATAAATTTCTAACAATCCGTGAAAATTGACGAAAACGCGGGCTGTAGTTCGCGCGTTTTTAATTTGATTTATTTGATTCAGCCGGCGGCGGCGCGACTATGGGCCGTCGTACCTAATAGCCAGTCTTTATTCAAACAATATTTGCGTTCGATTTCTTTGGCGCTGAACACTAAGATCAGATGTTCCAAATTCAAAAAGTGCGCGGAAAAGATAATTGCGGCGCAATTATCTTTTCCGCGCTTATAAAGAGGATTAAAAACTCATTACTGCCCGCTAAATGTTTCTTAAAGAAAACATCACCTTTGGGTGCACTTAAAGGCGAACCAAGTCGTCCTTTTCGAATAGATGGGATGAAAAGTTACTTTGGGCCTTGTGAAGAGATCTATGAACGGATAGCTTTTGGGGCAGATTAGATACAAATTAATAATAATAAGTAATAGATAATACAAATTAGGCATATGTGTTAATAAGGGTATAAGTGCAGGTGAAAACTAATATTGCTTTAAGTTCTCGCGATTCATACTATTAAATAAAACACTTTTAACCGGATTTATCGCGTATATTTTGATACACGAGCGACTGACCACGGGGTCTGCAAAGACACCGAAACGTCGAGTTAAAATTTAAAATGTAAATATACGCGATAAATCCGGTTAAAAAGTGTTTTATTTAAATGTGGAAACTAATCTTTGGACTGAAGGGTTTGCTCAGATCTATCACAAATTATTGTTGTAATGTAAATTAAAAAAGTTTAGAGTTTTTAGATCTTAACAAAACTCTTCATCGCTATGTACTTATATAACATTTAGGTACAACTATGACAAATTACATATACAAAAAATTCCTATAAACTAGGATGGGCAAAGGTGGCCGTATCGCTAGTAGAGATCTCTTACTGAAAATCTTTGTGTGAAATGAAAAATTTTAATCATCATAAGACCATCGAATGGCCGCTTAATGATGTCACAATTTTGTCGACGAAATTGTAAGTAATGAGCGCGATGTAGTTGAATTTACAATAGGACTACAATATCCATAACAAAAACAATACAAACAAATAAAATATATATTATGTACATAAAGTTGCAAGTTATGATTTTTGTAAAACATTCGTATTGAAAATTTATAATTTTACAAATAATAAAGAAGCGAAGTATATATAGATATTATAATAAGAAGAAAAATAAATTGTCCACTGTGCTCAAAACTAACTTATTTTTTAACAGCGAGCGTTTTGTATTTATCAGTATTAGTTGTATGCATCAGATCAAGCGTTACGTTACCTGTCAAATTTCCCCAACCAATTTTAACTTAATGTCGAGGGCATAGAGTTCAGATTCAAGTAAATTTTTTTGACAGATTTGAAACGCTTGATGTACTGCCTTCTGTGCCTTCTGTATATAAATCACCCTCCGCTTTGTCCATGGGTGACTCAAGCAAATTTTTTTTATTTTCTTATTTTAAAAAACCATATACTTAACTACTCATGATTAATATGAAAAGCTAAAAGGGAGGTAAATTATCATTTTAACAGCTTACACGGTTATTTATTTATAAGGCATTACTTAGAGGGATTCTTCCGAATCCGTATAGGATACTTTTTATCCCGAAAATCCCGCGGGAATCGAAATTGCGCGGGTAAAACCGCGCGCAACAGCTAGTTATACAATAAATCGGTTTTGAATGCCTATTCTTGTTACATATTATAGAGGATATTTCTGAGGTGGACCCGCATAAATTTCATCGAAATCGATCGAGTTCCTGCCTTTTTTAAAAATTTGAAAATTTCGAAAAAAATATGTATGTAGGTATGCGGTGAATTGTACCTTGATGACCTAATACTTCAGCCAAAGCTTTGACTAAGATTTCAAAATGTTAAGTCGGATTTTACAATGCTCTGCATTCGTTGATATTATATCTATCGCCTAGAACATATTTAAAATTAAAAACAGAATAAGTATCCTTACTAAACACATTGCTACCCGACTCCTCTTCATTTTTAGTTCATTTTATTTTTATAATTTTTTTTTGCCCTAAATTAAAATTTAAGTAGTACCTACTTTAAGATGAACTATCTGTCAAGATTAAATTACTAGAATAATAATTATTAGGAATATTAAGATGTAATTCTGTATGTACCTAACTCATATTAGCGCAAGTATAAAACTAAGTGGATTTTTGTCGCTAATTAATTAAGAATTTTATAAATTGTTAATTTGATAAATAAATTAAAATATATATATATATATATATATATATATATATATATAAATTAGCAACTTCTATCAATATTCACGATGAATTGTATAGTATACAAACCAAGTTTTTTTCATCAAATGATCATGAACTTTTCATAAGCAAACGGTATTGATGCTGTGACCAATATTTTTACGCTGAACTATTGTTATTCAACAGAAATCGATCAAGTGTATTTGTCAATGTCGATTTTCTATAGACATAATCGATTTTTTACAGATCTCTTGTCTTACAGCCGACTTACGCAATATTGCCACAGATTATGGTGTTTCAGAGAATTATTGTAGTTTCAAACCAGCCACCGAAGACAACAGTGACCACAGATAAAAAAATACTTATGAAAACACTTAAAGGTTTTCGTTTCGAAGTTTGAATGAAAAAAAAATCAATTAAGTGCTGATTGCTTTTTTATACAATAACAAGTGCCGGATGATAAGCGTATGGACAGCTAAGGTTATGCCAAGGTGTTATCATTTAGAAAAATTACGTTTCATGGATTCATCCATTCATGTTTATAAGTAGCCGTTTTCCCGCTCTGCTCTCAGTTGCCAGTGTGCCCTATTAAGCGATACTTCCGGGTGAATTTTTCAAATTTGAATTCAGAAGTCTATTTTTTTTACTTTTAACGAGTTTCAGAGCATTGTGTTTGGAATCCATTGTGTGTTTAAAAAGCGCTGGTTGTTAACGAGAATGCGGCGTCCCGTGTTGAGATGATTGGTGTTGTGGTTGGGCAAAATCTAGGTTTTAAATGAATTTTCGTGAATTAGTGCTGTTGGGAAATGCTTAAACCATCCTCATGTCAGATGGTTTCATTCTTCCTTGGTGAGTACGACATAATTGTTTCATAGGTTAAAGAAGTTTGCGTAATAAAATATTTGTTATTAAAATAAATAATGCTGCCAAAGAGGAGTTTTTGATATGGTAATAACGTACCTATGTGATGTGGGAACCACAAAGCAGATAAAATTCTGAAGTTCGTTTCTTTTTCATAAACAAACCTTTTACAAATATCTAAAAATAACATAAACATTAGCCATAAAGGCATGTATCGAACTTTTTACATTTCAGGAACTAGCCAGCTATTCACCAAGGGGACCCTAAATAGATACCTATAGATATTTTGAGTTTGAGTCCCCAATTTTTGTGCGAGGTGGCGGTTTAACCACTAATATTGTCACTGAAGTCTTTATACTTAAGCTACTTAAAAATCAATATAAATGTTTGTTATGTACTCATTGAAAATGTTATACTATAAGGTAACTAGAATTTAGACCGAAGAGTTGGTTTGCTTATCTCGGAAATTATTTGATAAAATAAAATTAATAAATGAAACAGCTTAGCCCTAACTACCGAGTCAAACTTAAAAATTATAAAAAGTTTTATACGGTAATCATTATTTTTTTACTATCTTTATTCTAAAAATAATCGTTATAGATGTCTAGCGACTTAAAAACTTATAGTCAAAGAAATAGTTTTTTAAGGAAGCTTTTTAAGAGATTGTTTTGGAACAGTGGTCAGTGAAGATTCTTAGGTGGTCTGCGAAGGCACGGATTGGTCGCTTCTTACGATATATTCATTCACGAGTATAATTATTTTATTTAAATATAAAAAAAAAGATTGAGAATATTTTACGTTGATATATCTAAAAAAATGTACTAAAATGTGTAATAAGCAACGGACGAAAGACGCAGAGCAAAATAATAATAGAGTAGGTACATACATTATATGTTTTTTTTAAATGTTATTTAAGAGTACATTATTCATGCAGGTTTAAAGAACTGAAATAACTTATCCGACCATAAGAACTACCGGACTCCCAGGTGGCTGCGGTAATTTTGATTCCGTGGGGATACGAGATACAAATTATTGTGAAATTATTTAAGTTTCATCGATATTAAAATTTGATTTTCATTGTTAGAAGAAATGTGTATTCGCGACCCCACCACAATAATGTTTATTAAGTAAATATATTTTCGAGACGAGACTGTGTACAGACCTAATTCTAGACTGAAATACATAAAACAAAAAAAATGCGCTTAATTTGATATTCTATAGTCTATTCAAAATAAAACCTTATTTCAATTAGTTAAGATATAGAATTAAAAATATGCGGTCGCATGCGGGCAAGGGTAGTGTGTGAACCGTGGCTTCTACTCTCAAAATACTATACCTACATATAAATGCCGAAGCTTATGGATTTTATTACCTACAGTGAAGATCTTCCATATAAACTTTCCCTGTCTTACAACAAACTCTCACTTTTCTCAAGGACTAGTTTATTTTGTACCAAATTTTATCATAATCAGTTTCAGAGCTCAGGGCAAAAGCGAGTTTGTATGACTACTTACCATAATATGTTTGGACCAGTCACAGACAGATTTTCTTTCGCAATAGTCACATTGAATAGTAGCGATTTCCTAAAATTTACTAATGTTAATTATTGTAATGTCATTTGTTGAGCAGTCTTTTTTAATCTGTAGATAATTCCATAGCAATAGATTGACTTAGTCTTTGGTTTGAGATGTATAAAAATAATGTGTTACTCTATAGTTATCGTTTGATTTAGGACGAGCTAACGGAAGTTAAAGTAGCGTCGTTTTCAGGTATCAAAGGACAAAGAGAGATAAAAAAGAGCTGTAAATGTTATATAAATACTGTATACAAGCAAATATAAGAGTTGTCTTGATAATATCCAGTTTTATTTATCACTAATAATATATTCAATTATATGTATATACTTACTTAATTATTCTACTCGTAAGTTTTTATTTTATAAAGTTAGGTTTCTATGTCAGTAATATTAAATATTAAGTAGGTAAATACTGTATGTGTTGCAAAATCTTATAAACTGTCATTATTGTATTTTTATCGCCAAGATATAATAAAAGAACATTAAAACGACTAACACACTACACTATTCTAACACACCTTAAAATACTAAATAAACTTTAAACCTTTAATTCCCAATACGAAACGAGAAGCTGTGATTTATTTGTTGTCTCCAAATTCCAAGAGATTTTTTTGTCGATAAATAATAAATGCTAATGCAAATATTATTATTGTTAGTCATATTTGCGAATAACCGAATCTGCTCCAGCGATACTTACTGCGTTCGTTTTTATACCTACACGAAGTTATTTTTTTGAACTGCGTGCTCAATCGTATTTGTCGTCCACCAGATAAGGTCTATTTATTTATTTATTAAGAATGCCAACAGCATATATTATAACAATATTTTACAATACGTTTAAACAATATAATAATGCCAATAACAGGTTTCCCTAAACTTTACAGATATTGCTCAATCAAAAGTAGTAGGTACAATTAATACAAAAACAAACAAAAAACATCAAAACAATTCCAAAAAGTGTACAGAAAAGAAAATTAAATAGTTCTGCTAGAAAAAAAAGAGAAACAATATTCTAAATTAATTAATTCAAAGCTCTGAATGTTCGGATATAAATTCTGATATAAATTCGAATATAAATTCGAGGGAGTTGCCCCACTATTTTTTTATGAAATAAGATTTGTCTTCCATAACATCTTATGGTAAGAGATAATGAAGACTAAGTTCGTTCACGTTCATCACAAACCTATTCTCTCGATGCTTAAAAGTACCAGGACTAGTTATACTGGCCAGGAAAAATAGACGCAGGCAGTCCATTCAAAGCGCTTAGTTCGACTTTTCGGAATATCCACTACATACGAATAGAAGTTCTGTCTGCGTTTAGTAGTCAGATGGTAAAAGGCTGTGGCTTAATTTTTTTCAAACAAAGCACTCGGACACTCTCCAAAATTATAGGTATCATGTACTTAGTAGGTACACGGTTAAACAAGCTGCCTAACGACGATGCTCTAGGTCATGTTTTTTTTTAATAGTTCCACTTGATCTATTTATTTATTTTTTAACGATGACTAATAACACTTTTGACCGCAATCTAACCTGCTAGTATTTATTTTTGGCTTTTACTTTCTCGCCAGGCAGGGTAGTGATTTTAATGAATTTTAATTATTACACAAATATCAACCATTCCACAAGGTGGTGCATGTATACAATATTACGTCCCATTTTTCACAAAAGTAACTTATGCACAAACAAATGTAGACAAAGTTTTTACATTAGGCCACAATTTTAGGGCGCATATTATTGATTTATGTGACTTCGGCGCGATAAGGAAAAAAATAGTTGACAAATGTTATCGTATCGATGTACTTATGCACTGGGTACAAGTTGGGCTCAACACTTACGACATGCCTAGTTGGTATAGAAGTCAGAATGTGTACCGTCCTAAATAGATACCTAGTAAATAGAAAATAGATACTAAATTAGCATTCGCGATTTTTTTTTTAATAATTGGTCAAGCCCACGTTTGACCATCATCTTGACTGATGAAGATGAGGTCGAAGATGAAATGCAGTTACATTTTCAACCGACTTCCAAAAAAGGAGGAGGTTCTCAATTCGTCTATATGTTTTTTTTTGTGTCTTTGTTACATGATATTTCGGACAATTATGAATAGTTTTAAAAAAATCTTATTTTATATGATAGAGAATACTTCATAGTTGGTCCATATAAGTTTTACCTATAGAAATCGGTTGAGTACCTACTTCATTTAAAATTTCAAATTTTTGAAACAATAGATTTGTATGATTTCGGAGAATGTTTACATGGATGACATTGTAACTCAGTCAAAGTTTTGACGTGAAGTAGGTTTTTAATGCTCTGCATTCGTTGATTATTAAATTTCCATATTTTTCCTTAAACCAAAGTATAATAAATAAATAAATATTTCTGACACTCACACAACATTATCTAGCCCAAATTAAGTTTCTTAAAGAACTTGTGTTATGGATACTAGATAACTGATATAGTTAAGAAATATATAAACATACATATTGAATAAATACATATTTTTTTTTATTAGAATAAACTTAAATAAACATATAAACATCCATGACTTGACGACTAATATCTGTGTTCATCACACAAATATCCGCCGCCGCCGGGATTCGAACCCAGGACCTCTGGCATAGAAGGCAATTTATGTTACCTCTACACCAGCCGGTCGTCATGATAATAGATTTTAAACAATAACTGAAATGTTATTTCTTTTAAGGAAAAATACGTAATAATTGCACTTTCTGAGTCATTTACGAAGTAAGCAGAAGATTTCAGATAGGTATGTACTTATAGTTATTTAATGAATCCTCGATCAAAGGTCTTGACAAGAACGTAGTGTTGTTGATCCTGACAACCCTATCTTGTTTTTGGTCGTCATAGCAACGCCCACATCTAATATATAAAATTCTCGTGTCACAGTTTTCGTTGCCATACTCCTCCGAAACGGCTTGACCGATTTTGATGAAATTTTTTGTGCTTATCCGGTATCTATGAGAATAGGCCAACATCTATTTCTTTTTTTTTATTTATATGGCAAAACAACGTTTGCCGGGTCAGCTAATATAAGATTATGTTTTATTTTCTATTAAAACCATACATTGTAAAACAGAGATAGCAATCTAGGAGAAAACACGACAAAATTAATACAGTAATAATCTCAGAGATTGTTTATTATGTTGCACTTATGAAAAACTACTTATCTGTCCTAAGTGCCCTAACTATTAATTTTAACTGTTGTGTTAAAGTAGCCAACTGTTAATATTGATGGCCCTCTCATGATGGTAATTAAATAGCGTTATGGTGATAATAGCAAGAGCGTTATAAATTTGTTTATTATGAGAATTTTTGTGATATATGGTAACGAAATTACTTCAAACGATCACTGCTTTATATCTAGATTAAATGGCCCTGCTGTAGGCTTGTAAAAAATCTAGGTACTTTAAGCCTGTAGTATTAGCTTGTTTTGCTTGCTTTTTTATTATTAGCTTGTTAGTATTAGCTTGTTTTGCTTTCATTATAACCCAACAAATTTATTTTGACTTTTCATTCCTAAATTTAAATTTTTTTAGAACACATTCCTGCAAGAACACGCATTATAATAATAATAATAATAATAATCGTTTATTTCAGGCAACACAGAGTTTATAAAGATGGTATATACAAAACAAAGGGCCCATAGATAAATACCTTAAACTAACATATATAAAATATACTTAAAACTACACTTAAGCACGTAAATTCGGCGACGTGTGACGCGAGTCATGAGACAGTCGCCCTCGAAATCTCCGGAAGACGACTCCCTGCGGCCAAAACTCCTCCTTCATGAAGGTTGGCAGATGTTGGGTAGGCACTCTCACCACAAAAGAGCTGAAACTCACTTTATGGCGAGGTTCCAAACGCTCAACCCTCAGTACAAAGGTGGTTTTTCTTCTTATGTAATCCACGACCTCCTCGACCTTCGTAGACCAGTGTACTCTCGATACATACAACTGCGTTATGTATTATAAACAACTTCCTAGGCTTTATTTAGATTTTCAACATTACTTTTATAAATCAGATTAATTTATACTGAGTTTAGTTATTTTTATAGTAATAAACGTTGAATTTGACACAGAGGCATATTCTTTTTGTTTCGGAAAACGTTATGCCTCACTGAATGAAACAGCTTTGTGCATGAAGCGGTAACAACTTTTTAATTGCAATAAAATTGCCGCAGGAATCGGATGTTCAGTCGGATGCTAATATGGCTGCGAAATTAAAGTTTAGCTATTTCATTAAACCGGTGATATCGAAATTCTTGTGGTGATATGGTTGCAAGAGATATCCATATCTCTATTGGCTCGGTCTGTAATGTCTGAATATTGTGGTCAGGGTTTTTTAATGGGTTTTAGACCTGCGTTTGACCTCCATGTCACCTGGTGTTACGTGCAGATCAGTTCGAAGATACGAGTTTAGGACAGGCGCAGTCCCAGACTGAAATTGGGGGGGGTCACGACATTTTTTTTGTATCAGAAGTATCTTTTCCTTCCTCCTTCTCTTATAACGGGTTCATCTTTTCACCTGGGACCGCGCCTGGTTTAGGAAGAACTGGCTCTTCATATAATATTGCCATAACAAGTAACCACTGGAGCGGTGATATTTGATATTTGTAGATAAAGGGTGGTCACTGGCCAGGCTGCACCTGTAGGGGTACTACCCCCAAGCGTGGTCACTCGGATTAGTCACCTTTTACGTCAAGCTTATCCAGGGATCGAAGGCGGAACCTATTTACATTATATTTGCGATAATCATATCTTTTTCGGTTCGTTCCAGCATGTCCGAAGATCGTGGTCCGCATCAGGGTTGCACCTGGAGCGGATGATCTGCCTCCACTGGTTTCTGGAGCGCGTCTCTTACTACCATTTAGAATTTAAAGGTTGATCAGTCTTTCAATCGATCGTTTCATCTTATTGGTGAACAACCGCGCAATCTTCTTTCTTCGGTGTTGGATAAATTATCCATATCATTGTGAAAAATATCGTCAAATTTTAATTTTATATCCAAAACCCAACCAATTTTTTTTAGGTACCGAATTGTCAAGATTCGAAGCTTGTTAGTTCATAAGAAAGAATTAGTCAGGCTGACTACTTTTATCGCTTCGATTGACTAATAAACAGTACTTAGCATCTTAGCCTGCAGCTGATATTTGGGTGTTTTTCTATTTATTATGAGAACGAAGGAAAGAAAGAAAACTTCACTTCCCGTTTGCGTTCGCTCCCGAACGGTCGTGTCTGCGGCCGCTCCCGAGTGTTCGTATTGCGCTGCCCTTGTTCCCTCCCCCGCACTCGTGCGGGTCAGGTGCCAAGTTAAGCTCTTTCGGAAAGTTTTCTCTTGTGGAGGCTGTGTGGTGTCGGGGCTAATTCATCTGCCCTTTTCAGGGCGGACCCGACTGCTGCCGGCCGAAGCATCGCTGGTCAGGTGGATACGTAACCGTGCCAACGAAGCCTGATCGTCCGCCGTTCACCGGCAATAGGTCCGAACTAGGTTGTATTCTCTTACAGCGCAGTCTCGATAGTTTTTTTTTTACTCTATTTCAGCTCATCGTTATGGCTCAGCGTCCTGAGTGTACCGACCATAGGTGCCTTCGTCGCATGCGTCAACTCGAAGTCGATAAAAACGACTTACGTAAACAGTTTCATAAAGCCGATAATCAAATCCTTGATTACCTGACTCAAATCAATTCCTTGAAGGAGGAACTATCCGCTCGTCCCTCGTCCTCAGATTTCAGTGAGCTGTCTTCTGATCTCAGTCAATTGTCCAGCGATAAACAATCACTGGAAGTTCAACATGCAGCCGAGAAGGATGCCCTTCTCGCTCAAATCGAGTCCTTGCGAGAGCAATTGTCCGCTCGTCCTCAGATCCCCCCTTTCTCCCTAGGGTTCCAAACCGATTCTCCGGCGTCTCCAGACCCATCTGCGTACGTCGACCCCCCTTTAGACTGTATGTCGGTAGACTCCACCGCATGCAAACGGAAAACTACCCCGCCAGGTAGTGATTCCGACTCCGCTCTGTTAGTTTCAGAATCTCCTGCTCAGTTCACAGAGGTTCGCAAAAAGTCCAAGTCTAAGAAGAAGAAGCAAGATGCTTCTTCGACTTTATCTCCATCCGTTTCAGCTGCTCCAGCCGCTGTTCCTGCTTCGCAAAATGTCGCACCGGCGTCTGCTCCTGCGCCTTTTGTTTCAGCGATCCCGGCGTCACAGCCTGCGTCGCAATCAGATTCGGCTCCGCCGAAAGTCAAGTCTCCGCCCCCCGTCTTCCTACGGGACAAGAGCCGCTGGACCGAGGTCTCAGCTCTCTGCGGAACGCACTCCCCGAAGATCCAGTATAGTAAGGCATCCAATGTGGGTGACTCTATTAAGGTCGTTGTCTGCTCAATTTCTGATTTCAGGAATTTCACTCGGCTTCTTGCTGACAAGAAGCTCGAGTACCACACTTACGCCCTCCCTGAGGAGCGCAAGATTCGTGCCGTCCTCAGGAACGTGCCGTTCGAGCTCTCGAACGAGCAAATCCAAGAGGACTTGTCTTCTCAAGGCTTCCCCGTCGAATCTGTGCACAAAATGCACAGCCGCCGAGGCAAGCAGTTCCCACTTGCGCTAGTAATCCTAGCGAAGAGCCCGCAAGGGCAGTCCATTTTCAGAGGCAAGCTCACCGTGTGCGGTCTCTCCAACATCCGAGTCGAAGCTCCACACAAACGTGGTTTCCCAGGTCAGTGCCACCGCTGCCAATTGTATGGTCATGCGGCGGCAAATTGTCATGCTTCCCCTAGGTGCGTCAAGTGCCTAGATCCGCATGGGACTAAGGAGTGCTCTCGCACTCCCGAATCGCCCACCGCTCCGTCCTGCGTCTTGTGCGGCCAGTCAGGCCACACAGCAAACTTTCGCGGCTGCCCCAAGGCACCGCGTGCTGCCAGGGCTACCGTGAAGCCCATCGAGAACTGGAGAGAACGACCGCAGCCTAGCTCGGACGCTCCTCCAGTCAGTTCAAAGGTCCCCAAGGCCTTCACTCCTATCGTTTCAGGTCAGCGCAGCCGGGTTGCGACTCAATCGCAACCGGCCGCCAAATCGGCTTCCCAGTGCCAGAACGCAAAAGGGTCTCAAGACCGCATGGCGTTCTGGATCCAGCTCGCTCCCATCGACGACATCCTGGCTTTCGGCGCCGCTCTCGACGCCAGCCCAGAGGGTTTCAACGGTGCTCTTCCGGTCCTAACCAAGTTCGCTCCCCTTATTAGGAAACTCCAGCAAGCTCAACGTTTCTAAACGTAGTCCTTCCTTCCAGCATTCCTATCTCTGTGTGAGTCTGATCACTCAAGATAATATCTTAGTTTCAGCTTTGCCATTTCTGCTAATCTTAGCTTTGTTTTTCTTACTTTCAGTTCCTTTTGGTGGCAGCCGTCTGGATGCCGCTCACTACGCAGCCTCTCGCTCCAATTGGCTGTCGTTCCGACGACGACTAAGGACCTTAATCAAGGTGAGTCAAAAGGGGGATGTTTAGTGGGTATGCTCAGCCTATCTGAGAGAGTCTCCACACTGTCTGGGCATTCTATTTGCCATTAGCCACTTATGGTTAACAGCTTATAGAATGCCCATTCGTCCGTAATAGGATTCATCCTCCTCCCGCTAAAGCTAGCTTTACTGGTTAAAGCTAGTTTTAGGGGGTGCCAACAATTTTTCTGTGGCGGAAAAACAAAAAAAAAAAAAAAAAAAAAAGAAAGAAATCCGATGATTTTGCTGAAAGGCAGCTAAGTAAACTGTGGTCAGAGTTCAATACCATTTTATTGCATTGGCCAATAAAGTAAAAATCACAAGCCCCAAAATTATGAAAGTTATCGAAATTTGAGCGTTATTTACCGTTTACCAATGCGGTGTTATAGTACGCTATTATCGACGTTAATTTTCGCAGTATGAGTATCAATACGTACATATATACATACATAACTTCACGCCTGTATCCCTAATGGGGTAGGCAGAACACCAGAGGCTACAAAAACCATTCTGATGTAACGTTTGACAAATTTGGAGGTATTATTATGATGGAGAGAGACTATAGCAGTGACAGGGGGTCAGCCTGTTTCCCGAAAAATCGCCAATAAATCCTCCGTCCCTTAACTGACTTTTACCGTCTTTCCGTCCCTTAACTGAGTTTGCCCGGGAAGAGAAGCAGCTGGCACATTTTACGTTTTTCTTTCGCTCCCAGTCTAGTATGGAATACTGTCTAGATTTAATATCTAAAATAACATGTTTTTATAGTGGCAAGTTCTAAAATTGTATGTTAATTTTAACAGGAGTGTCGGAAGTATGCTTCATGACAGCTCCGGTGGGGCAGTGCGGCTACTGCTGCGCGCGAGATGACTCTATCGATATCCAGTACAAGCTGTTTACAAGGTGATTTATTTAAAATTATCTACTTATAAATATGTCATTTTTATATCTACATCTATTAGTTGCCTTAAAATATTCCTACCGTCCTAGATAAGCGTGTCGTTAAAGGCGACTTATCCAAACGATGGTGAATTCTTTCGGCAATGTCAAGATTCAGTTTTATCTAAAACCGCTGCATTATCACGTAACTTGCAAGAGCAAAGCGATGGCATGAATTGCGCAAGATTTGCTAAAAAAGAACTAATTCGTATTACATTTGGGATGGTTCAGCCAAATATCAACTAGAAGCGCTGGACTCCGTTGACCGAAGAGCCCGTAAACTAATTAACGACGTCGACCTTACAACCAAAAAACTGCAGACCTTAGAGCATCGTCGTAAGGTTGCGTGTCTAACCGTGTACTACAGGATACATTTTGGTGAGTGCGCCAGTGCTCTGTTTGAACAAATTGAACCCTCACCCTTTTACCATCGGACTACTAGACGCAGACAGAACTTCCATCCGTATGTGGTAGATATTCCGAAAAGTCGAACTAAGTGCTTTGACAGTTCCTTTTTGATACGGGTCGCCAAGGTTTGGAATGAACTGCCTGCGTCTATATTCCCTGACCAGTATAGTCCTAGTACTTTTAAGCGTCGAGTGAATAGGTTTCTCGTGGATGGACGTGTACCACCTTAGTCTTCATGTTCACTTAACATCAGGTGGCATGGAAGACAAACGTCCCATCCATAATTTATAAAAAAAAAAAAAACGTTACAGCAGCCATAGCAATCCGACGACTGTGCTGCCTCTATCGTACAATCGATGTACTAAAAGTGCATAATCCCTTTGACTTTCATACTTTTCGTGTGTACTTTTCTGCGAAATTTTTAAAACAAACATCTGTTTTACATTTTATTAGTTCCTTTTTTAGCTACCAAATTGTTTTTGACGAACGATTGAACAGCTATCGCTTACATAATACGATGTAAAGCAATGGATCGCGCGTCCATGGCGTGATGACTGCGCCATTATAGCTGATCGCTGATATTTACGTGATAAGGCAGCCGTATTCACTTAAACTTACCATCAGATGAGATAGAAGTCAGACGAGGGTTAAGTAACCGATAAAAAAACAAAGATCATTTATTGATTATATTCCAAGGTTGATCCATTTAATGACACAAAAGTATATATGGTACTTCGTAGGTATTAAAACTGTCTATTAAGAACCTCATCCCTAAACTACTGACTCTCTATTTCACGGTTTTGCTTTAAGTAATTCTTGTAGACTCCTCGAAATACTCGTAGCTTTATTGTGACAAAGAAAATTCAGGGTCGTGTCTCTAAGGGCCTTCCCGACAACATGGATCTCAATTTACCAAGAAATTGCCATATTTATTAATCCCCAGCTTGATTTAGTTGGTGATATATTTCCCGCGATATTTCTCCTCTTTAAGAAAGTTTGGCAATAAAACTTTAGGTTACCTTCCCTTATTTATTATAGGGGTGAAGTGATAATTTAGACAGGTGTTCCAACCGAGTTGTTATTAAGTATATTACAGGTAACTTGTTATTTAGTTTTAAGTGTAAGTTGGAAAGTTATCGTCAAAACTTTATTTTAATTGCTTTAATATTTGTTGCTGTATGAATGTTACACTAGGTACAGGTAACTTAATTAAAGATGAGCTTCGAGGAATAATATAATTGTTTTTTTATGTATTTTTTTTGAGAAAAATAATAATTTAAGTATCCTAAAATGGTGATAGTCCGCTGAGAAACGCTTACCTACATAGCGGCGTAAACATAAATATTATCATAGTAACTTTATAGTTTATACGTTTTTTGGAAACTTCAGCATTTCAATTGATGAACTTACCTTATTGTTACTCTATTTGAACTTTTAATAAGTCTAGACGTTTTAGGCCATGAAAGGTCCTTTATCACTTACTTAAATTATTACAAAGCTATTTATCAAATTTCTAAAATTTTTCTTAATATAGAACTTAATAAAATGCCTAATATATCCATATACTTTCATGAAGTGAAGCGTTATGGCGTACGTTTTTCAGTTTTCGGTCGCAATGTTTTATATATTGTTTTCGTATCACAATGCAGATTTTTCGAATGTAGTTTTTCATCGCAATAAGTGCAGTTGCACACATAAGAGAGATGTTAGAATGAGACAGTGATATTTCCACGTAGGTATGTACTATGTAACGTAAAAGGTTTATATCTATTAATTAGTTAATATTAATAAGTGGGGAAAGAGCCTTTTCAAGGCGGAGCCTTAAAAAAATCGTAAGTTACTGATAAAATCAATGTTGATTCAATTTGAAAATCCATTAAGTAATACCTGAATTGATGAAATAAGCGCGTTACAAGCATATCTTGACGAATAAAGAACCTTTTTTTTGAAGTCGGTTGACAATACAGGGTTGATTTGTAATCACCAGCCAAATTTAAATGTTAGTTTCTTTGATACGATATAAACGTACCTGCATATTTATTTTAGAATAACTTTGTACAAAAAAATAAAGATATGGCACCACAAACTTTTATGCAAATAGTCGCTGTTGATGAACAAAGCTACTACAGCGCGGCATTTCTTTGATAATATTACGACGTAGTACTACAAGATGCTTTGTAGAAACGCGTAGTTGTCTTTATTTTAATGGTAATTTAGAGTGACCATGGTTTGCTTAATATGTTAGCGGATGTATTCATTTCTTTGTAAAAAAATTAATACTTTTTTTGCAAAAAATTTTTCTATAAATGATACTTATTGCGTAAAAAAAATTTGGCCGGTGACTACAAATCAACCCTGTATAATCGAGCTCATATCTGCTTCAATACAAAATGTACAGAATAAGACAAAACTTCAATATTTTCAGGTCAAATCCTACAAACTATCAGATAATATCCCCAGAGGACATAACATCCCTACAAAGGTCATCTTTCAACCCTTCCAACCCTACGGTCATTTATTTGATGGGCTTTTCCGAGGCCACGACTGGCCCGAGCACTACTACTATACGAAATGGTAAGTTTTAACTTAACTACTTTAACTAACTTACGGTTTTGGTATAGTCAGCAACTAGCGGTTCAAGGTTCATTAGGTAATAAACGTAATAAGATTAATGAATGTGGAGGAAGCGAAAGAGGTTTGTCTGGATCGTAGCAATTGGTGTTCCCTTAAGGAAGACAGGCGTTAGGTTATGTTTACTAAGTATGTAAATAATTTTTGAAGCGAATTTGATAGTTAGGTATATAATTTTTTTTTACACAAGAAGGATGGGACCTTTTCCCTCCATGCCATCTGGTGGAAAGTAAACATGAGGATTAAGATGGTACACGTAATTCATCGATGAGAAACCTATTCACTCGACACTTAAGCCTACCAGGACTAAGTGGTCACGAAAAGCAGACGTTTTTTAACTCGACGAAGTTTCAGTATCTTTATGTACCCCATGACCACGAGTGACACGTAAAAGTTATACGCGATAAAATCCAGTAAGAAATGTCTTTAATTTAATATTCAAAATACAAATATTATTACATTACTTTCTTAGATTTTTTCAGCAAATAATAAAATAAATCCGATTCTACACTTACTTAGGTAGGTACAGCTGTAGTTTATTTTCATTTCTAGATACCTAATTTTTGTTAAAAATAGGTAATGGCATATTGATACTTTTACGGCAATATACTTAAACCTTAATTATTTTTAGTTATATAGGGCATTTTGTTACAGATAAAGTTTGTAATTAAAACGCATTAGATATGACGGTTTTGAAGGAAACTAAATATTTTCCAATAAAAATATGCCTAATCACCTTAAATAGACATAAAAGAATAGCATGTTAGCCGAAAATCAATAATCTTGTAGAGGTCTTGCTTGAGTACCTACGCTATGATGAAGAAAAGGTCAGAAGTCCCCATTTATAGGTACTGTGCGCGAAATTTATTCAAGGTCAAAAGTCAAAATTCAGTATTTGCAAAATTAAGCCGATCAAAACTCA
The DNA here is from genome assembly GCA_944452665.1 of Stenoptilia bipunctidactyla. Taxonomy (NCBI): domain Eukaryota; kingdom Metazoa; phylum Arthropoda; class Insecta; order Lepidoptera; family Pterophoridae; genus Stenoptilia; species Stenoptilia bipunctidactyla. Next base: position 16,555,961 of record OX101740.1, on the reverse strand, counting down.
TGATTTCAAGTTAGATACGAAAATAATAGTCAAACCTATTTTGATTGGAAAATATTGTAAAAAATAACTTAAAAAAACTAGAGTATGAGCACTATTTGAATCAAGAGCTGAACAATTAAAAATGCTCTGTCATCATTGTTCTAGTACAGGATAAAATTAGTGCTGGTCTGGCCTTTACAACAAATAAGTCATAATTGTAGGCAGTTATACCTAAGGCTGTATAATTCCATGGTTAATTAACACAGTATTGCAGGAATCTTCATCTTCATTTGTATTTAATTGGAAACATGTAGGCACATACAAACCTAAAGGCGTTGTTTTGAAAATGAGCGAAGTGCTTCCGTCATTCTGTTTGAAACTTGTTTATTTTTATTTAAAGTTAAATTCTTTTTGATAGGCTTTTTTACTGATTGTTTTTTTTCTGCAACCTCTGATGATCCGCACCTTTAAAAGTGGTTTTAGGAAAGGGTTTACTTTTTTGAAACCTAAGTGCATGTATCTTTTGGGCGTATTTTGCGTGAAGTTGGGATACGGAACATATTTTGGTCCTAGTCTTGAATTAGTAGTCTTTTTATCCCGCACAATTAGGAAAAAATGCGATATAATACAGTTAGAAATGAAGAACAATTTTATGAGAAAAATTTAATGAATATCGTGATTGTTGATTTATTTTAAATCGTTTTAAAATAAATCAACAAGCCTTAAGTTTTAACAGAGCAAATACTCAAAGTGAGAACTTGAATATTCACTTCTTGCAGGAAATTATTGAGCGTTGAAGTGCTTTATAAATACTTAAATTGAATTTCTCAGCTAGGTATCGAAGTTTCTAGTAGATAAATGTAGTTTTTATCAGAATTAAAATGTTGAATATCTTAATAAAATAACTGTTGTAATAAAAAACTGGCCAAGTCAAATCTTACCTACTTTAAGATATCACATTTTCAACTAAGATGCAATTGTTGTAGGTATTCAATAAAGCAAAGAAATAGAGTTTAATACTTGTTCATAATGTTAATCTGTTCCTATAAATTTATATTTCGATTTTGCATAGAACTTGGCACTCATTTAGATCTCCATTATTTTTGGCGAAAGACAATTTTTATATTGAAGTTGGCTCTTTTTTACATTTATGTTTTTGGTGGGATATCATTACTATTGTAAAGAAAACTAGCCAGGTCATCTTCACGACTCTTTGCAATGAGCCCGCTGCAGGGCTATGAGTCTCTCCCCTGGGTGACGAGGAGGTGTAGGCCATAATCCACCAAGCTGGCCCAGTGCTGGGTAGTGGATGTCAGAATTTTTAGGGCGCCGAAAATGGCTTCTGACAAACCCTAACGACTACAAGTATATAGCACCCGGGACCGACTGCTTAACGTGCCCTCCGAAGCATGGTTTTCTTTTTTATGCTATTGTATACATTCTATTGAATGTTAGAGGTTTTCATTGGCCATTCATTATCTGCTACCTTTTTAGTACGCTTCCTTGTGTACACTAAGCCTGTACTTAGCGTATAAGGCTAAATCATTGATAAATCTTCATGCGTGATTTAATCGACGCGACGTACAGTGACATCTTTCGGAATAAAAAAAAAAAACTAAAATTTTGGAACAACTTTTTGTATGGGGACACCACTTAGTTTTTGACGTTTTTTTTATTTTTTTTCTACGGTTTAGGTCAGTCAGTCAATACTAAAATTAACGACTTTTTTACGTTCATATCTTAATAACCGTCTGAGCTAGCTTTATGAAATTTTTAGCTTATTACAAGTCCTAATAGATGTAATTAAACATACGTAGTTTTATGTGTTTACGTTGACGAGACTTTGAGTTACAGAAGGGTCAAAAGTGGCACCAAATGGTTCTTGTAATATTACACTTGGCGCTGGCTAGCCAGTTTCTTTGCTTGAACTTGGCTTGACACGTTGCCGCGTGTCTAGATATTCGCTTTTTACAATATAACAATTCTCCTAAAATAACGTACAAGCAGACTAATAAAATTTTACTAGCGAAATTGCGTCACACGTGCTACGTCTGTGCCGTACGCGCGACAGCCAAAAGATTGACTGATATTAGTGACTGAATAATTCTCATCAGCATGACCATTCTCCTAAACAACAGCGTTGAGTTCATCGATGCATCAGCGACGAGCGACATAATTGGTATTCACATAACATACAATTCGACCCCAGCGCTTGAGTGAGAACTCGCATTTGCCGAACTGTTTGTCATTTCGTCGACGAACTCGTCGTTCAGCACAGCGCTGTTGTTTTTTAACTTTTAATCGTCCTGCCTTTGATGTCTTGAAATGTCATCGCCTAAAAGTGTTCGAAGATGACAAGGGTTTAAGTATTAACTGAATCTTTATAAAAAATTACGACCACACCATATTGCAGGAACACATGACCGGCACGTTGATATGTGGCTTTGTATAAAGGGTGGTCGCTAGCCAGGCGGATCTTTAAGGTATCCTACGGGTGCTTACATTAAGAAACAGGTTGCAGGTACAGATAAATTATATGCTAATCAATTTTGGACCGAATGGGTGCTTCCATAAGAGTGCTTTTATAAAGGAACAGATTACCGGTACGGACAAACCTGTGCGGGTCCGGTTCCTTTATGAAAGCACTATTATACTCTTGCACTATTATACTCTTACACTCTTATACCACAGTACAGATATATACAGTAATTCAACTAGGCCGCATCTTTGAAATAAATGCCTACACCGTCGCGGTCCGTTCACATGTGATAGGGCTGCCCGCCTTCAGCGTTTAAATTACATTTGCCTACTTTGTGTTTACTTCCATTTTGTTTTGTGACTACAAATATACTTTCTTTATATAAACAAATAAAATACTTTGTAAATTGAATAGTGAATAACAAACCGGTCTTATAAATTGACGACCTAAAAATATTTGCGCCTCGATTGAAATGCACGAAAAGATGTATTATTAAATTTTAAAGTAAGTATAAACAATCCGTATAGGTATTAACGTAAAGCTCAATCAACAATTGTTTCGGTATGCAGACACTCGCGACTGGCCGCATGACGAGCGCATGCCGAGATCGAGTCGCATAGGTATAGCTCGCATCGTCCGTTTGTGTGAAGTTGAATTACTGTAGATATCTGTACCGTGCCCATACGGTCTGAAATTGATTAGCATGTAATTTATCTGTACCGGAAACCTGTTTCTTAATGTGAGCATCCTACCACTAGCTAGTTTAGTACCTTATAACGTCACGCTTACCCAAGATGAAGCCAACCCTCTGTCTGAACAACTTTTTATTGTAATTTGCTTATACAATAACCTTATTAATAAATTACAAAATTTACTCATATACTCATATTACAAATATTACTCATATTTATTTGATTCTTAAAACTAATAAAATTAAATGCAAATGTGGATCTTACTGTACTTCATCTACTAGAAGAATGTCAAGAAATATACAGAAAAAATATTGTGTTGTATACCTAAAACCATAAAAGACTGTTTAAATCAGGAAGGATATCCAAAGACACTCAATTTTCTTAAAATAATAAACATGTATAAATTCATTTAATGTATGTTCTTGTAGTCGCTAATGAACATAGTAGTTATAAAGCGACTTAAAAAAAATAATAAAAAAAAAATAACCTTAGTTATAATAGAAATTTACAAGATAAGCTTCACCTTACCCAACAATAAGTAAAGTGTGGGTAATTTTACGGAATGACCTCACAAAAATAATGAATTTATTGCGTGTCTCCTACATGTGCATAAAGTTATGTTGTTACATTGTACGGCATTTAAATTAATGATGTTTTTGTTTTGATTGCAGCTTATTTAACAACCAACGATTACAACTTTATTTCCGTGGACTGGTCTCGTCTGATTGTGTTTCCGTGGTAAGTAAATAAATATTTCTGACACTCACACAACATTATCTAGCCCAAATTAAGTTTCTTAATAAACTTGTGTTATGGATACTAGATAACTGATATATTTAAGAAATATATAAACATACATATTGAATAAATACATATTTTTTATTAGAATAAACTTAAATGAACATATAAACATCCATGACTTGACGGCTAATATCTGTGTGTTCATCACACAAATATCCGCCGCCGCCGGGATTCGAACCCAGGACCTCTGGCATAGAAGGCAATGTATGTTACCGCTACACCAGCCGGTCGTCAATTACTTATTTATAAAGTACTTATTTGTTGTATAAAAATATTAATATATTTCTCAAGTTAATTTAAGCATTCTAGTTCCCATAACAGAAGTACTTTATGAAACTTAATTTGTGCCAGAATGAGCTCCTTTTTTGCAACTGAAAAGAGACGGTGGAAAATGAAATTCTCGACATCTCTTTTGTTAATTAAAAGTGCTTATTAAAACAAAATAAAAGTATAACTTGTACCTAATCTCAGGTCTTAACCGATCAGTTAGTCAATATAATAAAAGTACTTACTTTTGACGACCGGCTGGTGTAGCGGTAACATACATTGCCTTCTATGCCAGAGGTCCTGGGTTCGAATCTCGGCGGCGGCGGATATTTGTGTGATGAACACAAGCCGTCAAGTCATGGATGATAATAAATAAAATAAATAAATAAATAAATAAATAAATAAATAAAATAAATAAATAATATGTTTATTTTGAGTTTATTCTAATAAAAAATATATATTTAATCAATATGTATGTTTATATATTTCTTAAGTATATCAGTTATCTAGTATCCATAACACAAGTTCTTTAAGAAACTTAATTTGGGCTAGATAATGTTGTGGTAGTGTCAATAAAAAAAACGTTTTAAAGTACGCTTTTTAACCTTTTTTGTACCTTTTACCAACCTCTAAGTAACACTAAACTTGTTATTGTGTTCAGTACTCAAACGAACTGTAAAAGTTAACCCGACCACCGTTAACGTAAAACATCCCTGCTGTGTACACGTTTAGGGAGTTACAGTGAAAATATTGCTGAGCCCATTTCCCGAAGGCAAACAGTTTACCCGTTATGCCGTGGAGCTAGCAACGAAGTGGGTAGAGGCCTCGTCTATAAGGCCGTATATTCTGTATAGAATAAGTAAGAACACTGGAAAAATCTGTAAAGAACGCTGGAAACTTATAAGCGCTTACCGGCGCTTGACAGCGCTGGTCCGTTCTACACAAAGGAAGCAGGTTGAGGCAGACCAAGCAAAATGTCGGACTCATCGGACGATGATTTCCCAGCGCTGACCAACGCGTGTTGAAGCTTGTTGTAACTGGCTGCACCGCTTATCGGCGCGCGCTCATATATTTTCCAGCGCGGGTCACCAGCGCTGTCAAGTGCTGATAAGCGCTTATAACTTTCCAGCTTTCTCTCTTTCGAACGTGCAGGTTTTTTTTTTGATCATTATAATAGTTTTTAAAGTATTTTTTCTGCAAAATATTTGTTAATAAGAAATATGGTCTTCATGAGTAATGAATAGCTTTGTGGTTTCTTATTGAAACCGCATAACTAAGATTTTATTTGGCTAGATTGATGTTTAAATACATATAAATAGTTTTTTGACTTGGTTGTTTTTCTATATATGATCTATTTATATTTTAGATTCGGTTTTCTCCTAGTTTCTCTTTGCTAAGTTATTAAGTCGGAGTGATTGTCTGGGTATTTTGTGTGACAAATACATTTAAAATCACAATAAAAGGGTTTGATTTCATGCATGGCGGTAAAGATCGCTAGAAAAAGAAACTTTTAGTGTAACTTTAAGTGCTATCAATGGACACATTACTCCACCACTTTTAGCTCATTGTTGATTTACACTGTGGTGGGTGTCGGCCAAATCTTCCAGGATTTGTTACGGGACGGCCAGGGTCTGTCTTGTCTACTCTAGTTATAGAGGGAACTCTTATATCAATGCTTGCTTCAAGTACCTAATCATTTCCGGTTTTTTTTTTTTTTTTGAGGAGGATATAACGGAACTTCATATTAGACGACTGAAACGTTTAGCGATATGTTGACTTTTTGATAAGATAACGTAATTTTAGCTAAGTGCACATAAGTTTGGTGATTTGGTAAATTATAAAACGTGATAGTGAAAGTACGCAAAACCTGAAAGTAGTTCGTTCATCGAGAGTGAAACCATTCTACTGATAAAACAATGGGGGTTTATATTTTAACCGAAATAATATTTTAATTTTGCCGCGTCTAAAATTTACTCAAGTCTACTTAAATTTTATTGCTGGAGTGTTAAGATTTAACTGGAGTCGAAGGAACTAAAAACGCTGTTGTAGTGGGACGTGTTGGTTTGGTATGTCAATAATTGCGCGTGATTACCATAGACTCTTAATTTGCAAGAAATGCAAGGAAACATAAAAAAACAAATATCTTAAATAATCCTACCTACAAAAATTAATTAATGGTTTATACATTTGTTACTTCGTTAAATTAGACACCCCAAGTCAGAGGTTTTGCGTCCTTTTATTGACTCGGTGTATAATGCGCCTAGATTTTCCTGTCTTATAGATGAACTATATCGCTAGCAGCCAAAATTGGGTGAGACTGATAAATTTTAATTGGGAATAGGTATTTTATAAATTAAGTTTATTGATGAATGCTTGTCACATGTACTACTATGAACCAAAACTAATCCTGATGACAAGTAAAGGCAACGTAACTTTGAAGTATTTTTTTTTAATTGTTTATTGGATAAAAGCTCTCATTACCTCCCCCAGAGCTAAGTTAGTTGAACCTTTATAAAACCTTGAATCGTTCGCTACTAATAGAATTCCTTCACAGGTACGTATCAGCAGTAAGAAACACGCGGTACATGGGATCGAAGCTGGCGCTATTCGTGGAGTTCCTGCAGAACACTGGCATCCCGGTCTCCACGCTGCACGTCATCGGGTTCTCACTGGGAGCTGAGGCGGCTGGGTTTGCAGGGAAGACCTTGAGGGCTAGAGGAATTTTACTTGGAAGAATTACTGGTAATGTATTTTTATTTAAGCTTTCGAGGAAAGTGCTCTAAGCTCTAAGCTGTGGTGACGTGGCATATTGTGCTACTATAATTGGTATGAACGTAGTAAGAAACATGATATTTTGTCAGCAAAAAGAACGTCTATACGCTTTTCTATTACGACTCACTGATATACATATCTATCTGATGGCCTCGACCCAGCTTACCCAGCTACAGCCTCACTAATAACGATGGCCATCTGTTAAAAGAAGCCCGCAAGTTCGTGAACGTGCTACTGTATTATTTTATATTAATTTCCTTTGTGCGTTCTACACTCATTATTTTCCCGCACATTTTCAATCACCACCACAACTCTTTTTGTAATGAGGCTATAATCCACCAAGCTGGCCCAGTGCTGGGTGGTGGATGACAGAATTTTTAGGGCGCTGAAATGGCTTCTGACAAACCCTAAAGACTACTGTATACAAGTATACAGCACCCAGGACCGACTGCTTAACGTGCCCTCCGAAGCACGGAAGTCACCGTGACAAATTAATAGTCGGCGGTCACCCATCCAAGTACCGACCGCGCCGAACGTTGCTTAACCTGCGGTATCGTAAGATACACACAGTAACCACTGCGCTACGACGACGTCCAAAGGTCATTTAAAAAAGGAGAATCTAAATTTGTGGGCGCGCTATTTATCATTCTTTAGCTATACTGAGTTATGTAGCTCTAAAATTCTCAAATTCGCAAATTTCTCAACATCATAACTTTCTCAGGCCTCGACCCAGCTTACCCCGGCTACAGCCTGACGAACAACGATGGCCACTTATCCAAAGGAGACGCTCAGTTCGTGGACGTATTGCACACGAACCCAGGTCTCTTTGGGTTCCCTCAGCCGATTGGTGATGTGGACTTCTACCCGAACTTCGGGCAGTGGATACAGCCGGGCTGTCGCGTGGATGAGCTGCTTAATAATAGACCTGAGCTGAGATACATTTGTAAGTATTTTATTTTTACAGTTACTAACCTGTAAAATTGATTAGTTTTTGCTATTAAACTATTTCGTGAGCAATTTTTTCATAAAAAGACCTTCCTATTCTTCCTCCAGAATAATGTAGCTTTATAATAGTGAAAGTTTTTTGAATGCAAAACGAATCAGTCAATATAATAGTATATTATGTAACAAGTGAGCTAAGTTTAAAAATGTATATGGATTTGAAGTGGTATAAAACCTCTGTTGTTTCTGAAAATATTTAGTGTATAACCCGGACCAATAAAATATGCTCCGTTTTCTCGCATGTTATTTGCACAAAGGTACAATTCAACTTTGTAGGATTCATTATATTATGTACTAGGGTATAATATATTATGCACGCGTGACTTTAGACTTAGACTTATAGCTCAGTTTATAGTTCTAAATTCAATAGAATAACGCTCACTTTACGAGCAAGTGTGTTGAAAATAAATAAATAAAATCCCCAGACAATCACACCAACTACATGGCCCCAAAGTAAGCATAGCTTGTGTTACGCGATACCAAGTAGCGAATAAAATCTAATCTTTCCTTCTATGTTCTTGTTGATATATTTTTGTTTCTTCAAGACCCGATTTTTCAATCGTCGGAGAAAAATTATCTGTCGAGTAAAATATTACTCGGCCGAGTAATGTTGCTTTACGATTTTTAATAATTGTTTGACATAGACATAGAAATAAAATAAAGTTGAGACCAGCTTGACGCTGTCGAGTTATACTTTATTCATTAGATATTTTTATCTGACCATTGAAAAATCCTTCTTTAATTGTATCAAACTGCTGAGCGCGGTTTTCCCATTTTGATCCCTTAACAATTTCTAACAAAACATACTCTTCCCCTTAACCTAAACCTCCTCGTTAGCCAGGGGAGAGACTCATACATCAAAAAGAGTTTTGAAGATGATGATGAAAATCTTCCCCACGAATTGGGCTATCAAATGCAAAAAGCATATTTTAAATCAAATAGATAGCTTTACCGCGTTAAAAAAAGAAACTGTTCAGCTTTTTTATATTAGTATAGATATTAAATTGGCTTTAATGTCTATATTTAAACAACATTCATTCAATGTCTTCTTGAATGGTTGAACAATTTATATAAAAAAGTACTTAAATAAATGAAAAATGTGATGAATAAAAATGAATGATTTGAATGCAAAAACTTAAAAACATTACTAAAAAATTGCAATGCTTCACTTTAACTGGGATTCACAATTTCTGTAAAGAAATTGATCTCGGGTGGTCTTAGCTGCAAATACCATAAGATGGAGCTACGTTAGCAATATAACGTAAAAACAAAAATGTGGTAAGTAATTTCGAGGCGTACCGCCAGGCCCCGGTAGCTCAGTGGAAGAGCACTCGTCCGCCAAACGAGAGGTCCCAGGTTCGAATCCTGGTCGGGTAATTTTTATTTATCACATTTTTCATTTATTTAAGAATAATTGAGCATTTTAAATGCAAAAACTTAAAAACGTTACTAAAAACTACTTAAACAAAATAAAAGTCGGTTACACTCTTTTATTGAAGGCCTATTGTGATTGAAGAATATCTCTTATTGGTGATTTTCATTATTTCTATGACCATTATTATTTATGTCAGGACTGCCAAGGAAACTAGATTTTGTCAATCATATAAATATGTGATTGGCATATATTGCTTATTCTTGAGATTTTTCCTTAGCTTATTTATGCTATGTGAGTAAAAATAGGAAAGGAAAATGTATTAGGCTATTTTCACTTCACATCCGTATTTCATACAATGAGGAAATATTTATTCACGGGTCAATAATCCCATCTAGTGATTGACACGTGTATATTATGCACTGGTTCTTTTCTACATCTATTAAAAGAAAATGTTTATCTGTCTGTTCGTTCAGGGTAACCTTCGAAACTACTGAACTGATTTTGACCTAATTTGCACTAGTCTAAGAGTAGTTCTCGGGTGGGTTTTAAATCATGTCGATACTAATAAAGAAAGAAAAGAAGGAAAGACAGATATAAAGAAATAAATTTTATCACCTTAAAACATATCGAGCCGACTTTGTAGACGAAAACTAGTTCGTCAATAAAGTCGATGGAATTATTTATTTGAAAACAATTCAACTAGAATTACAGCAACCACTTTAAGTAAACCCGAGCGGGTACCGCATGTATATACCCAGGCAAATTATTCAATGCAGTAAAATGACAGTTCCAGTGTGTCCACTTTAGGGAAGAAAAAAATGGGGATGCGGTTTAACTCAACGAATGGTCTTTCTTATTAAACAATATCATGTCATGTAAGGAAACAAAATCTTTTATACTTTCATTTTCCCATTCTAGAGTGACTTTACGCATCTTACTTTTTCATGACTTTTAAAAAGTGCGAAAAAAAACTAATATTACTTCTGCTGTGACCATTTTTAAGCACTAAATATGTTTGGTAATTAATTATTTTCATTAAAGTTACTTTGAAGATAAAGTACACACTCAAATTCATGCATTGCGTTAAAATTTTATGCTAAACGAATGAAAAAGAAGATTTGAAGATTTTAACTGGTATCGTTAGTTTTCTGTTTGACATTTCGAGTTTAGACCTGTCAGTTTACTACATTGAACTTAGAGTACTAATATGAGCGCGCGTATTGCATTTTCCGAATAATGCGTAGCGTAGGCAGATGAATATTATGACAGGGTTGTGAATCTTATGCAAAAATGTTAATCATTTTATCGATAACGCTGCGAATACATGACCTTACTGTGTGTCATACAGAATAATTTTAAAAAGGGATATTAGTAAGATACCAATTGCAAATAAAATATATATTTCCTCATCAATTTTTTTTTTTTTACATCAAGTACTAAGTATATAGTTTGAAAACATACATTGATTTGATGATATTTTCGATTAACATTTTTATTTTACGCGAGGCAAAAGTTAATTTCTTAAGCAACAATAATACCTACTATCCTGGGTACATTTGTGAAAAATGAATTAAGACGGTTCACGCATACCACGTTCTAAAAGGCACTGACTGGTCAATATTTTTAAGAAAATAAAAATATAACTGCATTTAAAAAAAGAGTTAGTACGTATGATTTACTACTTTTGTGCCAAAATTCATCAAAATTCATTCACTTCTACTTTCAACGCTTTTTTAAACCTTTTAAGGGATGTATTTCAAAAAATAGACAGCCGTGGCCCAAGTTTTTTAACTATTTTGTACAACTCTGTCCAATGGTAAAGCCTTGAAAGTGTTACCGTTAAACAGATAGACAGACAAATGAGTTTCGCATTTAAAATATTAGTTTAGTTGGATATGTACTGTTTTTTAAAATGTGCGTTATATTTAATTTATTATAAATTATTTACAGTATCTTTGCTATTAATCTTTTTACAAAAATAATGAAATCATGTGATTTCAATTTTATATCAGCCAATCGTAAGCATAACAAACTGTTAAAGATTTAAGAAAATAAGTGTTCTGTATTGAAAAATCAATAATTACTTTGGTATATACCAATAAAGATTTCAAGCAATCACAATTGCAGGACGTACGGTACGCGCGTTCGAACGCGGAACGCAGCGTTGTTAGTACAACTACATAAGTGTGCTTGAACAATTGTGTCAATGGAACATAATTTCTTACTATTTTGCTAAACTTCGTTTAAAAATTAAAAAAGACACACAGTTAGCCCGTTTGTGGAATCGAGGTTCCTGTGCGGGGAATTTGTTTTAAAATTCAGTCGCTCTGTATCAAAACTCATTTTCATACGCGCCTGTGACACGTTCCACGGAGCGTTGCCGACTGAATTGGCGCGCGTTCGGCTCGGTAAGTGACTTTTTGTTCAAAATATATTAAAACTATTAGTTATTTATGAAATGTTACATCAGATATATATTTTGCTTGTTTCGGGGTATTTACACGTTCGAACTGCACATTTAACCATTTTAATGTGTGAAATCTATATCTTCTATCTTCTATCTATATCTATATCTTCTATACTTATAATAAATCTGTAGAGAGGTCAATTCTGTACATGAAATATATTTTCAAAATAACTATCAGGGGGTGGTTAGTGATCGATACTGATGCCAAAAATGCAATCAGTAAAATTTTTGTCTGTCTGTCTGTCTGTCTGTATGTTCCTTATAGAAACAAAAACTACTCGACGGATTTTAACGAAACTTGGTAAAATTATTCTTCATACTCCTGAGCAGGTTATAGTATACTTATTATCACGCTACAGTCAAAAGGAGCAGAGCAGTGAAGGGAAATGTTGGAAAAATGGGAGAAGTTACTTATTTTTTTAAGCTTCCGTCGCGTGTGCAGCCTTAATGGTTAAAGCTACATAGAAATCATGTATGACAAAAATATTCTTCACAAAATTATAATAGTGTATAAAACATATCCCACAACAGTATATGTCTATATTTAATGGTTGACTCACAATAACACGTGTAAATCCCGATAGCTTAGCAGTTCGGAGCTTTCTGATTATATTTGTTTACTCTTACGTTCGTAATACTCTCACTCAACTATAATTAAAAAAAATGAACATTATTACCTATTCAATAAAAAAAGAATCATAGAAATCGGTATAGAAACACCAAACTTATACATGAAATACGCTAATAACCCATCGCGCGTGAATGCTGAATGATATAAGGATTATTTTTGCGTAACGTATGCCGCGTCGACGCGGCTCGCGGCGGTAGGGTATAAAAAAAAGGCGGGAGGCGAGCGCAATAGTTTATTTGAATTTCTTTTGTTGTTATTATATAAAATAGGTATTAGTTGTTTTGGTAGTGTTTAAATATTCGGTCAAATTCCAAATTTTGACTAATTTATGTTCAGTTTTTTTTTGTATTTTTTAGGTAAAAGCGTAGGTACTTTAATTAATTATTGTAGTTATAGGTATTTATTTTTCAGTGAAGTAGGTATAGGTAGATAGCATTGCACAGGCGTTTCAGCTTTATTTTCATTTCTTTTTCTGTTGTAAGTTGTACATATTTCTGGGTATAATTCTATTTGGATATTTTAGTTTAAACAGGCATTTAGATTTCCAATTTAAAGGAACGCAATTCCCAGTATCGGTGTGTTTTGCAATGACAATTAATAAGGCTCAAGGGCAGACTTTTCGTGTTGCTGGAGTAGATCTCGGTGTCAGTTGTTTCTCGCATGGTCAGTTATACGTCGCTCTTTCCCGGGTTAGCAGTTCTAGAAATCCTCATGTTCAGGTGCCGGACGGGACAAGTTTCAATATAGTTTACTCGGAAGCTTTGCGCTGAAGTATTTTCGTTCCATAGATACTAATTAAGCCTCATGTGAAAGTGATCTAAACAATTAATTGGCAAATATAAAATGTCAATCGTTATCCGTACTAATATTATAAATATGAAAGCGTGGATATTTGTTCAGCTTTCACGCAAAAACTACTCGACGAATCATGAGAGGTACTAGAAGTAACATACGATACTTTTTATCCCGAAATTATCGCGAGCGGAGCCGCGGGCACAGCTAGTATTGAAATAAACACAGAAAATTGGCTCCTGACATAAACATGTCGAGCTCTCGATGATGACTTGTGGTGCTTGCGGTGACAAGACAGCGTTGTTCTCACCCGTGCTTACTGTTCCCACTTGGTTATGCAAACACTATATTTTATTATTATTACTCTAAGATATTGAATAATTTGCCAAGGTATAGTAGGAAAAGTCAATTTGAGATGATAATCTACTAGACTAGAGAATATCTAATATATAAAATTCTCGTGTCACAGTTTTCATTGCCATACTCCTCCGAAACGGCTTGACCGATTTTGATGAAATTTTTTGTGCTTATCCGGTATCTATGAGAATCGGCCAACATCAATTTTTTTTTATTTATATGGCAAAACAACGTTTGCCGGATCAGCTAGTTAAGGTATAAAAAGGTGCTGAAATCGTTCTTCTTATGTTGCTTGACAGCATGACGAAATAAAGATAGCTTTCGCTTTTAAAGAAAAACATAAGCTTAAAGATAAGAATTGACTTATAGAACCTTGCCCAAACTTTTTAAATTATCATTGTAGAATTAGTCGTTTGGGGCGAAAATGACACTTTAAACATTATGACATACCTACCATTAAATTGCGAGCCTGACAAATTTTGCTGCAGCAATAAATTTTAATATCTAATAAATTTGATGCAGTTGCACGGCTCAAATTGGGATATCACTTCATGAGCATATAATAGGAGAGGTTAATTACGTGAAGTTTTATTCAAAACTTATAGATAGCTACAGTAAAATATAATGATTCAGTAAAAAACTACTTTCTTTATCCATATTTTCAAGTCCTTGTCAAAAAAGTTATTTCTTGATTTTATTGTTTGCCAAAAAGCTTTTGGAGTCGGTTGAAAGAATAAAACAAAGTCTTTTTTTATTAATGCTGATACTGTGAAGAGGAAAGATTTGTCTGTAATGATCTTAAACACTACTTTTCACTATCAAAAAGGTATACAGGGTGGAATTTTTGTATGCCCCCTAGAGGGAAAGTACCTACTCTGAATAATAGAGATAGCAAATTTTAAACTCGTACCGACTAAAATCTAAAATGAAGAATTCATGGTTTTTCTTTCATTAAATTAACCTAGTATCCTAGAGAGATTTCATTCTTGTGATTGACCCTAACGATCGATGCAATAAAATTACAAGTAATTTTTACAGATACCTTTCATAGGTACCATAAATTTCATTTAAACATTTCATACTCTTACTGCACGTACCTATTTCTAGTAGGTAGGTACTTAATAAATTAACTACTAAACCATTTATATTATATTTATCCAGTTTTTGCTTCGATTAAAAAAATAAAAATTTACCCAAAAATGTATCTTTTTTAACTACAGCAAAGGCTTTTTTGGCGCGGTATTGATACTTGACAAAGCGCTCTCTAGGCTGGTACTCTCCGGCGAGTAAACGGATCGATGCTCTGACGTCACATCTCGGATGCTGTGTGTGGGGGGGGGTATACTACGCGACTACGCCAAACCAGATTATATTGCCTTTGAAAAGTCTATTTTCAGAACACCATTTTATTCGGTCAGGTTACCTGGTGTAAAAGGATATTTGAGGTCGTTTCACTGAAAGGTTTAACGCTCGTTATTTCGCTTATGCGAGGCGTAAAAATATCACCACGTGCTCTTTGTTGCTTTGACGATCGATTTGTATTGAGTTTTTAGGATGTAGTTTTGAATATTTGACTTAATGATGTTTACTTTTCAATCATAGGTATAGCATAACAGCGGTGCGAGCACAGAACTTTATCGACTCCTGTGTTTACGAATGTTCGCATAGTATGGAAATTAAATTTAAAATTTGCTATCTCTATCAGTATAGTGATTACAATATAACTAATAAAAACTAACGGAAAACACAATAGCCCAGGAGTGGGTTCATAACAAAGAGTAGTGATAACCAAAACCTAATAAATTAAAATATAATAGTATACCTACTTTTTTAATTAAAATAAAAGCAAATAAGCTAACTAATTAAGTTTCAGGGATTTTTAAAAACTGGTTTGGTGGAAACTCGTTCTTTCGTTAATTAAAAAGGGATGAAAATTTGATTAAAAAGCTAGGCATTAATCAACTGAGATTAACTGAAAAGTGGGTAATTATTTAGATTGAAGTAGACGTGTTCACGAAATATACGTTCTTCGAATATTCCACAGAATGGCGAACAGAACCAACTGGCGTACCACAGTACAGATATCTACAGAAATTCAATTTTATAAAAATAGGCGAAACGCTAGCTATACCTACACGGCTCGATCTCGGCATGCGGCCAGTCACGAGTGTCTTCATACCGAAACAATTATTAATTGAGCTTTACGTTAATGTGTGGATTATTTATACTTTAAAATTTAATAATAAATCTTTTCGTGCGTCTCAGTCGAGGCGCAAGTATTTTTCGTTCGCTAATTTATTAGACCGATTTGCTATTCAAACGTAAAAACCGTTTTTTGACACAAAACTTATTTTTGTTGAACACTTCCTATTTAATTTAAAAAGTTTTTTTTATGTAAAAAACGTATATTTGCTGTCACAAAACTAAATGGAAGTAAACACAAAATAGGCAAATGTAATTTAAACGCTGAAGGCGGTCAGTTATCAGATGTGAACGGACCGAGAAGCTGTAGGTATTTATTTCAAAGATGCGGCCGATTTGAATTACTGTATATGTATTATATATATATTGCTTCCATGCTGGACTGGGAGCGAAAGAAAAACATAGAATGTGCCAGCTGCTTCTCTTCCCGGGCAAACTGTAAAAGTCAGTTAAGGGACGGAGGTTTTATTGGCGTTTTTGCGGGCGACAGGCTGACCCCCTGTCACTGCTATAGTTTCTCTCCATCATAATAATACCTCCAAATTTGTCAAACGTGACATCAGATGGTTTTTATAGCCTCTGGTGTTCTGCCTACCCCATTAGGGATACAGGCGTGAAGTTATGTATGTATGTATATATTTGTGCTGTGGGCCCACGCTTCTTACGTTTAAGGTCCATCGCTGTGCGTGTTCATAGTTCACACAAAGCTGCTAGGTCCGTGCCGTACGCGCGTATAACACGGACGTATGGAACGCGTGACGCAGCGTTGTTGGCCCTAAAGGCTTACAACCTTTTGATTACAGAATTTACTGAGTTAAACATAAGTCATAAATAGAATTTTAGTTTCTTTAGCAGAATTTTAAGGCTAATTTATGGCATTGACTCTAGAAATAAACAATCAAACTTTATTGAATCCAATTTTACATAGGAAAAACATCAATTTTAAAGTCAACCTAAAGTGAAATGATTAATATTAATGACATGCTATGGTCCTTTGAGAGTTAAACTTATTAATTAGGGTGACTGTGTCGCTCAATTTTAAAACTTTTTAAAAAAGTTTGCATATTTTTGCTAAACGTAAGAAATACATATTTTTATTTACGACTAATGTTTCACCCTGTATATTAAAAATAAATGACTTCTATAACGATATATGTAATATTTCGTATATTTTGCACACCATGGATTCCATCGGTGACTCAGTCACATGACACTTACCATTAGTAAACCTGATGGAAAGTGACATGCGCGCTCATAATCATAATTAATTATACAGGGTGGGATAAATGTGGAATAGATGCTAGGATAAATTGCCAAGGTTGCTATGACAAGGTATTGTTCCTCTAAAGATAAAGTAAGGTAAAAGAAATTCTAAGCCTTTTATACCATTGAGTTGTATTCTATAAATTATTCGAAAAATAAATCGCTTTTTAGTTACAAAGCGATCTAAAATTGTCTCATCACAACTCTTTGGCTATGACAACTATTACAACCGCAAGGCTATGAGTCTTTCCCCTGGGTGACGACCAAGCGGTCTCTCACCAAGCTGGCCCAGTGGTGGTAGGCGGATGTCAGAATTTTCAGGGCGCCGAAAATGGCTTCTAACACTCCCTAACGACTAGAGGTTTATACTTTACAGCACGCGGGACCGACACTTTAATGGTGCGTACAGATTGCTGTAAAGGAACTTGTAAAGTAACATTAAGCGCACGTTACGTATTTGGACGAGTAGTGCGCAGAATGTTACATTATAACTTCCATTACAGCAATCTGTACGCACCATAACGTGTCCTCATTATTATTTGTCTTGTGCTCTCTTTAATTAGTATAAATATATCGCTCCATTGCATTTAATGTTAATACAGAAGGCTATCTTATATTTTAGTAGTAGCAAAACTGGAATGCCGGTTTAAAAGCAATTTTCATACGGGTCCAGAGTAATTAACCTTGTTCTGTTAATTAAATTTTTAATATTTCTGATGAGGCTTCAGTTATGACTGCGGCTTGCGGCATAATGAATATGAAATTTTCATTGTTTTTTTTTTTATCATAGCGTTGCAATTTAGTAAAGCTATTGAATTGAAAACTGGAGAACATTGAATGGTGGCTATCTGATCGTTCAGTTTTACATAAATACATAACGTCACGCCTGTATCCCTTATGGGGTAGACAGAACACCAGAGGTTACAAGACCATCTGATGTCACGTTTGACAAATTTAGAGGTATGATAAAGATAGAGAGAGACTATTGTAGTGACAGGGGGTCAACCTATCGCCCACAAAAACGCCTTTAAAACCTCTGTCCCTTAACTGACTTTTAGAGTATGCCCGGGAAGAAAAGCAGCTGGCGCAATCTATGTTTTTCTTTCGCTCCCAGTCCATTTTAGGTTAGGATATATACAAAGATAGAAGATAGAAGGGTGTAAATTTTTATGTTTATACATTTTATAACTTTATGAGGATTTTAATTTTAATTGCCTGACCATTATCCTAAATATGCTCTACGATTTAAAAGTTTACGTAATTTTTTTCTTTTTTAGATGAGTTTAGGTAATAAAAAGTAGGTAATAATGAAGCGGAAGTTATTCTGTAAAAACTACCGTCCTAGTTCTTTTATTAAAGCCTCCGTGAGTCTGCATTTAATTAACTTAGCTTTTCTCAGCTAAAAACTAAAATGTGCACATTTTACCATGAAAGAATTTTAGCTTGAAGTTTTCCAAACAAAGTATTTTAAACAAGTTACATAAATGTTACTTATCTGTTCATTGCACGATTCGTATGTTAAAAGTTTCCTTGTGGAGAAAATAAAGCGCAATTTGCAATTTTTTATTGAGACAAAGTAAATTTTTCGTTTTTAAACTTTTGCATTTAATTGGATAAGTGACTTTCCCAAACGGACTCACAATTTTTTTTTTTTTTTAATATTTCTGACACTCACACAACATTATCTAGCCCAAATTAAGTTTCTTAAAGAACTTGTGTTATGGATACTAGATAACTGATATACTTAAGGAATATATAAACATACATATCGAATAAATACATATTTTTTTATTAGAATAAACTTAAATAAACATATACACATCCATGACTTGACGACTAATATCTGTGTTCATCACACAGGACCTCTGGCATAGAACGCAATGTATGTCACCACTACACCAGCCGGTCGTCACTAATTACGTAGCCATATAGAAAAAAATGATTAAACCTGTATTATTTTTTAACTTTACAAATTAGAATCATCAATTAACTCCACATAATGTTATGAAGATAAGCTATTTGACAACCAGTTAAATGTTCACTGATTTATTTAAAATATTCAATGAAGAATTTTTGAATGAATTTAATTTTGAAACTATTGAAACAATTCATAAAAAATCTCTCGCCCAGCGATTTTTCCTGTGACCTATATTTTAGAACAGCCCATATTTTAGTTTTGCACGCAGTGCGGCTAACCGCAGGCGGTTTTGATACTGCCAAATACGTAACCATGATTTCGGTGACTGATTTAAAAAAAAAAGATTGAAATGCTAAATTTACTAGCGGTTCGAAAATGCAAGATCTTTCTAATAGGTATAATGGTGATGACGTAAGTTAAGTTTTTTTTTCAAAGCTTATTTTTAAATCCAAGGGGTACATATTTATAACGAACTGCAATGCGTGTTACTATGTTCATGGATTAGAGTTATTAATTAACCTTAAATCCGCCTACATTGAACTGCAGTGCGAGTTAAGCCTAAGCTTAAATCAAGACATGAGAATAGATTCGTTATCAATTTACAATTTATTACTAGCGGCTACTAGAATACGGGCTAACCTATAACTATGAAAATTGAACGTGTATTAAATCGTTGCAACTACGAGTAATTTAAATACATTGGTGGAGACTTAGGCTTCTATTCATATTGGCATGTGAATTGGCATGTGAATTGGCAAGTGAATTTAGCAAAGGTTTAAGAAGATTTATTTCTTTCAATTCTTTGCCAAATTAAACAGGGCCGATATAACTTAGCCTTATTTTTTTTTAAACTGAATTTGAAGAAATAATTTAGGGTAAGCTATATAGCTTAGGCCTGACTTTAAATGGTCAGATAAAAGGTATCTACTAAGTATAGTATTACCTGATAGCTTCAAGCTCATCTCATGTTAATAAACATCATTTTCCAAACTTCCACTTCAGTGGTGGTAAATTATCCTCCTTCACAAGTACCAACGAATTTATCTCCCTTTGGAGCCTTTGCTTACTTGGATTTTGCCATTTCTTTCTTTTTTGGAGTTGAGAAGTGTACTCTTTACTCCATCGTGACCAAAAGTGTTGCCGGAGTTGTTCGATACACCGAAACCTTGATAGTCGATTTTAATTACGTTCTTGGTAGTTTTCAGTAGGAATCGCCATTAGCGGACGACCAATACCTAACTCTTTATTCGTCACAAAACTTTTATCTGACAATGGAAAAATCAGGCCTTAATGATATATTTGTTCAAAAGAGAAAAACAGAGAAAATGTTTTTTGACTAATACTTCCGTTAATTGGGCATTTCGATCTCCTAGTCTTAAGTATCAAGTAACGATTGTCTGTGATGGATTAACCGAAGCTTCTGGAACAAAATTGGCTATCCATTCCCGTGGAACTATCTATTACCGCAACAATCAAAGACACAGAAATGCTGCTTTGATTTTAATATAATATTTACGTTCCTGCCGACTTGGCTGCCGTCCAAAGATCTATCGATAAGTTTAGTTAAATGTCACAACCCGATATATATCAGAAAACGTGTATATGGAAAAGCATTTTTTTATGTATAACAAATTGTGTAATGGACGAAATATATTGAACGTGTCCTGTTTTTAGTTGGCGTTGAAAATTTATTGCTGTTCCGGAGACGTATGATGCGGTACCTATGGATTTTGTTATGTCGCATTATGTGCGAACTGTTTTATTGTTATTTGCTACGTTGTGAACTACTTTCTACCTTAATCACCTTTAGCAGGGGATCATATTCAGTATTAATATGTATGAGGTTTTATGCTTAGTAGAAATATTGATTGTTAAGTCAATTGAAGTCGTCGTGGCGCCGTGGTTACTGTGTGTATCTTACGATATCACAGGTTAAGCAACGTTCGGCGCGGTCGGTACTTGGATGGGTGACCGCCGACCATTCGTTTCTCACGACGACTTCCGTGCTTCGGAGGGCACGTTAAGCTGTCGGTCCCGGGTGCTGTATACTTGTATACGGTAGTCGTTAGGGTTTCTCAGAAGCCATATCGGCACCCTGAAAATTCTGACATCCACCACCCAGCACTGGGCTAGTTCGGTGGATTATGGCCTAAACCTCCTCGTCACCCAGAGGAGAGACTCATGCCCTGCAGTGGGCCCATTACTCGGAGTTGTGATGATGATGATGATGATGATGAAGTCAATGCTCATACATTAAAGTATTTTAATTCTAAGATCTAAAATAAAGATTTAAGGTTATTTTAAGTGCTAAGTAGTGTTAAATATTAAGTCTTCACAATAATTTTTCGCTAGATGACACGGAAACCAAATATCTCATCCATATATTGATATCCACCATTTATGGTTCGGTTTTAATTTAAGAGCCTCTTAAAAGTAAGTAAGATCTCCGTTAAATAGGTTTCTAAATATTAGCTGAAGCTATGTAAACTTAGCAAGAAGCTCCGCATGTATCCTGATTCTACTGCTAAGTGTGGTGTCTAAGCAGTCTCCTTCTATGTCACTGCTTCTTATGCCAGGAGTAACATCACAACTTGAAATGAAGTCAATTCTATAACCCTTAGGTACCACTCATCTGTGCAACTCGATTGATAGATAACGAAAAAATATAAACCTATACCTAAATGGAGGTACTATATATGAAAAATCCGGTTATATTTAGTACTCTTTTAAGTTCCTAAATACGACTATTATCCTCAGATGGCTGCAGTCACAACCGCGCATGGCGTCTCTACGCGGAGTCTGTTCTGAATCCGCGGGGATTTCCCGCCACCCTGTGTCGTGATTGGACGTCAGCTACAAGCCGGTGTTCCTTCCAAGTGCATGGCTACATGGGATTTGCTGCTGCTCCTCCGTAAGTGCTTATAGGTATTTTTATCGGTAACTCACAAAAAAACACGGAATTAAATAATTAAAATCCGCAGATAATCATACCAACTACATGGCCCCAAATTAAGCATAGCTTGTGTTATGGGATACTATGTAGCGAACCTAGAATATAAATACATATGTAGAAAACACCCGGACACGGAACATTTTTTTCTTGTCCGTGTGGGAATCGAACCCGTGACCTCTCGATTGGCTTCCATACCACTGCACATGCATCTTTATAATACAAAAAAGTCGGGCCGGTGATTTTTAGGTGTTCACCAGCCAGGTAACCTCTACAGGGGTCTGACAACAATTGGACGTCACTCGTATAATTTGCCTTTTCGAAAAACTTATACGAGGATGGTAGAGCTATGTCCAAGATAACAAACTAAGGGTAACCTCAATTCCACGCGAGCCTGTACCGTGATTGGACGTCTGCTACCAGCCTGTGCTCTTTCCACGTGGCTATATGGGGTATGCAGCCGCTCCTCCTTAAGTGCTTAAAGATATTTTAATTTTGTTACAAAAAACAAGAAATTGGGAAGGGTCTGCATCTTTATAATGCAAAAACATCGAAACGGTGATATTTGGGTGTTCACTAGCCAGGTAAACCCCTCTGGGTTCACCAACAACTGGAGGTCACCCTTATTAGTTGCCTTTTATGGCACACTTATTCAGGTTAGATACGGCTATTCCAAGCTGACCTTACGCGACTGATTTTTCGTATACCTGCGGTGGGTTTATAAAGATAACAAACTAAGGGTGACCATTATTCCACGCGGGCCTGTGTCGTGGTTGGACGTCTGCTACCAGCCACTGCTATTTCCAAGTGAATGGCTATATGGGGTATGCAGCAAGCAGCTCATCCGTAAGTTCTTATAGGATTTTTTTGATGCGGGGCTGATTCATACTATAGGTACTATACAATATTTAAGGCCGTGAACCCCCCCCCCCCCAACAGGTGTTGAAAAGTTTCGTGCCGCGAGCAAGTGAAGAGCGTGCATTTACAGGCAAGTGAAGAGCGGCATTTTGGACTCAATTCAGCTTCGACTCGTGGGACTTAATATTATTAAACAAACACGGTCACCGTAATTGTATTACTCCTTCAATCTGCAATAGGTCCTATGATTTGTTTAAGGTTATGTTCTAAGAATGTATAAAAACTCAATACAAAAAAATATTTAGAATCCATTAACAAATAAAGAAGATATTTAGATGACGCACAAAAAGGCAACAAAAGCTTATGTAAATGTCATGTCCAGAAATGGGCCATTATAATGAGATGAGGGTTTAAGCACATTTTAGATACCTACCAATTTCAAAGAGAGATTTAAAAGGTCTATGATAAAAATACATTTATACTAATATCTTAAAGCTAAAGAGATTGTTTGTGAGGTTGAAAGTATTAATCTACAGATCTCACTTGGATATATTTTTTTTGCATTTGATTATTTTATTCACATTCCCAGAAGATGCTACTACTTACCTTAGTGTTTCTTATTCTTTTGGCAAAAATATGAAAACGTTATGATAAATTGTTGGTTAAAAATATAGTTTTAGTTTACGTTGCCTCATGGAATTTGTACGAAATCCACTGCTGGACGTAGGCCTCCCCCAAGATTCTCAACACAAATCCAGATCGTCGGTCCATCTTGCGGGGCGCCTGCCCACGCTGCGTCTCGTTGTACGTGGTCGCCACTCGAGAACCTTACTGTCATTACGGCCATCCGTTCTGCGAGCTATGTGCCTTGACCATTGCCACTTCAGCTTTGCAACTCTTCTGGCTACGTCGGTGACTTTGGATCGCTTGTGAATATCTTCATTTCATGATTCGATCCCGCAAGGAAACTCCGAACATAGCCTTTTCCATTGCTCGCTGAGCGACTTTGAGATTGTTTATAAGGCCCATATTAAGAGCCCAAAAAAGTTATTATCAATAAAATTAAATTGTTTCTTTTTTAATATTGTTTAAGTTGTTCTAGAAGACTTGATTCAATGAATTTGCCTTACATTCCTGCTACAGACACAAAAAAATTGTTTACAACTCATGAGTTCACAAACATGAGTTCGCCTATTTTCAACCGACTTCCAAAAAAGGAGGAGGTTCTCAATTTGTGTGTATGTTTATTTTTTGTGTTTTTGTTACACGATATTTCGGACAATAATGAATCGATTTTGAAAATTCTTATTTAATATGATAGAAGATACTTCAGAGTTAGTATTATAAATACCTACTATCGAAATCGATTGAGTACCTACTTCATGGATAATTTCAAATTTCTGAAAAAATATGTATGAATTCGGAGAATGATTACATTGACGACATTATAATTCAACCAAAGTTTTGACGTGAAGTCGGTTTTTTAATGCTTTGCATACGTTGATTTTTTAGGTATCCATGACACTCAAATTCTTTAAAAAGTCATAAGAATGGTTTAATAGTTTTCCATTAATTACTAAACGACCAGAAATCATGCAAGAACATGCGTAAGCCATTTTATTTCGGAGCGTCTTTCATCTCCCGACCGTCCCAGGAGAACGGAAAACAATTTCGCGGGTTAAGTGGGGATAAGTTTGAAGGGACCAATTGCATTTTTTATTTATACAGGAATCTTTCGAATGAGGACCTGCAAACGATCACGAATTTGGATCAGTGTCTTTTTACGGTTTGAGTTTGTTTTCTTTACCTATTCTGGACAGGAATAGCTCCATTATTTGCGTTACGTTGTCAAAATAATTTGAATAATCACTAGACTACTTAGAACAGTCAAACGTCGTGGAGAAGTACGTGAATCTGCACGTTAAGGTGGGCCCATTAGGTTAGTAACTGATTTTCATGCGAAGTCTATTTCCAATTATCTTCATTAATGTGTTCTGATGTATGTTTTTGTGAAGACACCATCGGTTTCAAACGCGGGTTCCGTTACCAACTATACTGATTTTAATTCATATTTTACTTAGTTCCTTCATAGATACTTATTTACGGCAGCGACAGCAACACCGACAGCGGCGCGTGCAGTGACGCGGGGAATCTGGGCCGTTCTCGACGCCAGCGGGCGCTCGAACGATTTGTCGCGGTTTCATACAAACTCAATACTTTCTATAGTGTCGCACAAATCGCTGCCCGCGCCACCGTCGCGTCGCTCTCGCTGTCGCTGTCGCTGCCGTCCAGTTTGCAGCCTGATGGTTTAAAACGTATATAAATCGTACCATTAGACATAGCGGCCGGCCAGAATCAATATTGGTGACATAGGCTTTGTGGAGTAGGTATAGTTTACTAGTATACTTTGTATACGTTTCATATTTGGACTCCGAAAATATGACCATATCTCCGAATACCGTTCTAAACTCAAGTGGCTTCCAATCCGACTTCGCCGGGATACACATATTCTTTCCTTACTGTACCGGGTGCTGTTTAATTCCGCGTCCCCGAGCTATCTCAAAGACCTATTCCAATTCCGCCACGAGGGCCACGACAGAAGATTACGATCTGCTAATAATTACATGCTAAGCACTCCTGTTCATAAATCGCACTGCTTTAATAACTCATTCTCTGTAAGAGCCGTGGTCCTGTGGAATAAGCTTCCTTATGAAATAAAATCTGCCTCTTCGCTGAACTCTTTTAAATTAAAACTGAAAAAACATTATTTAACTTTAGCGCAAGATTAATAGACGTATTCGTTATGAATGTATTATGTTTATTATATATGTTATATTGTAAATTATGTATTAAGAATATCGAGTAATTGTATTTTATTGTATATTATTTTTATTTATATATTTTATTGAGCCCACATATTGACTCATGATAAAATGTCCCTACTTTCTTTTGTTTGTAATTATTATAAGTTTTTGTTATGTATTGTTTAGGTTGTCTGGTAGAGATCGCTCTAGAGCGATAAGACCGCCTTTTGTACATTGTTATCCTTTTATGTTTCTCTGTATTTTTTTTTTAATAAACAATAAAGAGTAAATAAATAAATAAATAAATAAATATAGTAAGTTAGATATTTGCTGAGTAACTCAGATTGCTACGAGTTTGTAACAACATATTTTGAAAGTAGGGCTGTTATAAATACCATTAACCTAGCAATTGAAAAGACATTTTTACACTTGATTATTTAGAGTTCAAATTTAATCAACATTTTAAGTCGAACTTTCGGTGACTTTACAGACCCAATTTTACCCTTTAGATAATATAACCCTACCGGAATATAGCAAAATATTGCAAATTGTAGAAGCCTTAATAAGCTGCTACAATGTGCATTATTATTTATATTAATTTTTATATGAATACAAAACGGTATAATTTATACACCTGTCAGATTAGCCTACTAAACAGTAAAAAATAAAGTTATAAAATAAATGCTTACATGTGAAAACATATCAGATAACTTTATTTTATTGAAAGTTAGTTTGAATAACGGCCCTTTGGAGGCACATACGTTCCCTGAACGGACATAACTTACGTTCCGCCAGTAAGTTCCTGAACGTGTTTATAGCTCAACTCTTACGAGGTGGAATATCGTGGGAATGTAGATAGGAAGAGGAGGTAAATTTTATGAGATATTACGTTATTTAACGGGACTTCTAGTGAAAGGGTAAAGATTCATCACATTTTTGAGAACAAACTTTTCATGTGAGATTCTTTACCGTAGTCAGTTTCCTTATTCAGTGCTTTCAGTGGTATTATTCCATTGTTAGGTAACTCAGTTCCTAGGTCTATATGAGAGCTCATTACTCAAACCTATAGCAACAGTTAAGCCATATTGTCTAATGTATTAAAACGCTATACATGTTAGCCCTTAGCCCAATACTGATCACAATGTACGGAAACCAGAAATAACCGATATAAGTTTTTGGGTAACTTCATCGGCTCCTACAATGTATATGGAATAGCTTCATATAATGATTCAGTTTGAATCATTCAACATTCAAACTGGCGTCTTTCGTATCACAAGCTTTCCTTGTGCATGTTCAAAACTTTTCTTCGAACAAAGTTACTGAAAGGGAAAACGTTCATGTCTGGGCGTGGTAATTCCAAATCCCGTAACTATTTCAGAATACGAGTACGTATATTATTACTTACCTACTGGGAAGTCTAACAAAAATGTGCCATTTCTAAGCAGTAATGTGATACATACTTTAATAGAATAATAATATTGTCTTAAGTTGCGCAAAAGGGTTACAACTTATGCCACTAAGCTAACTTTAGCCCGTCTCTAAGGCCATAGAAAAGCTCTAAGTAACTTCGCGGGTTTCAGACCTATATCAAGTTAGTGGTTGTAGCTACCTACGAATGAGTAACTTATATGCTAATTTTGCACACACGTCTAGATAAAGTAAGTTGAACTAACTTGGGCGCAAACTACTAGTGATATTTGATCAGATCTAAGTTAGCCAGATAGGCTCATGACTTAACGGAATATTGGTTTGGTAACGCCCTTAAAGGTGTAAAGCGTTTTCTTCCAGATAACCTTACAGTAGAATGAAAAAAAATACTCTTCATTATGTCTTAAACAAATACCTAAATAAATGATAAATCTTTGAACACAGATAAAAATGTTTTTTATTGAAAACGGTAAAAATATGTACCTACACGCCGATTCGTTTGGTTAACTTATACATATAGTTACTTTAGTTAACACAGGACTGTAAATTTCACTAATGGCCTGGGTATTGGCTATCACCAACTAAACTTATGATATTTTGATAAAGACAAATGGATCGCAGGGGCATCCCTTAGACAAGGCTGACAAAATCTCTACAAACTAATGAAGGACATATTAGGTATCTACTTACTATTTCCATAATAGGCCTACCGCATTAGATCTCGCCTTTAAGCTGAGGTGTATTTGATTGGAACCTTTTTTGAATTTGTTGCATTTACTTAAGCATTAGTCTGATTAAAACACCTTTTAGATGCTTTCCTTTATCTTTTCAACCAGTGATTTTGAGTCAAAACATATTCGTAGAGGTTTTATTGACAGTTTTGCGGGCGATAGGCTGACCCCTTGCCACTGCAATAGTCTCTCTCTATCATTATAATACCTCTAAATTTGTCAAACGAGACCTCAGATGGTTTCATAGCCTCTGGTGTTCTGCCTACCCCGTACGGGATACAGGCTATGAATGAATGAATGACATATTCGTTCGTGAATGTCGTTTTTTTACCGGTGAGTAGATACACCCGCTTTATCTCAATCTCATATGATGGAAAGTAATGATGAACGAAGTTTAACGATCTGGAATAGCTCACCACCTCTACAAGCGTGTCGTAAGAGGCAGATAAAGTGACCGTTTCTATAAAATAAGGAAGGGACGTTTGTCTTCCCTGACACCTGATGCTAAGTGAACATGAAGACTAAGGTGGTACACGTCCATCCACGAGAAACCTATTCACTCGACGCTTTAAAGTATCAGGCCTATACCGGTCACCTAGGCTTGTTGTGCTCACGTTCGTTAAGTGTTGGATACTGAGCCTAAGCTGAACAAAATCTAGTTTCTGAGTTAGCCCTTCACTTGGTTTTGCGGAAAACCAGACCTTTTCTAAGCCCATGTGTTCTATATCTCGCCTCATATTCACTTTGCCCACCATTTAAACTGGTTTAATGCACCATAAAATACTGAATAAAAATAGCAATCATTTTGTGAAAAAAGGATGGTTGTAAAAAACAAAATAGGTTGGGCAGGTTTGTGAAACGACGCAATAAAAGGGGCGTGAATGAGGTTTAAGATTTAGGGTGCAATATTACCTGTAACTTATCTCACTCCAGCAGTGCGAGCACAGAACTTTATCGACTCGTACGTAAGTTTGCGAATGTTCGCATAGTACGGATACGGTTTGTAAGCAATAATAAAAATCTATCCATTGCCGCACCGCCAGCTTAAATAAATGTGTGCCTTGTTAATTTTAAATGTTTGTAAAGATGTTGTACTCTTAAATAACTGTAAAATAAAAAAATACAGTGTTACTAAAAACTTGCAACCATACTATACGAACATTCGTAAAGATACTAGTCGACAAAGTTCTGGGCTCGCACCGCTGCTGTTTTGGGATTTTAATTTCAAAGGAATGTTCAAATTTTAATGGTTATGATTTATAAAATCAAGATAACACTTCTGAAATATGCTTTTTTCGTTGATTTGATTGTAAGTATCAGGCCAGAGGAATAAAACTGTCGTATTTTCCAGGCTTTGCCTAATCTGTTCAAAGAAATTGACTTCATTGTAACTGCCTTTTCAGTGGTAAAAGATGACGGCACACGGGTTTAGTATGATACTGGCGCTTCATAAAATATTGCCGGAAAATATAAGTGTTGGAGCTGTGATATTTGGCAGTTGATTTTATATGAAGGGTTGTCGCTAGCCAGGTGGACCCTGAAAAGTCTACCAAACGGGACCCACTAGGATGCTTTTAATTCGTTATTTTGAAAACTTCAACTCGCACTGTTCCTAACTTCAGGTTTTATAGTTTACGCGAATTGTTATCCATGAACACTAAAGAGTTTTTCATACTGGAGCATTTGTAGATCATATTCTGTGAAAGTTTTAATTTGCTAGTGAAAAGATAAAAGCACTCAGAAAATACAGCGCTTTAATACCTATATAAAAGTTAAAAATGTACAGCCGATTGAAAAAATAGCAATAAGTCTAATAAAGTAGGTACCTGTAGTAGAAGGTAACATAGAACATAAAGTAGGTACACTATCTTGAAGTCTTTAGTACCTTCTTACGTAACTCATAAATTTTAAATTCTCAAAACAAAACCTCCTTTATAAAAACGTTATCAAAACTACGTGCCTGAACTTTAAAAGTCTAATATGAATCCTTATCACACTCGTTTCCCCTGTGCTGACCGTCAAAACTTCATTCGTTCTGGTGCTGAGCGAGAATGAATGAATAAAAGATGACTCCACTCACATTTTATTTGTTTTGTTTCAGGATGGCTGGCAAAATGTACCTAGGAACAAACTCTGCACCGCCTTTTGCTAAAAACGGACCTTAAATTTTAAAAACATTGAATTTACCAGGTGTTGAAAACTTTTATATAAACTAAAAGAGCTTTTTGTTTCATCGTTAATTCTTAAGAGCCGGGAAATCAATAGAATAACGTCATAAGCGAACAACGTTTGATGCATGTAGAATTTCATTATGAAATTTTGCGTCTACCAATTTTGTAGTTTTATGGAATAAAGCATGGGTAAGTTTAAGTAGTTCTTTGTGTTTTGTAATAGCATAAGTCAAAACAATGTGATACTTAGAAATATAAGGAATAAAACAACGTTTTAATATAAAAAAAAATATTTTTATTTCATGACCAAACTCAAATTATACTTATGTTTAACTACTACTCAACTTACAATTTTTAATACTCGATTTAAATGAACAACAGTAAAGTTATGTTATAATTTTTTGCTCATTAGTATTATTTTGAGACTTTTACACTTTTTTTATGTACAAATTTCGTCTTTGCATGATTTCCCCAGTTATACCAGATGCATGTGACAGCTGTCTATATGTTCGTAGTGTTTGGGGTACAGGAAATCTTCCAGTGTGCCCATAGCGTGTTGTTGGTGTTCACTCCTCACAAAGTCTTTGTACCAGGTGACTGCAAGATTCACGTCTGCAGAGATATGTTGCAGTGCCGTGTCCATCTGATACAGCTCGTGGTTGCTCAGCCTGGGAATCTCGTATTGTCTGCAGATGCCTTTTTCATTTAGGAGCGTTTGCACTGACATATATCTGGTGAGGTTGACAAATAAGTACATCAATTTAAACAAAATAACTAGTAGGTAATGTGTACCTTTTTTCGTATGTATACCTATAACCAATATTCGGATTGTTTCCTTCATGATCAATGTTTTAAATTTTCACTAAATTTCATGTCAAAGTTTCTAATAAAGTTTCTAATAAATGTGTGACGGTAGTTCTAAGCTGTACGGCTACTTAACATATACAGGGTCATTTTTTGAAGATCAAAATATTTTAGGAGAAGGTTAAGAATGAAGTGTGGATGCAATTTAAGACGAAAAAAAATTGTATATATATTTTTTTAATTGAAATTTTACAATTCCTTTAAGTGATAAAATTTTTCTTATTGAAACATCGGGGCTTAAAAAAAATCTTAATAGAAATAGTTGGAAAACCCTTTTATTTCTTGCTATTTAATCGTAAATAACAGATTAAACTAAAACGTTGTTAACGTATGAGAATTAAAAAATATCAATTTACCTAACAAAAAAATTTTTTTTCTTCCTATATTGAATCTACCCATCATTCTTAACCTTCTCCTAAAATAATTTAATCTTCATAGAAAAGACCCTATATAAAGCGGATGTTCAATAACGCATGTCCTACTACCACCTTTGATTCTACTACTATCTATCCAACAGTGCTTTTAAATATAATAAGCTGTGAAGTATTGAGCACCGTCGTAAAGTGGCTTGTCTGGTGTTTAACAAGAGAGCTGGTAACTTACAATCACACTACACGTCTATACTTAAAAGTGATTCAAAATAAATTTGATTGTTCCCTGTTAAAAATGCCAGCATTCAATTATACGTACCTCACCTCATAAATCACCCCCTTCATGTGAGTCAGAAGACAGAGAGCATCCATTATTTAATACAGATAAGTTTTTTCCTTATGACCTTATAGCGTTTCAAAAAAAAAACAGTGATTTTGGTACTACCTTTATCTAATCATAAGATTTTTTAGCAGATTTCTATGGATTTGCTTGTACAGTTAACTTAGATAAATGCTTTACAGCTGTAGATATGAGTTAAAGCCTCGGTAATATTATATGATAACAAAAAGTATTTTAGACTCGTATTATGTAAAAAATTAAAACGAATAGATTGAAAATCTCAGACAAAATTT
This sequence comes from Stenoptilia bipunctidactyla, assembly GCA_944452665.1. Classification (NCBI taxonomy): domain Eukaryota; kingdom Metazoa; phylum Arthropoda; class Insecta; order Lepidoptera; family Pterophoridae; genus Stenoptilia; species Stenoptilia bipunctidactyla. The sequence goes on along the minus strand of OX101740.1, from coordinate 16,524,154 downwards.
ATTACAGATCATACACAGACAAAGTACATTCATAGAAAGAACAAATTAAACAATTTAAAAAACAAAATAAACTCATTAAAATAAAGAATCACATACAATTATAAGCGCAGTCGTCTATTCTCGGAAAAGGTTTTGGTGTAAAGAATGAAAACTTCTTGGCGTCAAGTCTTCCACTGGAGCTGATGTACTTCTTATACCATTCATTCGCCAGGTACAACTTGCATTCCAGTTCCTTCAGGGCGGTATCAACTCGGATCGTCTCCAAGTCAGTCATCCGCTTCATTCCAAGGATTTTGGAGATACCACGTTTCTGGATTTCAACGGTGCACCCGATGTATCTGCAGGTAGAAGATCCATATTGCATTCTTTCATTATTCCTACGGTTCATCTTCTTTTTAACACGACACTTTTAGATGTTACTGAATTGAATACCTACCCATTCAAAACTAATCGGAAGTAGAAAATATTGGAAATTTCACGTTTTTACCGGGATATAAAAATTTTATTAATGACATATTATATAAGTTCGTTTGAATGATTGTTTTATATGTTCAGAAAGTCTACAAAATGTGTCATTAATTAACGGCATATTTAAATGGACCAAAAAACCTATGTTTGCGCCGTAGACCAGAACCAACAGATTTTGAAGTGTTAAGAGCCATCGTCACTTTACTAAGGTTTTGCGATACATAAGGTGATATAACCAGGAAAAACAATGTTTAATGAGAATAAAAGCAATAACCTTGCCGGCGAAACTACATGTCTTGCATCTGTCTCCACAAAGCCCGTCACACGCGGGACATCTTGACACAAAAGGGCAAATGCGACCTTTTTCACCAAATTCGCCAAGGCATGCGCTTCACTCATTTCAGCTGCTTTTGGACAACTTCCCTCACACCGTGCAACCGCGGCCGGTGCCGCTCTTACTGCTGCAGTCAACAACTCTGAATTTGCCTGTAGACCAGTTAAAAGATTATAAAAAGCTTGCTTCATTGTTTTTTTAGATAGACTGCTCGTTAATAGATGGGAAACTGTAAGTATTTTAGAAAATCCTAAAGCTAACCAGCGGTTCTCGGTCACACGATTTGACCCAAACGAATAAATGTAAACGAACTGCGTTTTCAAGAATTCTATTAACTGACTACATTGATAGTGATAGATAAATTCAAACGGAGTTATGTAACACGTCAGGGGATGCAATGTGAAACATAATTTTGGGCTCGATTCAACATTAGATGCGCTAATTTCAAGTTTCTCTAATGTACAAATTAGGAGACTACAAATTCAAAAAGTGCTAACAAAACTGATACTAACAAGACTGCCCTCAATAGATTCCTTATTGAAAAGGCATATTATGACTTAAAAGAATGCTTTATTTGTTAGACATAAATTGAAACTCAAAATGTATACCTATTTACTTTATTTATTTAGTTTCTTTTTTCTTTTTTTTATTAATTTGGACACATACATTTACTTTTTATAAAATTGTATAATTGTATTAAAGCTGAACTATTCTGTATTCATAATTTTTCTACTAGCATTAAAATTATTATCAAACCCATTTTGACTTTGCTGTAACATAACATTTTAATATTTGCTGACTTGTTTTAATATCCTATTTTTGTTATTATTACTTCTCTTTTAACTCTGAATCAATAATTTGTTATTTTTTTGTTTTGTATAATTCTGCCACGTATATTATTATTCATATGCCAATGTAATGGTGAATCATGGCTGCACCTCATTACTATACACCATCTGTTTTTATTTTTGATTTTGAAGCTTCTAACTTTGACATTAGAGAGAGACTTAAAATTAGAGACTGTGATGTCAAATACGGCCCATTGCCAGTATAAAGACCTTTAATGTATTCAATGACGGTTATAATGGCTTACTAAATCCCGTACCCACACAATCATAATGGATATTGGATTAACTACTCATGCCGTCTCATTTGATAATGATTTTCCTGGCACAGAATCTCTAAAATTGAATTCCCCCAGAAAAGTCTCGCTCATATAAACTTGCTGATCCGGCAACCTAGACAGGAGTGTATTCGCAGGCTGGTCACGTGGCTTCGTTACGTTTGCTGAGATACTGTCGGAATTTGGTAGATTGTCATCTGAGTGGACTTTTCTTTGTGGTAGTGAAGCCATAACCTAGTAAAAATAAATAAAGTAAAATCTCCAGACAATCACACCAACTACATGATCCCAAAGTAAGCATAGCTTGTGTTATGGGATACCATGTAGCGAACTAGGGGGGGAACCTAGAATATAAATGCATAAATGGACAAACACCCAGCCACGGATCTATTTTTTTCTTGTTCCGTGCGGCAATCGAACCCGCAACCACAGGCGTCTGAGGTAGACAGATTAGTCCCATCGCCGAAGTGGTCGTCAAAGTATGTCATATATGTAGGTAAAATAAGGATTTATTATTTGGGCTAATAATTAGTGACAACTTTATACATTACAAGCGTTTGCTTCCCAGCCGGGATCGATTTAATTTAGATTTTTTTATGTACCTATTAACAATCTTTTCTAGTTTGCCGGATCAGCAACTTTATATGAGGTGGATTTTTCTTCATAAATTATTAATTTATTAAATAAAAAAACATAAGGTATTTAGTTGCGTTTTTATAATCTTTATATTAATCTAGCCGTTTCGTTAGCTTACCACGATAAACTATTCGAAAGCACGATTGGTAACTAAGCATGTTTGGTAACTATCTACTAGTATAAAATTAGGGATAATTTCGGAAAGTGCCCCGAATGTCGAAATGAAGGTTTTGAAGAAGCAATTGAACGAATAGGTAGATATTAACGAATTATCAAACAACATTTTCATATTTTTGTCACCTGTGTCTGTCACGTCCATATTTTTTAACTAATGCTTTACCGTGAGAAACAATATTTCTGATTACGACTAATTGTGTTTCACCCTTTAAATACCTGTACAGATAAAATGTCTAAAATTTGTTTTTTGTCTTTGTAAATAATAATTACACATAGGTAATATATATCCGATGCTATTGTGAGAGCTTAACTTAGCAAATTGATTACAGGATTAAGCAGTAATCACTATTCTGTTTGTATAACAATAGATACGCAATTAAGATCCCAATTTACATCTATTAATTATTTGATACAGTTACCTTTATAGTCTGTTAAATCTGATACTGAGAATCTATGTTGAATTTGAAAATTAACATCATTTAGTTTGGGCTAGTGGATAACCGGCCTTAGCCGTCAAAGTTTATTATTTGACGGATTCAAATCCATCTTTATTATGTCTCGATTAATGAAACTCTTTCGATGAGGTATTTCCGAGACTGTGACCACCATCTGCTACCGTATCGTCACTTACAATTTGGTTCAAAGCACGCAAGGATTATCTAGTAAAACTACAGGAATAAGTTATAACATCCATAAACAATAATGTTTGCTTGGCTATATCTATCTTATCTATTACAACTTATATCCATGTGCTACTCTTGATACATCAGGTTTATCCAGCGCTCTTTTGTTCATCACAAAATACACGGGTTTAGTCAACAATATCAAAATGAATCCATTCATTGCGATCTCTTTTTTATGTTCTTTGAAGGTCATAAATTCCCAGTACTAATTTCCAAACCTCGTATACTACTTTTAAAAAAGATAACATTTACCCTCGTAAAATCAAAATATTCTACAGCCTTCGAGAACAGTGGCACTAGGGATACTCCTTCAGTTCCTCCGACGCATGGTACCCTGGTATACCTCGGTTCTAACCCTAGAGCATTAGCAGCGATCGTGCTGGCCCTCATTTCTGGTACAGCCATCGAGCCAAGTAGTTTACGAGGATCATACCAGCCCGATTCTTTAAGAGTCTGAAAAAATATATTTATAGAAGAAATTGTAATTGACGGGAAGTGAAAAAGCGAATGATCATAGGGAAAAGGGCTGAAGAAGGAAGAAGCTCTTCATGAAATAACAACTCTTTAAGTCCTGCAATGAAACTTTTTAAGCTCATAAGTGTTCGATTATGTTCAAGTTAATCTAAATAATGCAGTGATCAGTCTTTTAATTAACATACATAACTTCACGCCTGTATCCCTTATAGGGTAGGCAGAACATCAGAGGTTAGAAGCCTCCGTCGCAACTGGACAGATTCGCAACTGGACAGATTAGCAACTGGACAGAACTTGTACAGTCCATGACATAATTAAAGTTATTTTTTATTGATCTGAAAGTGAATAGAATAGAAACTCTTTATAATAGAAATTGATGGAGACCATCAAATATTAATAAAATAAATTCTATGCCTTCCACATACTTCCACACATAGCTGTTGAAGTCAGAAGCTGGGTGCTGAAATAGCTTCTGACAAACCCTAACGACTACTGTATACAAGTATACAGCCCTTACCCTCCGAAGCATGGAAGTCGTCGTGAAAAATAAATAATCGGCGGTTACCCATCCAAGAACCGACCGCGCCGAACTTCGCTAAACCTGCGATATCGTATGATATACACAGTAACAAAAAATATAGTCATAACATGCTAAGAATTAGTTTTCTCCCCGTAATCAGAAGTGTACAAATTGAAGATTTGGTTTAATGCTACCTTAGAAAAAAATCTCAATTGTACACATTTTAAGCGTTTCCTAGACACTACTAGTACAGTCAAGGGAAATTAAGGCCATAGATGTAGAGTATCATTATATTATTATACATTTTTCAACACACTTGCTCGTAAAGTGAGCGTTATTCTATTGAATTTAGAACTATAAACTGGGCTATAAGTCACGCGTTGCATAATATATTATACCCTAGTGCATAATATAATGAATCCTACAAAGTTGAATTGTACCTTTGTGCAAATTACATGCGAGTAAACAGAGCATATTTTATTGGTCCGGGTTATACATTAAATATTTTCAGAAACAACAAAGAGGTTTTATACCACTTCAAATCCATATACTTTTTTAAATGTTTGCGCCTTATATTAGTAAAACAAATTTGTATATCAATCAAATTATTCACAATTTACAATAATTTGTTATAAAATATTAAAATATTTGCATTTACCACTCCAAATTAAACATTTTCACTTAAAATAGGCTGTATATGCTATACAGACATTGACACATTTGGCGGAAAAAAAAACCTACGCGCATGCGCGAGGTTCGGCGCCATTTTTCAATCACAATTCACAGCTTTGTTATCAAATGTGTTTGTTATTTTATGACAACGTATGTTACTCACAAGTGTAACATACGTTGCTCACACAAGTGTGTTGAAAAACGTCGTATGTAACTCGTGAGCGTTGCTAATTACAGTCTCGGCTCATTATTAAGCCCTCGCCTGCGGCTCGGGCTCAAATCACAGCCTCGACTGTAATTGGCAACTTCGCTCACTTGTTACATAATATACTATTATTCTATTGTCGTGCCTTTGTATATTATTAAAGACTTTCCTTGAATACACACATATAAAATTGATTCACTATGTTTTTTGGTTTATAAAATATTTTTTCCACGACTGTACTCTGTCCAGTTGAGAATCTGTCCAGCTGAGAATCTGTCCAGTTGCGACGGAGGCGGTTAGAAGACCATCTGATATCACGTTTGACAAAGGAGGTATTATAATAATGGAGAGAGGCTATTGCAGTGACAAGCGGTCAGCCTATCGCCTACAAAAAACGCCAATAAAACCTTTGTCCCTCAACTGACTTTTACAGTATGCTCGGGAAGATAAGCAGCTGGTACATTCTATGTTTTTCTTTCGCTCCCAGTCCAGCATCCAAATAAATAAATAATCGTATATAACGATTAAAATGGTCTGAATCTAATCGTTTAGTCTGAGTCCGAATTATTGTATTTTCACGATAAGGATCAAAGTCTTGACGTAAATTCATTCAAATATTTGTATTCGTACACTTATTTATTGTTCAGGTAATTAAGACCTCTACGTCACTAAAAAAATACATCATGAAACAATTTTTTTGTGTCCACTGTTTTATTTAGGCGATGATTCATTCAAACCAATATCTTCATTATACTCGTATCTATTCAAATAGGTCAACAAACTTACTTATTATTTGTTGGTAACGTGAATACAGGCTATAAAAGCCTTGTCGAAAAGTTCAGCGACCAAAACTGCTACAATGATGTGCAAACAAGCATAGAAATTGAGTGCTCAACTAAGGACGTACGGTCTACAAAATCAGCTGATCTGTTTTTTATTAACATTAAGTTACTATTATTTATGTTAGAAACGGACCAACCGTATTTCAACCTTCCTGGGACATGCGTCTTTTATAAAAAATATATAAAAATGTTTATTTAATAAAAAAAAACGAATTCATATATACGAATCCTTTATATTTTTTACATAGTTTATTTTTATTAGTTTAATTCTTTTTAGATAACACTACCAACTAAAAGTCTTAAGACGTTTTCTATAATGTATTATTATATGTTGACCCTACATCTGATTCAATTAGTGGAGCTTCCATAACACAAAATTGCCTGTCTTCGAGTCTCCAGTAAATTAGGAAAGCTTTTATCATCAAATTAGATTGATCACAGTTAAATTTTGACATAATAGATGGAAAATAAGCCAGTATAAAGGTATCCATCTTTAAAAACGTAAATTTTCCTAAACCTGCGTTATTATTGAGTTAATAAAGCGGCAAAATAGATAAAAGTATTTTATGGTCTAGAACAGCAAATGAAATATCCATTACGCTGTATACATTTTATGTCATATTTTTATGTACGTAATACTATAGCAGCCATTTTGATGACCTCTGTAATGTTTCAGTTGCTACTTTGATTATCATTATTTTTGCAATAAACTTTCCATTTAATGCTTCATTATATTCTTTTTAATTTGTTTGTAAAAGTTTCATAATAAAGAAAAACATTGTATCGATACGAAAATTTTTCGACCAATATCAGTTTGTTGAATCTCCAATGTCCGAAACTTATTGACCGATTGCAATTACAAAATCAGGGGTAATAATTCCTTTCTAAGTTGATATGATACAAATTGGATGTAAAATACTAGTAAGTACGTCTTTTTTAATTTAAATAGACGAAGTTATAGTAAGATATGAGGGGCAATTCAATATTCTATACTAATATAATGAAGGTATCGATTTCGTTAAATACGTAATTCTCCCAAATATAGGTTATTGGCTACTGGTGAAAAATAATTTATTTAAATAAATGAAAAATGTGATAAACTGAGCTTCCAAGAGCCCTCGTCCGGCAAACGAGAGGTGTCAGGTTCGAATCCTGGTCGGGTAATTTTTATTCATCACATTTTTCATTTATTTAAGAATAATTGAGCATTTTAAATGCAAAAAATTAAAAACATTATTTAAACATTACATTACTGAAAAACACAAACTTATAAACATAATATATTTTTCTAGAAATTACATACCTACATACATAACTTCACGCCTGTATCCTTTATGGGGTAGGCAGAACACTAGAGGCTATTAAACTTTCTGATGTCACGTTTGACGAATTTGGAGGTATAATATAGAGACCAAATATTGCAGTGACAAGGGGTCACCTATCGCCCATAAAACGTCAACAAAACCTTTGTCCCTTAACAGACTTTTACAGTATGCCCGGGAACAGAAGCAGCTAACACATTCTATGTTTGTCTTCCGCTCCCAGTCCAGTAGAAATTCTTAGGGGTTTTTTGTAATTCCCCAAAATAAACAATAATTGAAGTCGTCGTGGCACCGTGGTTACTGTGTGTATCATACGATATCACAGGTTAATTCATTTCTTACGACGACTTCCGTGCTTCGGAGAGAACGTTAAGCAGCCGGTCCCGGGTGCTGTATATTTGTATACAGTAGTCGTTAGGGTTTGTCAGAAGCCATTTCGGCACCCTGAAATATCTGACATCCACCAACCAGCACCGGGCCAGCTTGGTGGATTACGGCCTAAACCTCCTCTTCACCCAGAGGAGAGACTCATAGCCATGCAGTGGGCCCATTACACGGAGTTGTGATGATGATGAAACAATAATTTGTCAGAAAAACTAACCTCAGCTATCAAAGGTACCATGCAGTCAATGGGGGACGCACACACAATGACAAATGCCTTTGGACATTCTGTAGCTATGACATCGGCGTACTTCTTTATGAGGGGAGCTTGGAAAGTAAATCGTCGTTCAAAGTCCATCTCATTGCTAACGTAACTGCTGTCTAAGATCAACACAATGTCTGTACTCTGTGGGAGGATAATTTAAGTTAAAAAAAAAACAAACGGAAAAAGATTTGAAAAACGAATATCATTTCAGACGGCTATTGAAGTGGTAATATATAGGGTCAATTTATAATACACCATAAAACTTTTACAGCAGGTTAAGAATCATGAGTAGGTTTAATTTACGAAAAAAAAAAATTTTTTTATATATTTATTTTTGTTAAATTAAAATTTAAAAATTCTTGTAAGTCCATAAACTTCAATCGCCTTTAATCTGTAATTTACGACTACATAGCAAGAAATAAAAAAACGTTTCCATTTATTTTTATTAAAAAATAAGTTATTAATTTCATTACCAAATAATACCTATACATTCTTACGCGGCACAATCAAACGAGCCGAAAGTCAATTCGAGCCGCCGCCACCGCCGGCGCCTACGTCACGCTATTGGTTAGTCGCCGGCGGCCACGACGGTTTCCATGTTTGAAACCTACAGGACGCCCTCCGCTCGCTCGCCAGTCTGTCTAGAGATACGCGCGCGCGCGCGCGATTAGTAAGATTAAAGTAACCAAAATGCCGAATTACGCGTAGAGTAATCAAGAATATTTAGAAATGGCTCTGTGGAATGTGGAATGCTCTCAGGAATGTGCGTGAATACATGTCTCAAGAGTACGGTGAGCGATGGATAGGACGCGGAGGGCCAGTGAGCTGGCCACCTAGATCACCTGACCTTACACCTGTAGACTTTTTTTTGGGGTCGAATTAAAGACTTGGTGTATGGTCGGGACGGTCATACGATTCAAAGTGCGGACGAACTTAAAAGTAGAATAACTGACACCTTTGCTGTCGTCAGAACTGAGGACAGTATACTAAGAGTGAAAATGAATGTACTTAAACGGGCAAGACTGTGTATACAGCAGCAAGGACGGTATGTGCAGCAGTTGCTTTGAATTGGTTGTCAGTGATTACGAGTATCGGATCTAACATCAACGACAGGACGCAATATAAAAACGTAAGTTATTTTTGAACATACCTACTCTGTTAATTATAATAGTTGTAAATAAGGTGATTCCAGTTTTTTAACACGTCATTCTAACATTAAATTAATTGTAAAATAAATTTACTAGTTTAAACAAAGAGTTCAAGCACTAATGCTTTATTTTATTTAAAATTTAATGAAAATCAAAACTAAAACAGTATTTACAATTAGTTTAACGTGAAATTGATTGTCAAAAGCCTGTAACAGTAGTGTGATGGGACATTAGAATCACCTTTTATCCTGATGTTTGACGTAATTACAGCTGATTCCGCGCTAAGTAGGTAACTGGGTCACGCAAACACACGGGCGCGCGTCGACGACCTTCGCTCGGATGCGTAGGTACTATTCGCGTAAGATTATTGTTTTGGTGAAGTGATTTTCTTAAAAGAACTAGATGGAAATGTTTGATTTTTTTTTGCTATGTACCTAGTCATAAATTGTAGATTAAACTTAAATTTTATTCACTAAAAATTATTTTCAAATTTTAATTTATAATTTTTTTTTTTTATTTGACTTCGTAATTTAAACCCACTTATGATTCTTAACCCAATTTTAAAGTTTTATGGTGTATTATAAATTGACCCTGTATATATTATTTCTTTCTATACCATAAGGCCCTGGATTTGAATCCCAGTGGGAAGGATATTCGTTAATGAACCCAGATATAAGTCGTCATGTATGTTTATATGATTTTTAAATTTATTTCCCACAGATACAGTTTTTTTTTTAATTTTATCATGCTTGGCTTGATGTTGAAGCCACTAAGTCAGACCAAGGTTGTAGACCAATGAATACATTTGCCTTTTACTAACATTGATTCGGAAATCCAGTAGTCATTGGTCATTTACTTTGGTAGAGAAAACCTTGATAAAGATCGGTAACATTTGGTGGTTCAGGTTTTGATTTTCGCAATAGTTCATAATGTTAATATTTTGAGTGGAGATGAATTAGTGACAGAATTAGTTAGCGCAGATTATCCGGAACAAATTTTCTTAAACGCACTAAATAAAAAAAAACAAATCTCAGTATCTTCCCATCTCCATTTCACAATGAAAACCACCGATACAATCCCGTGCTTTATACAACGAGGTGTTGATCCGAGCGATTAACCGTCCAATAATAATTAATCACTCGCCCTAAATAGTTGCTTCCATTCAAAACGAATTCCTGCTTTGATTGAACCGAATTTCAATTCGAATACGGAATTGGAAAACATAAAATTGCGAGAGAAAATGACATGGAATGGAATTGTCATCCTGAGATTTATATTTACCGCATGCAGACAGATTGGTGGCACCGGAATATTGAATATGTCAAAGTATTATATTTGCGCTGTACCATGGTACAGTCATGTCTAATAAGATATATACATTTTCATTGGAATTTGAACCTTATCACGACCGAATAAGTTACGGAATGTATACATCTTATTACACCTGCCTGTACCCACGAGTGACAGGTTCAGTAACGTATCTTTTCACTTCTGTAAGTTACCGCGACTTTCAAATTATGACGTACTATATTTCAGTTGTACCACATCATACATACATACCTACATAACTTTACGCTTATATCCCTTATAGCTAGAACACCAGGCTTTTGAGGGAGGCAGAAACCATCTGTCACGTTTGACATATTTAGAGGAATCATAAAGATGGAGAGAGATTATGGTAGTGATAGGTGGTTAGCCTATCGCCCACAAAAATGCCAGTATAAACTCTGTCCCTTAACTGACTTTTACAGTATTCCCTGGAGAAGCAACGTTCTATGTTTTGCTTTCGCTCCCAGTTCAGCATGGGAGAGCCACATCAATCAACATACAGGGTGAGTGGTGGCAAATTTTAGATATTGAAGCAGAGCACTCTGTACTCGATTCTGATCATAATTATGTAATAAAGGTAGGTACTTAATTTTTAAGCAGAATTCCCTCTAAATAAATAAAGAGTTTTACTAGGTTGACGACCGTTCGTGAAGACGTCTACCTATTCTGTGTTGAAAGCGCCGTGCCTACGTCCGTACCAGTGTAACCATGCGTTGCGTACCTAATGAATTCTTTAACTTTCAGTTAAGTGTACTCAGTTTTTTTTCTTTTCATGTATGATCTCAAACTATCAAGATCTCTAATTTTGAAAGTGACCCACCAGTCACCCTGTTTATAAATCCGTTCCTTTACTGAATGAATGACTGACAGACAACGTACAGCCATAACTATAGGGCATAGAGAGCTAAATTCTAGCCTGCAAATAAAATCGAATTGAGCTCTAAGATTTAACGTTATTCAGGCAAGTCTCAACCGTATTATGCCACAGCGAAAATACAATATAAACAAAACATTATCGGCGTTAAAGACACAGAATCGATTTTACTCGATTCTTCAATATAAAAAGAATGGTTCGTCTATCTTCCATGTTACTTGGTAGAGAGTGATCATGGTGACTAAGGTCAAACCAGGAGAAACCAGTTCACTCGATGCTCTAAAAAACCAGGACTACTTTATCTGGGAATATTTTAATAGCGGTATATGCAACTAAAATGTGAAGACCAAGTAATGCTACCTCAATTACTTCATCAATTTGCAGAGTTTAAATAAATTATAAGTTCAAATTTTACTATTTTTTATCTATAGCAGGAACTAAATAAAGTATTTATGACATAATAAGCAGCTATAAAACGGCTAGAATAGTAATAAACTTTCCCTGTAGTCCAAGAAAATGGTCAGTGAAATACGAATTTTGAGGTTAAAACTTGAATTTTTGATATAAGTTACTTTGAAGCATTTAAAAACGAACTGTGAAAGGTTTTTTTAAATTCACCCCCGTGAAGGGGTGAAAAAAAATAAAAAAGTGTTTTTTTTTGAAATTTTGGGGAAATGGTAAGTGTTAGAAAAAAAAGTTTCGAATAAAAGTTGTAGAGCATAAAATTTTACATAAAAATGCTCTCATAACTTTTTTTCCTAAACTTGAAATTAACTGAGATAGGGTAGCGAGAAGCTAGGGGATGATAACAGGAACTTTAAAAAATCATAAGTTGTTGAAAAATTGAAAAAACTCATAATTTTTTTTTAATTACTTATATGATTATAAACTTTAATTCTAGAGAAATTTTTTTTTGTTTAAGTTGATTTAATTTGAAAATAAAAATTTTAAATTTTATTTATTTTTTAAATATAAACAATTAAAAAAAATATATTTTTCTTACCTACCTAAATGAATTTTCTTCACGTGCCGGATGCAGCCAGTTTTATACAGTCACGTCTAATAAGATTTATACATTTTCATTGAAAGGGGAATGCCCACAGACATATATATTTTGGCTACACATGCCCAATTTCAAGCAAGGTACTAAACATAAGGTATATTTTTTTTAATACACCGGTTAGGAGATCAATTAAGGAAAAAGTTAGGGATTTTAAATAAAATTAATGTTTGTTTACGTTTTTTGATACAACTTTGACATTTATATAATATAAAATATACTATATATATGGAAGAAAAACGTCCTATCCTTAAATAAATTAAAGTAAATCTTAATCGACTACGACAGCAATCGACAACAAAAATCAATACCTAACTTACCTACTAAAAATCCGTTAAGTGCTTTTATGTCTAAAAAAAGAATCCAATCTTTTTGTGGTAAACAAGAATTACTTATTAAAAACATATTTTTTTTATCAAATAACTTCAGTTGGCTGGGCTTGTAACCTTTAAACTAATTAAGTGCTAATTCGTAGCCATATTTGGGCATCCTTCTTTGAACCTTATGACTTATTAGAAGTGACTGTACCCGCAATGAAAACAACGTTGTCGCTCACTCAATTGCTTCCTCGACATCCTTCAATATTGTATACAACATTAATTGCCATTTTTTAAATATTTATAATAATAATAATAAAGAAATAAATATTTCTGACACTTACACAACATTATCTAGCCCACATTAAGTTTCTTAAAGAACTTGTGTAATGGTTACTAGATAACTGATATACTTAAGAAAAATATAAACATAATATTGAATAAATTAATATTTTTTTATTAGAATAAACTTAAATAAATATATAAACATCCATGACTTGACGACCAATATCTGTGTTCATCACACAAATATCCGCCGCCGCCGGGATTCGAACCCAGGACCTCTGGCATAGAAGGCAATGTATGTTACCACTACACCAGCCGGTCGTCGTTTAATTGGGTATGAATATTCTAACTTTATTGGTAATTTAATCCCGGGGGATTTTCTTGATAAAATTTATTCCCTTAAATGTATTCCTTATAAAATTTATTGGACCCTTGTATTGAGAAGGAAGTAAGCGCATCTGTCAATCACTGGGTTGCCGTGATCCATTTGATTGATCTAATAACGTTCAAACACATCTAACAGTTAATGCTTGTTTATTTCATTTGTTTTCGTTAAATAACTTGACGAGTAACGATACTGTTACACATGCTCTAAAATAGCATGCTACAAACGCGCTATTTAGTATTATTATTACTATGTTTATTGAGTATGCTAAAAATCGCAAGATTCACAAAGCGTGCTCGAAATGAGCATAATACTTTTTAGCAACATTCCGACACAAATGCTACTACGTAACAGGTGCACAATTGAAGCATGCTTGCAATTTTCAATTGTTCAGATAAAAGTTATTTAATGAATAAAGTATTACTCGACAGCTTCAAGCTCGTCACAAGTTTATTGGCGTTCTATGTAATTGTCATACAGTTAAGAAAAATCATAAAACAACATTATTTCGCCGAGTAATACTTAATCTGGAAAAATCAGGCCAAGTTTTCATAGGTTTTAGGTGTATTTTTTGTATAGGATACATAAAAGTATTTTAAGCCGCCAACCTTTTAAACAAAAGGTTTGGTGGCTCAGTGCGGTGGGGCCAAGTCTGGTCTATGTACACCCCTAATTGAAGTTCATATCTACTTACATAAGTACTTATACTGTTGATTTTCCATAACTCTAGGGTATTAATGCGAAAACATTTTTTGTTTTTATTTTTCATACAAAATAATTTAATTAAGTCAAAATATTTTATGTAAAAGACCTTTATGCGAAGTATGACATTGTGGCATTTTCTATCCCTTTTTTATCGCTACGCATAGGTACAGTTCGCAACGTTTTGCGTTGTACATTGTATGCAATGTTCCTCAACGTTAAAAATGTTTTTGTTGTTTACTGTATATTGAATAGCTCCTATTGAATAAATGTTAAAGAGATTTTACAAGGGTGATAATTTATGAACTCATTATATTAAGATTGATGATATCTTGGATAGTATGCACTTTTAAACCACATATTCTTTGGCATAAAGTATTATTTTTTAGTAAGGAACCAAACCTCAAAGTTATGGGATATCCTTATATAAAATTTATGTAGAAATTTTTTATTTCACTGTTCTATCAAAACAATACTTTTCTTAATGTCTTCACGATTCATGGTAAATCGAATTACGAGTGAATACGATATCTATAGAGAGCCTGGAAATGTGAAGATAAAATGAAATGGTATTTTAATGACTTTTGATCTTATATTCTGTAACAACTACCAATTTATTCCTTTATCAGCTTTACCCGTCTTCTTTATCTTTATTAATAAACTATAATAACACTGAAGAGCTTGTGTTTGAACGCGCTAATTGATTTGAAAGATTGTTTTTGCTCTATAAATTTGATCAAGAAAATCCCCCGGGATTAAATTAAAATAATTATTTTTTTTAATTTTTTCCCCCGGGAAATAATTAATTATAAGTTAGAATATTCATACCCAATTAAACGACGACCGGCTGGTGTAGTGGTAACATACATTGCCTTCTATGCCAGAGGTCCTGGGTTCGAATCCCGGCGGCGGCGGATATTTGTGTGATGAACACAGATATTGGTCGTCAAGTCATGGATGTTTATATATTTATTTAAGTTTATTCTAATAAAAAAATATTAATTTATTCAATATTATGTTTATATTTTTCTTAAGTATATCAGTTATCTAGTAACCATTACACAAGTTCTTTAAGAAACTTAATGTGGGCTAGATAATGTTGTGTAAGTGTCAGAAATATTTATTTCTTTATTATTATTATTATAAATATTTAAAAAATGGCAATTAATGTTGTATACAATATTGAAGGATGTCGAGGAAGCAATTGAGTGAGCGACAACGTTGTTTTCATTGCGGGTACAGTCACTTCTAATAAGTCATAAGGTTCAAAGAAGGATGCCCAAATATGGCTACGAATTAGCACTTAATTAGTTTAAAGGTTACAAGCCCAGCCAACTGAAGTTATTTGATAAAAAAAATATGTTTTTAATAAGTAATTCTTGTTTACCACAAAAAGATTGGATTCTTTTTTAGACATAAAAGCACTTAACGGATTTTTAGTAGGTAAGTTAGGTATTGATTTTTATTCTCGATTGCTGTCGTAGTCGATTAAGATTTACTTTAATTTATTTAAGGATAGGACGTTTTTCTTTCATATATATTGTATATTTTATATTATATAAATGTCAAAGTTGTATCAAAAAACGTAAACAAACATTAATTTTATTTAAAATCCCTAACTTTTTCCTTAATTGATCTCCTAACCGGTGTATTAAAAAAATTATACCTTATGTTTAGTACCTTGCTTGAAATTGGGCATGTGTAGCCAAAATATATATGTCTGTGGGCATTCCCCTTTCAATGAAAATGACGTGACTGTATAAAACTGGCTGCATCCGGCACGTGAAGAAAATTCATTTAGGTAGGTAAGAAAAATATATATTTTTTAATTGTTTATATTTAAAAAAGTTATAACAATTTAAAATTTTTATTTTCAAATTAAATCAACTAAAACAAAAAAAAAAATCTCTAGAATTAAAGTTTATAATCATATAAGTAATAAAAAAAAAAATTATGAGTTTTTTCAATTTTTCAACAACTTATGATTTTTTAAAGTTCCAGTTATCATCCCCTAGCTTCGAGCTACCCTATCTCAGTTAATTTCAAGTTTAGGAAAAAAAGTTATGAGAGCATTTTTATGTAAAATTTTACGCTCTACAACTTTTATTCGAAACTTTTTTTCTAACACTTACCATTTCCCCAAAATTTAAAAAAAAACACTTTTTTTATTTTTTTTCACCCCTTCTCGGGGGTGAATTTAAAAAAACCTTTCACAGTTCGTTTTTAAATGCTTCAAAGTAGCTTATATCAAAAATTCAAGTTTTAACCTCAAAATTCGTATTTCACTGACCATTTTCTTGGACTACTGTGAACATGTTAATAAATAAATATTGATACTTTTCAATTTACCCGTGCGTGTATAATTAATTTAATAAATACATCGACATTCCGCGATTAATCGAGCATGCCGACAAATTATTCAATAATAATATAACACAGATTATTTTCTCCACATTTTATGTCAAACAGGTATGGCATTAAAAATATTTCTGCCTCCAAGGGGCGACCTGTGTTATTGATTGTGCTAGCGACGGGGGTCGATGCCACCTCGCCTACATTTGCGAAAGCCATGCCATGGTTGAAAAAAAAAGACAAAAGTTACGGATGAATGCCAAAGCAAAGATCAAAGGTTAAAGGTTAAAGTTATAAGGTATATTGTTATATGGTTGAAATGAGCTATCATTACAGTGATGAGCTCTTTGAGCGCCTTTACAAGTTTAGAGCTTTTAGTTAAGCTTTCTTTAGAAATAAATTTTTTTAAGGAAAAAAATCAGTATTGATGGTTCTGGTCACATATGCAGTTGGATAATCAGTACAATTGTAGTTTATGAACAGTAATTTTTTTCTTTTTTATTTCAGACAATAGAAACACATATTATCAGTAAAAATAAGTGCTCAAAATTCTAGTTAAATTATCTTAAAATTGAATTGAATGCCAAAGTATGGGACTAAAAATATTAAAGGCGCAGCCGGGACTGCACTAACTCCTGATGAAGGACTCCATAAGAGTTCGAAACTTGCCGCATACCTCCGTCAATAACCGCATAGTATACAATAGATGTTGACATCTATACAAAAACATAAAGTGATGAATTTAAAGGTCAATAACAAGTTCTGATTGGATAGTAGGCACAATGAAATTGAAGTCATATTCGAAACATAAATTTCAAGTAGTAGGTATCTCTTCAGCCGCTTGCACCATTAGTTTAATACTCAAACAACTCTAAAGTTCACTAAGTAAGCAGAGGATCAAAGGAAACTGTTATAGTTGAACATCGGTAATGAAGTTGCCTACAAATGGCAAAACTTCGATATTTACTAAGGTTGTCGAGTGCAGACTGAGATATGCTAAGTTAGAAATTCTGCTATTGAAATTGAACCTTTATTAAGCGAATTTAAGATGATTTTTTCTTCTTAAGTTATTGATATTTCCGAAACAATGTTAGTTGGAAATACAATTGCCGTAAATTGGGAACCACCAGACATGGTGCAATTTAAAAAAAAACAATCTAATTGAAAGAATTTATTGAAAGAAAAAGATTGCTTCTCTATTAACGAAACAAAATTTCAAATAAATATACACCATACTCCATGATACGTTACCATTTTGCTTTACTTAAATAGTTAGCTTAGTTCAATAATATACGCCTTTCTTCTCTTCACGGAAGTGAAAAAGGGGTATATTATTATACATCTAGACCCAAGCTAATTTAGAAAAGTTTTTTACGAGTAAGGAATTAGATTGCTATTTAATTCTATCTTTAAAAATAAATGATAAAGTTGTTTAAATATTTTAATAGTTTTTGCTTTTCATAGCGTCTCTCTTAAAGATAGGCTTTAATAAAATATTAGGAAATTCCCACGGGATCTGGGACAAGATAAATACCTGAAGACATCTTTCTAGCTCGAAGTTCCCGGTGGGAAACGCTTGTACTCGACAGTTCGTATCAATCAAATGCAAGTCTTCAGCTACACTACACAAATTTCTCCCACAACAATTAGCCTCTTTAGCTTCGTAGAGGCGTAATCTGAAATAAAATTGTAAAAAGTAATACGTAATCTAAAACTAACAAGGGTTCGAAAAATCCGAATTCTCGATCGATAGATTTGAGTTGTTGCAGTCAATATGACAATCAAAATTGCTTCTCTTCAAAAGAGATTCTGTAGTTATAGTTTAAATTAAACGCAAAGTTTTCTAAATTCAAGCAAACTACTGATAAAATATTAAGAAGCCTAACGCTCGTATACTTCAACAAAAAGTTTGTTACTCTTTCACGCTTAAAAGACTACGCGGCTTTTGTTGCAATTTCGCATTCAGGAAAAGGCCTCGAAACGATACATTTCATCCCGCTATTCCAACAATTAGCTGCATTATAAATACATGTTTCTTGTCAAGAAATTACGTCATCATCATCATGTTAAAATATTTCACTCTATACCTAACATGTATTTCTTTTTCGCCCTTATCACCAACAATAAGAAGTGTTTTATAGCCAATACAACGAAACAGCGAAACATGGCTAGCCAATATACTTCTCCACTGAATAATAAAACAATGGTGTAAACCTCGCAAAGCAAACGGGGCTTATTGCATAAGGGATTCCACTCGGAGACCGGATTGTAAGCCATGCTTTATCATTTACTACTTTCTCTGGAAAACGTCTTTCATGATCCCTCTATAAAGTCGCATGAAATGTGTGATGAATCTGTGATGTCTGCGTTCTAAATCAGTTTTATGTTCGTTCGTTATTATTTTTGTTTTATTGTTGTTTGTAAGAGCATTGCGCAGTTGCTTTAAGAAGAACGTGTTACTATCCAAGTAAGTATTGGATTTTAAAAATGCCTTATGATGCGATTTTGAGGCATTCCATAGTGTATTGGGATATACCTACATACGCTGACTGAATATTCATCTTGATTACTGTACTAATGTAATAAATCTGAGGAATTATTCCTTTTTTACTTCCATTCGGGTTTAAGAAAATACGTAGTCAAATACCCATGAAAACAAAACTGCCAAACTCTTTAAAAGCCTTACAGATAAGTTCGGCCATCGTTTTCAAGCCTGCTCTTTAAGCTGCGTCCTTTATAAATAAAAAGCCTTAAGCCATGTTTAAAAACATGACATGCGACGCAATTAAGATTAAATTGTTATTTAAAAACAAAATTTTTCCTGTTTTAACCTTATTAGGTTAGGAAAAGAAATAAACCCGTATTTATACTGAAAATAAGGAAGCCGTTCTAGAAATTAAATCTTTACACGTAGGACAATTTAGAAATATACATGAGGCGCAATTTAAAGGTGTAGAAGTCGAGCAATATCAGAACGCTCACAATTTTTAAGATTTCTGTTATGCTTTCGCATGTGATTTTCATACTTGTTATATAATGTCGGTATATTAAACCAAGGGTAGTAAAGTTACAGTAGGTTTTAATTTATGACGACGCCCTGCAATAATACTTAGAAATTAAATTGAATGATAGGTATATATGTGCAGGCATGTGTGTGAATTTTAAGGATTTAAATCTAAGGACGTTGAAAAGCATTTAGATATCAACCAGGAAGTCGACGTGGCGCCGTGGTTACTGTGTGTATCAAACGATATCACAGGTCAAGCAACGTTCGGCGCGGCCGGTACTTGGATAGGTGACCGCCGACCATTAATTTCTCACGGCGACTTCCGTGCTTCGGAGGGCACGTTAAGCAGTCGGTCCCGGGTGCTGTATACTTGTATACAGTAGTCGTTAGGGTTTGTAAGAAGCCATTTTCGGCGCCCTGAAAATTCCGACATCCACCACCCAGCACTGGGCCAGCTTGGTGGATTATGGCCTATACCTCCTCGTCACCCAGGGGAGAGACTCAAAGCCCTGCAGTGGGTGAGTTACAAAGAGTTGTGATGATGATGATGATGATGATCAACCTATATATACGAAAGTATTGATCACTATTTTGTGTCCTTTTTTCTGTAGCTAATAATTTAACTTAACAGTCTTACTTCTTAATGCAAGCGCATTGCTTCAACAAAAGTGCCACGTATTGGCCGACGGTGGTGTCGGCTCCGAGCACCGACACTTGTACTCCGGGTCTTTCAGGTATGCATACTTTCTTTTTCTCCTCTGTTTTAGGTTCCGGCAAAGCTTTAGGTTCTTCTGACTTAGCGGGTTTTGGTTTCTTTTCTTTACATTGAATTTTTCGGAATGGAGCTGGATTTTATAATAAAAATAATTTTAAATTATAGATACAAAAATGAAATTGGGATCCAACAACCAGCAGTATGCCATGTTAGGGTTCTGCGGCCTAAATCTGCTCGTCACATAGGGAGACCCTGAGTGCCTTTCGATGGTTTTATTAAATAGAGTAGTGATGATGAAGATTATAAAGGGTTCAACATCAATATATTGAAAGTGGTAAGGGTACTAGATATTGTTTAACACATTTTAGTGAACAACAAATGAAACAGTCGGCAAAACGCTTTTTATAAAGCTCTCTTTACTTTATAAAAAAATTAAACAGCATCGTGTACGACCTCTTTTCAGTTAATGGACAAAACCATTTAAACAAAAGTGTTTATGGTGAGTGAACACTTCAGTATTCAAGTAATTTTACCTCGTTGTTTGCAAACAAATATAGCAAATATAGAATTAATATAAGAGAAGCTGAAGACAAATTAACATCCATAGATTCTTATTAACATCTTTGTAACTGACGTTGTCCGTGGTGCAGTTGTCTAACTAAACGCCAATATACCAATCGTGAGGCTGCGGGTTCGAATCCCGCAAGGAACAAGATAAAAAAAATGTTCCGGATCTAGGTGTTTATCTATGCATATATGTATTTATATTCTAGGTTCCGTGTATCATAAGACAAGTTTTGCTCACTTTGAGACCATGCAGTTGGTATGATTGTCTAGGGATTTTATTATTATTATAACATAGACTTATTTATATCTCCTACTTAGCACTATTTTTTATAGGATAGATTATATAGTGCTAACGATCTGGAATAAGCGCGGTGACTAATCCAAGGAAGCATCCGCTTGGTGGCAGGATCCCTTCAGGACTTAATTGTACAGCCACTTCTTTTTGTAACCGGTATGGCCAATCTTCAACCAAATCATCACTTAACATCAAAACGCGGCTTTCATCATCCAATAAGTATGATTCTAACAAGAATTCCGGTTGCAAAAAAAAACAGAATATGCTTTAAAATGGTAATAACGACTTCAATAATAAAATGTCTTAAGAGGATCTTAAGAGGCAAAATTTCTCCTTACTTCCAAAGTTCGTTCCTCCTTCGATGATTTTCAGTTTGAGTGCATGCAGTATTGACGTTTTCTTCATAGGTCTATCGCACTCCCGTTCACATTCTTTCTTTTTTGGCAAGTCTGCCTTGGCTTTTCTACAGTCTTTAGCATCCTTTTTGCAATGCTCATATCGTACTGATAACACCTGCTTTTTTGCTAACTCTACAAAATTGATTTTTGAAAATAGATATCTTGCACCACCAACAACGCTGGGTGAATACATAACTGGGTTATTCTTATTTAAAGAGAACTTTTTAAAACTTAAAATTTTGTGATTTTATTAAGATGTTTACTGCCGCCTTGTTTCTTGAAAATGATTGTTTGACAGTTGTTTTTTTTTATATGAAATATGCCAGGGTAGCAGAAAACAAAGGATGGTAAAAGAAGTATTTTATATGCAAAACTTTAGTTTTTTGGGATAGGAAATGTAAAATATTGTTTGTGGGACTTCAGTCTTTTCAACCGACTTCCAAAAAAGGAGGAGGTTCACAATCCGTCTGTATGTTTATTTTTTTGTGTCTTTGTTACACGAAATTTCGGAAAATTATGAATCTATTTTGAAATTTCTTGTTGTTCTTGTTTCATTTCATATCATCGAAACCAGTTGAGTATTTCGTTGAAAATTTCAAATATTTGGAAAAATATTTATGATCTCGGAAAATGTTTACGTGGATGACATTATAACTCAGCCAAAGTTTTGACGTGAAGTCGGTTTTTTTAATACTCTGCTATCGTTGATTATAACTACACTTCTGACTTGAAATCTACCTGTTAACTTTGAAAAAGAAGTTGGATTATTCGGGTCTAATGCGGTTTTTCATTAAACTTTACCAGACATCATCGCAGCAGCGATGGTACTTCACGTGAAATTAAGTAAAAATGTTATGAATAACTTGTCGTAAAAAGGACACTTGATAATTATGATTTTGTGATTATTTTCTACAGAATCACAATTGTTACTTATTTTTAACAAGGGTGAAGAAGGTTTCACGAGCTATTAAAGTAAATTTAAATTTGTTAATTTCATTTAAATTTATATATTTAAATTTATTCATGCAAGAAGAAAAAAATGGAATCTTATTGGCTTAAGAAGGCAGCTTCGAACTTTAAAACAAAATTAACGACAAAACAATAAAACGAAATTAGAAACATTTCTATGAAGAAGCCAACCTTTTCCAGATTGAAGTACACTTGACTAATTAAGTGGAAGGTTATTCTTTGTAATACATTTTTTCGTTGCTATTCTTGGCTATCTTTCGTCAGAACAAAATAAACATCAGTACATTTTACAAACGCTCCAAAACGATACGTTAGCTCTACGCTGCCGCTCCTTCTAAATTAAAAACTAAGAAAGCATAAATAGACCTAAACGAATTCAAATCAGAGTCTAGATTATTTATAGTGCATCGGGGCTGAAGAGAGTGAAAGCTCAGTGGGCAACGATCTGCCTTGACACTGTTGAGCGTCTATATTTCTCTGCTATTGGCCCATTTCCCGGCTGCGACTATAAATGGATGGAAACGACGTTATTAGCTCATTCATGAAGTATCAATGAGGGTTATATTGGTCGGGAATAGTAGAGGCTTTGAAAGTTTTTATTGTAGTCGATGTTTGGTTTTGAGCTTTGGACAAAGATATAGTTTTTTTTTTTTTTTGTAAATTATTGAAGGAAATACTTATTCCTAACAAACAGGCACTCAGTAAACACTCAAAGCTTGATAGTTTGGGCCTAGACTTTACCTTTATTTAAGTACTTTAATTTATACGTTTGACGACCGGCTGGTGTAGTGGTAACATACATTGCCTTCTATGCCAGAGGTCCTGGGTTTGAATCCCAGCGGCGGCGGATATCGGTGTCATGAACACAGATATTAGGCGTCAAGTCATGGATGTTTATATGTTTATTTAAGTTTATTCTGATAAAAATAAATATTTATTCAATATGTATGTTTATATATTTCTGAGGTATATCAGTTATCTAGTATCCATAACACAAGTTCTTTAAGAAACTTAATTTGGGCTAGATAATGTTGTATGAGTGTCAGAAATCTTTATCTTTATCTGATACGTGAAGAAAATTTTATGTACCCATATTTAAGCATATCTTGCATTCATAAAAGTGTGTGATCTGGCGCAATAAAGTTCATTATCATAAAATATTTACAACAATCACAATACTTTATTCAGCTCAAGGAAGCGACGTATGTCTGGATCTTAGAAATTAGTGTACCGTAGCCTCTGCCTCAAAGGAGCAAAAAATAAACTTACAAATAGAATTAATAAAAAACAGAAATAAACTTGCATAACACATACATATCCATGCTCCCCACAACAATCGCGGTCTGAACCCAAGACTTCTGGCATGAAAAACAATGTTTTACCATTACACCAGCAAGCCAACATATCAGATAAAATGTGTTATATTATGAGACCCCTATTTATATGTTTATTATAAGTTCTCAAACGTATATTGCGATGATGGCGATGACATTTAAAAATAAACGAGTACTTCACGGAAAAAGCGGAGCAAAATTTTTAGGGTAGCAAAAATGAAAGGGCAAAGTTTAAGAAACGAGGAAACCAATTAGGGACTTTGCCCAACTCCGGAACCTGTAGTTATATAACCTTTATTGTAACCGCATCGCGAAAATGGTAGGAAAATATTTTTAAGTTTCGATACTAGGAAATATTTTATACTTTGAGAATGTAGTAAAAACATTGAAGCAGGATTAACGGCTTTTTAAAATGTAGTTACGTCCCACTGGATATTGAATATGTCAGAATTTTGCCAAACATGTCAGAAATCGCCACTCGGCGATTATTAAATGAAAAAAATAAAAAAAATCTTTAGACTAACACACCAACCACATAGCCCCAAAGTAAGCATAACTAAAATTTGTTCTAACGTATGGGTGTTTCTTTAAAGCCGAAATACACTGTTGGAAACAAAACATCAAACCAAGGTGACATTGCTAGTTTACAACGTGTTTCCAACAGTGAATACGGCTGTTGACAACCAAATTACATGACCTTGGCGGGTTGGAAACGCGGTGTTTAGAATCACAGACATACATATACATAGACAACGCAAGTGCCACGATTTGTATTCGAATCAAGCGTGCCGACTTTTTAAGACCTATTGTGACGTCACAGCTGATATTTATTACTGGAAAATACAAAAAGATTCAGAGACACCGATACCGCCGATGAAATCGATTATTAAGAACGATATTGATATTGTGGACTCGATTTTCTAACAGACATACATACACGCATATTACAATACATATTATGTAAATATAGAGGCGACCAACCTTGACGCTTGGTCGGGGTTCGGACACGCAAAGGATATGCATTTGCGTTATCTATGTAGATGTATGTCTGTTTTTAGGACAGTGTGTACGCTTGTTATTGTATATTTTACTATGTAACTATAACTATAAATGACTCGAGTTTTGTAGCTTTTTATCCTGCGTTTCAACCTTTCCTTCTTTGTATCCTCAATTGCATACAAAACTGCCATCGCGAAGATGTTATCAACGCGAGAGATCAGAGCACACTGACGATTAAGGGGCGTGGCCTGGCGTGACCTTGGCTTGTGTTCTTGTTTGTCTCCTTGTTGGAAACCACCGTTTGTAACAGTGTGGATGACTCGGAATTGGTTGTCAACAAGTTAACCTTCCTTAACCTTGGTTGGAAGCATTGGTTTTCAACGTGTTGTCAACAGTCTGGCGGCCCTCTTACCTTTCAAGCTAAAGACGGCTTAAGGAGTTGAGCTAAATTCTGCATACAGGTAGGGCATAAAAGAGTCTGGAAAAACGTATATTTTATTTTCCGGTTTGATAACTTTTTTCATTAATTAAATATAATCAAACTATTAACAAACCCACTGATAAATAATTTTTAAACGCAATAAAGTGTAAATTGACATGATATCTTATAATTTGAGGTATAACATTTCAGATTTGAAGACAAATATGGGACAGTTGAATACAGAAGTGTTATTGCAAAAAGATTCGAAAAATAAGTACATACCTTATACCTCGCCCTTTCCCAAGGTGATTCGTCATGTTGTCTGTAACAGGAAATCGCGTGAGGACTACTTTGCGCCCGCGGAACACTAGCGAATAAGGTCGTATCACCAAATAAAGCGTATATTTACATGGTTATTGTATGATATAATATTGATAAATATTTGAACTTATAGTCTTGAATTTATTTACAAAGTAATTTTAAACTTTATATTATTATATTAATTAAAAGTTAGAACCTTCTGGGTCAGCTGGATTTCAAATGATCCAAATTTATTTTACCCTGAGGTCGTAAATAAGAGGCCCTAAAAACAGGTGAATCAAAAAAAATCGTTTACATTTGTGAAATTAAAGTCTGCGGTAGATTTATAACTTTATACTAAATATTCATTACTTAGTGGATGAAATTCCATACATTTTATGCGGGAAATCTCTGACGAACAATCTCCTTGTTTCACTGAACGTGCCAATCATAACTAAATACGTTTCACAAATCTGCATTTTAATACAAGAACAAATTGTCGCATTGACAAGAAATGGTAACCAAAAACCGACCATACCTATCTATACCATCATACCTAACTATATGGTCGGTTTTTGATTTTATCAGAAGCGGTTTTTTCAGCAGTTTGCATAACAAATGTCGATGTTGAGGTACACTCTGATCATTTATCGACATTTACAAGCATAGAGCTGTTACCTAACTATTCCTATATCTAGTCCTTACGCAGACTAGTAAAAAAAATCTACTTTGAAACCGATCGTAACTTAAAACGCAATGATCAAAATATTCGAAATTCAGACCTATTCATACCCTATTAAGTATTATTTGTATAGGTACGAGCTTGTAAATCTCAGGGTCGAAATCCTTCATTGTAATTCTAATAGAGTAGGTATCGTGGGTTTGCGTGTACGGCGCTCCCTAGTTCAACGCACAAAATGGACGTCAATAGATTTCGCATGGTTTTGCAAGTGACCTTCATGGTAACTTTTTGGATTTTCTTACTAAGGTTCCGTTTTTTCGTTTATTCCATTACCACCAGAAACTTCTAATGGTTTTAGATTGCACTTGTTAATTGTGCCCCCACCATTATTTTTCTCCACCGTAGGGTCGGAAAGAAAAGTTCGATCGCTCAGGCATGGCGTGCCGTAAAAAGTGACTAATCCGAAAAACCCCCGTTTGAGTAAAATCCATCAGAGTCCGCATTGCTCGTTATTATACAAATTCTGAAATCTTCCTTCAATGAAGTCTCCAGTCAAATATGAAAGGAATGTATCAGTAATATTTTAAAAACAACCAATACTTTAAATTGCTCGTCCTTTCATCTTTGATCCTGAAAAACGGGTTTCATCACCGATAAAAAAAGTTGTGTTGAAATCATTGGTTGACAGTAAAAGATATATACATACAGATTATGTACCTAAGTACAAGAGTTTAAATTTAACAAATCCTACATATTAGTAGGTTGATGAAGATTTTTTTTTGTTGCTCTTGCACGCTGAAATGGAATGGCGGATTGAGTTGAAATTTCCCGAAAATGCATAGTACCTAAAGTCTTATAGGGGTCTTGTAAATTCTACAGGATGCATAAAACAACGGCCAAATCCGCGGGAATATCTATATACCAATAAAATCTTCTAGATTCAAAACTCAATGAGGTAAAATTAATAATAGCTCCTCAAATCATTAGTAGTAGGCATTTTTAGTTATTATTATTTGTAATTTAACCATTTTTTCGCAGAGATTACTTTAAAAGACATGCATATTCAAAATTAATGAAATCGATACTAAGAACTTACCTTAAAAACTTACTTACTAACTAATATACGTACCTATATTTGAAGCTTATAGTATGCTTACAGAATATTTAACCAAAGTCTCAGAGCATGTTTTCAAGAGTTCATGAACATATTATTTACAAATCTGTAAAATAAAACCGGAGTCCTCAAAACAATCTTGCAAGGTACGGACACCGTTAAGCAAGAACTTTTTATAGATTTTTTTTATAGGTTTGGCTAAAAATAAACCTGTAACTCCCCAATTCTAAGTTTAAAGTGTTAAACCCCGCATTATGGCAGGACCCATCAGGATTCGACTACAGCGTATGCTTTATGAAGAGCCGAAGATTTGTCTTGAGAATGGGTGTAATTTATTTTCAACCCCGTTGTTACTCAACATTAAGTGAGACAGATTAAACGCAGTATCAGATAGGTACAGAAGGCTGCAGATCAAGCGTTCCATACCCGTGAAAAAATAGTGATTAAATATGAACTTTATCCTCTACACATTTAAACTTAAAATTTAACAGATTTGTAACGCTCGATCTGCTGCCTTTTGTACCAACAAAAAGAACGACTAGTGTAAACAAACATGTGTTAATTAATCGTCTTAGATTGATCCTAGCTTATCTTTTTATTTATTTAACAATTTATATAGACACAATGTATAGCGGAGTACTAATATTTATACTAGTACTTACAATTTTAGTATTAAGGTGCGAGAGCTCCCGCTCGGTGACTCTTCTTCGCGCGGTCTCCATTTGCTGTTGTCTATACTGATTGTACTTGTACAGCAAATACATCCCGGGCAAAGCCAGAACCACAAACGGACGCATCAAATTCGTAGACGAGGATCCCGCGCGTGGTGGCATTTTCTTATTCGCATTATTTATGTTTATTTCAGTTTAGCACTTTTGAGCGCGAGTTTACTTTTAACACTGGCAACTTTAAATTGAACTTTGAATTTCGAATCATTTTTAATCACGTCACTTTTGTTCTTATTTTAATTAATGGAAGATTTATTGTTATTTTAAATTTAAATTACGTTATTAACATACTTTATTTTGATTAACAACACTATTTTAAACCGAGTTTCGTAAACTACGGGGTTTCTAAATTTTATTTAATAAGTAATTTGTATTTTTGTATTGCTTTCAGTTTTCATTTTTTATTAGGTAGGTACTATTATTAGTGATTTTTCCATTCACCTGAAACAATAAACATAAATTAAGTATTTATAACTAAACAGAGTTACAAACAGTAAACTTTTGTGTCGATAATGACTCAAAAATACTGTTGCCGATTAGTATTATAGATGAGATGTGATTAATATCCGTTAATGGGAGTTTCTTCTTCTGTGAAAACGTTTTTTTAAAGAGAGAACAGAGAATCAACGAAACGTAGCTACTGTGGTTATTGTTCACAAATATGTATAATAAGATATTGTAATATCGTCGTTCTATGAAAATAGCATACCTAAATAGAATTAAAAATATATTAAGTAAAATTAATTAACTTTAGAAACGGGATTCTTTCCGAATTAAACAGTCGTTTTATTTGGAAAGAATCCCGCTGACCGCTAACTATAAAACAGTTGTCGTTTAGTCAGCGGCCAAAATCTTTTACACAATAAGTATCATTTATAGAAAAAAAATATAATATGTAAAAAAAAAATAGTATGTATCTTTTACAAAAAAAATAATGTATTCGCTTACATATAACGCATGGTCACTCTAAATTATGAATGAATATCATTGGAATAAAGACGACTACGCGCTACTACAAAACATCTTGTAGTATTATCAATAAAACGCCGCGTCGTAGTAGCTGTGTTCATCAACAGCGACTGTTTGTATATAGTTTGTGGTGCTACTAATATGTTTATTTTTTTCTATTAAACATTTCTAAAATAAATATGCAGGTTTACATAGAAAATTAAATTTAAATTTAGCTAGTGATTAAAACACAACCCTGTATAACTAAATCAGGTATTTTTTTATAATGGGAGATTTTCTGACACCTCATTAAAAAAACAAAACATTACAAAAATAGTACATAAGGCTTCGATAGATGGCGCTTTACAAAAGGCGAAGTCTTGTCTATCATATAGCCATTTATTCCACACTGCGTTTTTAAAAGTAAAATAAATTAATTGACGTCTGTATCAGAAATTGAACTTATAAATAACCATAGATGGTAGATATCACTAAACTACATTATAGTATACAGACATAACGCCTTTGGCTTTTTAAAAGTGCCATCTATAGAGGTTTTTTGAACTAATTTTTATGAGCTGTCAGAAAACTCCTCATTAATAACGAAACATAAATCTCTTCCCGAGAGAAAAACAATCTTCTTTAATTAACGCCATCTATCATTTAAATTCCAAAACCATGCCTTGCTGGGTGCTCGGCTCGGTTGGCACGCTACACTTTCAGAGTCACTTCTTATTAATTGAAATGTCTTGCGATTCGATGTGAATTAGTATTCTAGATTTGCAATAGCTTATTAATTAAATTCTACTACGTAAATTAAATACGTAAGTACATTATTAGGTAAGTAAACATTTATGATCACGCTAAAAACTTAGGTTACTCTGATTACCTATTTAATCTGTCTATCAAGTAAAGACAAGGATATTAATTATCTTGAAATTTGAAATTCCAACTTGATCAAGCGAGTGAAGCCACGGTTATCAACTAGTTACTTTTTTTTACATTTAGTAAACCTTTTGTCAGCCTTTTCAACCGACTTCAAAAAAGGAGGAGGTCTCAATTCATCGTTTATGTTTTTTTTTTATATTTGTTATCTACCTCACAACTTTTAACTGGGTGAACCGATTTTGATGATTCTTGTTTCATATCGATTCAGTACTTCATGAAAAAAGTTTAAATATGTATTGATTCGGAGATCGTTTACCTTGACGACCCTCTACTTCAGTCAGACAAAGTTTTGACCTGAAGTCGGTTTCTTAATGCTCCGCATTCGTTGATTATATTTTAAACAAAACTTCACAAATTCACGTGACGAAATCCTACTTTGCCGTTATAAGATGTTAAAAATTTGTTGGAGTTTGAAAGGTTTGTAATGCGATACTTGCTGCATTCTGTACCTCCACAAACCAACATCGCTATATCAGTTGCCGGTAATTTAGTCTTATCGATACCTGATCGATTATCCCGCAAAATTAGTTTTAACAAAGTTGCCGATACGAGCGAGGCAATTAGTTTGCCTAAGCAGGGGAAACCTAGCATGAAGCGGTAACATCGTAAGGTGAAGAATATCGCGTTTCATCAAGTGGCTGTTTGTTTTTGTGTAATAGAAATCTGCTGTGTGTTCAATGTTACTAAAGTATGCTTATTATTTACCTAGTTATATAACTTGTATAGGATTTCGTATCTCAAAAAAATACCTTAAACTACCTTGATTTAAGAATTGATACTGTGAAGTAATTTATAGAACGCATTCGGGAATAAAGATTTTGTTGTTCATAAAGCCTGGTTTATATTCCAATACCTAACAAAGCCCACAGCCGCAGTACTGTTGCAACCCTAAGGTTGATTTTCGTTTGCAGATTCATAAGTTACAGTAGAGATTAATTTCGCTTTACGATCGATCTGACAACTTCTATTGCAATCTTTAATGTCAATTTTCACTTTCAGAAATAAAATTTGGTTGTCTTTATTACTTTCGTTTAGATCGTATCATTTCGTATCATTCATATCATTATACAGACATCAAATGAATCTTTACTGAAATTAATATATTATTAATATATAAATATATCAGTTGACTTCCAAAAAAGGAGGAGATTGTCAATTCGTCTGTATGTTTTTTTTTTGTCTTTGTTACACGATATTTTGGACAATTATGAATCTATTTTGAAAATTCTTGTTTCATATGATAGAAGATACTTCATAGTTGGTCTCATACAAATTTCATCGAAATCGGTTGAGTACTTTGTTGAAAAATTAAAATAAAAAAAAAATATGTATGATTTTGGAGAATGTTTACGTGGATGACATTATAACTCAGCCAAAGTTTTGAAGTGAAGTCGGTTTTTTTAATGCTGTGCATTCGTTGATTATTAAAATATAGCTTAGAACATCATGCACATATAAGTTACTTATGACGTATGACTTAGGACTCATCAATTAGATTTACGGCTTTAGTAGGTGTATGCATCTCTTTCGGTGTCGTTCTGATGTCTAGGAAACTAAATCAAAATTGATACACCACTTTAATAACAACGAAGTAATCATTCAAGAGTTTTCTTCCCGTTTCAATATTAACTATCTTCTCCGATAGTGTATAAACATAGTTTATTATTAAAAATAATCAAGTAAAGTGACAAGAATGACTCCTCAAACATAGTTAATTAGGTTTATATCGACATCGGCCATCTCTCTGCATGATGAAACATCCGACGTCGAGGGAAGTATATTTTGACATAGATTGATCCGTTATTTCTGGGAACAAAAAGACACGAGATTGGTTTCCTGAAGTATATTAGGTTTGGAAGAAAAATGCTTTCATGCCATTTATAAGCTTTAAAATTAAGAAATTAGTTTCATGTATTTTGAATTTATGTGGTTTGAATAACTTGGTTTTTGTAAGTTAATTTTGACAACCACCAATATGCAGGCATTGAGCAAGCTTGTTCGTTTACAGCCTACACCACCTCGACACCCATAGAGAATTAATGCCCACGTACGTTGGTAGCGTAAGCTATAGAAAAAAAAAAAGACGTGTGGCACTCGGAGACTGCCGCGGTAAAGCTATTGCATAGTATTTTTTATCGACTAATGCAATTATAATTGTTTATTTATTTTATTAATGCAGTAATGTTTGATCTAATATGAAGTTCCACAAGTTCCTAGTAGATGGCGCTGATTGTTTATTAAAGCCCGCATGTAAAGTTATGAAATCAAAGTATCACCGCTGTGCTGGTCGGAGTGGGGGGTGTTAGGTTTTTTTCGTTACGGAATTTCTGGATTCGGTCCCCACGCTCAAGGCCCGCGATAGAAGCTATGCAATAGCTTAAAAACTTAACCAATAAATAGTTGCAATAGTGTCCATGTGAAAGAACATGCCTGGAACATGCATGCCTAACAACATGTTAGGTCGCATATATTTATATACGTGCGCGGCAGGCGAAGCGCCATAAACCTGGTCAGCTATGCTTTCATAGTCAACCTTGGAAAATCCCGACATGCTTATCAAAAAATAATAAGATAATTACTTAACACGATTACAATGCTGTAATACGGTACTACAATCCTTCCTATTTTAACTGCCATAATAGTACGTGAAAGCATAGGTGTGTCAAGGGTAAAGGTGCCAGTGAAATGTAAGTTCTAGGTAAATGGGAGGATAATTGTAAATTATTGTAATTACCCTAACAAAAGGCTTTAATAGCTGAAGCCCAGGGTAGGCAACGCATCATTATTCTTACCACATTTAATTCATGACGTCCATGGGCCTGGTAACTGCTTACATCAGGTGGATACAGTACCCGCTTTCCGGCTTTCATAACAAGTAAAAAAACCTGAGCGCTACATTCGTAAACTGAGAAAGCAAATACTTAAAATTGGATATCCTCGATAAGTTTACCAATAGATTCACCTACTCACGACCGTGCAAGCCCGTGCCAGACCCGGGGTTGACGATGCCTTCATCAGATAAAATCAAACGTAAATCAGACATTTATAAGACGTCTTCGATTTTATAGATTCTGGAGTTCTGATTATAAAATTATAGTGATACTTACCTACTATAAACGTAAAAGATGTAGTTTCTAGAATGTTTTTATGTTGCAGGTCAAATAATTTGGGCGGATTGAAGACTAATTTTGTTTGTATGTATACGCCTCAACGATTTCGTTCCCAAAATTTAATAAATATAACGCAATTCTTACATGTGTATTAGAAATGTAAGGTAAAAAATCAGACCTGTGTAGGAACTTACAGATCCTTGTTTGAAGTATGAAGCATTAGTACTATAAAATACCTTTAGACATGAAATGAACTCGTCATCAAACATAAAACGCTGAATAACAATAACAATTGAAAATCAGCGAATGAGCCATTTCACAACATCAAAGAGCTAATAAAGTAAATAGCTTCCCAACATTGTACGATTCTGCGCAGCGGTGGGTAAGAAAATCATAATTTTTTTTTTTTTTGTAAACTTGCAAATGTTTCGGTTTTTCTTTTGAAACGAAATATGGATGGCTGTATCCGATAATCTAATCTAAAACATACTTGCCCATAGTTGCTTATTGGAATATTTCAATACTTGCCTATGGTCTTGGTAAAAATATCAAAACAACTAGTTTTTTTAGTATTTGAAAATTAAAATTATTGTTAAATGAACGGAAGAAGTGTTAAAGAAATTCTGTTGATAAAAAAAACTATTTTTGTAACCGAATTGGAATCAGACCCTAAAAAATTTCAATGCGTTAAAGAAGCACGAATTCACTGAACGATGTATGCACGTATATGATTGCGAATGAACTGAAATCAGTCCGTAAACATCTGTCTTTAAATATTTTTTGGGCTATACCTTTACATATTTACACAGCGCCATCTATCGCTAGATTACACAGAATTTGTTATATTATAAATTCAACTAGCCAAAGCAAACAGTATTAACAAATAAGTATTTGTGTGGTGCGCGGATCAAACCTATCCGTCGTCTTAATAAAAAAAAACATGTGCTGGTGAAAAGAACAATGGAAATACTCGAAGGTTATACAACAAAGAAAAACACAAGACATTTCCATTAATTGTAAAGATTTCTGGAAGTGTAGTGTGCCAAACCGCACAGAGTAAGACGTCTTGGAATGGAATCCTACAATTAAATTACAGTGGTAGTAATTAGAGGAGACCGGGCTCCTTCATGACAAGAATTTATACTTCAGTAGCTGTAATTATTCAACAATTGTTTCAATAGTGTGTTAATAAGTGTGTTTCTTATGAATTTAGACTTTTATCAATGTAAGAAATGTTTACCTAGATAATGAATAAAAGTATTGTAAGCATATTATGAACTCGGTTATGAAAAGTGCATAGCGTTTGTCTTTTTAAATGTAGAGTTAATATTTTTAAATAAAGAGTACATATTCAAATACAGATATAGGTAGATAGATAATAATGAATAAATTCCTAGTTTAAGTGATTTAAGGTAAAAATAGAGTTAAATGAGTGGCTAATACTGCGTTAGATCTCAATACGTTAGTCTATACCTATACATTAAACAGCGCCGTGAAACTTCAATCCTTCATTCGATTATATTTCGTTGCTTCATTCTTCAGATATATTCATTTACCATGTAGTCCCTTTGACTCACACGGTAGCACGCACGAATTTAAGAGTTATGAAATGACTAAAAAGGTCAAAACACGTGTTTTCGATCGTTTTAGTTTAAATTTTTCACACCAGTCTGGATCCATAGGATGCGCCTCTGTCTAGCTCATTCCTTTTTCGTGCGCGGTAGCAAGTACACCTGTCGTAAAAATGCCGAAGAAGACGGCCGAAGAAAAGAAGAATATTATAAACGCAAGCTTAGGAGGTTGGAGCAGAAAAAATCATAGACGAGTGATTTCATACAGACAATATTCAAGAAAAGCATCTAATGTCTCCAGGATCTTAACCTAGCGTTAACGCGAAGAATAAAACACCCGGATGTTGATTTTTTAAATCGACACGGAGGTACTACCCAGGATGTTGATTTTATAAATCGACACGGAGGTATTCAAATACAACGATATTCAAGGAAACTGTTTAATATCTTCAGGAACTTTAACTAGCGTTAACACGAAGGATAAAATACCCAGGATGTTGATTTTTTAAATCGACACGGAGGTAGTACCTAGGATGTTGATTTTATAAATCGACACGGAGGTCAAATAAAATCTAATAATGCATGTTAATTGCCAATCACCACGCTGATTTACTACTAAACTAGATTTTGGAGATAGAACGTCAACTGGTACCGAAATTTCCATCTGAAACAGCAATAATTCAAGCGGAAATACAAACGCTTCCAATTTAATCTTAACGGTTCTGATAGTTCCCGTTAACAAAGGCCCTAAACATGGCGAATGTATTCACCAAGATTTAGCTCAAAGATGGCTGCCGTTATTGCGCAAAGGGCTACCCAGAGATTTAAGATCAACCAGATTATTGAAAAACCTTAGTCTGAAACCAAAAATTTGAAAGTAAGCACTTGGGCTCGGAACAACAAGCCATAAGCCAAGCTATGACTATTCTTTGGTTGGATATTAAAGTAAACACAATAAAATTCCTAGTGGAGAATTGCAGAGTTCCGTCTGATTTACATTTTTTGAAACTGAAACAAGAACGAAACGGCCATGAAGGTCTAGATTTGTTAACATATTGGAAAATGAAGAAAGGGATAAAAAAGCATGTTGACGTGCCTAAAATATCCACATGTCAAGCGAACCCACGCCCGCGGTTTCAAGGTAACTGGACCGAATATCGGCTCGCAACTACGCAACAGTATTATTGTCAGCGCTACGCCCCCGAACTCGGTGGACGATATCAACGAGACAATGATCCCTAGCCCATCGTTAACGCCAGTACATGGCTTTATAGCGATAAGGCCGCCTATTGTACCTTTCAAAACTGTTTTTGTTCTAATGTATTCTTTTCCTTTTATTATTTTGTAAGTGTGCAATGAAGTATAAATAAATAAATCAATAAAATGGCATATTTTTATAATTCTGGAACAGCTATTACCAATGACTCTGTTGGTTTAAAGTGGATCTCCCAGGGGGCATCGACAATGTATGGAGATGGTGCAGATTACATACTGGAGATAGAGTGAAGAAGACAGAACACAATAAGAGGAAAAGAGCAAGAATGATTCCAGTGTATCCCATGAAAAAAATATTCAATCGATTGTTAGAATACATCGCAGTATTTTTTTGAGTTTACACTTATTCATATTTTTCTTCAAGAAATCTTCGCTTTTATTAGATATAACATTAAACGAAAACTTTTTCATGGCTTCTTCATAATTTTTAAATAATTTAACAAATATTTAAAGGGACCGTATTACATAATCGAATGAATTAGCGAATCGATTTTATTAGAATATAGCAACACAGACATAAAAAGAAATGTCAAAAATTTACGTCTACTTCACAATATGAAAATATTTTTTCGCGATTGCGGTTATGCTATATTTTTAAATTGTGTTTGTGTTTTAAGTTTTCTTATGATTTCATCGACTTTTCTCCCCCTGATTGCTTGAAGAAACTCGCGTCAGTGTGAATTTGTATTTTTAAGAAAGAGTGTCAATTTATCCCTACTTTTTGTTGTATTACTTTAAACAAATTAAAAGTATCAAAAACTTATTTATTGTTTTACTTATTGTTCATCAAGTTAACCTTATATTTAGCCAGTCGCAATAAAAGTAAGCAAACCTTACAGAACTGATACATATGGTATTTCACCTAACAAGTTTGTAAGTATTTGCTTATTTTTATTCAGACCAGCGGTGCGATCACAGAACTTTATCGAATCGTTTGTTAACGAATGTTCGTATAGTATGGAGACGGTTTTTAAGAAAAAATTGAAATCTATCCATTGCCGCACGGCCAGCTTAAATAAATGTGTGCCTTGTTAATTTTGAATGTTTGTAAACATGTTGCACTCATAAATATCTGTAAAATAAAAAATTACAATGTTACTCAAAACTTGCAACCGACTCCATACTATACGAGCATTCGTAAACATTCGTTAATATACGATTCGATAAAGTTCTGTGATCGTACTGCAGAGCAAGTTGAAATCTCGAGGTCATTTGAACTGTTTGAAATTCCCGCCATATTAGCTATGTGGACCGTTTTCAGATGGCGTCTAGTCTTAACTTTTAATGTATGAAGTTGTACTTCTTCTCTTGAGTATATGTGTTCTATGGGATCTCCAAAGGCGTCTCATTACCAAAAATCTGTCAAGTTATACAGATCATAACTCCTATAAACAATTTTGCTCCTAAATAAAATCAGGCTTTCGAGATAGGCTCTCTCCATAGATAAATTAATTAATCTAGGAGCAATAGTCTACTGCTCTTCTCAGTCTGATCAGTTTGGTCCGAATATATTTTTTGCACCAAAATCAAATGGAGACAAAAGATTTATTTTAAATCTTATACAAAGAAGGTCATTACGGGTGGCCCATTTTGGTACCGAGGTACACTCCGCGGTTTATAACACCGTACTTACCACTGAGTACAACTGCATTTACAGTTTTGGTCAAAGATGAAGTTCGAGCCAAGAAAAAAATATTTTTGTGGGCTTCACGCGCAAGCCATTTTCTCTCTAATATGTTATCTTTAACTGTCAAGTCGAACTGTCAACTTCGTGTTCATCAACTCGACTCGACATTTACTTTGTTTATTTTTGTTACTTTATTATTATTAATTATTCGTAAAGTATATATTAAAAAGATTATAGATTTCATCTTTTTAATAAATAAATCAGGAAAACACAGCACAGCAAACGAAAAGAGAGCACCCCGGAACGCAGAAACGAACGGAATAAACATTTCTTTGAATAACAGATAGCCGCCATTTTGATATTTGCCAACATAAGGACAAAACGTCAGTGTTAGAACCGTTTTTTGTAAGCTGTGTTCATGTTCACCGTGATTGTTTCCTTAGTTTGTTACAACTTTCAATAATTTATTTCATAAAGTTAATCCTCTCTTTTGTAAATATTTGCATATTTACGAGTTCCTTTAGTCTTCCCCTACAATTTGGTGCCCATGTACCTCACGGTACTAAAATGGGCCAGCTTGTATGACGGCAAATTGACCTCCTTTATAAATTCCTGAATAACAAATCACATTTTAAAAGAACATTTTAGAACCTCCCTGAGCATAGTGACAAAAAAGTCCTTTTTAGCTTGCATTAATTTCAGAGAATCTTATTTTTTAGTTCCTATATTAAAGGAACATCGTAAATAATTACGATTTCAGTTTTTACCACAAACTTATGAATTCGAGGACTTCAACTCGGATCTGTCAAATGAATACAGTGTTTACGAGGTCTCTTAAAGATTTTTGGAAAAGTTATAACAAAGTCGCATATCAACATATTAAAATTAACTCAAAGTGAATTGCAAATAGTAGTAAAGATAATTAATACTGCTCCGTGGAAATATAACCAGTGATTTTGCAAGAAAAAAGTGAAATACGAAGTAAACAATTTGTCATAAATAACAACACGTATTGACCGTTCATCGTAAGATGTCCCCTGCCGTTATGTTGGCACTATTGCTTGTCAAGCTGTTTTCGTTATCTGGGATAGTGAATTAATCCTTTTTATTGATTACTTGCCAAAAGGGCAAACGATAACTGGATCCTATTATGCAAACTTAATTCCGAAATTACGTGAAGCGATTAAAGAAAAACGTCGCGGGAAATTGTCATTGGGCGTGTTGTTTCTCCAGGATAACGCTCCACCTCATCCACCAGTGCTGGCTTCGAAGTCCTTGATCACGCACCATATTCTCCTGACTTAGCCCCGAGTGATTTTCACTTACTTCCAAAATTAAAGGATCATATTCGTGGAACTAAATTTGACGATGATGACGCGGTTATGACTGCCGCAGAGGAGTTTTTTAATAGTCGAGAAAATGATTTTTTTGCGGAAGGAATAAGAAAGTTGGAGATGCGGTATTCTAAGTGCATGAGATTAGAAGGAGATCACGTAGAAAAATAAAATATTCTTGTTTAATTTTTTTTTTATTCATTCTAAGAATTTTTTGATTCGCCCTCGTATAATATAAATTGTGTCGTCATTCAAAACCTTCCTAGTCTTATAGTTGTTTATTATTTACAAATTAGAAAATTAAACATAATAATATTCGTGGTAGGTATAAACAAAGTTAGATTACGGGGTTAAAATGGACACATATTATTGGTAACACTGCTGCCACAATGCTGCCAACATCAGCAGGCAGGGGACATCTTATAGTGAACGGTCTGTACAAAACATATATATCGAATCAACCAGTTTCAATCAGTGTTCACTATCTCAAATCTGTGTTGCCATCCTAAATTCAGTTTTAAAAAGTAAGGAACAAATTTTAAAAAAGTAAGGTGTTGCACCATCAGAGAATTAGCACAATCCACAACTAACTAACCATTAACTTCAGCCTGTCCAACAACGGTTAAATATTAGTGATTATACTACCACTCAAACTTTCGAAAGGATAGGTACAAAGCTATCGAAAATAGCAATAATAACGATACAAAAATACAAATACATAGTAAGATTTTAGAAGATTTACAGTGGTGGAAAAACATGTGAAAGACATCTTGTCATAGAAATATTCAGCGAATATTTGCGTCACAGCCTGATGGGGGGTATCAGAGGCCGATCATTTGTAAGGATAATCATGCAAATGGAAACTGGAAAAATAGTGAGACATGTTTTCAGCTTTTAATGGGTTACAGTGTTTTGCAAAGGATAAACACGTTTGCGCGGTATGTAGGTACTATCTACATTAATTTAATGGGGGGAATTCGATTTCCTCATTTAAATGCATTAGCCAAAAGTATTTGGTAGTAGTTTGAGAAAATGAATATTTGACTATTTGCTCCGTATATCAACTCGGGAAAAAATACAGCACTACCCAATTATGCGTATCAAAGTTTTCAGTCAACCTCAAGTAAATCTGTTTGCTTCTCGCACCAATGTTAAATGCTCACAATAGGTTTCTTGGTAACGAGATCTTGAAGCTACGGTTATAGACGCGTTTAATCTCTCTCCAAATTGCTTTAAATTAAAACATTCAAGCCGTTTGAAATTTTTGCATTTAATAATGCTCAATTATTCTTAAATAGGTAACGGAAAAAATAAATTAAAAAAAAAAAGACCCGATCAGTACACGAACCTGGGACCTCTCGGTTGCCGAACGAGTGCTCTTTTACTGAGCTAACGATTTTGAAAAGAAATTATTTATCTTTCCAGAACAAACCAGCGAGGCTTCCCGGCTCGGTTTCATTAAGAGAAGACGTGTAGGCGGTCACCACAGTACCTAGTCGTGGTCTCGTCGCTTTCTAACAAAACTTAAGCTCAGTACAACGTAGCATGGTACAACGTATCGGTACTAGAATTATTGTCACAATAACAGTGGAGATATCTTTAATCGTTCGGTTTCACTGAATTTTATCATTTTTTAAGGAACAATTAAAGTAAAACTAATAAAAACAGTTAATAGATATAGTAAATAGTCATAGGTTGGCCTTATTATTAGGAAACAATATAGGATCACATGAACTAATTAATCCATTACCTTAGGTTAAGGCCATTACCAACATAACACAATTACACTTGGTTTAAGATTAGGATCTTCAAGTCGTTTTAAGGTTATATTTCAAAATGGTATCCCAATAGTTATTTAACTCTTGAGCAAAGTACACACACAGTAACTGGTATTTTTACTGGCTTTTAGGCCACTAGCACACCGTGTGCAATTTCTCTTATAATTTTTGCAAATGAAATCAAAATAGGCAATTTGGATTTGATTATAATTTCAGATGCTGCTAGTAACCAACTCTAGTTTTGCCATATTTCCATGAACATGCCATTCCTGTATATGCCCTGCATTAGCTTTAGAAGATTAGTTATTTGTAACGAGTTAACTTAGGCCAGAGCGTGTAGATTGCCTTATAGTCAAACCAAAGCGACCTTACAAAACAACGATCTCACCGTCTATCAGTCGCTGGATAAAGCATGTCATGGGGTCTAGCGGCGCAAGCGTGGCGGCGGCGCGCGGCGTTCAGCGCTCACAGCACGCGGCACGCGCAGCAACGTCCGCGGCCAGAGCGCGTGGCGGCCTATCGCTGCTAGCCATTCGCAGCACGGCCTGCTGGACCGCTCAGTCTCAAACATTCGCTAAGTTTTATAACCGCCCCATGGTCGATCAATAAAAGCAATTTTGGAAGGGCAGTTTTTCAATCAAATGTAGAAGTAAACTCCTTTGTTGATCCTTAATTATTAATTTACATTAAGTAATTTTATTCAGTATGCATATAAACAAAATGTTTCAAAGTTATACATTTACATTGAGTTGATTAAATAACTGTTGAATATTAGTTATTGAATTTTTATGAAGCAAAACTTTACCTTATGCTCTGAACATCTACTTGGTAAATGAATATATCTGAAGAATGAAGCAACGAAATATAAAAGAAGATCAAACGAACTTCTTAAGTGAAGTTCGATCGATATTATATGAGTTGCTTCATTCGAAGATATACATTAAGGTCCCGCCCGCCCTGTCAATGTAGTAAACTATTGCCCTTAAAGTTTTGCCATAACTATAAAATTAAGAACTCTAAAATAATGAGCTAGACAGAGGCGCATCCTATGGATCCAGACTGGTGTGAAAAATTTAAACTAAAACGATCGAAAACACGTGTTTTGACCTTTTTAGTCATTTCATAACTCTTAAATTCGTGCGTGCTACCGTGTGAGTCAAAGGGACTACTTGGTAAATGAATATATCTTCGAATGAAGCAACTCATATAATATCGATCGAACTTCACATAAGAAGTTCGTTTGATCTTCTATCAATGACTGCTGTTGTTCAACCGACCGCCAAAAGGCGGAGGTTCTCAATTAATGTGTATGTTTTTGTGTCTTTGTTACGCGATTTTTTGGACATTTATATTAAATCGATTTTGAATATTCTTGTTTCATATAATCGAGTATACTTCAGAGATGATGTCATACAAATTTTATGGAAATAGATTGAGGTAAGGAGGGGGAATGGCGTTCACTTTAGGAAAACATAGTGTATTTTTTAAATTATTTATTATAAATCAAAACTAGAAAGACTAGCCAATTCTTTGATTATCGAGTAATCAACAATTAAACAACAAAAACATTATCTTTGACCTATTAGTTGTAGAAAAACATTTAAGAAAAAAACAAGTTTGAGCGGCATTGCCCCCGACTAAGGGTAATGCCGCTTATGATACGGGATAATGTCGTTCGATTTTTTTTAGAATATGAAAAGTAATATACACTTTAATTATAGAAATATTAATAGGATCAACCTAATACAATAAAAGGAAAGTTTAAAATCACAAATAGGCATCAATTATTTCCATTTGTACTTAAGACCATTTTCTTTTAAATTTCACGAATTCAGTGAATCTTAAGGTTCAAATCAACTTCAATAATTTTGATATAAAATAAAATATATTATGATTAGATCGAATACAGCTGTTTTATGGCTATTTCTTTATAGAAACCTTCTTCTTAGTTTTTTGCATATCTGCAGCAATACAAAATTGTCACTAAGGGGTAATGGCGCTCCGGTGAGCGACATTACCCCAAACGGCAGTTCGGTAAATTATTTGAAATAAAAAAAAAATCATGCACATTATTTAAAAGTTGATTGCATCATTATAAAATAGAATAAAGTTTTATTGTAAATAAATATCTTAATAAATAAAAAAACCATTTAAAACGGGGACTTAGTGATAAAAACAACCAATCATAAATTACATCAGCGCGGCCGCAAACGAAAAAACGCACTTCACTGTCACATGACGCCACTTGACAAACCGTTTGCATCGCTGTCTTTTAGAGGCCCTATCCCTTTGCACTTCAAGAGATCTAGCTAGATGCTACGTTTCATTTTGACAGAGTTACAGAGGTGAGCGCCATTACCCGGTGAGCGCCATTCCCCCTCGCTCCCCTACTTCATGAAAAAAAAATATTGAATATGGAGAATATTTACATTGATGACCTTATACTTCAACCAAAGTTTTGACGTGAAGTCAGTTTTTGAATGTTCTGCATTCGTTAACTATTATAAAATAGCACTTGCTTGCCTGGTAGACCCCAAAGGCGTCTTACGTTACACACCGATATGTCACGATGTGACATTCAGAGTTGTGACATTATTTTTGGCAGACTCTATACGTATAAATTGGCCACAGGATCATCAGACTCCGTCTAGATAACATATGCCATCTTATAAAAATATCCTGGTTGCAATATATCAATGCTAAAGATTAATGAAGAAAAAAGTATCGGACTGAATCACTGTATTATATTATTAAGTAAATTACAGCTTAAAAGTGTAACGTTTTTTGTGAATTAAAAACAAATGAACATAACATATTCCATTTATCCTAAATATATTCAAAATAAGAACATTTTTTCAACTTTCATTTTCAAGATTGCAACCTATCCTTCTTACCCCATACTCCCCGCAATAAAGAATCGTAAGAGCCTAGCTTTAAAAAACCATTCCTCAAACTTCTATTATTGTTTTTTTAAACAAAAAGCAACCACTGGTGGAAGCTGAAATCTCGCAGAGAGAAATTTTAATATTCTTTCTCTCATTTCTGTACAGTTGCAAGTTACCCTTTGTTCCCACATATAGTAGTTTTGTGTGCTGACGTATGGGATATGGCTCGTTTCATATTTAAAGCGTATAGTTTTACTGAGATTGAATTTTTAGTATTAAATTAAATAAATTATAGCTAGGGTTTGATTTCCTGGGAGAACGAATAAAAAAATAAATAAACTTCTTCCCTCAAATATATTGTAAAAGGTTGTAGAATATATCAAATGGATTATCAATAGAACGGGCTTCATACCAAATATGACTTTGAGGTGGTTCTATAGAGTGTCTGTAGTTATACGTACAGTGGAACTAGAGCGTATAAGAAACTAGAACTGAAATACTGACAGACCCACTATGCTTTTACATAAACTTTACATAAACAGCGAAACTATGGTATCCTGGTATAAACCAGTTTTCGAATAGTCCACATTTTAAACTGGCCCGGCTGGGGTCGGGATCTCCCACACTGCAAAACGTCTGCTTTCTATAATTGGGAATTGGGCTACCAAAACTGTCGACTTTCAGTAAAAAAAACTCAATCTCACCTAATTGTACGTGATAATGAGATCGATGATAACAGCATACGAGTTTTGGAAGAAACTGGCTTTTTATAAAACACTAGCCACCACGCGCGGTTTTACCCGCGTAACTTTTGATCCCGTGGGAATTTCGGGATAAAATAT
This sequence comes from Stenoptilia bipunctidactyla, assembly GCA_944452665.1. NCBI lineage: Eukaryota > Metazoa > Arthropoda > Insecta > Lepidoptera > Pterophoridae > Stenoptilia > Stenoptilia bipunctidactyla. The sequence goes on along the minus strand of OX101740.1, from coordinate 16,479,753 downwards.
AGCCTATAACCTTCCTCAAGGGTTGGGCTATCAAATGCAAAAATAAATCCACCAACCTTAAATATAATAACGGATTTATATTTTATAATTAAAGCTGGAGAGCTTAATATATCATACAGAGATAAAGTACAAGTTACCCACCTGATAATTCTCTACCAATAATCTACCTGAACACATCACCGCATTACGGCAGGTTATATTTGTAATGTGGTCCCTAGCCAATCGAACTCTGACGGGGTCCTAGCACAAAACGGAGTCACTCGGATTAGTCGCAAACTGATCCAAAGCCAGTAGGGCTATTCTAAGTGGGGCTAAATTAGAGCGTAGTATCCCGGTTTGAGACAGACCGTTTATGAGTTAAATCAAGTAATAAAACTACGCCTTACCCTTCGCTCTATATGTACTGTCGGGATCTTGGCAAGGTCGCCATGTACTGTAGGGACCGGGAGCTTAATAAAAGACGTGTAGTTTAGTTTAAAGATGACACTATATTGAAGTAATATTGATATTACGTACGTCACACACTACAATAAAACGAAACAAAACTTTTCAACAAAACTTGTGAAAATTTATGACATGAATCCAAAACAATACAATTAAATACTGAAAGCATTTTTCTTTCCATTCATATTATTGCGAAGAACACCCTTTGTTAGTGGTCGTTCGACTAAGACCGGCAGTGCGGCAGTGCTGAGCCAAGTTCGTTTTTCTCTAAGAAGAAATTCTTATTGTTCTACACCGTGTGCCTTTAGATTTATGGCAAGTTTAAAGTATTTAGTGCTAATTAAACTTTTGTAATTAAGGTACATGCCTAAACATCTAGAAACTTCGGTGTTGTAAGAAAGGATATAAAGTACGCTTTAAGTTTTGAACGGCTAGTATAACTAATAATGATATGAAAAAGTTTAAAGCTCTTTGTTTTTAAAACACGTTTTGTTTTTATATGCCTGTTATTTTGGCCAGAATATGTAATAAGGCTGGGTGTCCTCCGCTCCACATCGCCTCGCTCCAGCTCCGCGTCAGTGGAAACGCGTACTGCTTAATGCGTCCTGAATTCTGATTGGTCCCTAGCAATGAAGACATTAAAGGGATATTTTCACTAATCACATGGAACGTCGATGTAAAATCTAAATGTACTGAAAGTTTAAACTTTATAGGTACAACAAAAATTACGAGACTACCAATACTTTCATACTGTTATTCGACAAGGAACATTTCAAAAAGTAACATAAAGAAATACCTCTGTAAACAGCTGACTTACTCCTCAGAAGTCATTGATTTCCAGATAATAAGAATTTAATTAGGTACAGAAAAATATGACCCACTTTAAGACCTAAACATTGTTTCCTGAACCAGCAGATTCAAAGATCATATCTTCCGTTTGTGATTACTGCGTCCAAAAAATTAGTTTTGGTATTTATTTTGAACATTTATTTTACTATTCATATTTTATTGGACTAATTGGCATACTTTAAAATTATACAACCAATTGGCCGTACATTTTTATAGGTATGTTTTATTCTGCTTGTAGTGCTAAAGTAATTTTGCGTGTACCCAAATACATTGAAAGTACCTTGTGCTGATGACCTTTATGGCGCTGAAATTGGAGCAACTTCGTGACATTTGTGTAATAAGCTATTTTATATTGAGGCGTAGTGAGCGACTGATTAGTGCGCAAAGAGGTGTGACTTCAATGCCCGTCCAAGACAATTTTGTTATATAATCATGATCTGCAATTTTTTTGTATGAAGTATCTTAGAACTTCAAAAAGATTTCGATTCATTATCTTGTTTCTTTCTATCAAGCTCTGCTGTTAGTAATTTTAAGTATAGGGTAAAGGTTGGCTATATGGTGATAATAAGGTATAAAATGAAATAAATATACGATAAGTTACATTTATTATGAAATCACTTTGCTTATTACAATACGATAATTATTAATCACAGATATTTAAGCCTTAAGCATAATTAGGAAAATCAATTTAAAAAAATCTTTCTGACATTGGCAATATGGAGATATGGGGGCAATATGGTGATACCATATATGGCAATATGGTGACAACTCTATTCCGGAGCCCAATCACTGTCATCAGAGCTCGAAAAGTCACCTTTGTCACAATTATCACACAGGAACTGTGGTGACTCAGTGCCAGTACATTCCTGGTGGTACCATTTGCCACAATTCATGCACTCTACCCAAACAGCTCCGTTTCTAAGTGCCACATCTTGGGAGTAGTGAACACCACAAAAGTCACACATAGTACTTTTGTACGATTTTGGCGTGTTTCTTTTCCTCACTTTTGAAAATTTACCATGTTGGTATTCGTTTGAAGGGCCTGGAGTAGGAGAGTCAGGGGAAACAGTAACCGTGATAACTGCCTCCTTATTTGCTACTGGGACTGCGGATTCGTTTAGGATAATATTTTCTTCTTCGCTTCGAGTTGTCAAGTACCGGGCCTGTAGATTCCTCTTAGATCGTCGCGTACTAATAGTAGACTGCGGGATTTCAGGAATCGAAAGCAAAGAAGAAACCGAAGGTGACGCAGTACTACGATTGTCTCCAGCATTGCTAGCAGCTGATTCAATATTCGGTGACAGAAGGTCTTTTGGCTGTATCAGTGACGGGGCAATACTTTCATCAGAAATAGCATTTCGATCAAACGGTGCAATACCAGCTTTTCGAAAGCCATTCATTATTATCGAAGGTTGAAATGCATGCTCATAGGCTGGTGTCAATAGGCGACAAAAGTCCAATCTAGTTGGCGCACTCGTTGGATGTTCAAGCTTGTAATCATTAAGGACCTTAGCCCATGCATTTTTCAACGACTTGTATACGGAAACGTCCAACGGTTGCAGAAGATGACTTGTGTGACTGGGAAAAGTAAACAAATGAATGTCGTTTCTAATAGCGAACTCGATAACTTCTGGACTAACATGCGTAGAATGAGAATCCATTATCAAAAGTACCGGCGGTCTTGCTGGTGGAATCTTGGCTACGAAATGATGCATCCACTCTAGGAATAGTTCGGAGTTAATCCAGCCGTTTTTAGATAATCTTACGATCGACCCTTCTGGGGCACCGTTTGCCAAATCATTAACCATGCGGACACCTTTAAAAATTATTAAGGGAGGTACAAACGCTCCGCTAGCGCTACAACATCCAAGCACCGTCTGTTTGACACCTTTCTCTGCAAAGGTTCTACTGTAGATTATTTTTTTTCCCGTTTGAGTGACTATTTTTGACGGTTTAACGACAAATGTTACACCCGTCTCGTCGCAGTTATAGATCCGTTCCGGTTTTTGTTGAATATCCAGCTTAACCAAAACCGTCAAAAGCTTTTCATAAAAATCGTCAATGTTGTGCCTGTTGGCAGTGACAGCTCGGCATGCTGCAAGCTTTTCTGGAGTGCGCAAAGAAAACCCGTAACGCTCTTTAAATGACCACCACCAATAAGGCCCAGCTTTGTGCTTAGCATCGTTAAACTGGTGTATTTTTCCTGCTTGGACTGCCAAACATTAACATTTGGCTTTGATGTCTGTGACGCTGAGGCCAAATCCTAGTTCTTGCATTTTAATTATATAAGAAACAAACTTACATTCAAGATCGCTGTCCAGTGTAAACGGTCTTCCAAGTTTAGGTAAATCGAAATTTTCACCTCCATGATTAGCTATGTGCCTCTTCAAAGTAGACCATGGTATGCCATACTCCTTAGATGCCTTGTAAACCGACCACTTATCTTTTACGACCTTTAGGTAAGCATTTTTGAAGGATAAAGCATCATAATTTCTTCGTTTTTGACCTTTCATTTTGCGCTTTCGTATGCACGAAGTCTTGTTTCTGTAAGAAAAATCAAAAAATACCTAAGCTTGTAATTTGAACAAATTAAATGCGATCCGTTATTTTTTAAAACAGTAAGACGCAAACTTTATTGCTTCACCCTTCCTGCACAACACATTCAAATCGAGCTAAAAACAAAATAAATATTAAGTATAGATAATGTGTCCAGTAATATGGTTATAATTACGTACCGATTATCCTCCATTTTTCACTCAGTTGCGCGCCAAACGAGCGAACGGCGTCCAGTATTGACAGTGGCTCGCGGCCCAATGAACGGGCAAGGAACTAAGCTGTCGTCGTTTCATTAAAATAACCTTCAAAATTGCACTGGGCAATATTAGCATTGGTAAAACCAAAATTGTCACCATATTACCATATATCACCAAATAGCCAACCTTTACCCTACAGTACTAAGTTATTTTATTTTACTTGTAGAAATAAGCCTTGCAATATATTTGAATTTCTAAACTGATATTCCTTTGTACATACGAGACAATTTAAATGCGGACATCCGAAATGTCAGTTGTTACAGAACTGCAGTCCCGGAAGTGCTAGTGACGTGAGACTTCCTTGTCCACTTGACTGTCAAGTTCAAGGAGACACGAAACATTACCTATATTTGAACCCAGCTGTTTCACTTGGTTTGAACCGGGCAATTTCGAATCTGCGGGAATTCCGGGATAAAAGGTGTTGTGCTATTCCAGACTGTACATTACCACTGTGCTGAATTTCATGCAAATCCAGTGAACCGTTCTACCGTAATTGAGGAACAAACATCCATACACTCATCCATCCAAACTTTCACATTTATAATAATTATTAGTAAGATGAAAGTTTTTTTGGTAAAACAAGCCCTTACAGGGTCCAAACAGTACTCACTACAGCAGTTGGTATCCATTACCCATAGCAAAATCTTCTTCATTATATTTTTTTAAAAGTTTTTAGTTAGCAATATAAAATCCAGTGTTCCGTTTTTAACTGAAAGATTTATGCATTCAACCCGTTACTGGGTGGTCACTATCACAAGATAGTTAACCTAACCTTGAGCCAGTTTGATTCGCCTATTTCTACCAATTGTAGATAATTCATTCAATGAAAACTGACCAAATACTCCTTTCGTGGATCGTTTGTTTGAAATTCCGAACGATGTATTAAGTTTGAAGGCTACGTAGAGTTTGGCAACTACGAATTATGATTAACTGGTAAAATAAATTCTGTTATAATAGTTTTTTTAATCGTAAAATTGGAGATTTATACCCAACATTTTCAGATTCAGTTATCTGTGAATTGACGCAGTTCGAAATTCAAATAAATTTTATTCGAAAGCCTTGTTATTCTGATTTCAAATTGAGTAATTTGTTTTCAGTTTTTGTTTTGTTTTTACGAAATTGTGGTAGATTTTGGTGCCATGGATAAATTGAAAATTGCTACAAAATTTTCAATATCAGTTACTACTGAGTGGAAATAACGCTGCGTAAACAACACAAATCATTAACAATGTGTACGGACCTAACACTGAATGCATAAACACGGTTCATTATGGGTTCAATCGTTTTAAATCTGGAAATTTTGAGTTAAAGAACGAACCTTGCGGTCGGCCTTACATCCAATCCAAACCGCGCCAAAGCATGCATAGAACTACTGAATCGGCATAGCAACGAAGGCACTCTAAATTGAATTGTTGCCTACGATGAAAAATGGACATTGTTGTACAACTGTAAGCATTCGACTCAATGAGTGGACCCGGGTACTGCACTTAATCACCGCTCAAAAAGAAAGATGATGGCGGTTGCCTAGTGGTCCAGTGCCGGACTTGTATATCACAACTTCCTACTGAATAGCACAATAGTAGCAGCTACCTTTTGCATACAATGATAAAGAAGATCGAACTTCAGCAACAAAGACCGGTCAATCGCTCTTCCTCATTGCGTCTCCAAGACAACGCGTGAGCTCATACTTTACGACATACCAGGCGCGGTCCCAGGGGAGGTGATCACAGGGGACATGACCCCCCCACAAAATCATGAAAAAAGAGTAAAGTAGAAGCTAGAAAAAGATAATTGTGATTAAAACTTTAGTCGTGAGGCCCCCCAAATATCAGTTTGCGACCGCGCCTGTGACAGACTATCGCAAAACTACAATGGTAACAGCTGAAAGCTCTTCATCATCCGCCGAACTCTCCGGAGCTTGAATAACAGATTTCTACTTGTTTCAAAATGTTGTAATTTTTTTTATTGGAAAAAATTCAATAACTGAGAGGCGGTACGTAGGTACAGAACCCACTTGCTGAATCCACTAAGTCGTATCCGGCAAAATTCTATAGTAAACGAATAAATAAACTGGCAATACTGTATAGATAATTTGGACCAGGACTTTGATAAGCTAAAATAATAAAAATACCAGTTTTTTATATTTTTATACAACTCCTCACTTTCAAAGGCAAACGCCCAATAAACGGAAACTTTTCTCCGTAATCTTCCTTAAAAACACAAACACTCCAATCACACACGAACTATCTAACACAGTTCCGTAACAAAGTTCCTCTCGCTCCTCGTATCGTAAAGAGTTTACACAATAGTTTCCGAATTAAAACTGCACAAGTATCTCCGAGTTGCTAACTACTGGCAACACCAACAAAAGCTTGGGTTGAAAGCTTCACAAATACGCAAAGCTCTGATTGGATCGTGAGTTTACTTGGATATAACAACAATGAGTGTGTTATATAAGTTCCTGAACTTATAAAAACAAATTGAAGGAAGTTTTTTAGTCTGGTAACATTTTTATAGAAATTATGATTAATTTAGTTGAGACTCTTCTGATAAGAGCTCGCATGCATACTTCAGCCTTTGTAGTACTTGTAGTACCCTTGACGCTTTGTTGAAGTAGGGGTCTTTAAAGAGGAAATCATCACCATCATCACAAAACTTTGTAATGAGCCCACTTTAGGCTATGAGTCTCTCCCCTGGGTGACGAGGGGCCTATACCTCATGGGCCATAATCCACTGGCAGGCCAGTGCTGGGTGGTGGATGTCAGAATTTTCAGAGTGCCAAAATGGCTTCTGTCAAACCCTAAGACTACTGTATACAAGTATACAACAGCTAGGACCGACTGGTTCACGATTTTTTGTTTTTGTTGAGCATGCAATGCAGCATTGAACCCTATTTATACAAAGAAAATAAGAAAAAATACAATAAAAATCAGATTGTAGAGCAGAATCTTCCATTTTAATCGCATCAAAAGAATACAAGCTAATAAATATCTCTCCTGGGTTAGCAAAATGCAGCTGGCCCAGCATTGGTAAATAGCACATTTATAAGGACATCGAAACTGCTTTTAATAAACTTAAACGCTAAAATCGAGGGAGTACACGTTAGTGTGCCCATCAAAGCACATAAATGATGTAGTGTCCTTTAAAAACAGTGTCTGCGCATTAACATATGCAAACTAAAAGCATAGCCATTATGTGAAATGACCGTGTAATATGCGGATGCATAACAAATTATCGTTTGACACGCTACATAAAAATTATATCAATAACTAGCTGTTTTTTTAGTATTTTACGATAATACAGTGTACGTTATGTTTCTAGTTATTTTTTTTCTGACATTAAAAGATTTTTTAATATTTTTGTATCGGATCGTTACTCGTACGATTACCTGATTTTTTAATGTTCATATAAAAAAAAAACAAAGACTGAATTTTTCAGATATACTTTTACTTGCCTATAAAATAAATAGTTCCTAATTATTCAGTATAATCTGATCAAATATTTATTTAAAACGCCTTCAGAATTTGTTCTTGACGGTCAAACAAAAAGAGTATAAATATTTGATAAGACTGACATGCCAGTCTTATTAATATGGTCTTATTAGTAGGGTTGTAACCCTTTTTTACCCTAAAAACTAGAAATTGAGTTACCTGAAGTTAAAAAATCAACACTGACTAATAAAAAAATTACAAAAAATTGTAGAAAGATGAGTGGACATAAAAAATATGAATTAAAGTTCAATTTTGACCACTACGACCACTAGTCAAAGAAACTTGCATTACCCATGACTGATCTACGTGTTGAAGTGGCAACACTACGTCATAATGTCACAGAATAAGTAATAGTTGGTACAGAAGAATTACTCCGCAAGAAGATCTAAATAAATTCGAGTCTTGCTACGACGCGATACGGTGGAATTCAGCTCGCACAGCATTACGTACCTGCAAATTTATATACCTAGAAGTTTTGTCTCTTTCTATCGCATGCCTCTTATCTTTTCTTACGCTGTTAGGGTTGCTGCCTAGTGAAGAATAATTAATCTCCTTATTTGTAATTAAGTATCTACCGATGTAGGTATTACTGTTATTCTACCTTTGTAAAAAATATTGTTTAAACTTACCTACAGTACAAAATGAAAAAAAAGTGACGACGAATAATTAGTAATACTACATATGTTTTGTTTGCTAAATTGAACATAATCAAATCCAAACATAATCTAATTGAATATTTGTTTCTTTTTATGTCCATTTTTAAATACTATTTGCGACCTCGATCATAGAATTACTGTGAGTGCTATTAGGTAGGTAGGTATCTACAACCAACGTCCCGATGGGCGCGCGCGTGATACACGACCCATTCGAGTAGCGCCGGCGCGGCGGTGCGCTTCGCTGTAGGTAAATAACGGATGTACCGCGCGGAGTGAGCCAGGCCTGATAATGTTTAACTTTATACGTCACTAAAAGTTTGTCTAAAGATTTTAACTACTTACATAATGTAATAGTTGTAATTTTTTTCCATGGCAACACTTTTCCTTTTTTTTATTCTAGCAAAGTTGAGAGTAACTAAGCCTCTGGGGTTGTCGTGTTCTGTTCACCCATATTAATATAAATAGCTGTAATATGACAAAAACACGTGTTTCACGTCACTTCTTCATAGTTAAACTTTTAACTTTCTTTCTTTTATCAGCGTCACTGTCACTGACAACCAAGCTAGATTGAGATAAATTAGATTTAATTATGGATAAAAAATTATTGCTGAACGCACTACTTATAGCTACAAAACCGATGTCCACTTTGCGCTTTTCTACATCGCAATGCCTATTGCTACACCGAAATGATCCCGGTTATAATATACGCAAACGGTTTGACCCAGCCACATTGGTTAGACACCTTGAAAGCCTGGGACTCCACGGTGGTTCGTTCCCAGAGTGCATGCAAAAAACGGTTTTGCTAGATACTGCCCGAATCATTCGACGGATTCTGTCTGTTACGCCCTGATCCCCGACTGACCGGTCAGATTGTCGATTCTATTCCGCCGAAAGGCGCGTAGCTTTAAAAATAAGTAATAAATTATTTTATACATATAAATTAACTGTTTGTAACCCCTTTTGTTTATAATATTCGTTTCTTTTTAATTGGTTACAAACCTCGCATTTGACCTCAATTTAACCTAATGGCAAATGCAGATGAGGTGGAAAATACACGTAGGCACACGGGTTAAGGAAAGCTTTCCATATAACATAGCCGGAGCGGTAAGGCTCTAAGGCTGCAAACTGGACGGCAACGACAGCGACAGCGGCGCTGGCAGCAATTTCTGCGACACGATAGAAAGTATTGAGTTTGTATGAAACCGCAACAAATCGCTCTCACGCCCGCTGGCGTCTAGAACGGCCCAGATTCTCTGCGTCGCTGCCCGCGCCGCTGTCGCTGCCGTCCAGTTTGCAGCCTTAGTCTGCGAAAGTCCTTTCCTTCGGGGCTAGCATGCTACCGTCGACAACGATAAATCGGGCCTTTTATCGTTATTTTCTTAGAATATAGTATTTAGTGTATGTAATTTATTAAGATTATGACATATTTGGTTCTGTGGTCTTAATCATGGTATCAAATCGGAGTAATTCTATCTATTATGGTGCGCATATTAGCTTACATAATAGGATAAAATAACAAAATAATATTTATCTTGTCGATTCGACTATTTATCGATGGTTGCATGCTAGCCCTGCTTAAAAGTTTTAAGTGCAAAACGTTGATAGCGCCTTTTACTTAATCTCACATAATGGACAGTGATGATAATGTCGTTGATGGAGCACTTGGATTAAGTAAGGAAATGGCTCTTCAGAATACACTGCTAAATTAACTAGGTATCGCTGTGTCCTTGGTATTTGGCATTACTTAGATTTCTTTTGATGGATTAATATCTAGTGAAGTGGATCCACCACTCGTTAAATACCTACGTTATCAGCTATTTTCGCGAAAGTATTGAACCTGTAATAATCCTTTAAGTTATTCCAGTGTATGCGGAACTTCAGTTCAATCAATCAAATCATTTCAGCATGAACGATTTAATGACACTTATGGATTCACCGTCGCAAATTTTCAGGCTTTAAATATATTACGTTCACAGGCTGTGGATGATGATGATGATGATGATGAAATATATTATAAGTGGGATAGCGGGCGTGGGATGTTTAAATGTTTTATTCCAAAGCATAATTCAATTATTATTATTTTGGCTTCTTATACAATTCGAATTTGCGTTTATATATTTTAATAAGACATTTGAACATAATACTAAACAGAATTAATACTGAACATATACACTGTCTCTTTCCTTTTCTTTAGTATTGTATTAATTAGTCCTCTCTAATATAATAAATGGTTTCTTTTTCTAAACGCACTTATTTAAGAATTCATTCTGAATTCAAATTTGAAAAAATATTTAGCATAATTGTTTAGCCAATGTCACGCAAGCGGAGGTAAGTGCTAAATAAAAGGCAGTTAGTTCGTACTAAATATAAATTTAAAAATCTAGAAATAAATATTTGATTATTAATAGCCTGTTCCAGGATTTTTTTTTTTAAATTTTTTTTTTAAATCCCCAGACAATGACACCAACTACATGGCCCCAAAGTAAGCATAGCTTGTGTTATGGGATACCATATAGCGATTTAGGGGGGAACCTAGAATATAAATAAATAAATAGATAAACACCCAGACACGGAACATTTTTTTTTTCTTGTTCCGTGCGGGGATCGAACCCGCAACCACTGGCGTCTGAGGCAGATAGGTTTACCCCATCGCCAAAGTGGTCAGTCAAATCACCACAACATTCACCTAAATTGAATAATATTTAAACGTGATTAAAACCTCTTTTTTTTATCCTTTTTTTGATTACGTTGATAGTTTTCTACAAAACACTTCTCCATTTTAATATAAGTACCTTACTTTGTAACTGTACCCTTCCCGAAAACATCCTTGAACTGGAGCCAAAGACAAAAATAATCCCTTAAGTTTGTGGGAGGCGTAACAAAAAGGTTTGTCAAAGGGAATGACAAATGACAAGAAACGTTGTTCCTTCATTTAATATTAATTTGAGGGAACTGTAATCTTTCAACGGCAAATGAACTAAATGCCACTTTACGTTTAACTTTAAAGGAGGAATGTACTCGGAATACGAGTGTACTACTTACGAAAATACAACCGATAAAGTTGGTTACGAATAATTATGATATTTTTGGTCGTATAAGAGTGTCAGTCGATGGCAGAATAGAACAGTCGTTTTACTAGGCCAAAAACGATCGACGCCGTCGGTCTACTTCAATCGATTGGTGTGACCCTAAACAAATACCGTTTAATGAATGCACATCTGAGATTGTATTGTATTATTTCAGAAAATAAGATGTAAGAGCAAAAAATCAATAAAGACACTGTTTAGAAGTTCATTTTTACGGATATTTTTACTATTTGTAACTCAAGTTTGTGTTTTTTGTTTTTCGTATTGCTATTTTTGTAGACTGTTGGAGTTTTTTAATTCGCCTTTTACGTCAAAAACGATTACGAAGGTTTTTGTGCGAGTAGGTAAATGAAATCCTTTTATTGGAGTTCCTAACCTTTCTATCCGAAATTAAGAATGCGATCGAATATCTACAGGGCGTCCGGATCCAATTTTTTGCATTCTTGCATCCCGCGGCTAGAATTTAACAAATTTTATCACTTTTGTTGTTATGATATCGCATGTTATATCAGTCATTACTGTTTATGTGCAAACAGGGTTAATTGTGATCAATTAAAAAAGAACATACGCTTACATTCTATTATATAGTTGGAATTGGACTGACCATTGAAGTACTAGACGATTGTGCATTGTCAGCTTAGAACAGCTGCTCTCTGAATAAGTTTCTTGTTACATGGGACTAATCCTTGTCAGCCCAGTATGGTGTAAAGACATTGCAGAGACTGTAAAGGCAAGGGCTTTATATTATACAAAGCCTGTCGCAGCACTAAAGGCACTTAATGGTTGATAGAAGCCGGGCCTATAATTTTTTATAGGCTTGCTGTAGTGATGATCGGCTCAGATCGTATGCATTTTGGCTTTATGTTGTTATTGTCTCCATCTTTATCCTTATCGCCACCATTATAAGGTAAGGTTTACAATGTATGTATATACCGGAAAATAAGGTTATACATTTCCTCATTTCCATGCTGGACTGGGAGTGAAAGAAAAACATAGAATGTGCCAGCTGCTTCTCTTCCCGGGCATACTGTAAAAGTCGGTTAAGGGACAGAGGTTTTATTGGCATTTTTGTGGGCGATAGGCTGACCCCCTGTCACTGCAATAGCCTCTCGCAATCATTATAATACCTCATTAGTCAAACGTGACATCAGTTGGTCTTATAACCTCTGATGTTCTGCCTACCCCATAAGGGATACAGGCGTGAAGTTATATATGTTTGTATTTCCTCGTAAATTTATAAACTTACAGTTTTTGTTATTTTCACACATACTAATAAGCATTGCCATAATTTCGATAGCAAAAGAATCTTAATTTGGGTTGATACTCGACTCGTAACGTGATGTGGTTTTTGGTAATTTGTTTATTTTTATGACAATCATAATCCAGATTTATATCGTGTATGAAAAAGTCTTATATTCAAAAGTGGATTTATATTGAACTATTAGTCACCGACAAAACAGTATTACAAAATAACAATTCGTTAGAACTAAGGTATCTACAATTTACTACATACCTATGGGTAAGTCTTGCAAATCGTAGAGTTCTCAGAAAGAAATTATTAGTTTCTGTGTAAAAAATATGAATTGAAATTGGATTTTTGTAATGGAATTTACGTGGAAAGTGAAATTTACTAAAGGTTAAGGTATTAAATTAAGATCATTATAAAGTGTATACTTCAGGAATGAAATATTTATCATGTTTTATTTAAGTATATTATCTTCGTTAGCATGGCGCTTGCAACAGTGCCGAAAATTTGAGAGTTCAAAGATTAGGGAAGCCCACTTGGATAAATAATAATATTAATAATAATACCAATCGAAGTAATAATGCCTAATTTGCTAAAGCTGGAAAGTTTGTTTGTCCTTTTGTTGTAGTGGTTGCATCAGCGTAGTCTGATTTGTTTTTTTGTGTGATGAAACAAATCACTTTATTTCTTTAAGTTTCTTACAGTTTCAGACTTTTGTACAAATTCTAAAAAAAAGGCATGAAACTGCAGAGATTTACCTGAGTGACGTGTAGTATCAATATTTACCGTATTATAATTTATAATATTTACCGTAGTATAAATTACAATAAAAGCTATTGAACAGATAACAAAATTATTTTCTATACACTGATCTGAAATAGTTGACTAGGATAATCAAGTAGTGAAAGAAAAAGTTAAAATATTTAAAGAACTACAAAATGTAGTGCCGTAATATTTGGCCTTTCTGGCCTATTAGATTTTCACCAATAAGGTGAAGTTAAAGTAGTTCCTGCCTTTATCATTGGTATAATAATCAACGAATGCAGAGTATTAAAAAACCGACTTCACGTCAAAACTTTGGCTAAGTATAAGGTAGTAAAGGTAAGCGATCTCCAAATTCATGCATATTTGAAAATAAAATTGAAATTTTTCATGAAGTACTCAATCTATTTCTAAGATATTTATATGGGACCAAATGGGAAGTATGCTCTATCATATGAAAGACAAATGAAAATCAGTTCACCTTTTTTTTGAAGTCGGCTGAAATAACCAAACTCAACATACCGAAACTTTGGATACCATACTATACTTAACTGGTTTATAGCAATACTAATACCGCGCCTTTCTTGCTTGTGATAAACGGTTTTCTGAACATGACGTGACCGTTTCTCCAAATAAATCAATGCAATATTTCTCGAACATTCTCCTAGATCATTAATAACCTTAACAAGAGAATTCGGTCTTCTCCCTCTGAAATTATTTTTCATTTTCGCAATCAGCTTTGCTGTTTGAGGATCCGGAATTCAGTTAGATTCCAAAAGGTCAAGATTGAAATACTAATTACGAGATTTAAATTTTTTTAAATTTATTTCTGCTAAAAAGTGGTACAGAGCTTTTTCTTCTCGTGAAAACCTATTTTTATTTTTTTTGAGCATTCGGTACTACATCATTCGATACACCAAAACTTGTCGGTTGGTTATCATAATAAATAGAAATTCCCAAATCTCTCTATTCTATAATGGAAACGCATGAAAAATATCCTTTGTCAATTTATTGCTCATCGTAGCAGCATTAAGGAAATGTCAAACGTTTGGTTTGGAGTTTGGACCTCTTTATACAGGTACCTACTTACCATAAATGGGTGAAAGAACCTGCTTCTGCAAGCTGGTAGTTGCATGTCAGACCTTCACGCTACCTTACGATACGGATTAGAATCGGCAAATCTTGATATGTATCAGAACATGATCAAATTTTACCGATGAAACTATATTAGCTTATTATTATTATTACTTAAAATTAGAGAATTCAATGTCGAATCGGGCCCATTGTTATCTTATTTTAGAGCTCTCCCCTAAGGTTTTTTTAAAAAACATGAAATTTGGCACCCTAAAAGTAAAATTGCTTTATATTACGTTAATATATAAGTCCATCGTGTACTATTAGAGAAAATCCTTCAACAAGTTTGCTGTAATCACTAAAAAATGTACCTTTGTTACCACAAAGGGGTAATTTACGGAATTATTTTGCTTGACGGCATCACGCGAGCTCTACAATTTGCGCCACGAAGTGCACTCATACTAGTAACATTATATGGAGTGCTGTTCCCAAGGTCACCTTGTGACCTTCATTCGCTTTGCTTTTTGACGACTCACCAGGTGAAAACATCCCACAATACACACAACTTCGAAACAGTCAATCACGGGTACACAATAACGGAAGACAGTTCGGCAGGCCACATGTCCTTCACAGATCTCGCGTAAACCAACTTAAATTGACGATTTAATTAACTATGCAACATAACTTCTAGTTTTTAAGGTTTAAATTTGATCTTTTTAGTGATGAATCGGGATGTGTCGAAAGGCGAGCGTAAAGCCGCGAGGCCGGGGGCAGGCGAGCGCGCGAGACGGCGCGCCGCCTTCGTTTAACTGAAGCGGGTTTCAAGGGGACCGCGTTGCGCACGCGTGATGCGACGCAGTATCGTCCAAAACTCACCCTTAACATCATCCAGAAGAACGCCAGATCCTGTCTTTGTATCCCTTTGGAACATCGTTCGTGAGAGAGGTGTCTTTAGGTGCGAGAGCCGGGTGATCGCGAACTGGCGGTTGGGACCGTTTTGTGTTGGGTTAGCGCGTGCCGCACTGCAACGACGATAATGAAATAATTCGTGTTGGACAACAGTAGTGAGCTTTATTGGTCTTTATTGGAGCTCCTGCGATCCTGTGACGTCAGAGGTCAGACGAGAAGAATTAAACGTGACTCGAGCAGGTGCATGCGGTGTCAAGGCCTAACTATGCCTCCCCTAGCAGATATACATACATGTTCTAAGTATAGATCTTTCTATAATGAGATGATTTGAGATTACCTGAAATTATAATGTAAACCGATTTTAGTATAATTGCTGAAGTAAAACTATCAACCATAAACATCGTTTGTCGGCTTTCAATGTATAAAAAAAACACAACTGTTGCAGATTTTGCACTACATCGTACGTAAATGAGGGAACGTTTGTCTCTTCGTCGTATGTTCGGGATAGTGTTCGCCTCAGTTAGAGATGTCATCGGAACTTACTATCGCTGAGATCACAGTTTTGGTCAAAAAATCGGTGAAAACATCCATTTGAATAGACTGCAATTTCTGTAAGCTTTATCAAAAAGCCAAACTTTACCTGAGCTGAATCGGGTACTAAAGCTAGAATACAAGACAAAATATAAAATACATACACACCTAACTTCACGGCCATAGGTTAGGTAGAACAACAGAGTCGGCAGAACCATCTGATGTCACGTTTGGAGGCATTATAATGGTGAAGAGAGACTATTGCAGTGACAGGGGGTCAGACTATCGCCCACAAAAAAAACCTCCAATAAAACCTCTGTCTCTTAATTGACTTTTACAGTATACCTGGGAAAAGAAGCAGCTGGCACATTCTATGTATTTCCATTGCTCCTAGTCCAGCATGGAAGACAAAACACAATATCAGCTATTAAAAGTAAATAACATTGAAGTGTGTATACTAAGGTACTCCTTAGTTCAGGTACTAAAGCCTACTTTGGGGCAACCTATTTGGTGTGCCAGTTTGGATATTAAATATTTTGAAGAGCTGGTTCGTTCTTTAACCCGTTTGCTTTAATTTCGAGCTCAACATCACTTATTGTCACACTTATCAGATTGATGGTTTGCGCAGTAATAAAAGGGCATTTCGTGCCCAATTTTGTCTAAGTTGGGCACATTTGGACTTAAGCTCTACTTTGTTTAGATGGGTTGTTGGCAGATTCTATGCTAGACTGGGAGCTTCCCGGTCATACTGTAAAAGTCAGTTAAGGGACAGAGGTTTGTTAGCGTTTTTACGGGCGATAGGCTGACCCCCTGTCACTGTAATAGTCTCTATTCATCATTATAATACCTCCAAATTCGTCAAACATGACATCAGATGGTTTGATAGCCTCTGGTGTTCTGCTTACCCCATAAGGGATACAGGCTTGAAGTTATGTATGTATGTATGTTGACAGATCTCTATGCTATGGAGAAAAATAGCAAATCTTGGCGTGACTCATGACCAAAGTCAGCTTCCAGAATGAGGGAACCATCAGACAAAATATGACATTGGTAAAAGTGTCATCGCTTTTAAGAAATTAAGTTTTCGTTATTTTTTCAAATTGTGTTTGGTACTGAAAATAGACGAACAATTTTAAACTTGTATCCAGGTCAAGATTTGGACCTATATCTAGGTCAAGACTAAATAAAAAAAGGGAACGTAAACTCAAAGCTCAGTATCGTGCCTAAAGTTAGCATACAAGTCCAGTGACCTATTGATATGCCAGTGTATGCAAACAATCTTCCCGAAATGGAGCAACGAAAATATCTGGCCTGCATTCATATAAGTAGGTGAATCTGATATTTTCGTGGATTCGATGCTCACCCCTGAAAAGTAAAAGCTTTACTATTTGATTATTTGGTTTCTTCCTCGCTGGACTAAAAGCAAAGGAGAAACATAGAATGTGCCATCTGCTTCTCTTCCCGTGCACTCTGTAAAAGTCAGTTAAGGGACAGAGGTTTTATTGGAGGTTTTTTGTGGTCCCTGTCACTACAATAGTCTCTCCCTCATCATTTGAATGCCTCCTTTGTTAAAAGTGACATCAGATGGTTTTATAACCTCTGGTGTTAAGCCTGCCCCGCAAGGGATGCAAGCGTGAAGCTATGTAAGTATCTAAACAATAAGTATAGGTATGTAAGTAAAGGACAGTTATTTTATGGTGATAGGCCCTTCAGAGTTCGCCTGGCTAACGACCATCCTTTAGATTAAGTGGGTCGCCAAATATTTGCATTCTGGCAAAGTTTTATGAAGAGCTATCTTTCTAAGCCCATGCATCTTCGACCTCGTCTGAACTTACCGTCAGGTGAGATGGAATTCAAAACCGGGGTTAGTATCGTGTTAAGAAAAAAAAAAAACACTTTTATTTTTTTACACGTTACTAACACTGATTTTTCTACTTTGGCTATGGGGTAAACCTATCTGCCTCAGACGCCAGTGGTTCCGGTTCGACTCCCGCACGGAAAAAGAAATAAAAATGTTCCGTGTCTGGGTGTTTATCTATTTATGTATTTATATTCTAGGTTCCCCCCCTAGTTTGCTACATGGTATGCATGTAGCAACTAGCTATGCTTACTTTGGGGCTGTAGTTGGTGTGATTGTCTGGGGAATTTTTTATGTTTTTATGTATACTAGCTGTTGCCCGCGACTTCGCCCGCGTGAATATCGGTAATTGCGATTGGATAAATAATATTATTGAAGTTAAAGCTTATTCTATACTTAATTTACCTATGTAGACAGTCAGAAAGTGTTACTTGAAAAACTACTATATTAGTAGATAACATTGCTGTGCCGTAGTACCCGGGTTTGTGGAAGAGTTAAGGTCTCTAATATAATAGCTACCTATACAGTAAAAACTGAAAATAAAACACGGGAACAGGAATTCCTACTAAAGGATTTTTTTTTACTTCTGGGACATATTAGGATGCAAGGTTATTAGCACTGTTGACTGTGCTGGACCAGTCAAAACTATTTTAATATAAATTTTAATTGTAGCCTTTTACACTATTTTTGGTGGTTGAAGCTTTGTTTAGTAAAATTATAAAACCTAAGGGAATATGGATGCGGGCCAGCGCGGGCGGCCTCGGCCAGCTCCCTACCCTATTCGCGCGTCTAGCGCTTCAACCCTAGCACACCTATTTCGTTGCACAGT
This sequence comes from Stenoptilia bipunctidactyla, assembly GCA_944452665.1. Lineage (NCBI taxonomy): Eukaryota > Metazoa > Arthropoda > Insecta > Lepidoptera > Pterophoridae > Stenoptilia > Stenoptilia bipunctidactyla. The sequence goes on along the minus strand of OX101740.1, from coordinate 16,461,205 downwards.
AATTTTAAAATCCTTATATCCTAAGGTGCTGTTTGAGATCAATTGATATGAAACACACATTTATTTGCTTTTGAATACGTGTGATTAATAACGTTATTTGGATATGGATTAATACTATGTTGATAAAATTCCTTCGAAAATAATACACTCATTTCGAAAATTTATTACCCTTAAAATGGTGAGTCAACCATCAAAGATAGATATTCCGCTGTTCCAGACTTTTCTTTTAGAACTTTTAAAGACAGTACCGCAATTTCCCTTATACGTGATTTTTACTTAACTAAAATTGTTTACGCATGGTAAACAACGGAAGCTCACAAAATTGAAGAATTTTTCCCCGTTTTTGCAATATTTTCTTTTGGTCTCTTCGGTCCTATTGGTTGCAGCATGATATTATTAGGTATAGTCTATAGCCTTCCTCGATAAATGGACTATCCAATAGAAAAACAATTCTAACCAGAAGTTCCTAAGATTAGCGCGTTCAACTAACTTAACAAACAAACTCCTCAGCTTTATAATAACAGTATAGATTTTTGAAAAACAACGTTTCTCGTTGTCCTGTATTTCGCTAAAATGTACAAATGTCGTGAGCTCGATATGCCAAATTACAAATAGTTGCCTATGTGAAAAACATTGCTTTATTAAATTGAGTCTGCAACTTCCAATATTTGTCCTTGTGCCTTGTTTATTGTCACCGTGAAAGCTTCCTGTAAAGGAAACTGTACACTTTTAAACTGAAAGGAACATTGTGTTGAAATTATCGGGATAACCTTCTGATACTCCTTTCATAATAATTACTGCCTTAATAATAGAAATAATAATGCTCATTAATATAATAGCAACACCAACTTTCAACCTCAACTCATGGGAAGGTACACCTGACTACTCTTTCAGCAGGGTAGGTATATCAACGACTACGCCCGCTCTCACGTGTGTGCCCGTTCGAGTTAACATACTTAGTTTGTGTTATGCGCTTCCTCAACTGTAGTGACCCCGCCGACGCCGCCGCCGTCTTCTCGCGCCGCCATCATTGCGGCAGTACTTCTACAGTCGGTTATAAAAAAGCTCTTGAAACTAACTAAAAAAAACAATCAAACATTAATCTTCTTCTCCACCTTGATTTTCAACCGACTTCTAGAAGGAGGAGGTTCTCAATACGTGAGTATGTTCTTTTTTGTGTGTATTTTTAACACGATTTTTTGGACAATATTATGAATCGATTTTAAAAATTCTTCAGAGGTGGCCCTATATCAATTTAATCTAAGTTGGTTGAGTATGTACTTCATGAAAAATGTTTAGTATTTGAAATGTATGAGTAGGTGCGGAGAATATTTTACATTGACGACCTTCAGCCAAAGTTTTGGAGGTAATGTCGGTTTTTTATGCACTGCATACGTTGATTATAGAAAAATAATGTAGCCTAAGTCCATTCTCAAAACCACCATTAGGTACCCATGAATCCACAATCATAAGAATCGAACCAGTGGTTAAGGCGTGAAGATGTATTTGGATTTTTCTCCCTTAAGAAAATATCTGTACTTAACCCTATAAAAGGGGTGAATATCCAAAAATACTTAAATACGTGTTCATTATTTTTTTTACTTTAGGCAATAATACAGAGTTTCAAGTCAATCAAATACGAAAAAAATTATCTCCTTACAAAATTTGTTTCCCTATTTCACCACATCACTCAATGACCTTTTCTTTTTGTTATAAGTGTAGTTTGTTCTGGTAATTTAAAAAATATTTTGAATTTGTCATCGATTCTATCCCAAGTTACTCCTAATATTTTTATAATTTCATTAAATTTTATTTCAAATGGTTGTATGTCATCTTTGTTTTCTTGTATCATTTTCAAAACTTTATTTGAATTCCTGGACCATTTTTGTAATTGAAAACCTGCACCTCCTAATAATTCATTAATTTCTTTGTATATTTTAACAGCTTGTTCTTCATTTGGTGCTCCAGTCAACAAATCATCCATGTAATATGAAGATTTCACAATTTCAGCTGCTTCAGGATAATTTTGACTTTCATCTTCTGCAACTTGTTTTAAAGTTCGAACTGCTAAGTATGGAGCACATGCAGTGCCAAAAGTAACTGTCAGTAACTTATAAAAATTGTATTTTTCATCAGGATTGTCTCTCCATACGATACATTGGTAAATAGCATGTTTTAAAAAAATTAAAATCTGTGTATACATCTTAGTAATGTCACTTACTAGTGCTATTTTATGTTTTCTCCACTTAGTAATTAAGGTTCGCAAGTCTTCTTGTATTACAGGTCCTGTGAGTAATGTATCATTCAGTGATTGACCTTTGGAACCCTTCGCAGAGGCATCAAACACTACTCTTAATTTTTTAGTGTCTCTTTCTTCCTTGATCACAGGGTGATGAGGTAAGAATATAGCATCATCATCAGTTTCATTAAATAGGGTCATATGTTTTAGTTCCAAATATTCCTTAATATTCCTTTCAAATTTCCTTTCTAATTGTAAAAATCTTCTGATAGCTATTTCCTTTGTATTTCCACATTTCTCAACAGGTGATCCTGAGTCTTCTTTAAAAGGTAAGTTTACCATGTATCTTCCTGATTTTGTTCTTATTGTAGTTTGTTTATAGATATCTTCACATCTCTGTTCATCTTTAGTTAATGTTCTTTCACCAGTTATTGTTTCATTTTCAATTTCCCAAAACTTTCTTAATAAATCATTTTCACATATACATATATGCATATTAATCATTTTGTTTTTTTTTTCATAGTTTGTGTTTTAGTATCGCCCGAAAGAATCCAGCCCAGCTGTGTCTTCTGTGCTATTAATCCAGACGGACTCTTTATCAAACCAGCTTCTAATATCTTGCTATAAACTTCAGCACCTAGCAGTAACTGTATTTTGTTCGGTTTATTGTATTTAGGATCTGCTAGTGTTATATTTTCCAACTCAGGCCAATTAGAAACTGTGATTGATTGTTGTGGTAAGTATGTTGTAATTGTTTTCAAAATATAAGCTTGAATATGAATTGTGAAGGTTAAATTGTATCTTGACTTTAGTTTGACTTCAACCATATATTTGGTGTGAAGTTGTTTTCCTTCATCTAATCCCGAAACCACGCCGTTGATTCTCTTCTTTTTCAAACCCAATGTTTGAACCAGATCTTTTGTTACGAACGAGGCTTGTGAACCCTGGTCAATGAGAGCACGGTAGACGTATTGTTGGCCTTGACACGAAGTCACTTCTACAAGTGCGGTGGCTAGTAGTATTTGACTGGGTTGTTGTATAAAATGTGACACTATGTTTTGATTTGAGTTCTGTTGATTTTCTTCCCTTACAGCATCATTTATCTTATCTGGGTGCAATAAAGAGTGATGATTCTTATAGCATACTCTACATGATGTCTTCCTCATACATTTCTTAGCTGAGTGGTTAGGTATTAAACAATTAAAACAGAGATTGTTGTTTTGAACAAATTCATGTCTTTCTTTAAACTGTAATTTTGAAAATTTCTTGCATTGGTAAATATGATGTTTTTCCTTGCAGAACTTACAAGAAATATCTTTAGCTTCCAACAATGAGTGAAATGTTTTTGGTCTTGATGTTTTACTGGTATGATCAATCATTTCTAGTGATCTAAATCTCATAACTAAAAATTCTTTCAGAATGTCAAAGGAAGAGAGTTCATCTTTTTCTGCTGCAATATGTTGTTCCCATAGACGATGACTCTCTGTATCTAATTTGGAAACAGTTATGTAATTTATGATTGCATCCCAGGTGTTAGTAGGCATCCCTATATTCTGCAATGAGCTTAAACATTCCACTGTTGTATCTAGTAGGTACTTAATTTGGTAAGCAGATTCTGAAGGTATGTTTCTAATACTAAATAGTTTCTTGAAAATACTATTTGATATGTATCTCTTGTTGTCGTATCTACCTTTTAGTATTTCCCATGCTTGTGTATAGTTTTGACTTGTTATAGACATTGATCTTAATAACTGTTCTGCTTCACCAGATAGACTTGACTTCAAATAATGAAGTTTTTGTACATTATCAATGGAATTGTTTGTATGTATAATTGAATTAAATAAATCATGAAATGTTGGCCAATCATTGTATTTTCCAGAAAATTGAGGTATGTTAATCGTCGGTAATTTTATCTCAGTGTTCGTTTTGTTTTGTTTGTTTTCAGTGGCTTTTTTAGGTGCAGCATCCAATAATTCTTGTATTTTTGTTTTCAAATCACTTTTGTACATAATAAAGGTCTCCTCACAATTCTCATATACAGGGTGTGGCGTAATGAGTGGATAATCCTTTACCGACGGTTGGGGGGCATTGCGGCTGTTCGGAAAATGACAATTTGTGTTTAGTAAAAGTGTCACGGTTTTCGAGTTTTTGGGCATTTTTTAAAATCAGGTAGAGTAGGTACCCCAGGACAAACAATAGAGTCGCTATCTTTTTATCTTTTTTAGTCGTTAAATGAAAGAAGAAACCAAAACATTATCTTTAGTAGGAAACGCAGGTGCGCTATGATTCCTAGAATTATTATTCAACTTGACGGAGGAGTCGGTTTTGTGAACAAAAAGGCAGATGAACTAAAACTATTACAGATAGTAACAATTTTGCGTAAGAGAACCACCTAAGAAAATTGACCTTGACTCACCTTAAATGCAATATTTTTAAATTGTGAGCTAGAAATATCGTAAATTATACTATTTTGGAATCGTAATGAAATAGGCTATTATTTAATCAATTGGGCACTCATGTCACTGTACATTTTTTTTACACCACGAGGTACCAAAGTTAGGGGAAAAAATAGAACTTAGCACAAACTGTACGTTTAAAAATAAAAATAAAAAAAACTTTGGCTATCGTACAAAATTGGTAGTTTACGTTTGATAGCACCACTATCACTGAATGCTGTTGAGAAAACAGATTGAGAAAATTCTTTGTATTGTAAATTTGGCACTTAAAAGAGTGGGTAAAGACCTCACTTTTTTCAAATTTTAAAAAATGCCCAAAAACTCGAAAACCGTGACACTTTTACTAAACACAAATTGTCATTTTCCGAACAGCCGCAATGCCCCCCAACCGTCGGTAAAGGATTATCCACTCATTACGCCACACCCTGTATATCTTCAATGAAGTAATTTATTGCACTTCGAGTTTGTTTTGAAGTGTTCTCCACTATGAACTCATGAGTTGTCTTGAATTTCTTCCATGAAGATTCTAAATTTTCTAATCTTGTTTCTAAGTATTGTATAGTAATTTTAGTCTTTGAACATTTTCCATAATTAATTTGAGCCTTTTTTATGACTTCAAATCTTTCGTCTTGTAGGCTAAGAGCTTCATTAACCTTCTCCATTTTGAAAGTCCTGATTTTATGAATTGTTTAAAGTCCAAAAAAATACCGAAATTCAAGTTAGAATTTTAAAAGTTTAAATTTCACAAAATTTTTCTAAGTCCATTTTTTTTTAAATATTCTAAGTACAAAATCACTTTAAATTCTCTAAGTATTTTCACGAAGTTTTTTAAGTTTTCAAAGTCTTTTTATCACACTTTCACTGATATTAACTACAAGTTTTTAGCACTTATTAAGGAATTATCCTATTACTCACGGTTACCAAGTCCACAAACACTGAAATCCATGAGAGTTACTATAACTTCACAGGTCACAAATTGCCCATTATGTTCACTCACATAATACTTATTGCCGCACAACTTTATCACTTATTGCCGCACACCACTATAACTTGCCGCCACTACTTTAAAAATCCGTTCGAAGGACCAACTTGTCCACTAAGATTCCGTTACCGACCATATATTAAAACACATTTAGATGATATTTATGTGCTGTATTTGGAACTGACAAATAAACTTTTATTTTACATAATATGGTATTTATAACGAAAAGTACTTGCGCGATTTAATAGACTCCAAGTGCTATCTCTTGCTTTTATAGGAAACTTCTCCAACAGTATGTTTATATATTTCTTAAGTATTAAGTACTTACTGAATTGTTAAAAATAGGTTCGCAAATAACCCATAATTTTACTGTAATATGTAAAAGCCAAAAATGATTATTGTAAGTTATTCTAGACTTATTAAAGAGGTACAATCCCACCATACATTGTTTTTGTGTAACTCAATAGGTTATGGCAGCGTTTTCGAGGAAAGCTTCCGATCAGCTTATGACATATTGATTTATTATCGTCGTAAAATCTTAAAACTTATAATACACTAAAAACTTCCTCAGGGATCACCCTACCTGTTGTTCAAAACTGCGTGTAATTTCATCCCGTACTTTTCGAGTTTGTCGCGAACAGAGCGACACACAGACAGACGCGGCGGAGGACTTTGTTTTATAATTCCTATGTAGAGAAGATATTAGATAAAGCGCTCAAGTAGATACTTAATGAGCTTTGGCGACATATTTTATACCATAATTAGTACCAAAAACAGTTCAAAACTAGCCCGTGTCTCGCACTCCTCATAAGATTAATTTAAAACAATATCCAAGTGTTATCTAAGTAGCTTAGAATCTTAATATAGGTTTTAATTAACTATCTTTTCTTCGATTGAAAACAGTGCCACCTATACGATTATGGACGAAACTAATGGTCTATTCACCCACCGCAGACTTGAAATATCGTTATTTTTAATTCACTCATATCTTCATAAATTATAAAATCATATGTTAGCCTGATGCATAAGTTATATTATTGTAAAGTTTCATAAATATCTATACTGGTTTTTGCGAAGAAGAGGAACACAGTATGCATGTTTGTATGTAAATATCTTTGATTGTTCCTAACGCTCAAACGGCTTAGCCGATTTGAATGTAATTTCGTATGATGGTTTATCAGGTCCTGGATTAATAAGTAAGACAAAGAAATCGACGATTAAAAGTCAGAAACGATATTTGGTTCCAAAATTTTAGTTTGCTTTTTATTCGATAGATGTCGCTGTACGTCGAGAAGAGCAAGAAGAGTTTTAAATGATTTAGCCATACGAACTTGTAGACTTCCATTTTTCATCCTCACTTCCACAAGTATAATATTAACAGAATTTTATTTATTGTTCACTGCAGTACACATTATTCAACTAAATCTTACTTACCTTCTTAATATAAATGTGAAAGTTATTTCTCAATCACGGCAGAACGGCTCAACAGACTTGGATGGAATTTGGTATAATGATAGTGTATGCTATTCCCGCGGGATTCGATATTGCGCGGGTAAATTTTATAGCTCCGACGTGCACTGCTCTAACAAATGGACACAAAACTCAGCTTGTGCTTTGTAGACAAAGCGCTGATTTTCAGTTGCGGTGAAAAGGAATGATGCGCTAAAACCACAAATTGAAACGGTGCACACTATTATAAATAATATTTGTTACCTATTCGTTGTAATAGTAAATAAACATAAACAGAAATAAAAATCACGGCAAATACGGTACCTAAATAAAATGCCCGTCTGCACTAAACTTTACTTAGCACAAAATTAGTTATGACATGGCTAACCTACGTCACGCATAATCATTGACTTACTCTGCATTGTTTTAAGCATTGAGGCATTGACCTAAGTTTAGTGCAACTCAATTTTTGTTCATAAGCACTTAAGTATCAACTTAGGAGCTATCAAAGTTTAGCCGACTTCAAAATTGTACGTTACTTACTTACCTATGTATGTTTAGAAAGAATAAATAACAGAACTAAAAAGTTAAAAATAAAAACGAGACTTAGGTAACTTCTGTCTTACATAAACTTACTTTGATATACCAACTAAGTATTTTATGAATAAATAATAAATAAATATTTCTGACACTCACACAACATTATCTAGCCCAAATTAAGTTTCTTAAAGAACTTGTGTTATGGACTCTAGATAACTGATATACTTAAAAAATATATAAACATAAATATTGCATAAATACATGTTTTTATTAGAATAAACTTAAATAAACATAAACATCCATGACTTGACGACTAATATGTACTATATGTAATACACAAATATCCGCCGCCGCCGGGATTCGAACCCAGGACCTGTGGCATAGAAGGCAATGGATATTACCACTACCTACACCAGCCGGTCGTCGAATGAAGTAGTGGAAGTAAAAAATGAGAATGAATTTTCTTGGTTTTCATGCGCTTTAGAGGATAGGTACATATAAGGCACTAAGTTCTTAACAATTGCTGATAATCGGCCACTAAAATGGTAACTTAACTTAAAATCACCTACAGGTCCACCTGCGCGGTGGGCCCTGCAACTTCAGTCTTACAATTTTGAAATAAAACATTGTCTGGGAAAAACTTACGTCAATGCCAACACCACCTCCAGACCTCCATGCGGAAATCATTCTGAAAACTGTGAAATATGTCGAGTAGCAATTGACCATACATTACTTTATATAATCATAATCTGGCTAAACATTTATCTATCGCCAAAAAAAATACTGCTATCGGAACGAATAGGAAAAGACGTCCAGATCCCGGGTATTTCAATAGAGACCTAATCTTAGTGGAGACCCATCCCATTAGTAGGTAATCAAGATAAACAGTTTTCATCTAAATTTGCTCCACAACGACATGAGATATGTTACAATTCAAAAACATGGAAGCTCCATTAATAAAGTGGCTAACATACAAGATCTCACGAAGTCTATTGGGACATATCACACTTCAGAGATATTTTCCAATAGACTTGGGAAATATCTCTGAAGCCCACCATTCCCATAAAGGCCAGAGGGCGACCAAAGAAGAGCGCTCCTTCACGATCCTGTTTTTTTTATGGGACGCTATCAAGTAACAGATGGGGATATTGAAACGCGCCAAATATCCATAGATACGGTGTCGAATACTGTCTTATACAAATTGCCCATACCAGTCTTTGCACACAGCCGGCACAACGAGGCGAGGGCTATAAAAACCAACGCGCGGTAAAGGTATGTTTTGTTATAGAGCGATAGCCTCTGCAGTCTTCTAGTCAGCCGAGTAAGCAAAAGAGTGCGGTAATCCCGCAGTCCTCTCTGGCACTTAGATCAGGTTTTTAATTGCATTCTTCGTATAGGCTAGGATGGTCGTTGGGGAAGTGACGTTCTCGAGTGGCGACCACGAACCGGGAGACGTAGCGTGAGTAGGCCCCCGTAAGGTGGACTGACAATTTGGTCAAGGTCGCCGGTAAGCGCTGGATGAGGACAGCGCAGGACCGATTTGTGTGGAGAACCTTGGCCTCCCGCCTATGTTTATTCACGCCTATATCCCTTATGGGGTAGTCAGAACAGAAGAGCGTATAAAACCATCTGATGTCACGTTTAACAAGTTTGGAGGCTTTATAATGGTAGAGACTATTGTAGTGACAGGGGCGTATCGCCTAGAAAAAAAAACCTCTGTCTCTTAACTGACTTTTACAGCATGCCCGGGAAGAGAAGCAGCTGGCACATTCTATGTTAAATAAAACTACTTTTTACAGATGATGAAAAAACTGAGAAATAGATGGAGATGATGTACCTACCTATAACTTTTTCCACTATCAATATGACGCCTGACACCTCAGTCGCTCGTGACCACGGGGTCTGCAAAGACACCGAAACGTCGAGTTAAAATGTAAAATATAAATTATACGCAGTAGTTTTATTTAAATTATCAATCGTGAAAACTTAACACAATATTACATTCTATGTTTTTCCTTTGCTCCCAGTCCAGCATGGAAGAAATCAGTATTGCTGCATTGGCATTTCACTTCCTCTTTCTATCACAGTACTAGAAAACATGCTCTACAGGCTGCAAACTGGATGACCGCGGACGTGGACGCGGTCGGGACCGCGGTAGAAGACGCGGCTCGCGCGAGTTCATAGAAATACTCGATAGAAATAAGTTGTACCTTTGTACATTGTTTAGCCGTTAAGATATACTGTTATTTATACCACTGTGGTATATGAATAAATAAAAAAATAATTTACCTAAGTAACCGAAGTCGTTGTGGAACCGTGGTTACTGTGCATATCATACGATACCGCAGGTAAAGCGACGTTTGGCGCGGTCGGTAACAGGATTCTCATTACGACTTCCGTGCTTCGAAAGGCACGTCATCAGTCGGTCCCGGGTGCTGTATACTTGTATACAGTAGTCGTTAGGGTTTATCAGATGTCATTTTCAGCACCCTTAAAATTCTGACATTCACCAACTAGCACTGGGCCAACTTGATGAATTATGGCCTACACCTCATCATCACCCAGAGGAGAGACTCATAGCCCTGCACTAGGCTCATTAAAAGGAGATGTGATGAACCTAAGTAACGAACGAGTAGGTACAGATTCTGCCACGATCCAGAAAAAACTCAACAACCTTTAATTTTATTTAATTAAATTTTAGTTTTATTTTAATTTAATTAAAATTTGTAAATGTCGGGTACTTAATCATATTTTTTTATAACAAAAACAACAACAAACATGCGATGAACAAAACTGTACTGAAATAAAGCGATTTTAGTGCATCTGTGAATAAATAAATAAATTTAGTATTTCTGTCATGTTTGATTTATTTAATTCAGAATCAAAAGGCCAATATTCCCATATATGGGTTCTGGGTTGTAATAGCAATATTTTTATAAACTATTTGATGACCCGGCAAACGTTGTTTTGCCATATAAATATAAAAAAAAATAGATGTTGGCCGATTCTCATAGATACCGGATAAGCACAAAAAATTTCATCAAAATCGGTCAAGCCGTTTGGAGGAGTATGGCAACGAAAACTGTGACACGAGAATTTTATATACCTATATTAGATTTGATGATAGTAGTTTAAGTTTGAGCAGGGTTTGCAACGAATTATACTTGTCTTGATAATCATCTCTTATCTTCATAAACAAAGTGAATAAAAAAACTATTGTTTTTTTTTTATTTTAATTTTTAGTAGGACATGCTTACGTTACGCTAAGTTCGAAAGAGGTAATAGAGGTTACCATAACATAGTGATTTACCGATCAGAATTTTAAACGCTGTAATAAGGTGCTCATTAAAATGACAGACATCTTAAATTAATTAAATTAATGAGTGTGTGACTCAGTTATTGATCGTGCAATTATAACCCTTTATAATATTTTAAAGTATTTTTGCATTTAAGTAACACATTTTTTCATTTATTTATGTTAAAAACCTGAACACACGGCACACGTATATGAAACCTTCATATACGTGTGCCAATTTTCAAAACTACACGAATTATTTCCCCTGATTTTGCTAATTTGAATGAGCTATTTGGAGCCCAAACCTGTTGATTAGTCAATTACTAGATAACCGTAAAACCGCATCATGACGTAGACATTACCAATGTTACAAGTTGTATTTAGAGTTTGCACTTATATTCTTATTTCGACACACCACTCACAACCTTCGATAGCTCAGTTGGTAGAGCGGTGGACTGTAGAGGACTCGAAAGCTGTTATCCATAGGTCGCTGGTTCAAATCCGGCTCGAAGGAATCTTTTTATACTTTTTTTTTTCTTTTATTTCTTTTAATTATTAACCTAAAAAATGTTTTGCAAATATAATTAATTAAATTACTAATTCAAAAAATTTCACGATTTAAAAAAAAAAAGTTTTATACCGCCATCTATTGCAACATTAAAGTAGGATCCTATTGGAAAAATGTTGCTGTAAAGACAAAAAAAATCGCTGCGGACAGGATTCGAACCTGTGCGGGTAGAACCCAATGGATTTCAAGTCCATCTCCTTAACCACTCGGACACCGCAGCTCATGAATGTGATGTTGAAATAAGCGTATTAATGCTATAACCATTTTATATATACTTTAAGTACACATTTCCGAAATATTCAAATGTCAAAATCAAGGTAACACTATTATAACCGTGTTATTATTATCTAACAACCAATAAATATCATGAAAAATATTAATATTATACCTTGCATGAGCATGATATTAGGATTTTCCGTTATTTACAGCAGAATCGATTGAATTAAAGAATTAATTGATTAATTTAAAAAAATATTGTTATACATTAATAAAGGAAAAGCTTGTTTTCCTAGACAATTTGCGTTTTTCTTACTTTATTATAAAACTTTTTATTGATTCTGCTTTAGTTAAAGCAATGCAATTTAAGCTTATGCAAAATTTAATGGTTGTATTCCAAAAGGAAAGTTAAAAGTCCAATTAATAAATTAAGTTTACAATATAAATTATCCCTTATTACCATGGTATGCGTAAACACGTCGCAACAGCAAGTTATAATTTGTAATATTCTTATACGCCATTATATCCTGTTGAAAAGCATTTTGTCTAAACAATACTTAAAAATAATTATAATAGTCAAAATATTAAATAGTAAAGCAAACATAGAGGTAAACGACATCTATTAATTTAACGTTGTACTAAATTGTATAAGGACTTTTAATACTACTACTCGACGCTAGAGGGCGCTAACTAAACATTTGCTATAAGAAATGGTAGATGGCGTTACTAATACTTATTTCAAATAGATATTCTGATTATCTCTATTAACAGTATCGTAATTATTTAGGTTTTATGGTATTTTTGGGATCAAAACGAAAAAAAATTACCATGTACGGCTTTAATATAATGAAAGCTTCTTTCAATTTTACTTTCACAACTTAGTACTTACCTACTTATATGTATAACGTACCCATTTAAAAAGGTGTTATTCTAGAAATACGCATAAGTGGCATTTGTAGACAAGTCTACGATTTGAAACAAATTATCCCCATCGGTAAACGCAGGATGAGGGCAGAGAAGGACGAAGCGACGTGGAGAACCTTGATAGACGTCCAACCAAGATAACTTTAGATTAGCGAGTACATAGGCAGGCGCGGTCCCAGGTTCACAGCACAAGGGACATGTCTCCCCCAAAATTTTACATCTCAAATTGAAAATTACAAGAAATTTGAAATCAGATGGACCACTAACTAAATAAGAGTTATAGCTAGAAAAAAAACCTCAGATTCCTTAAAATCAAAAAAATATTTAAAATTTTACAATAAGTATTAAGTACTACAAGTAAACAGCTATGGTACGGTCTAACCAGATGCGCACACGCCGCGCCGCCTGTACAGTCTGCATAAAAACTAGACTCATCTAAAATTAGAGATACTAGGGAGTCAGCGCAGTACAGGTGCACTTTCATTCGACCTACTTACATTGCGATTGTGACAAGTGGCTCTAAGATGGTAAACTTGTTACTCCAAGTTCTCTCTTAGAATATCGATTTATTGGATTTCACTACTGATACCTATTAATAGCTAGATTATTAACACATGTTTAACAATTGTAGTAATTAGGTAAGTACCAATTTACATAATGTAGACTTTTCCTGTTATTACTGTGGCAGTTAGGTTTAATAAGTAGTTGTTTGGTTAGCATTTATTTTTAATTGATTTTAGTTAATGATATTAAGCTACAATAGTTGCCTACTTATTTGTGTCGATGTGATGTTTAGGTTTTCTAATAGTGTCACCATCGAAAACCATTTCTTGGTTAAAAATAATCGTATCTGTTAAGCTTGTCCGTTTTCGAAGGAACCCTATCTCTATCATTCTGTTCACTCAAAAAATAAAGGTTTAATTTTAATTAGTAGGTAGGAACTTCTTCATTTAAGTTCGTACCTACGCGAATAGACTACTATGGCGACCACTATGGCGTTGGGGTAAACCTATCTGCCTCAGACGCCAGTGGTTGCGGGTTCGATCCCCGCACGGAACCAGAAAAAAAAATGTTCCGTGTCTGGGTGTTTATCTATTTATGTATTTATATTCTAGGTTCTCCCCTAGTTCGCTATATGGTATCCCATAACACAAGCTATGCTTACTTTGGGGCCATGTAGTTGGTGTGATTGTCTGGGGATTTTATTTTATTATTTTATTTATAGAGCAAGTAATACTTACTTACTGTATCGCATATCATTTCGAAATTGAATAATTTACTTATTAGTAATTAAATTTTAATGTAAGCACGGTTTTCCAAAGACGCAAGACGAACACCGCTTGATTCCACGTAATAAAAAAATCTGAAAGAGTCAATGAACTTTTTTTTCTTTCAGTTTTTTTCTTTCGTGTCAAACTATTCTTCTTAAAACTCAAGTTCGATCTGTGACGATGAGACTGACCACAAGCGATCCTAGGAAGAGACATTTCGGCTGAGTTGATGATATTTGGCGGCAAATTATTACATGAAGTGGTACCATCACTAAGCTGGTTCATTCGGATTACAAAACACATACACTTATCTAACTATTAAAGCTGACATTACGAGTAAAATCAATTAAAATTTTCACAAATGGAACACTTTAGAATGCAATTAAAATCGAAACAAACCTACTTACGATAATGACCTGTTTGTTAAACGCAAATTGTTTTTTTTTTCCTGCCAGATACTAGTTTATTAGCGTAACCTGACATGGCGTGATTTTCAGAATCAGGAACTCTCATTAAAAACCTTCGCGGTTGAATGCACTGTATACAGTCTTGTATACAGTTGTTAGACTACCAGAAATTGTTCTTATTCAGCAGTTTTCTTTGTGAAAATGGTCCTTGATGCGGAAATTGTTTTTCTATAACAAGAGATTACAAAAACACGACATACTTGATTACTACTACAACGATTAGCTGGGAAAAAACGGTTTCTTTATATTTGTGATTATCGGCTTAACCTTCCGTTACCACGCGTGCCTTTTTGGTCCCATATGTATTTAGTATAAGCCTGTATATGTATATAGTATATTTTCAAGTCCAACCTCTGGCATCAGCCATGAGCGCTTTTAAACAAACAAATAAACTCTTCAGATTTATTATAATGGTACTTTGTGATTTGTCGCCAAACTGCAGACTATATCAAGACATTGAGTTGCCTTCAATCGTCATGTACATTCAGTCACTTCTTCTACGCTTATCTTTCTAGCTAGTACGAGGGTGGATTGAAAAGTTCGCGGCCTAGTCAAGAAAACAGAATAAAGTACATACAAAAATATTTTTATTTTTCGACGTAATCTCCATTTAGCTCTATGCACTTCTTCCATCTGCTTTCCAGAGCTTCCATACCTGTTTTAAGAAAAGATTCCTCAAGGTCTTCAAAATACAGATTAACAGCGGCTTCGACCTCTTCATTCGTTAAAAATTTCTGCCCACCGAGGTGTTTTTTCAGGTTTGGAAACAGATGAAAGTCCGAAGGTGCCAAATCAGGAGAATAAGCTGGATGTGGCAACAATTCGAAACCACAATCACGAATTTGAGCCATAGACTCGACAGACGTTTTTTTTTTTTTATAAGAGACTAAACCCGCGTTTGACCTCAATCTCACCTGATGCTAAGTGACGATGAGGTCGAAGATGAAAGCACACTGGTTTAGGAAGGAACTGGCTCTTTATACAATATTGCCGGAACACATCACCGCCGGAGCGGTAACATTTGGCGGCAGACTTTATATAAAGGGTGGTCGCTAGCCAGGCAGACCCAGAAGGGATCCTACCACCAAGCACTCGGGCTTTGGACTGGTGAAACAACACTTTCTTTCTCAGTAATCCTGGGCGTTTCTGTTTAATTTCTTCACGTAAACGGCGCAGAAGGGTGCTATAGTACGCAGAGTTTATTGTTTCGCCTTTTGGAAGGTAGTCCACCATAATGACACCCTTAGCATCCCAAAAAACCGATGCCATCACCTTGCCAGCCGACAGAATTGCCTTTGCTTTTTTCGGAGTTGGTTCACCTGATTTTTTCCATTGTTTGGATTGTTGTTTTGATTCTGGGGTATAGTGGTGAACCCAGGTTTCATCAATTGTCACAAGTCTGTCAAGAAAACCTTGTGGATCAGCCTCGAACATCTCCAAACAGTCGCGAGAAATCGTGAGTCGAATTCGCTTTTGCTCTACTGAAAGCAATCTGGGGACCCACCTAGCCGAAACCTTAGAAAAGCCGAGTTCATGGACAATGATGTTTTGCGTTCGTTCATATGAGATGCCTATAGTGTCTGCAATTTCTCTGATAGTCAATCTACGGTCTTTCAATATGAGATCACACACTTTATTGATGTTTTCTTCGGTCGTAGACGTCATTGGCCTGCCGGAGCGAGGGTCATCTTCGATGTTCTCTCGTCCACGTTTAAATTCTGCAACCCATTTTTTCACAGTGGTATAAGACGGGGCAGATTCCCCTAATGTTGTTTGCATGTCATCATGGATCTCCTTTGGTGTTAATCTTTTTTTAAACAAATATTTAATCACAGCACGTTGTTCGAATTTCTCCATTAGTGAAAATTTGTTCTACACACGTATTTATATTGTTCGTAAAATTTTATTTAAACAAGATATCAAATTGAAAATTCGCGGGCTGACAATTGAATAATGACAGTTCAAAATGACGGCAGAAAAAATAACAAAAGTTTTTTTTTAATGGCCAGGCCGCGAACTTTTCAACCAATGTAGTATCACTAATCTGATCCTGAAGATTTTAATTTAAACTTGGAGACAGTCATGACGATGGCACAACGTCATTTAGCCCGGATTTTAGTATATTTTTCTGTAACTTCTTCATTAAAAACCTGCTTTAGACTCTCTGACCAATGCAAATAAACTTATTCAAGCACATTATGCACATCAATGATGCTGGACTGGGAGCGAAAGAAAAACATAAAATATACCAGCTGCTTCTCTTCCCGGGCATACTTATTTATTTATTTATTTATTTATTTAATGTTCACAGAACCAACAGCACTTATGACTATTATAACAGAAAAAGTAGGTTAAATACATATTGCCAATAACAGGTTCACTATTTTTACACAAAAAAACTTTTTAGAGTAGGTAGAATTAAACAAACAAAAGTGCACCAAAGAATCAAATTAAAAATACAAAATTAAGCATACAAGTAAATACAATAAGCATTAATTAAGAAAATTTTTTTTATTTTTTTATTTTAATACAGAAATAACTTATTAATAACAATATTATTAATCTCAATAACTATACAATAATTATCAATACACGAGCGGTGTGGTGTGGACCTATTCGACTAGAGAAGTGTGTGTTAAGGGTTCTTAAGAGTGTATGTGTGTGTGTGTGTAAGTTTGTATGTATGACATTTGAGCAAGTGTGTGTTGTTTTTTTTTTTTTCAATGAACATAAATAATAATCAGGCATGTAAGTTTTACACAAGTAGATAGATATATAAATACAAAGAATATAGAATATAGAAAGTACATACCTAGGTATAATACAGTCAAATTGTTTTATTAATTTAAATTTAACTTTATATTAATTGTGACTTGATTTCTAAAAGATTGCTTCGTGTGATTAAAAATGTCCAATGATTGGAAATTCTCGTTATAACATCTAAGAATTCGGCTGATAACTGAGTGTTTTCCATAATTAGAGCGACTAAGCGGGACGTGAAATAATGTGCAATGTCTAGTACGTCTAAAGGGTGTTCTTAGTTGCATAGCTAAGGAATTCAATTCAATGCTATTTATATTATTGCTGAGAATATCGTGTAAAAATAGCATCTGTAGCAAAGATCGTCTTTCTCTCAAGGGAAGCAAATTAAAATTACTGCATAACGCGTTGTAGTTACTAGATCCTTGTACATGCATACGGTAATTAAGAGCATTTAAGAACTTAGCTTGAATATTTTCCAGTTTATCAATATAAGTTATGTAGTGAGGACTCCAAACAACGCAGCAATACTCAAGCACGCTACGAACATACGCATTGTATAACCTTTTTATGCATTCGGGGTCTGAAAAAGGCTTACTTACGCGAAGAACAAATCCCAGACCTTTATAGGCCTTTGAGACCGTGGCTAATATATGTTCTGACATCGTCATTTTTGAATCAAGGAGCACCCCAAGGTCCTTTACAGTGTTAGTAGTAACCAGTCCTTTGCCGCCCAAAACATACCGATGTACTATCTTTGTCTTCTTGCGCGTAAAAGATATTTGTTGACATTTTGCAACATTAACAGTTATATGATTATCCTTGTAATACTGACAAAGATTATCGAGATCAGTTTGTAGTTTAGCAAAAACTGTAAAAGTAAGTTAAGGGACAGAGGTTTTACTATCGTTTTTGTAAGCGATAGGCTGAGCCCCTGTCCTCCTAATGTTATCAATCGTGACATCAGATAGTTTTAAAACCTCTGGTGTTCTGCCTACCCCATAAGGGATACAGGCGTGAAGTTATGTATGTATGTATCAATATTGCATCTTGAAAAAATGTAGTATATTGATACAATTGTGTAGTAATCTAAATTATATGTATACCTAATGTTAAGACTGTAGATATCTGAAATAAAATATTTGGTATAAAATCTGCGCATAGTTTATTTTATGTAGTTTTCAAGACGTATGGTTTAACGGTCCGTTGATTATGGCGTGAACAACAAAGAAACAAAAAGCTTATGGTTTAAATTGGTTCTCTGCTAATAACATGCTTGTTCTTTATAATAAAGTGTTTATAAAACGTAAGTCAAATTTAATTACATATACAAGGAATAACTAAAGACCGCAATGGGTATATTTTCGTGTCAGACAAGGTTAGTAATAGAATTTAACTTAGTTTTCAGCGTAAAAACGTTTTTTTGTTATTACAGGCTTTCGACCTTAATCTCACCTGACGGTAAGTAAAGATGAGGTCGGAGATGAAAGCACACGGGCTTAGAAAAGAACTGGCTCTTCATAAAAAATTGCTGGAATATATACAGGGTGTCCCAAAAGTCGACGATATACTGGAAGCAGATACAGCAAGTAATAACAGCTACCGGAAAAATTTTTTTTTTTCGGCTGAGTGTTTATGAAATTTTTCAAAAATTTAAAAAAATACTGAAAATTCAACACCCTGTGATGTTCATTTCAGCCTTGTTCCTACAATAGTAACATTTCATCGGTTTTATTTTTTAAATGTAGCCCCGAGTTATGTTTCTGTCATTTAAAGCCTTAAATTTAAGTCATCTTAGGATAAGTTAAAGGATAGAGGTTTTTTTGGCGTTTTTTTGTGGTAGATAGGCTGACCCCCTGTCACTGCAATAGTCTCTATGAGCGTAAGTCACAATCCCAAATTTGTATATATCTATAGATGGACTGGGAGCAAATGAAAAACGCAGAATGTGCCAGCTGCTTCTCTTCCCGGGCATACTGTAAAAGTCAGTTAAGGGACCGAGGTGTTATGGGAGGCTTTTTTGTGGGCACCCCAGTTGTGGCTGACCCCCTGTCACTGGTCTCTATCCATCATTAATACCTCCAATGTTAAACGTGACATTAGATAGTGTTCTGCCTGCCCCATAAGCGTTATTATTCTAAGTTTGTATGTATGTATGACACGCTTACGCAGGAACAGTACGGCTATACTAAGCGGACTCTACACGACGGAAAACGATTCTGAATTAAAAAAAAACGTAGAGGTTATAAATTCAAAACAACATAAAACTCAAGTTATATCAACACGAAATTAACACCACTCCTAGAAATAAACTACAAAAGACGTCCAAGAAGCTTTAAACTTTTACGGTGAACCATATACACGCATCTATAAATCTATAAGTACTAATATTATAAAGAGGAAAGCTTTGTATTTTTGTATGTTTGTATTGAATAGTCTCAAAAACTACTGGACCGATTTCAAAATTTCTTTTACCATTACTTAGAGGGATTCTTCCGAATCCGTATAGGCTACTTTTTATCCCGGAAATCCCGCGGGAATCGAAATTGCGCGGGTAAAACCGCGCGCAACAGCTAGTAAACTATAAACCGCGGGCTGGTCGTACCAACCAACGTCTCAGTTAGGAAGACACTCGAAAACGAATAAAACATATATTTTATTACAAGGATACCTATACCTATAGGTGAACTATTCTAATGCAATAGATATTACACTCACATCCTATCTGTAGTTTACCGTATTCTGTATGATAAAGCTATGGATAAATAAGGTGGCTACTGAAAATCAGCGCGGATGTTACAGATGTTCTGCAACAACGCACATGCTGAGTAGTCACCATTTGTTTCTTTTAAGTTTTTGTATATTTAAAATTATCAACTATCATTTTTATAAGATTATAAGTTTTAAATTTAAATTTAGAAGCAACCTTCTGTAAAAGAAACAATAAATATTTTTTCTTTCTTTCTTTCGCATCGCATCAACTATCGGTTCAACAACAATGATCGCAACTTGCGCTCTTCCTCAAATCTCCTTTTAGCGACACCATCACATACTTCCACATTTTTGGGCAAGTTGTTTTTTGTCCGATCGGTGTCACTATGGAACGAGCTGCCGATTGAGATGGTTAGCTCTCAATCCGTACACCTTCAAAAGACTGCTTAAACAGTATTACCTTGTGAAACATTGTTCATCATAACGATCTCATAGTGATTATCAATACGTATATTATATGTCATGTGTATGTATTATTAGAATGTATGTATATGTATTATTTGAATGAAATATTAATAGGTATTTATATGTATTTGTTAGTAATATGTAGGTATGTCTATGTAATTATTTGTATGAAGTCTATTTTTATAGCTTGTGTCCAACGCCCATCCTATTCCCACTACCTAATCCTGTCAAGACTCGGTTGTCTGGAAGAAATCGCTCTACAGCGATAAGGCCGCCTTTGTGCCAATAATAAATTAAAATTTACCTTTTTTTACTTTTGTTTTTTATGCTGTTGGTTTACAATAAAGAATTTATTATTAATATATTATTGGAGTATTTTGCTCCATTTTTTAAAAAGAAACAATTGATAAAATTTGCTATTTCCCTATGTCACATCCCAAAACATCCTCACAGGAAACGCCAGGAGGCAACACATGGAGGAACTAAGATTATGTATGAAAGACGTATTCTAAAATTACTTACTTAATTGCACTCGAAAATTAAGAAATGTTTCCTATGCAGTAGACAAAAAAATGTATGAAGAAGTACTTTTGATATTCTCAGAATACTGAGAAATATAAAGAAATTAAAAACAGTCTATAACCGGGTTAACAGACACCGATTCGGTGTCTCCGAACCGCGTAGCTTTTTTTTATAATGAAATGAATCGTGAAAACTCCTGACAACCGAATCCTGTGTCATATCAACTAGAATCATACCTCTACTTGATTCACCTTTCTTCCATGTTTTTTACACTTTGAATTCAAACAGCTGCTATTTGGTAGACAGTAAGGTTGCATTTGGCTCGGCTAAATCAAGAGTGTAGTTGTTATGAGCGTAACATCGTAAAACCTGCATTAGGAGTGTTTATGTAGGAACTGTAATGTCGAGAAGAAAAGTACTGTTGAGAAGAAGTACTTCTCAATTTAAATTCAAAGAAACTGGTCATCGGTGTACCTACAGGCAAAGGCAAACTTATTTTGTTCTGAGTCTATTAATTTCTAAAAATATGAAGATACGGATCATTGAAACAGTAATAATATTTTTAAGTTTTTGCATTTGAAATGCTTAATTACTCTTAAATAAATGAAAAAATGTGTTAAATAAAGGGTCAGGTGATTTTTATTTAACACATTCTTTCATTTACCTATTGCAGCAGTTTTTTTTTCATGGTGACTGAACCAATGTTGGCCCTCAATCTCGACTTATAGTATGTGACAATGGATTAAACAGAGGACGTGGTTCTAGAAGGGCAGAGGTTTTTATAAGCAATATTCTGAAACACATCATCGATGGAACAAAGGGCCTTGCTGACCACTTGAGCGAACCCTGCCTGAAGCGGTGACCGGTACGTGCCGGTACTGCGAAGCTGTGCTTACGAGAATCAGCTTCCTTCCTTTGAATTGATTTGGAATGTATTTTAAACTCGGCTGATGAAAATTAAGATGATTATGATGAATATTTCTCTGCAAGTGATATAGTAACGTATTTTAGTTACCTGCTGTAGTTGTTATGATGGATCTCTGCAAAGTCGCTCCTGCTCCTTAAAGTGGAATTATTTAGAGGCCAATCTGCAACTTTAATTAACATATTATCAAAAAACGCAACTATTTTGTTAACTGACATTTTGTGGAGAATTGTTTGGTTATTTAATGTAGTTACAATGAAGCTTACAATGAGATAAAAGGATTGAAAAAGGTTGATTATGTCACATATTTAGCTGGCACAAAAAATTATGTGCTAGTTCATACAGATCTTCTGAATGTTTTGTACATTTCAAGACTGAAACAGAAAGTGTTTTCGAAAGAGAATGCGATCATGTGGAGTGAGTCAAGAAAACAATCTTATTTACTTATATGTGACTAGCTGTTGCGCGCGGTTTTACCCGCGCAATTTCGATTCCCGCGGGATTTTTGGGATAAAAAGTAGCCTATACGGATTCGGAAGAATCCCTCTAAGTAATGGTAAAAGAAATTTTGAAATCGGTCCAGTAGTTTTTGAGCCTATTCAATACAAAAATACAAAGGTTTCCTCTTTATAATATTAGTATAGATACCTCTGGTAGAGGTACTTCCAATCAGTATAACATTCATTAAAAATCTGCTTTCGAATATTTCATTCCGGGAATTATGTGTTCTGGTGTTACAATTTAATCCATCTTTTACTTTATTGTCATTTCAATCAGATGAGATTGAGAACAAACGTGGGTATCAATAAAAATTGGTAAGAATAACTTTTGTCATCGCATGTACTTTGTACCGGAACGTAGGACAACTAACTCCTTTTAAAAATATTACAAAGTAGATATTTACATTCTAGGATTTAATTCAATTAAACTTTCTATATTCACGTTTAAAGGCACATTTTATTGTTTGCTTTTACGACTTTGGAGTTTGTTTAAAATGTTATCTACTTGTGCTCGTAGATAGGGTGAAAATATTTGTGCCCTTAAGTGCTTCGGCGCCTATTCTCTGTGTTTATCAATTTGTTTGCTTTTTTTTCACTGATTGCGTAGTTTGCAGTATTCAAATGTTTTTTGTGGAATGTATTGAGATTTATGATAAACCTTTTTGGCGTTTGGATTTTTTTCGTGGGTCTAAATAATAGATTTTTAGTCGTTTATTGTATGTGGTCATTGTTGGAGTAAAAGCCAGTAAAGACTGTATGTTAATGTCACTTAAAAACAGTTGATTGCAGTTTTTTATATAGTTAAAGTAAAACTTTAATAAATGAATAATATTAATTATTTTTATTTGTGCATTATTTTTTAAGTTACTCACCTCGCCGAGACGCAAAGCTGTATTGAATAGGTAAATCAAAATCAATTTTAATGAATAACTAATTTAATAAAGTTACAGCTCGCTCGTCAAATAGAGGCTTATAATATTATTAGGAGTTGCTTAAACGCATAAAATGTTATCCTTCAGTAAATCTTCAAAAGTCAAAAGTCAGTATTGAGCAGTGCAAGCAACTCAGTGGCAAATATCATAAAAGTTTATTAGTTTCGTCAGGAATCGCTTATTTGCGACGTATTATTTCGCGCCTGAAATTAAAGCCGATTAGTTTGCTCTAAGTAATACATACATTATGTTAAGAAATATACATAGTACCCTGAAACTTTTATATTTTCCTATTAAATAAGTTAGATTACTTAAACTACTCTCTTTCTATGAAGATAGTTTAGGCATCTTGTATATTGTAAGGCGACCAAGGAAACTAGCAATACCAAGCATAGACAACAACACTGATGTCATGTACTATCTCTTCCGTCTCCGCTCCTTGCACGAATGGCTGTATTACATATATATGTATACATCGTCGTGGCGCCGTGGTTACTGTGCATATAAAACGATATCGCAGGTTAAGCGCGCTCGGTGCGGCCGGTATTAGGATGGGTGACCGCCGACCATTCATTTCTCACGACGACTTCCGTGCTTCGGAGGGCACGTTAAGCAGTCGGTCCCGGTGCTGTATACTTGTATACAGTAGTCGTTAGGGTTTGTCAGAAGCCATTTTTGCACCCTGAAATATCTGACATCCACCAACCAGCACCGGGCCAGCTTGGTGGATTACGGCCTAAACCTCCTCGTCACCCAGAGGAGAGACTCATAGCCCTGCAGTGGGCCCATTACACGGAGTTTTGATGATGATGATACATATAAACTAAAGTACAACAGTCAAGCCGTATCATTTCTACCATCCACCACTTGACAATTTTCGTAACTTTTTCTATCTTTAACTCCCTATGTATATTCGGGATCCATATTTATTTTATACAGCCTTGCTGTCCCGTGTTTTTTTAAATATCTTTTGCACTTCCTATCAAAGTACTAATACCTTAAAAAAGTATTCGACATTACACTTTATCTTAAGTCTCTCTAATGTCATATACTTACCTAGAGGCTACAAAATAAGTTTTTGCCAGTTTTTGCTAGCAACTTTTGAAGTTTGAGTTTGAAGCCCCTAATTTGAAATAAGACTTAAAATTAGGAGGGAAAATGAGTATTCTATCAAATTGAGCCCACTGTCACTGTTGATTAAGTTTTATTTTGCTTAAAAAAGGGTTGCCTTTCACAGATCGCGCTTAGGTGACAAAGAAAATGAACAATTTGTTTTAGGTAGGTACTTTATTTTTAAACTTTTGTTTAATACTTTTGTTTCTTTCTTTTTAAGCTAAATTGAATTTGTATTATCAACCTTTAGAATTGTAGGTGCTCCCGCGCTCTATGCATGAGAGACGTGATCCGTTCACGCGTTATCGCATGATAACTATCGGTCGGCGCTTGCGCAACCCTGCTAATGCACTGCACACTCGTGGGAGCAACGATATCACTTTTAGGGCTCTATGAGTGCTTTGATTGAAATTGCAAATTGGAATTTATTCTGTAAATGTTATTTAATGTTAGTTTTTTTTTCATACAGCTTTAAAGGAAGTAAATTCAGTTTTTGATATTATGGGAATCAGAAAATGAGTAGAATCGTTGTTTCAACATTTTTGTATTGTTTTGATTGATGATTCCATATTAATGTTTTGAATCATACTGGCATATGCATGACCAATATCTGCAGATTGTTTTTACGATACTAATGTAGACAACTGAAGAGTTTGTTCATTTGTTGAAGGTTTTGGTACCATGCTAATCTCTGAAACGGTTTGTGTCAAATCGCCAAGAAATTAACTCTAGGTTAAAAAGTTACATTTCATTAAAATGTAAAATATTTGAACGCAATCATATTATTATAATTTGGTTTTTACTGGGCATTATTCGACATCATATTCACTACTTAATATAAAAAAATATATAAAATCCCCAGACAATCACACCAACTACATGGCCCCAAAGTAAGCATAGCTTGTATTATGGGATACCATGTAGCGAACTAGGGGGGAACCTAGAATATAAATACATAAATAGATAAACACCCAGACACGGAACATTTTTTTCCCTGTTCCGTGCGGGAATCGAACCCGCAACCACTGGCGTCTGAGGCAGACAGCTTTACCCCATCGCCAAATTGGTCGTCATAATAGAAACATAGAGGCTTCAAACTCAATTTTTCTTAGCAACTGTTGACTTTGAAGTCTCTCTAAAGTAACCTATAATTAGAAAGTGTAATGTCAAATTAAGTTATTGCCATAAAGTTTAGGTATTGCTATCATATACGTCAAGTTACGTAAATACCAACGCTGTGTAATATATTTTCTCTTTCCCTGAACAATCAACGTATGAATCGATGCGCGTGCGCAACTGCGTCACGTACGCAAGTTGATTCATTGAAAACTGTATACGATATGAACCGAGGTGTGTGTTACTAAGTGCTTTACTTGAACTCGTATTTCAAAGTGTAAATAATAAGCTTCACTATGTTACCGCCAGAGGCGCTAAACAGATGATTGTACTAAGCTAGCAGTTTTGACTGTTTCCTTCATATAACTTCTGATCTCATAACTTTGACCTCATACATACACACATAACGTCACGCCTGTATCCCTTATGGGGTACACAGAATACCAGAGGTTACAAGACCATCTGATGTCACGTTTGACAAATTTGGAGGTATTATAAAGATGGAGAGAGACTATTGTAGTGACAGGGGGTCAGCCTATCGCCCACAAAAACGCCTTTAAAACCTCTGTCCCTTAACTGACTTTTACAGTATGCCCGGGAAGAGAAGCAGCTGGCACATTCTACGTTTTTCTTTCGCTCCTAGTCCAGCATGAAAGCAATGACCTCATCTTCACCAAAATGAAAAAAAAAAAAATTGTCACTATGCTGAGCTACCGCCATTTTGGTATAAATATTATGAGTTAGTAGCTATGAGTGTCTCCTCTGTGTGAAGATGCATTTCGACCGTAAACTAACTAGCTGTCCCAGTGCTGGTTGATGGATGTCGTAATTTTCGGCTAGCAACGTAGCTTCTGAATTACCCTAACAATTACTGCATATAGTGAGACCGTCTGCTTTGCATGTTCTCCATGAGAAATTCGTGATCGGCGGTCACCCATCCTTGTACCTACCGATCGCTGATGATACAATGCTGATGATACAATGACTATTTTATTCCATTCTTGTTTAAATACTCTGGTCCCAGTTTGTCATGTTCATGTTGTGCATCCATAGCTACTATGTAAGCAATTTGGTTGTGGCATGACATTGGCGCTCACAATTAGCTGTCTTGTGTTCATTTTTTTCATGTTATGATCAATTTGTACTGTTTGTACCTATTTGTATTAATTCGTATAATCCTGACGGAAAAAGAGTGCCAAGAGTTTTTTCCGCCGGCTTTTTTTGTCTCTTGGTCTACTGTAATATCTGATTCAATAACTATCAACACCTTGTTAAAGCCGAAGTACAAAATTGTGACGTCATTAAGCGGCCATTCGATGGTCTTATGATGAATAAAAAAATTTCATTTCATTCCAACGTAATTTAACTTGTTATATCGGATGATAGGCACCCGCTACCTACGCGACAACTAGGAGCTAGATACGACCAATTTTATGTTGACTCTATACATACATATCTTCACGCCTTTATACCTTATGGGGTAGGCAGAACAACAGAGGCTTTAAAACCATCTGATGTCACATTTAACAAACTTGGAGGTACCTATTATAATGATGGAGAGAGACTATTGTAGTGACAGGGAGTCAGCCCATCGCCCAAAAAAGGGTCAAAAAACCTCGGTCCCTTAACTGACTCTTACAGTATGCCCGGGATGAGAAGCAGCTGGTAAATTCGAGGTTTTCTTTCGCTCCCAGTCCAGCATGAAAGTTCTCTATTGTATAATATTTGGAAGTTGACTCTATCTGTATAATAATTGTATCATACTTATCTACTTACATACATTTGACGACCACTTTGGCGATAGGTTAAACCTGTCTGCCTCAGACGCCAGTGGTTGCGGGTTCGACACCCACACGTTCCAAGAAAAAAAAAATGTCCGTGTCTGGGTGTTTATCTATTTATATTCTAGGTTCCCCCCCTAGTTCGCTACATGGTATCCCATAACACCAGCTACGCTTGCTTTGGGGCCATGTAGTTGGCTTGATTGACTGGGGATTTAAAAAAAAATATAGTAATATCTATGACATCTATTATTCATAATTGCACTCTCTTACTTTTAATGTATATTGAAATATTCTTTAAGTTAGTTGGCTTGATTGACTGGGGATTTAAAAAAAAATATAGTAATATCTATGACATCTATTATTCATAATTGCACTCTCTTACTTTTAATGTATATTGAAATATTCTTTAAGTTAAGTCTGGTTTCTGTTACAGCCCGTTTACTGGCCACATGGTTCGTTTTACTGGATACGTTTTACCGCATACGTTTTTTTTCATCGATGGCGCATGGAGTTGTATGAGCTACTTCGCATATGGCTCAGTATTCAGTATACGTATTTACGATACAAAAACGTATTTATTTATTCTATGGAAAACAAACAGCTTATATAATACTTATATTTAAAGAACATTAGTTAATACCTAAGCCACAACAGTTTCCACTGGTAAACTATACATATTTGCGGAAAAAAAACGAGATATTTATACAATACAAATTTAAGATAATATATATTTTAAAAATTATAAATAATTACTTACCAACAGTGTTATATAAGAAAGAAAAAGAAATAATCAAATTTATCAAACAAAACAATGTTAATTATGTTTTGATTTTTTTTTTATAGATTTAATGAAATCTTTCAGATTGCAATTAAATACGTCTATGTTACAGTAATGCTGATTGTGAATGGTGCAAGCTCTGACCAAAAATCTATTTTTGGAATAATTGGTTCTACAAATAGGAGGTGGAAATACTGCATTGGAGCGGATACTTGATTTTGGACATCTTATTGATATACGTATTCAGTAAAACGGACCATGTGTGAAAGGGCTGTTAGGACTAGATGATGTTAATATGACAAATCATATATTGAATAAATAAATCAGAGTCGTTGATTTCTAATACATAATTATAATCTACAGTCTCATGCTGGTAACCTTGGCAGAAGTTTCAAATAGCAGATAGCTGCAGTGTGGAGGAAAACATGCGGCTGTGGTGACCACGTCAATTTGATATGGACCACTGATCGACCCGACGTCCTTACCGCAATTGTACTCAATAATACCTACATGTATCCTTAATAGATATAAACTATAATATACTGTTAGTCCTTTAGAGGAAGCGGTCAACAATTAATTCTTGTTACGAGATGTGCCGTACTGCATTTTAAAGTCTGCCATTTTAGGATGAGGAGTCCAGCATAATTCTATTTCCCATTGAAGATATAACTTTCTGAAGTTCGTTTCTTTGGACAACTTTGTAGATAAGAGATAGGTACTTAAAAAAACGGTTGGTATTAACACCCCAACTCATTCGGTTTGATGACTGACGACCACTTTGGCGATGGAGTATGGGTATACCTATCTGCATCAGACGCCAGTGGTTGCGGGCGGGTTCGATTCCCTCACGGAACAAGAAAAAAAAGTGTTCCATGTCTGGGAGTTTATCTATTTATATTCTAGTTCCCCCCTAGTTCGCTACATGTGCATATCCATAACGCATATCCCATAACACAAACTATGCTTACTTTGGGGCCATGTTGTTAGTGTGATTGTCAGTGGATTTGTTTTATTTATTATTATTCGGTATATTTCATAAGGGAAACCCTACGAAATCAGAAGCTGCTCGTAGCAATCATACTTTTAGTAGTACCACATTGCATATATCCCAGTCCCGTGACAATAAGAAAATAAAAGCCCTCTCTTTTACTTGTGATTATAAATACACTAATGCCTCAATGGTTTAACATATTAACTTTAGAAAGATCCTGTTTCTAAAGTAAATATGAATTCGATGGATTCTGTTTTTACCGACGTCATTGGGAGACAATACAACAATGTTTTTTTACTGGTAACATTTGGTCAGTCTAATGGATATATCTTGATATTGCTGAGGGTCAAAACTCGAATTATCTGTAATTTTCAAGCAACCAAGGACGTTTTTAAATGCCAACTAATCAAACTTTTTCAAGTTCAAAACAAAAACATGAAATTACCTTTAAATTAATAACAAATCTCAAACCATAACACGCAAAAAATACAACAATTATCTTGATATTCATCTATACAGGATGTTCACGTTTAATTGAAGTAAAGTCAAAGTTTACAAAAACGATTTACAAAAAGTCGGAAGTCACAAAGAGTCGTGGACACAGTTCATTCTTTTGTTCTTTAAACAATTACAGAGAATCTTTGTTCGGCTCGTGAAATCATTGAAGTAATAATACTTTGCTAGTGGAAACTAAACAATATCAAGTGTCAAACAAATTTGGCGGTATGGGCAACACATAGGTATAAATTAATTGTTCTATGGTATGGTGGTGCGGCCGGTGGGAGTTTGCGTACCTGACAGCTGTCAAAATCATAGCATTTTTAACTTTCGAATCGGAAATAAACTTTATTCAGTGGACATAAGGAGCTGTCCGGAACGCATTCTCGCAACGGTCGCACTCTAATGCCTGTCGGCTTACAATTGACATACGAGAATCCGAGTGGCCCCTCAAAATAGGCAGGAAATCGCCTAGTTATTGGATATCTTACAGGTTCGTTACTTGTAAGAAACAGAGTGTCGGATATAGTCAAAGCTCGCCGAAGCTGAGTTGCGGGCAACTTTTTGGCAGACTACACATTCTACTGTGACAAACAACCCGTTAGACAACCGTACCCGTTCTCCCCTAATACTTTTTTCGACAGATAACTTTTATCCGACGGTTGAAAGAAAGAAAGAAAGAAAGAAAAAGTATTTATTTCACAAACACAGAAACAATATGTTTACAAATAAATGAAAAGTGTGATAAATAAAAAAATATATATTTAGGTATCACATTTTTCATTTATTTAAGAATAATTGAGCATTTTAAATGCAAAAACTTAAAATCATTATTAAAACATTGCAATGCTTCACTTTAACTAGGATTCACAATTTCTGTAAAGAAATTGGTCTCGGGTGGTCTTAGCTGCAAAGCTATACCATAAGATGGAGCTACGTTAGCAATATAACGTAAAAACTAAAATGTGGTAAGTACCTAATTTCGAGGCGTACCGCCAGGCCCCGGTTGCTCAGTGGAAGAGCACTCGTCCGGCAAACTAGAGGTCCCAGGTTCGAATCCTGGACGGGTAATTTTTATTATCACATTTTTCATTTATTTAAGAATAATTGAGCATTTTAAATGCAAAAACTTAAAACATTATTATAACTGTTTACAAAGTTGAAATATAAAAAAAAACTTAAATTAAAACAAAAAATTGAAAGTATAAATAATAAATAAAAGTAAAAAAAGACTTAATGATAAAACTGTGAATGTGAAAACGGCAAACCGCCTCAGTATTATGCCGTAGCTAAGCTACGACGCTGATTTTCAGCCTTAAAATTAAAAATCATACAGAATTATAGTGTACCCTAAATAAAATAAAAAATTAAGACGTCTTCGTATCTAAAAGATTAACGGAGAATTCCATATACCGTTAGGTGATCTATGAGTGTGGGAGCAATCAATTCACGATTGCACGACCAATCAAATTATAGTCTTTTCTAGTTCCATTTCATAGTATAATGTAAGTAATTCCAAAGCTTTAAATTTAATTGTAGACTCTACGTAGATAACTATTATTATCCACGGAAAGTCACTTAAAATTGCGGGTTTTTAATGGATTAGGTAAGTTACGTCCGCGATCCTTGGGTAAAATGTCTCCATAACATTTTAACGGTACGTTGTTGATGGCATGACGTCACCAAAAGTGGACTATGTGGAAGATTGGATGTTTCTGGGAAACTGGTATGATCATGGATTAAAAACTAACAACATACTGATTTGTATCAGATAAGATTAAGATAAGTTTTCTATCTCCTACTGAATTTGAAGACTTGTACATACTACCGCCCCTGGTAACAAGGACTGTATACCGGTATGAATTTCTGTACATTTTTTTTCTGTATGACGTCATACTGTTAAATTAGGTGTATTTAAAAATAACAGTACCGGGATTCATACTGAAATAATTATTGTACCTTTTTTATTATTGTAGCATAACTAATTTTTCAACACACATGCTCGTAAAGTGAGCGTTATTCTATTAAATTTAGAACTATAAGCTGGGCTATAAGTCACGCGTGCATAATATATTATACCCTAGTGCATAATATAATGAATCCTACAAAGTTGAATTGTACCTTTGTGCAAATAACATGCGAGAAACAGAGCATATTTTATTGGTCCGGGTTATACACTAAATATTTTCAGAAAGGGAAATAATAAAACGAGCGACTAAAAAACAAATTTGGACTGGAAATAATAAAACGAGCGACTAAAAAACAAATTTGGACTGTCTTGAAAAATATATGAAAATGAACGGTTTTAAATATTAATATTGCGACTGAATTACTAAGTGAGCGACTAAAACACATAAACATTGCGATGAAAGAGATAAGTTACGAGAAGGGCTCCCGCACCGGAAGGCGGAATCAGTACGGTTAGGTGCGACGACGAGCGCAGCGAGGAGGAGCATGTTAGGTTGCATATAGTTATACACGTGCGCGAGCCGAGCGAGCGAAGCGAGCGGTGCCGCGGCAGCGGCCGGCGAAGCGCCATAAACCTGGTCAGCTATTATAGTCAACCCTGGACAATCCCGACATGGTCAAAAGTGTTTTTAAGTCGCTGTTTCATTGATTCTTCGTCACTCGCTCTCAGTCGCTCACTTAATTAAAACAGTAAGCCAAATTCATTATTTTTGTCACCTAAAATTTTTATTTACAGTTACTCGATTAAATACTACCCTTTCAGAAACAACAAAGAGGTTTTATACCACTTCAAATCCATATACATTTTTAAATGTTTGCGCCTTATATTAATTTTAAAATAAATTTGTATATTAAACAAATTATTCACAATTTACAATCATTTGTCATAAAATATTAAAATATTTGCATTTACCACTCCAAATTAAACATTTTCACTTAAAATAGGCTGTATATGCTATACAGACATTGACACATTTGACGGAAAAAAAAACCTACGCGCATGCGCGAGGTTCGGCGCCATTTTTCAATCACAATTCACAGCTTTGTTATCAAGTGTGTTTGTTATTTTATGACCACGTATGTCTGTCTTTTACTCACAAGTGTGTTGAAAAACGTCGTATGTAACTCGTGAGCGTTGCTAATTACAGTCTCGGCTCATTATTAAGCCCTCGCCTGCGGCTCGTGCTCAAATCACAGCCTCGACTGTAATTAGCAACTTAGCTCACTTGTTAAATAATATACTATTTTTTGTCAGTTAACTGATCCGGTATTAATATTAATATTGATATTACAATTTTATTTTTAAATAACTGTAGAATGTTCGATAGTTTAGTTGAAGCCTATGAAGCGTAGGTACATATGCTGACCAAACAGAACAAACAGAACTGAACAAACAGTTTTCAGGTTTCGTATAAACAGAAAATAACTTTGTATACGTAGAACATTTTTTTCAACAAATCTTCATTATTTAAACTGGATTGATTACTTTCATTTCGGTACAGAAATTAAATAAGTTAAAATATTTCTGTACTTAAAACATCTACAGAAAGTACTGATATAATTAATTTAGATTTTAATAACTTGTACAGTTATTGTGTTTAATGAAGCAGTACACTAATAAGGGTACTGAAATTTTACTAGTACTATTTAAAAATTTTATACCGATATGCAGTCCCTGCCTGGTACCTAAAGCGTGTCGTAAAAAGCGACTAATCTGCACTCTTTGCGCAGAATGTTACATTACTAGTTCCATTACAGCAATCTGTACGCGCTATTAGCTAGCAGCTCTCGAGAGTTTGGCACACCAAAGGTTTGCTGCCAAATATCACCACTCGTGATATAATTTGTTCCAGCAGATAATCTATACCTAATATATAAAGCTGAAGAGTTTGTTTTTTGTTTGTTTAAACGCGCTAATCTCAGAAACTACAAGAGGGAAATTCTTTTTGCATTTGATAGCCCAACTCTTGAGGAAGGTTATAGGCTATATTTTATCCCGATATTCCCACGGGATCAAAAGTTAAGCGGGTAAAACCGCGCACGGTGGCTAGTGATTTATGAAGATAGTTTCATGGAAACGCCAAGTCGATATGGTGTGCAGACAGATGTTTGCTGCAGCATGATCATTGTCATCTACAGAACTTTTCACCCATAGGTACCAAATAATGTATCTTGCCTGATTAACATTTTTTTTTTACTATCTATTTGTATATTCTACCTATAGTAGATTCATTTTTTAACTAATTAAATTCTGACTGGACTTTTTAAAGGTAACCTGGAAGGAATTACTAAGGTTGCAACTTATCAAGTTCTAACAATATGGCCACGGGACACGGTGGAGCGAACGGTGGTTCGGCAGGCGGCGCGGATTGCAGGCCACGGCGACTGGCGTTAACCGCCGCGACCAGCAGGTACGGAATACATGAACTGAATAGGACTTGCTTGGTTTATGATAATATTCGTTTGTTTCAGGCAATATTTACAATGAGATGTTAACAATTGGAAACAGAGGCCTATAGAATAAATACCATATAGTCTAACATACATATATGTTAAAACAATTTTGTTAATAATTAATCTTATAATTATGTTAGTAATAGCTTCGACCAAACAATACATTGTTTGGTCGAAGAGTAATAGGTGCACTGTTAGCAGTATTTGGCAACGGCGGCGGCTGCGGCGGCGGCGGCGGCGAGTGAAATAAACGTATGAATCTGTACACAACATAAGTTCAGTTGTTTTCTTCGTCAATAATGAACACAGAGACTTTTATTAGGTATCAAAATGTTCCCGTGTGGAGTTGCTGGTCTCCCATCGGGCGCGTCCCCAGGTGGCGGAAAGGGCCCGGAAATACCCCCCAAGAAATGTCATTTCAGTGCATTAATAAATAATGACACCGTTGTTGTCTCGCTCGACACCTTGTCTGTCTGTTAAACACGGAAATTTCGAGTATGGTCATTTTAATACAACGTTTATGCGAAAACCAGCATACGGTTTATATTTTTTATCATTTGACGTGATTATTTACCAAATAATCATGGTAAATAATCACGTCAAATACAAATGGTATGAAAACTATTGTAACCGATTCTGTTACTGGTTCTGAACTTGTTCTGAACAAACAGTTTTCAGGTTTCGTATAAACAGAAAATAACTTTGTATACGTAGAACATTTTTTTCAACAAATCTTCATTATTTAAACTGGATTGATTACTTTCATTTTCATTTCTATACAAGTAATTTTACGGTTAACTCTGAGTTAATTAAGCAATGACCACTCAGACTTCTAATTTGTTTTTGATTACTTCACAAAATTGCAAAGTAATTACATTTTTTGATATGTTAACTATTCTGAGAATATGGCGCGGCTGGGTTATCGTATTGCTAGTTAGGAGTAGTGATGTGCCGGATCGCTAAAAATAAAGATCTGCGGATACGGATCCGAAAACAGATATTCGGATACCGGATACGGATACGGATCTTTATTTTCTTATGCAATCGGTATAGGCGTGAGTGACCTTTAAACGATAGTTGACACTTACACTTGATAGTTGTCGCGCGGGTATTACTTTTGTTTTGTTTGCCAAATATTTGATCTAAGAAATAAAAAATACTCTGAACAGATTTTAAGATTTTTTAAAAATTCTATCTCATCTCCTACATACATCATTTCATCCTCATCATCATCATGAGCTCACTGCAGGGCTATGAGTCTCTCCTCTGGGTGACGAGGAGGTTTAGGCCGTAATCCACCAAGCTGGCCCGGTGCTGGTTGGTGGGTGTCAGAATTCAGCCAAAGTTTTGGACGTGAAGTCGATTTTTTTAATGCTCTGCATTCGTCGATTATTATATATTATATTAAACCTTATATGTAGGGATATAGGTTAAATATAAAAATCGGCACTATGTAATACAACAACTAACTTCAGCTACAGTAACGTGTAATACTATGTATACACTTAGCAACTTTTTCCGTTGTTGTAATAAGGTTCAAAGTGCAATGGAAATGTATATGTCACGGTAAATCTGATTAATTGAAAATTATTAATATTTTTACAAAATTATTAATAATAACCACAGGTTTTGGTAAATGTGAATAAACGATCGAAATTTATTACTTTTAGTAGTAATTATTATTAATTATCTACTATTATTAATAACCATTGGATGTCACATTTGAAAAATTTAAATCTATTATAATGATGGAGATAATATTTATGTGATAGGGAGATTAACCGTAACATATACATCCCATAGGACTTTAATCAATTGGAGGGCACCATGCGAGCTGGAGCGGCTGAGGTCCTGAGGCTGGTTGCTCAGAACCGACATGGAGCGGTTAGGTTAGGAGGTTAATGCAAGGAGCGAAGCAAAGCATGGACAAAATTTCAATATTTTGTCCATGGTTTAATTACATTTATCACCACTAGGGTAAAATTATTAAGAAAAACCGACAAATGTGATTAATTTATCACTTTAACCTCTACTTTCGGTAATTATTAATAATAATAGATAATTATTAATAATCTTCAATTATTCACTCTTACCGTAACATATACATAGTATTACACGTTACTTTACATACTACATACTTACTATCAACGATGTCTTACAGGTTCGTTGACTCCCGGCTGTCTATAGTCTGTTCAACGAATCAAGCTATAACGGATAGTTTTAGCCATAAGTGCCTCGTATGACTTTAGTTCACTTTGTAACCTAAAGTAAAATGGAAAATTCTAAATTTAACTTCAATTACAGAAACCCTTTGGAAATCCAATCGAAAGGGTAAGAAACTAACACGAAGCAGTTAATATGTAAAAAAAAATATTTAGACTAGTCACGAAATGTTTGTCATGTTTTAAATATTTGAAACATCCCGGTGCAGCGCAGCAACCCTGAAAAAAAAACACAAAAACACTAGTTAATAGGCAATATTTCGGGATACTTTTTTAATTTTGCTACATAATGCCGGCTTTTTTTTGTCTCTTGGTCTATCTTATTTAACAACTATCAACAACTAGTTAAACCCGAAGTACTTATGTGATGACTGACTTCATCAAGTGTTTTGTGAAATTCCTAAGATGAATAAAACTTTTTGAATTTATGATTTTTTTTTAAATTAATGTGTTTACTGTAAGGGCCTAAAAATATAATGCTACTTCTATAGCAACTGAAATGCTATGAATAAATTACTACCCTTATTTATCAATATATATAAAACTGTTCCGTTACTGACTGAGTGACTGAGGTACTGAGTGACTGAGTGACTGACAGACAACGTACAACCGTAACTACTGGGCGTAGAGAGCTGAAATTTAGATCATACATTCTTTAGGGGATTTAGGGGTGCACTGAGGAAGGAATTCCCGAAATTCCCACGGGAACTGGAAATATACGTCTTTTTAGTTTGTATGAAAAAATTTATTCCTTGAGTGCACCGATGTGAAACTTGGTGTAAAGGTTTTTCAATGTGTTTCTGGTTGTGTTATGAAAGGAATTCCCAAAATTCCCACGGAAACGGGGAATATATGATTTTAGTTTGTATGAAAAAATCCCATCCCTTGAGTGCACGGATGTGATACTTGATATAAAGGTTCCTCCATAAGTGTCTGTTTGTATTATGGAAGGAATTCCCGAAATTCCTACGGAAAGGGGTTGGACTTTTTAGTTTGTATGAAAAAACTTATTCCTTGAGTGCATGGGTGTGATACTTGGTATAAAGGTTCATTGCAGTGGGTGTCTGGTTGTATAGTGGGTGAAATTTTCACGAGAAGGGCAGTTAAGCGCATACGAAGTTGCGGGATAAAGCTAGTACAAATATAAATGAGAAGGAAAGAAACATCTTAAACACATCCTAACACTTGTCATCTTTATTGAAATACTTGTGTAATCTCTATAGTTTATTATGCTGCTTTCACTCACATTTATTGTCGGAAGTGTCCGACTAGTTTCGAACTCTTAATGGAGTCCTTCATCAGAGGTGAGTGCAGTCGCGGCTACGCCTCACCTCGCATTGCGGGCCGCTGCTCTGCGCGCGCGCAGGCTTTAGTTCGTATGGGTGCTCGGGTCCACTACTCATGCGCGGAAGTTGGTAAAGGCGGCGGCGGCTGCGGTTGTTTGAACACGTCCGGGTGGCATGCTTAGCTTACGGTATCGAAAGAGAGGGATGTGCGCTTCTTTGCGTGACCATGTACGAATTTAGTCGGACACCTCCGACAATAAATGTGAGTAAAAGCCGCATGATAAACTGTAGTTAATATGACTCACACAACATTTTTAAATTTAATTATATTATCTCAATTAAAATAAAATAAAAAGAGAGCAAGACAGAAAGAGTAAGGCGCAAGTTAGTTTCTTAGAACAGAGTATAGTCCAGCCAACCAGACGCTGCATGTGGCTTCAATGCAACCAGCACTGGCAGACAGCCAGACTAAGTGGCGCGACTAACCGCCAATGTGTGAATATTGATCCAATTCTTCTAGATATGTTGATAGGCAGATATGTCGATTTGGAAAATGTAGACTGCTTTTTTTGGTAAATACGAAGAGAAATGAGCTGATTGTTAGTGTAGTGTGGTTTTTATATCGATTCTTAATTTCTTTCCAATATTTTTTTCATACAAAAACATATCCGTATTTTGGTTGTCTATGGCAACGGTTTTACCTAAATGTTTACAAACAAGGATTTCGGATTGAGATTCGATATGTACAGTAGAATACGATTATTATGACTCCGCTTATATTGACCAACCGCTCATTATGACGTGTTTATACAGTGAAGTTTGGTTTTCATATAAATTATATAACTAAGTAAGTCGGATATAATGACTTCGCCTATCGCTTATTGTGACCCTTTTTTATAAAATTTTGTCCGCTTATAGTGACCGACCGTATGATTTCTAACACCTTTGGAAGTGTTCGGTAGAGTCACGTTATACCCAAAGACTTTCGGCGCGTGAAAGGCTTTTTTGATTTGAGTTTCAGAGCGTAGATTATTTACTTATTGAGTCTACTTATTAATATCTACTTTCATTTATCTCTATTTTATTCCTCTCTATTAAAATAAATCACATACTAACTTAAGCAGTTTATTTATTCTTGCAGTACCTATGTATGACGTCCGTTTAGTATGACTTGTTTCTTATTTCCCTTCGATGTCATTATAAACGGATTCCACTGTAAATGTCCGGGTTGCAGGTAATCCAGGGTTGCCTGGGAGAGATAGTCTTTGGATGATAAGGCTGTCTATTGTGCACTGTGTACCTATAACATTGTTATTAAAATTATTTCTTACTCCATATAAAAGATGATCCGCTTGATTTCCCATAACTCTAGGGTATTAATTAGAATCAAATAACATGGGAATAATTTTTCAATTTCAATTTTAATTTTGTTTTTTTTTTTTATCCTGGACTGGGATCGAAAGATAAACATAGAATGTACATACCAGCTGCTTCTCTTCCCGGGCATATTGTAAAATTCAGTTTAGGGACAGAGGTTTAATTGGCGCTTTTGTGGGCGATAGGCTGACCCCTTGTCACTGCAATAGTCTCTATCCATAATTATAATTCCTCCAAATTCATCAAACGTGACATCAGATGGTCTTATAACCTCTGGTGTTCTGTCTAACCCCATAAGGGTTACAGGCGTGAAGTCATGTTATGTATTTTCATACAAAATAATTCAATTTAGTCAAAAAATCTTATGTTTCTAAATAAAGATTTAAAAAAAAAAAAAAAAAAAAATCTTATGTAAAACACCTTTATGCGACGTATGACAACGTGGAATTTTCTATCCCTTTTTTATCGCTATGCACAGATACAGTTTGCAACGTTTTGCGTTGTAAATTGTATGCAATGTTCCTCAACATTTAAAATGTTTTTGTTGTTTATTGTATGGCTTCAGTGACACGGGTCTATTGAAAGAATGTAAAAGAGATTTTATAAGGGTGATAATTTATGAACTCATTATATTAAGATTGATGATATCTTGGAAAGTACGCACTTTTAAACCACATACCTATTCTTTGGCAAAAAGTATAATTTTTTAGTAAGGAAAAAAACGCAAAGTTATGGGTTATCAAAAAGAACACTTTGTATACAATAAAGAAAAAATAAATAAATGCACTCTTAGTTGGTTTAATGTATATTATATCACTTACTACTAATTTAACACAGATTAGGACAACTTTTTTTGTACAACATTGGTTGAAAAGTTCGCGGCCTGGCCATTAAAAAAAAACTTTTGTTATTTTTTCTGCCGTCATTTTTAAATGTCATTATTCAATTGTCAGCCCGCGAATTTTCAATTTGATATATTGTTTAAATAAAATTTTACGAACAATAAAAATACGTGTGTAGAACAAATTTTCACTAATGGAGAAATTTGAACAACGTGCTGTGATTAAATATTTGTTTAAAAAAAAGATTAACACCAAAGGAGATCCATGATGACATGCAAACAACATTAGGGGAATCTGCCCCGTCTTATACCACTGTGAAAAAATGGGTTGCAGAATTTAAACGTGGACGAGAGAACATCGAAGATGACCCTCACTCCGGCAGGCCAATGACGTCTACGACCGAAGAAAACATCAATAAAGTGTGTGATCTCATATTGAAAGACCGTAGATTGACTATCAGAGAAATTGCAGACACTATAGGCATCTCATATGAACGAACGCAAAACATCATTGTCCATGAACTCGGCTTTTCTAAGGTTTCGGCTAGGTGGGTCCCCAGATTGCTTTTAGTAGAGCAAAAGCGAATTCGACTCACGATTTCTTGCGACTGTTTGGAGATGTTCGAGGCTGATCCACAAGGTTTTCTTGACAGATTTGTGACAATGGATGAAACCTGGGTTCACCACTATACCCCAGAATAAAAACAACAATCCAAACAATGAAAAAATCAGGTGAACCAACTCCGAAAAATGCAAAGGCAATTCTGTCGGCTGGCAAGGTGATGGCATCGGTTTTTTGGGATGCTAAGGGTGTCATTATGGTGGACTACCTTCCAAAAGGCGAAACAATAAACTCTGCGTACTATAGCACCCTTCTGCGCCGTTTACGTGAAGAAATTAAACAGAAACGCCCAGGATTACTGAGAAAGAAAGTGTTGTTTCACCAGGACAACGCCCGAGTCCACACGTCTGTCGAGTCTATGGCTCAAATTCGTGATTGTGGTTTCGAATTGTTGCCACATCCAGCTTATTCTCCTGATTTGGCACCTTCAGACTTTCATCTGTTTCCAAACCTGAAAAAACACCTCGGTGGGCAGAATTTTTAACGAATGAAGAGGTCGAAGCCGCTGTTAACCTGTATTTTGAAGACCTTGAGGAATCTTTTTTTAAAACAGTTATGGAAGCTCTGGAAAGCAGATGGAAGAAGTGCATAGAGATAAATGGAGATTACGTCGAAAAATAAAAATATTTTTGTATGTACTTTATTCTGTTTTCTTGACTAGGCCGCGAACTTTTCAATCCACCCTCGTAGCATCCATAAGTAGCCCTAATATTATTTGTGTAATAGAGATCATACAGGATGCCACTATTGTCTCTGGCTGAGACTCGGCTCCAAGAAAACGATCCGTTGCCAATAGGTCCTTCCTTAAGCACTGAGCCACACCACAGGAGACATACCTAATATCAATGAACAAAAATGTAAAAAAGCAGTCGCAAATTACACACATTAGGTCCGGACGTAATGGGTTCAACATTTGAACTATAAAATTGCTGTCAAAATTCATGTCTTGGGTTCTGTACAATAGGATTGGGTAATTTTAAGGTATGCAAAGTTTTTTGTTGGTTTGTATCTTGTTTCTTGTATTTACCAACCAGTACTTGACAAGCTATACACCAAACCGCACTTACGGCCGTAAGGCTGCAAACTGGACGGCAGCGACAGCGACCGATAGAAAGTATTGAGTTTGTATGAAACCGCGACAAATCGCTCGAGCGCCCGCTGGCGTCGAGAACGATCCAGATTCCCCGTGTCGTCGTCGCTGCCCGGGCCGCTGTCGTTCTCGTTGTCGCAGCCGTCCAGTTTGCAGCCTAACCTTTTCCTTTTCCTCACCTTTTCCCCACGCAGAGGAGAGACTCATGCAATTGGCCGATTAAAAAGCGTTCTGATGATGACCTAAAATAAGATTATTTTATCTGAAACAGGCCTGCGTTTATTTCGTTTTATGTGATTTTTAAAATGTAATACTCATAAGAAATATACTTTAATTACATTCATCACATCATCATCACAAGTCTTTGTAATTAACCCACTGCAGGGCTATGAGTCTCGCCTCTGGATGATGAGGAGGTTATATACTTTTTGCTTGGTGGTAGGATCCCTTATGGGTCCGCCTGGCTAGCGACCACCCTTTATATAAAGTCTGCCGCCAAATGTTACCGCTCCGGCGGTAATGTGTTCCGGCAATATTGTATAGAGAGCCAGTTCCTTCCTAAACCCGTGTGCTTTCATCTTCGACCTCATCGTCACTTACCATCAGGTGAGATTGAGGTCAAACGCGGGTTTAGTCACTTATAAAAAAAAAAATACATAACACCATCTCCAAAGATACGAAGTCTTATTTATCCATATTTTCTACCTAAAGAACCCTAAAATAATGTCAATGTACTATCAGAAATTCCGTTAAGTAAGATGACATGAAAAAAGTTAAGAAACCATTAATGACACTGATTCCATTCGG
The DNA here is from genome assembly GCA_944452665.1 of Stenoptilia bipunctidactyla. Taxonomy (NCBI): domain Eukaryota; kingdom Metazoa; phylum Arthropoda; class Insecta; order Lepidoptera; family Pterophoridae; genus Stenoptilia; species Stenoptilia bipunctidactyla. The sequence goes on along the minus strand of OX101740.1, from coordinate 16,419,035 downwards.
TAATAGCAAAAAACTTTGCGTCGTAATAACATCGAGTTGGTACACATGACTCATACTGTCATATTTAAAAATGTTGATTACTCTCGGTTCATGATTGAGATATTTTCCTTTTAAGATGACTTTGTTGTCCGTCTGTTTGTTTGTCAAGAGCCTATTACACAAGAATTCGTGAAGACATAAAGCAAATTGTCTAATCAAATCGGTCATTCCTTAAAACAAATGAAATTCTAAGTCAACGCAGTTAAAAGATACGTCCGTGTATGCTGCAAATTGTAAAGCTGGCTTTGAACTTGGTCCAGCATTAGGTGTCTTCCGTCAAAGGCCAATGGCGGTACCGTGAGCTCTACTTATGGCCGATGAGGTACACCTGGAGCACGGTAATACTATATGCAGTCATTCAACTTCATACAAACGGACGAAACGCGAGCTATACCTACGCGGCTCGATCTCGGCATGCGACAGTCACGAGTGTCGAAAAATCTGCATGCCGAAAAATTTTTTGATTAAGCTTTACGTTAATATGCGGATTGTTTAAACTGTAAAATACATCATTTCGTATGTCTCACTTCTCATTTGTTAAGTCGTTTTCGGTCGCTAATTTATAAGACCGATTTGTTATTCAGACGTTAACATTTTTAAACGTTGAAATTTGGGAAGACCTGAGTTTCATTTTAAATTTTGTTTCAACTTACAGTACAAATATGGGATAATTTGCAATTATAGTACTTACCTATTAATATGTAGATATCGTACGGAATCCTTAGTTACGAGAATTCGACTCGCGCTTAGGGTTTGTTTAATTATCCGAGCTTGGCGGTAGAATCCCTTTCAGTTCTCGCCTGGCTAACTATCACCCTTTATATAAATTCTGTCTCCCTCCAAGTATTACAAATCTACCCGTGTAGGGGCGACTTATCGCCCCTGGATAAGTGTGTCGCAAAGGCGAATAATCCGAGTGGTTCCCGCTTCGTCTCCGCCTGGTTAGCCATCACACTTTATACAGGGTGATGGATCATTTTTGAAATTCGAGGACGTGATAGTTTGAGATCATACATGAAAATTAATTATTCACTGAGTAAAATTAAACGAAAGCGAAAGAATTCATTATACAACGCATGGTTACATAGGCGTAATACAATAGCGGATAGTGGTGTGCGTGTGGCGGGAACACTGCTGTTATTGACTGCGTGTTGACTGAGGCGGCGCGTCGGGAAAAGTGTAGTAATGTCTCTTTATTTATTTATAGAGAATTCTGGTGAAAAATTAAGTATTTTATTACATAATTATGATCAAAATCGAGTACAGAGTGCTCTCCATCGATATCTAAAATTTGTCACCAGTCTCCCTGTATAAAATTTGTTCCGCCAATATTATAACCAGATCCATTCTAAACCCGTGTGTTGTCATATTTGACCTCACCTTCAGTACCCAACATGTGAGATAGAGGTCAAATGCGGTTGTATTCAAATTTACCTAAAAAATAGAATTTAGGTTTATTAGCTCAAAGTTAGATGGCGCTATCTGACCTGTCTACTTTTATTTACTTAACGAATACCTATCACCCGTACTCCCACGGCGAGCATTGAACCGTATTCTTCATTGTGTTAACACTTAACCCAGCTCTGACAACTTTACCTCGGTTAAGTTTAGACTTAATTAAGCTTGTTGACTCTCTGAGACGAGATAATTATGCAAAGTTCGTTTGCCATGAGTATAATGACCTTCGATTTTGGGTTCTGAATTTGAATCTTTGTATTTAGATTTGTGATTATAAACATGCAAATTTTAATTGTTGCTAGAGCTATCTATAGTTAATGGACTTAGAATATGAATATTAATATACAATGTTGATAAAAGGGCATGAAATGAAACCACATATTTCGTTTATCATTATCATCAGGCTACATAACAAAAATCAGATGTAAGCAATAGTTTAGTCACAGGAATGTTTTTTTGTTTTTTTTGTAAGTTTAATTTAAACACCTTGTATTTTCCCGATTACTTGATAGTACGTACTATAGGCATAGTTGTCATTCACCGCGAAATGTCAAAATTTCAGACCAAATGTTTACAAAGGATGTTTACGTTTTAACTTTATTATTAACCTATTTAAGTTTTTGAAAAAAGGTTTTTTCATATATTTCCCGTATTTTTTTTAATAGTTTTGGATTAACAGTAGGCATTTGCAGTATACGTGGTTTCATTTAATGCCTCTCGCTTGTATCAACGTTGTAGAAGGCACAATATTTCATAAGTACTATTACGAGCACGGGGTCTGCAGTTAACGAAACGTATAATTAAACGTTTATATGCGACAAATCCGGTTCAAAAGTGTTTTATTTTAGATAGTGAATCATGAAATTTAAAATTTTCGATTCATTTGTTTAGAAAAATCGTTGAATTTATAAATTATTCATAAAAGAGAATCTCCAAATCATTTGTAAATTCTTTTTGGTATGAATTGCCGTAGAAAGACGTTCCGGGGCCAGTTTTTCCAGATAATTATTGTTATGGTTCTGTCTTCAAATTTATTCAATAAATGGTTATATCATGAATATTGTTGATATACAAAACATCGCCAATCATAAAAAAAATACAATTTAGTCATTCTTAATCTGGGTAACGTAGTTTGAGTTGAAGATATCTTTATTCAGATATTGGCATTTCAAAAATCATCATTATATACGAGTATAAAACTGTGCCGTTACTGACTGAGTGACTGACAGACAACGTACAGCCGTAACTACTGGGCGTAGAGAGCTGAAATTTAGAACATACATTCTTTAAGGGATGTAGGGGTGCACTAAGGAAGGAATTCCCGAAATTACCACCGGAACGGGAATTATTGGACTTTTTAGTTTGTATGAAAAATCTTATTCCTTGAGTGCACGGATATAATACTTGGCATAAAAGTTCTTCAAAAAGAGACTGGTAGTGTTATGGAAGAAATTCCCAAAATTCCCACGAGAACGGGAAATATATGATGTTTTAGTTTGTATGATAAAATCTTATTCTTTGAGTGCACGGATGTGATACTTGGTATAAAGGTTCCTCAATAAGTGTCTGTTTGTATAATGGAAGGAATTCCCGGAATTCCCACTGGAACGGAAAATAGGACTTTTGAGTTTATGCGTGTACGAAGTCGCGGGCAAACTCTCGATTATTATATTTTTACCAATGTAGAATTCATAACTTATTAATTCCTAAGATCCATAACAAAAATGAGCAAACTTTCCGGTGATATCTACTTTAAAAAATTGCGACACCCAGCACACCATGTCAAATCGCTATTCTCGCAAACACTTTCTACATGTTCAAATAACAACACAAATATGTAAATTAATGGCGAACCTTCAAATATACTTTCAAGCAATCAATGACTGTTTCTATAATTTATAATCGCGAATTCCGTATAACCTGTTTTACAATCGGCCTTGGGGCAAAAGAAAGCTACAAAACCTGACCTTATCCTTATAGCCAAATATCAAGTAATTGAAAAGAGTTAGAGATTTATGTTATTTAACAGTGGATTGATGTTACGAGTGGTTTATAAGTGGCTCAAACTCAAACTCAAATATTCTTTATTTCGTAAGTATTGAAATAAGTCAAACAATTTACGGATTGAACTGAATCTACCACCACTTCGGAAAGTCGATCTGTTGAGAAGAAGTGGCTAGAAACTCAACAGCAATCATGTTTTAAAAATAAGAGAAAAAAATACACGATAACAATTAACAGCCAGGGAATCCCATCTTCTTACATCCGGATATCTTATAGTAAACCTTTTCACATAACACTTATCCTTAAATCTATCGAAGGGTTAAACTAAGCTTTTGCTCCATGCTGAACTGGGAGCAAAAGAAAAACATAGAATGTGCCAGTTATAGTTATAGTTATAATGCCCTTAAATTTGCCAAACGTGACATCAGAAGGTTTTATAACCTCTGATTTTGCCTACCCATATAGGGTGAAGTTGTGAGTGTGATGTTATAATAATAATAATAAAAAAAAACTCTTTATTGTACACCAACACGATTATACAGTTAAAAAATAAAAATAATGATCACAATTAACATACAAAGGGTGGCCTTATCGCCGAAGCGCGATTTCTGCCAGGCAACCCAGAATGTTATGAAACAAGTAATTTTTTTATTCTCCCTATCTGATGAAAAAGCTCTTCATGAAACCTTCTAGGAACATATGTTCGTTAAAATTATAAATTGCTTTGATTAGGTAATTCTTATAGAAGCAAATATATGAAATCACAACTCCGATAATTATACAATTGTCTTTATTTTTATTTATTTAACAATTTATGTACACATAAGTTTAGATACGATAAAGAAACACATAGAACAAAAATAAGTACAAAGGTACTGCTTATCTCTTATGAAATTTCTTCCAGCAGACCCAAGACTGGAGAGTTTGGTTAAGATGCAATAATAGTGTGTACTAATCGATAATATCGTATAAACTACTTAAATACTTATGAATATACATGCAAATACATAAAAATAATATAACATCTACTTTAAATATACTTATATAAAATACATACACCTACAATACTAATATCATAATATTGTTTAAATAGTAGTGTAGGTTACAAAACTTACTGTAGAGAATAGTAGTGATCTTTGACTTTCTTTTTAAAACTAGATATAGTTTTAGACTCACGAATTACATGAGGTAGTGAATTCCACAATCTGACTGCATGAACAGAGAAAGAGTAGGAATAATAATCGGTTTTATGAGAAGGCATATGTAGAAAAGTACGCACGTGTGCTCTACATGGCGTATCCTGACCTGGGCGCCAGACTTAGCTTCAAAGATTTGCACAAATCTTTGACGACTTTGCAAAGGATTTGAACACATATTGACGTGACCTGCCAGACTTGCTTCGCAAACACTTTTCTCCACACTATGCTAGTAGACAACAAACAAGATGGACAACGATTTTGTAGACTCAGTTAGCCTGGATTATTTGTGTGCATGTAATTATATTTTTTTATTTGTTATTTTTCGGGTTCCATGTAGATAGTTGCCCCCTGTAACAACTCTACAAATTCCAGAACGCACTCGCTGCCCCAGTCCATCATATGGCCGCATGCAGTGTAACATGCACACAACCGTCCCGCTCAACAACGCTCGAGCAACTGGACACTGAACAAGTGTGGCAAGCCACGCAAACATTTGAACACATTCAACTTTGAATGCTTTGATGTTTCGAAAAAGACCGACTCCGGATGGCAAAGTGCAAATCTTTGTGCAAACGTTGAATACATATCCAAAGTCCAGCGGCACACACAGCATTCAAACATTTGTTCAAACATTTGAAGCTAACTCTGGCGCCGGCCTGAGATTGTGAGTATGAAAACCTTTCACGCAAATAGGAAGGAGTGAGTGAGTTATTAAGGATATTAAAAAGGAGACAAAGGATCCTGGTGTTTCGACGGTAGCGTATAGGAAGCCAACGAAGTTGCTTGCGATATTCAGAGACGTGATCGTACTTACTTAGGCCAAATATGAAGCGAATGCAAAGATTTTGCAGGCGCTCCAATTTGTTGAAAACTTCCTCCGTAGCATCTAAATAGCAAGCGTCGGCATAGTCAAGGATGGGCAGAATAAGTGACTGGGCAAGTGATATTCTTGTTTTTAAAGGTAAAAATCTTTGCAAGGCTTTTAAGAAGTGCAAGGAAAAGTGGACCTTACGACTGATTTCGCTGACATTCGCGTTCCGTTTAGTTACCGTGACCAGATTGTATCGAATATGAATTACTTATATCATACTTTGGCGATGGGGTAAACCTATCTGCCTCAGATGCCAGTCGTTACGGGTTCGATTCCCGCACGGAACAAGAAAAAAAAGTTCCGGGTGTGGGTGTTTATTTATACATACCTATATGTATTTTATGTTCTAAGTTCCCCCCTAGTTTCGCTACATGGTATCTCATAACACAAGCTTTGCTTACTTCGAGGTGTGATTGTCTCGGGAGTTTATTTATTTATTTTAGTCACCCTATCTGATGATGCAGTAAAATGAGGGTTATAGAAGAAAGCTCTTCATGGAAAATTCTAAGGACACATGTTCGCCGAAATTATGGTAGGTACCTACTTGGCCCGATGGCAAATTATGCGCCATTAAAATAATAAATTGCTTTGATTAGGTTATTGTTATAGAAGCTAATATCTATATGAAATCAATACTCCGATAATTATTATTGTCATTTGTTAACGTGACCGGATTTTGCCGAATATAAATTACTTATATTTAACAGTTCATCTCGATGTTTCGGTGTCTGTAAAGACAGCACATGGTAAAGCTATTGAGTATGAAGATGAAGTGTCAAGTAGGAGAATGTAAGGACGACGCAGTTTCAAAAATCATACGAGTAGGTACTAGCTCCTTAGAGATACAACCACAGGATACAACTCTCGTAGGCCCGAAGAATACTTCACTTGAAGTAATAGAAAATCATATAGATCATGTATGTATACCTATGTGTAGGTAGTGTGTTTACGCGATAACATTACTATGGACAGCGCGTTACGAAGAAACGGTTCGTGCGCTCTGAGAATAGATATTTAAATTAATATTTAACTTCCTAGTATAAATCTCATATGCCAGTGTCGAACAATATCGCAGACGACGCGACGCTGCGAATGCGAAATTGTCTCATCTATCAATACGAATGGCGGGAAGAGTTGCTTTTCTGACAAATAGAAATGACTTGCTGTTAGTAGCTGTTGCCCTAGTACTGACCTTGGTCTATTGGGGTTGCCAATTTGCCTAAGTCCTCACCAAAATTGGCAAATGTAAAGCGCTTACCTAAGTCTTCGTATCTAGTGGTGTAAATTAATAATTTGCTGTTAATAAAATGAATACCAGGGGAAGGAATCTCAACTTAAAAAGACGAAAAAAATGAAAAAATAAAAATTCGAAATTTATTTTTCAATTTTTGTATGTCAGCAATAAATTTCGCAATTTCTTTCATACAAAAATTGAAAAATAAATTTTGTATTTTTCTTTTTTTATATTTTTTCTGTTATCCTTATGGGTACTAGAATACCTCCGAGAAGGTATTATATAGGGTAAGCGGGACACCCTGTATAACAAGGCCCTTTTGATTATTGTTTTTTATCATCATCGTCAGCCGTGAACGTCTACAGCTGGATATCTGCTTCATTTCTATTTGGTCTAAAAAAAAGAATCATAACTTTTATCATCATCATTAAGCAGTTGACGTCTGCTGGCTCAATTGCATTCAGTAGTTTATACGCTAAAATTGATTATTGCACACTTTTATTCCATTTTACCAAACTCTCCATTAGTACTTCCTGTTTTTTTAATGTTTTTATTATTTGTCTCCATATTTGCGTGTTCATAAATTGTTAAAAAAATAAAATACAGTTAATATATATCGTTCGGTATCTACATACCATATTTAAAACCAAGACCAGTGCTGTCCGCGGTACTTCTAATTTCTTACAACAGGTCCTTTGCCAAAACTAGCATTTTTTTTGTAGCTTATCCTGACAGGTACCTAATAGGAAAAGACATGATTACTGTAACAGTAATTCCAAACTATATCTAGCGGAAACTATTACGTTTTTTAGGTTACCATTCAAATATTTTGCAGACAGTTTAAAATTTTCTCTCACAATTATTTTGAGTCATCACATAGTTTATTCTTTACATAAAATAGTTACTTACTTAAATCATTGACTGTAGGTATCCGAAGTGAAGAAAATTGTCTAAAAAAGGTAACTTTAAATCCCCTTTACTACGTCGATAATTTCTCGAATAGGTACTTCCTTTATGGTCCTGCGGGGCTAGCATGCTTCCGTCTACAACGATAAATCGGGCCTTTTATCGATATTTTCTTAGAATATGGTATTTAGAGTATGTAATTTATTAAGATTATGACAAATTTGGTTCTGTGGTCTCAATCATGGTATCAAATCGAGTAATTCTATCTATTATGGTGCGCATATTAGCTTACATAATAGGATAAAATAACAAAATAATATTTATCTTGTCGATTCGACTATTTATCGATGGTTGCATACTAGCCCTGCTGGTAGCTAAGGTATGTACAGTTACGTGCATTAATATGTACACACTTCGCAACTTATTCGATTGTGATAAGGTTCACATTCAAATTAAAATGTATACATATTATTTGACGTGACTGTACCTATCAAACTGCCTGCCTCTGTTTTACTGATCACTATTATTGTCCAGATATAAAGCTTCGAGTGAATAGGTTCCTCGTGTATGGGCGTGTTTCTTGTAAATCATACCTTGGTCGTCATGAGAACTTTCCATGCAGTGACATGGAACACAAACATCCCTCCCTTAATATCAAGAATGAGCAACAAATACGTTCCAAAGTATACAGGATTGATTTGTAGTCATCGGTAATCATCATTTTTTTACACAATAAGCATCATTTATAGAAACGATTTTTGTCAAAAAAGAGTATTTATTTTTTTACAAGGAAATTAATTTATCCACTAACATATTAACCAAGGCATGGTCACTGTAAATTACCATTAAAATAAAGATGATACTACACTCATTTTGTAGTACTAGGTCGTAGTGTTATCAAGGAAATGCCGCGTCGTAGTAGCTATGTTCATTAACAGCGACTATTTTTCAAAAAGTTTGTGGTTCCATATTTCTTCTTTTTTACATTGAGCGAAGCTAAAATAAATATGCAGGTACGTTAACATCGTATCAAAGAAACTAACATCTAAATTTGGCTGGTGACGAAAAATCAACCCTGTATGTTCCTCCCTTTATCATCACACCCCACCAAGCTGTCTCTTGCTGAGCCTTGACTGTCAAAACTAACAGACCTCTAACGAATTTTTAGATTGCAGGTCTACATGGTAGGAAACGTGACTCTATGTGGTTGTTAATGTGCTTTTGAAAGCACAATTGTCTTTTTGATAAAACTATGTAGCTATTTACTCCTAATGTAACAGTCTTCTTTACAACTTTTCTCGTAATTAATCCTTTCTTTTATGTGGAACAACTCGAGTTTGTTTGAGCGCTTCTCACACATGGAATACAATCGGTATATTTTTTTATTATACTGCTTTTAAGAAGCCTTAAAAAAATATAGCGTAGGGTCATAAAAAGTCAACACTGCGCACAAAAGAATTTTGCTTAGAACAGGTTTATTTACGCACCATACATACATGTACGAAATTTAAACACGGCGTACTGTTAATGGAATTTTAATAGCTCATGTCGATCACATAGTTTGGCGAGTAAATATTGTTAGTTAATGGTATAACATCGCTATGGCTATAAAACAACTTAACGAGTATCCTTATCAAATGAGTTTGCCTATTAGAAACTTAATAGTGACCTAATTTTCTAACAAATATAAATGATATTTATATTTTATGTCATTTAACTATGATCCAGTTTAATAATAAGAATAATAATAATCATTTATTTCAGGCAATATAAACAAAAACATAGATAATTGATTACAGAGGCCCATAGTAAAATAAATACCTTAAAAACTAACATATATAAATAAACGGAACTTACGGAAGATAACTCCCTTCGGCCACAGCTCTTCCTTCAGGAACACCGATACGTGATCTCGGGGTACGCGCACAACAAACGAATTAAAGTTGACGATGTTTAAATAAATGAAATTAGTAAATGAACATTTCTCACATTGTCATTAGTTACACGATATTATCATCCCCTTTTGAAAAAAAAAACAACTCCAATTAACATAGAAATCTATGATTTGACTTATGAATTCAAATCCAGAAAATTTGCATAGAAGGCAAAGTTTTTAAGCACATGTTAAATTAAACTTAAACGATTATTAAGTACTAGCTGTTGCCCGCGAATAATCACATTTTCGGGTTCGGTGTCGGTCTAGTAACACCCCCGCCAATTATTTTTTTGATATTTTCAATGCTGTACATTTTTACTTCTACAGATTTATTATAAGTATAGATATATTTTAAAACTTGGCACACATTTGAACGCAAATTTAGTCTAAATATATTGGCAACCACTTTGGCGATGGGGTAACTTTCTAACCTTCGGGGGACTTTGGTATTATTTAAATAGAAAAAAGTATTATAATTTGAACTCAATGTGACGGGTAAGTGAAGTTGATTCGAAGATGACAAAACCCGGATATAGGAATGAGCTTTGATATTTGGGGGCCGATAAATTCGGAGAAAAGAGGTGATGAAGAAAAAGGATGGTAGCTGTCCGGGCGAACCGCATTGGGACCGAGTTTTAAAAAAACAAATGGGTATATAGTCAACTCGGACCTACATGTGTTTGTAACAAAATTTCATACTGTTTATAATCGAGGAAAATGAGCTTTACCTGAGCCAATTTAAAAACATAGTCAATACTTAACGCAGATCTCTAGATCCCCCACCTTATAAATAAAATAATAATAAGTAGTCACAGATCGTAAACATAAATAAGTACACTGAAAAAATGAGGAGTTAGCAAAGTACCTTTTTGGCTTTGTTAAAAGGATCTTGTTTATTTTTAATCAAGACTCGTGGAAAATGATGGAAGTAAACTTGGTAAATAATATATACGTAAACATGGCTAAATTCACTTGTTTATTAACACCATACTGCTCATTAAATACAAATAACTCAATCTACAAATTTTACAGTTTACAAAATTGTTTAAATTTTAATAAGTTCACTCAATAAGCTTTAACAGAGTAATTCGTGTAATATTAACCGTTACCACTCACGGTAAAACTTAAATAACCAGTACTTGACTACTAATAACCACTTAGCTTTGCTAATACAAAAGAACACTCATTAGTATTTAACCGAGTACACTTATTTATTGGTAGCAGGGTGGAGTTAGCTATTTTGTTTGCTATTTAGTTAGTTATTTTTAACAGAGTACTTGTTTAAATATTCATAAGTAAATATTCTGGCTGCCGGTGGAGCCGCCGATGCGCAGATATCCCCTCCACGTTTCGGTCAGCGCTAGAGTTATGTGCGTGCCGCAAACTAACAGTCTTTCGTTCGAACGTTTAATAATTTAATTAAGTGAGTGCGACGACGCATAAAGGAGTGTGTTACCTATAAAACGTAGTTGATTGATTAGGTACCAATATGCTATTGCTTTGTGCCTGAACCTACTGTTTATTCCTAAAGACGCTGCCGGCGGCGGCCCTGACAGCGTCGTATTTTTTTTATAGTCAGGTGATTTAATGTAAATGGATGAAGAAGTACAAAATCTGCTGAAAGCCTTGAGTCTGGAAGAATATATAGAAGTGTTCAAAGGTAAGTTCGTTTATGTATTTAATTTTTATCTTATATATTTTATTAGACAGAGACCGTACAATCGCACACCAGTGACCAGTGAACGCGTGATCTTGAGCCAAGGTAGCGCCGCCGTAGAGGGTTTCAATACCTTCTATGTGAGACTAGCTTATACTGGTTTATTGCCACTGATATGCCGTTGTGTCTTTAATTTACAGCTGAGTAGCGGCTTTGCGCGGTTTGACCCGCGTAGCTCTTGATCCCGTGGGAGTTTCTTAGCAAAATATGTTACTTCTGGTTAATGTAGCCATCTAATGGTGAAAGAATCTTTGAATCATTCTAGTAGTTTTTGAGTTTATTCATTACAAACATACAAAAATACAAATCTTTCCTCTTTATAATATGAGTAAAGACTTCAAAAAAGAGGAGGAAAGTAGTTTTTATTAATATACATTTTGTTTATTTGATACATTTGATGATCATTTTTCTTAAATCAGTTATTTAATTACAGAAAATGCAATTACATCTCTATCATTTCCACTACTCCAGGAATCTGACCTAAAAGAGCTATTTCCTAAAATTGGCCATCATGCCATATTCTCAAAAAAATTAGAAATACATAAAAAGACTATGCATCCTATTACCGATGATAAGTAAGTCACTAACAATTCAAAAATTTCATCTGCTTTAATTATCTGTATACTGTTGTCTTAATTAATCCTTCAATTTACAGGCGTGTGATGTTTCAAGCTTTAACTTATCTATGTCTGACTTGCTGACATATCCGGTTGACCCTGATGCACGTCCTCAAGCTTCAAGCTCACCCGCACCCAAGACACCTATCACAATAACCATTCCATCAGAGAACAAAATTAACATTATCGTATGTATTGTAATATTTCTTCAGAGCTATAATTAGGTACTATCTATACATATATCTCTATTTATCATCATTCATACAAGATGTAAAAAGTCAATTAAAAATAAATGAAGGGTTTTTTTTTTAATGAAGGTTGATTCACTTTGAATCAACTTTGAATCCTGAAAAAAATCTACTGTTTTATTTTTGTTAAAAAAAATTTAAACAGATTTTTCTTATATACAGGGTGTCCCGTAAGTCATGGATCAACGGATCTATTGTACCAAAATAATCTAACATATACAACAGTTTACAAGTTAGATGTTACAAAAAGTTGTGTCAAGTTATATAATCTGCAGCCGAACCAGGTTAGATGCCTGTATGTCGGCAGACAGTGCCTCGTTTTTAATAGAAAAAATATTATAAAATAGGTAGAATGAGTAGAAATTATAATTTATTTATTTCTGTTTTTCAGGATTTACCGTTACTTTTAAATAGTACCCTTGAAGGAAGAGGTTCATTACATTTAGATACACATATTCCGTTGGATAATACGGCAAGAATAAGATTGGTAAGGCTCATCGGAACCTACATTTTGAGCAATCATCCGTCAAATGCAATAAGGAGTACCATTTATGCAAATTGGGTACACGAAATTATTAGAGTATTCCCACAAGAAAAGGCATCGGTGTTCTTCCATAGCAAGATTGTGGAATCTTCACGAGATTTAATCACCAGGTTGGCAGGAAAGTTGCCTGATCAAATCCTGTGTGCCTACTGTGCCTATGCTGCTGTACTGTGCTAATGCTGACTGTGCCTACTTTGTAATTTGGGTTTAGTATTGTAAACTTTGAGACTGTTCTTTTGTGATTTTCAGATATATGACAATAAATAATAAGTGAACAATAACAGTATTTTTTTTTTTTTTACCCACATTGCAGAGAAAGTCTGCTATGGCTACAGAGTTAAATGACTCGCATTGCAGAGAAAGTCTGTTGTGGCTACCTAGCAAAACGATTGCAGATACCAAGTAGGTTGGCTGTGGCTACAGAGTTAAGTGACTCGCATTGCAGAGAAAGTCTGTTGTGGCTACCTAGCAAAATAATTGCAGATACCAAGTAGGTTGGCTGTGGCTACAGAGTTAAATGACTAACATTGCAGAGAAAGTCTGTTGTGGCTACCTAGCAAAACGATTGCAGATACCAAGTAGGTTGGCTGTGGCTACAGAGTTAAACAACTCACATTGCAGAGAAAGTCTGTTGTGGCTATCTAGCAAAACGGTTACAAATACCAAGAAGGTTGGCTATAACTATCCAAGAAAGTTTGTCAATATAAACAGTAAAGTTGGCTACGTTTGCAAACATTTTGTTTGTAATAATAATCAAGCTTACTTTGTTATTTCTAAGCAAACAATTTTAACCGATTTACTAGGTTGATTCTGATGAAGTAAGAATAGCAAACTTGACTTATTTATTTTTAGCAACAAACTTTGCAGGTTGTATATTGACAAACACACTTTGTTAAAATCAACCGAAACTTAGTTATTTTTACATGCGAAATTTTTTCAGTGTATAAAATAAGCATAATACGATACTAAAGCAAACTATAAATCATAGCCCCCAGTTGAAATTGTTTATCTTAAATAATAAATATTTTATCGTATTTTCGTAACACAATCCTGAGAATAACCAGAAGACAACTTGCGAACAATCAGAAGATAAATGAGCATCGACTTTAAGAGGTCATCAAACATCTTGCAATTCTAAGAAGAACAAATATTCGGGCCCGTTGACGTACAATAGGGCCAAACATCTGGGGTCAAGTTCGTAAATTCGGAGCTTAAACGAACAACAACCATTTATGACTACAATTATGAGACAGTTCTTTGTCATTTTTTGGTGTAACAGTTTGTTACTGTACGCTTCGGTGAGCTTCTGAAATTCGATGCCAAGCCAAATGTTGCATTCAATTTGTTAAATAAACAAAAGTGTGTGGTCTTTTTTGGAATACATCGTAAATTAATGGTCTTGGTTGTATTGTTGTATTGTAATTTTTGTATGCCCTAACCGGGTGAATGTGTCTGCACTGAAATTAATTATAAGAACTGTACCTATTTACCACATTCTGACAAATAAATATTTTCTTTCTTTCTTTCTTTCTTTCTTGTTTCTATTGATTGTGTAGATTTAAGATTTAGGGTCTCAAATTAGGTATAACATATGTTTATTTTATTTTACTTTTTGTTTTGTGGCCCACAAGTTGTGGGCACCAGATACTGTCTGTATATTGCATCTGATATTGCCTTTCTAAGATATTATGTCGAATTTGAGTGTAAAACCCGAATTTTTACTTCTTACGAATTTCTACAGGAACGAGGTAGTATGATCCATGGCCTTTACGAACATCATCATCATCATCACAACTCTTTGTAATGAGCCCACTGCAGGGCATGAGTCTCTCCCCTGGGTGTAGAGGAGGTATAGGCCATAATCCACCAAGCTGGCCCAGTGCTGGGTGGTGGTTGCTTTTGGATGCTTTACGAACAACTTAAACTAAATTGGTTAGTTACTTGTGATAAAGGTTTTTATATCGCGATTTCTATATTCAGTTTCGAACCCATAGAAGTTACTTTAAAATAAAAACTTGATTGATTGAGTGATAACCTTTCCATTCCTGCATAAGTTTCCGGGAACTGCAATAACATAAAGTTGTAATTAGGTACTACCTTTCACTTTCATTCACAACCGGTCTTTCACTCAAATTCACTCTTTTTTCGAATGTTTTTGGTCATGGTTGGACACCTCACGTGTTCAGTGAATATCTCCAACCTTCACGGTCACTGCACACCAGCCATGCCCCCTTCCCATTAGCCCATACGTCAACACAGCATTCGTCTATTTGTTTGGGGCGATTGTGCAATGGTAATTAACCTATAATGAACCATACTTACTACAGAGATATGGGATTTAATAGAAGTAAAGCTGAAGTGCAATGGGCAGGGCACATAACTCGCGGAACTGATAGCCGTTGGGGCAGCAAAGTTTTCGAGTGGCGGCCACCACGTACTGGGAGACGCAGGGCAGGTTGGCCCGCACAAGCTGAACCGACTATCTAATTAAAATTCTATTTCCAAAATATCAGATTATGAGCCCCAGATTATAAGTGATAATGAGGCCAAAAATAGACGGTAATGTTAAAATAAAACATTGGAAAGAACTTAGTCAATTTCGATTCAATCACGATTTCATCTCGTTTCATTCATTTAGACATAGCGGCAACTGTTTTTTGTTTCTAGACAAGCAAAAACATCTCTAAGTAAACTAATAATAAAGGCTTATATAACATAACACGACCGTGTCTACGGTCAGCTGTATGCCTGTATGTTACGTCTAGACTGTAGATAGATTAAACGGCATTTTGCAATCAGTGAAAGTTTGATAGCATCCTGTGACAATGCCCGCATGCAGTTGGCTCATGGCAGCTGGTATGGCAGTGACAAATGTTGCCAAAATAATGATTTTAGGGATTCGCTTGTTAAGGTTTTTGTTGATGGAGAAAATATGGTATAAAAATAGGCTTTTTGGGAATGAAACAGAAAACCAAATACAAAAATGCATTCGAAAGAAAAAAAAACTGTACTTTTAAATTAACAGTGTTCAAGACAAAATATTTGGAGTTATCATGTACCTATGTATGTTATTTTCATTATACTCACTAGCATAGATCCAAAAAAGTTGTTGATCGAATTACTAACTTCCGCTAGTTGCGTATAGCCACACGCCCAACAATAGTAAGATGAATAAATGTAGATTATATTTATTATATTTACTTAATGTATTCTTGTGAGCCCGAAATGAAAAATTGCCTATGTTATAAAGTCTCAAGCATTATTACAATCCTTAGATTATGCACAGAATCTTGGTAGACTTATGCCCGTCTGCACTAAACTTTGATAGCTCCTAAGTCGATACTTAAGTTTCTAGGACGTGCTTAGGAACAATAATTGCGTTTCACTTAACTTAGATCACTGCCGAAATGCTTAAGAACATGCAGAGTATGTCAATGATTATATGTGACGTAGTTTAGGCATGTCATAACTAAGTTTATGCTAAGTAGAGTTTAGTGCAGACGGGCATTAAACTTCTTAGTTCAACATTTTTTACCATCGTCGTAAGATATGTATATGGCATTCCTCATTTTATTTATGTGTAAACCTTCTTAATACTAAGATATGGATTCAACCGCTAGAATCAGTTCTTCATTTGCCATTATTTCTAGTTATAGTATGATGACCCATCTAACTTCCTAAAACCTTACTAGACAGAATAGTTCACTGCTAGAAAACTTTTGTAACTGATGACTATCCGGCGTTTGATCTCAATCTCACACGATAGTAATTGAAGATAAGGTCGAAGATGACATCACACGGGTTAAGGAAGGAACTGGCTCTTCATAAAATATTGCTTGAATAGTTCTCTTCCGGAGCGATGATATCTGGCGGCAGATTTTAACACGCTAAGCCAGGGACGATAGGGCTTGTCTACTAAGCCTACCATACGAAGGCAAAAAAAATCCCATTCATTCATTATGGCTACTTATAAAGCACCATATTTCCCCGCTTTCTTCCGTCACAAGCCATTGGCATGCGCCGACGCAGAGTCTAATCAGCCTGGCTAATAAGCCGTCCATGCCACCATTACTGCTTAATGCTTTCTCGGAACACTTCCTACTAACTTATGTTTCAGGTTATAATAGTGTGAAATTAGTATTTATGATAGTAAAAGTTACAGTCACTATGGATTAACGAGGGGAAATGTATTTTAATACGCTATCTTGGGCGTATTATCTGTGTATTAGTAGGAAGTGCAATGTACGTGACATTGGTGGCCTTAGAAGGCAATGTAGGAATCAAATTTTAGATTTGAATGTTATACAGGGTGCCTCAGTAAGAGTGCACTTTTTCATTTTAAACTAAAAACAAGTATTTTGTGATATGGTTGTGATATTTTTATTGTATTGTAAAGAAGACATGTTCCGATTAAGTATGGAATAAAATATCCGCAAATGACCCCCGCGGCTCTGATGGGCAGCCCTTACTCTTTTCATGAAATTTTCCATGACTTTTGCACAGAGATGTGTCTGTATCTCACCGATGACGCGATGGATTTCCGATTTGAGCTCAGGAATGGCTACGGGTTTATTAGCACAAACCCGAGATTTCTCAAAACCCCATAGAAAAAAATCGCACGGTGTTAAATCGCACGATCTTGGTGGCCAGTTGACATCAGAATTTCGTGAGATAATGTGTTCTGGAAATCGTTGCTGCAATAAGTCGATTGTTTCAAACGCGGTGTGGCATGTGGTTGCGCCGTCCTGCTGAAACCACATGTTGTCCAGATTCATGCCGTCCAGTTGAGTTATCATATTCCTGTAAAGAATGCCGTTCACAGTCACTGCAATTTCGGCATCATTTTCAAAAAAGTAAGGTCCAATCACACCGCCTGACCAAAATCCGAACCAGACAGTTACTCGCTGTGGGGACATTTGTTTCTCATGGATTACATGAGGATTTTGTGACCGTGGGGGTCATTTGCCGGATATTTTATTCCATACTTAATCGGAACATGTCTTCTTTACAATACAATAAAAATATCACAACTCTATAACAAAATAGTTGTTTTTATTTTAAAATGAAAAGTGCACTCTTACTGAGACACCCTTTACTTAGGTACTTAGCTTTTTGAAAAAAAATCTTTAAATAAACAAAAGAAACAAATTCAGAATCAGAGAAAAGACCGGCAATATTAAACCTTTACACTCGCAATATTTTGGATGTCACTATCCAAAATATTGCGAGTGTAAAGGTTTAAAATTGCCGGTCTTTTCTCTGATTCTGAATTTGTTTCTTTTGTTTATTTAAAGATTGTTGACTGACGATAGGTAAAGATCAGATCAAAAAATAGACAACCTAAGAACTTAAAGGACCTATTGTAACATCAGTGGTGTTGACGAAAATCATTGTGTTTAGTGCAAAAATAGGGTATAATGGTTGACCAGTTGAAATAAATTTATATAAGTACATAATGTTTCTGAAATGACCAATAGATGGAGCAGCTAAATTTTTTTCATGCACTACAAGACTGGCCTTCGGGGCATTCACCCTAATTTTCTAGCCTAATTAACGAAAATCAAGTTTAGACTCGCGCGTAATGGAGTTTATTGATTTAGTAGTAAATAATTGTGTTTTAATGGTTCTAAAATTAACGAGCAACTCGTTTAAAGTCAAATAAGTAAAAACAAGTAGAGCGTAGGCGCAAAAACTTGAAAGACTTTAAAAAAGACAGTTGCGTAATAGGCATTTTAATTAATCGAATTATTGTACGATAGTTGGTGTGTGTCAGATTGACTAATTTATTATACGAATAACGTCAATGATCCAAAAGTCTCGCCTCTCAAATTCATGGGTCAGCTCTTTGATATTCTATGTACTTACTTACTTAATTTTAGTTATAACTGCTGAAAATAAGCTCTATCGTAAAAATATTTTCAACACAATTGCTCGTAAAGTGAGCGTTATTCTATTGAATTTAGAACTATAAACTGGGCTATAAGTCACGCGTGCATAATATATTATACCTAGTGCATAATATAATGAATCCTACAAAGTTGAATTGTACCTTTGTGCAAATAACATGCGAGAAAACAGAGCATATTTTATTGGTCCGGGTTATACACTAAATATTTTCAGAAACAACAAAGAGGTTTTATACCACTTCAAATCTATACATTTTTAAATGTTTGCGCCTTATATTAGTAAAATAAATTTGTATATTAAACAAATTATTCACAATTTACAATCATTTGTCATAAAATATTAAAAATTTTGCATTTACCACTCCAAATTAAACATTTTCACTTAAAATAGGCTGTATATGCTATACAGACATTAACACATTTGACGGAAAAAAAACCTACGCGCATGCGCGAGGTTCGGCGCCATTTTTCAATCACAATTTAAAGCCTTGTTATCAAGTGTGTTTGTTATTTTATGACCACGTATGTCTGTCTTTTACTCACAAGCGTGTTGAAAAACGTCGTATGTAACTAAGAATGGTACAAAAATGGACCCATTATTGTAACATAAAAAAAAAACATCAAAACAAACCAGCAGAAACGTCCGACTTAGAAATGTTAATAGGTCTGTACGTAAAGACGATACCAATAATAAGTAGGTATATGGTTATTCATAAATCAAACCTTCTTCTATGTCACCTTGATTTAAAACTAAAACTGCTTCAGATTATATCATTTAAATTAAGAACATGGTAATTTTTTAAAACGGTTTGCGTTCTAAATTCAAAACAGGTTTGCATACAGCATCGTCCAGCGCATGTTTATTTGTGATCGACGCACGTGGTCGTTGCCAAGGACGGACGTTTTTTTTTAACTAAATGTCCCTACGAGATTTGCATTTTGATGAATTTAAAATTGGAATTCGAAATAAACATATTGAATTAAGTACATACTTATTGCGTGTTGCATTGTGAACTTGACTGGTCAGATATTTATGTGTACAATTGCTTGTTGTTGGAAGAAAATGGAATATTGAAATTACTTCAGAATAGGACCTGCTAGCATAAAAAGAAGGAAATACTTTTGGCTATTAATATGAGCCAAAGTAAATCCTAAGCGGTTTGATAAAACTTTGTTACTTAGTACCTACACAACATGGTTCATTTTTAACACATACGATGACGACACCAAAAATTCTTTGGTTACTTTGTCAACTGCAATTTGCTTATGCCTTTTTGTTATTTTTAATTACATTATGCTATAAGAAGACCCTAAAGTTCTAGATTTCATTACTAACCTCAAATAATGCTGTACAAACGGCGGTATTTTTCGATTGCTAAGTTTTTTTTTACAGCTCCAAGGGATCGCAGAATTGCATATTTGATAAGTTTTAATTACAATTTGATACTTCCACGCGTTTCTGAGAAAAAAGGTATGACAGACAGACAGACGGACGGACAACCAAGTAATTTCATAAGTGTGTATTTTTTTGTAAATTTGTTTTATATGACTGAGTACCTATCCCTATGAATGGTCAATTTTCGCCATTGTTGCGCATAAATCTTTCTGTTACAACGAAATAACTAAATTAGTAAAAATTTAATGAGATCTCTAAATACTACTAAATATAGACATCATTGCATCGCCTATGCGTGTTCATTTGTTTCTGCGCAAAAGGAAATTGATCCAAACGGCTGTAAACTTGTGAAGGGGAATCATTCATAGTTCTCTGGACTATAAACTACAATTCAAATACAGTCAACCACAAAATATTTTCATCCCGACAATTATGTAGATAGACAATTATGGCAATTTTGTCCTCAGTCATCCTAATCGTAACTAAAATAAGCGTTCCTATTTTTTTAGAAGCATTTCAAAACAATGTTATACTCAATACATTTTAATACTTAATACAGAAGGGCGTTCATATGTTCTGTGAAGTCTTAAAAACATTCCACTAATCCGTTTCGCAATAAATACACACATCTAGTAAACATTTTCTTCACACATCACAGCAATTTAACACAAAACAATTAATGAGTAAGGGGAACCGTAGCAACTGTGTTGAGTTCTACTTTTGACCACTGATGTGTAACGGGCCTTAATGATATAATAATAACAGACACACATACTGGTGGTCGCGTGTGTAATTGCCCTTTTGGAATTTGGAGAACCGTAGATGTAATAAATTCGGATATGCTACCGTGGCGCTAAGCAAATATGGCAACTAAGTATAACAATAAAAAATTATATGCACTACACTGGCGTAGTTGAGCTATCCTAAAGTATCCTTCTAAGTTCCTTCATTATTTTAATTAGAAGATTCTAGCATTGCTTTTTTGTTTTTTTTTTTCTCAATTTTATACGTAGGTTTTAATAATATTGCATA
This sequence comes from Stenoptilia bipunctidactyla, assembly GCA_944452665.1. Taxonomy (NCBI): domain Eukaryota; kingdom Metazoa; phylum Arthropoda; class Insecta; order Lepidoptera; family Pterophoridae; genus Stenoptilia; species Stenoptilia bipunctidactyla. The sequence continues at coordinate 16,397,928 of OX101740.1, read as the reverse complement.
AAAAGGTAAACCGTTCAAGATATCGCATCGATACTCCATATTTTCATCTTGAGTAGGTATCAACGACCGGCTGGTGTAGAGGTAACATACATTGCCTTCAACAATCCTAGCGGCGGCGGATATCGGTGTGATGAACACAGATATTTGCCGTCAAGTCATGGATGTTTATATGTTTATTTAAGTTTATTCTAATAAAAAAATATGTATTTATTCATAATTTCATCTTGAGTAGGTATCAACGACCGGCTGGTGTAGAGGTAACATACATTGCCTTCAACAACCCCAGCGGCGGCGGATATCGGTGTGATGAACACAGATATTTCCGGTCAAGTCATGGATGTTTATCTGTTTATTTAAGTTTATTCTAATAAAAAACATGTATTTATTCAATATGTATGGTATATATTTCTTAAGTATATCAGTTATCTAGTATCCATAGCACAAGTTCTTTAAGAAACTTAATTTGGTCTAGATAATGTTGTGTACAAGAAATATTTATTTATTTATCAACTCATAAATATAAATATATCAAAAAGTATTCATCAAAATAAATTTTCCAGTGATGTAAAAAACTAATTTGCAGTTACCCTATCTAATGTTTTTATAATCCATGTCAAATTAGGTAACTTTTCGCGTGATGAGCAGAGCGCGCCACAGCCGCGGGCGCGTCCGTAATTTTATGTAATTCGGCAACTTTGACAACACGCTATACGAGTATAACAACCAAATTTAAATAAACCACACAACAACAGCTTTATTGTTGTTTAGTTGTGGTAGGTGACGATGTTTATTTGGGAATATCATTATGGTTTTTCCTTTGTAATCGACATCGTCATAGTTTGAATACGAGCTCCTTTTCATTTCCTCAACAGTTTATTGTCCCTTTTTAAACTATTGCATAGCTTCTATCGCGGGCCTTGAGCGTGTGGACCGAATCCAGAAATTCCGTAACGAAAAAACCTAACACCCCCCACTCCGACCGGCACAGCGGTGATACTTTGATTTCATAACTTTACATGCGGCCTTTAATAAACAATCAGTCATCTACTAGGAACTTGTGGAACTTCATATTAGATCAAACATTACTGCATTAATAAGATAAATAAATAAATAATTATAATTGCATAAGTTGATAAAAAATGCTATGCAATAGCTTTACCGCGGCAGTCTCCGAGTGCCACACGTCTTTTTTTATTTCTTTTCTATACCTTATCCTTTATAATTCAAACAAAAATTTGAGAATAAACCTATTATCAATAAATATATGCTCAATGCCATCAGAATAAGTAATTTGAATATTTTATATTAAGTGGTAGAGTTAAGACATTAATATGTGCATAACATGCATTATAATAGTATATCACTATTAGGATCACATATTTCTAAAAATGTAAATCAACACTCCATAAATAGCAGATCAACATAAATATGGGTTTTATGATGTGGCACAAATCCAAAAAATATCATGCTCCATAACTCTACTGCTATTGTCATTCAAAGTTTTAATATAAAATCTATTTTGACTTGAGATTTATCTTAAGTTAATAAAAAAAATGAAAGTTCTACAAATCGTGAGAGAAAGTGTCACTGAATGATGTTTATTTTTAATTTTCTGAAAAGTATCAATTTTCTCTACCACGTTTTGTTTAATATGAGTTTTTATGTAATACTAACTGTGTAATTACTTAAATTACTTAAGTGAAAGCTTTTGATGAAGGACAATACACGTAGCAGTCGTTAAGTGGAGTTTATTGTACGTCTGTCGTAATTAACGATATAATGGATTTCTTAATTACTGTAGATATGTACCTAAATATTGTAGTACTAGTTCTACTGTACGGCTTTTCTTATGTTCCTAAAGCTATCTCGTCGGAATGTTACAATAAAAATCTCTAGTATTTGGGATATTTTTTGTGTGAGAATTTTCGAACTTTCATGTTTCTAACGTGAGAAGGATTATTTGCAATTTCATTTGTCACAACAGCAAGTTGACTAGATGCACTGTATGAAGTATAATTTTGATGTTGTTGTATGTACTTACCTCCGCATTCTGTTTGCAGGTTCCGACGAAATTTAAATTTAAATTTTATAATTATTATAAGTAAAATTAAAAATATTTAAAATCATGCTTGAGTTTATATCATTATGAAAAGCCCTACCCAGGGTGTCTCAAATTCTTGGAAAATTTATTTTTCCATTAATCCATCTGTCATTTCTGCGGGCCAGTTTTGACAAAATGCGTAAAATAAATAATACTTAGTCGGTTATTTATTTTATAAACGACTTTCCCAATAAAATCCGTTGTATCCAGTATCTTCAAATACTCAAATAGATGTCTGTCCTTGATTTAACACCCACAGATTTCATTACGCCTATACGTGCGTTGCATGTAATGATTTTTTTTTCATAGCCGTTGGAGATGGAATGTTGGACCATAAAAAGTTTTGACAAAAAATTGTTACCACGTGGGATGTTTCTTATTGTATTGTGATTTGAAAAAAGAAATGGCAGTTGGAATAGGAAGTTCTAGTGCGCTTCTGCGAATTTCGTTACTGAGAGTTCTTGTGAAAAAAATAACATAAAAATACTGTTTTAATTTTGATTTTTAATGAGTGAAAAAGAAGCATAAATCTTTAATGGGTATCGAGTATCTAAAATATAATATCAAAAATACTATATTTTACAAAAACATTGAAAACATTGTTTTTGTATGAAAAATATTGTAGGTCCTACGTGGGCAAAAACTTGCATGTAGTAGTAAGTATGTAAATGTGGTTGTGTTCTGTATTTGTCTGAGGCAGTAAAGAGATAGAATCGGTTAATTTTAGTACAGGAACAGTCTAGATTTTATAGAACTAACTAAAAACGTTGTTTTGCCATATAAAAAAAAAATAGATGTTGGCCGATTCTCATAGATACCGGATAAGCACAAAAAATTTCATCAAAATCGGTCAAGCCGTTTCGGAGGAGTATGGCAACGAAAACTGTGACACGAGAATTTTATATATTAGATAGATAATGGTTCTTACCATCAATTAGATTAAGCATACCTTGGTAACAGTTTCTCAAAAAAAGAAAATAACGTCATTCCACTTTTAAAAAATTATTTAACGTCTGATGAGATGAGCATAACCTGAGAGTTATTACTTACAAAAATATTTCAGACTTTAAAGTTGGCGTTGTTAGGTTCAAAAGGACGTTATGAACGGCCCAGAACTTCTTTTGTTTTTATTTGTTAATTTCACTAGTGCGCACTAGTGCGGCTCAAGTTTAACATCTTAACCCACCATTGTTCTTTGACTCAGACGTAGGCCCAATTGACAACAAAGTATCCCATGTCACCAGAAATAGTCTTTAATTAAACAAGTGAACTTAGTGAAAGGGTCAATAGTTAGACGGAGTGTCATCTGTAAATTGGCGGTGCAGACATACCGACAAACTTCCCAGACGAAATAAAACGAGTTTATACTTCGATTAATTGATGATTAGATGGAAGTTAACTTCTATGAAATGAGCCGTATCGATGGAGGATTGTTTTTTATATTTAAACTTTTTGTAATGATTTTGTACCTATTAAAATATACCTATATTATTGGAATGTTAGAAGGTTTCAGGCAGCACTATTTATAAGTGTTAAAAAACTAACATGGTCGTTAACATTTGAATTTGACGGCCGGCTGGTGTAGCGGTAACATACATTGCCTTCTATGCCAGAGGTCCTGAGTTCGAATCCCGGCGGCGGCGGATATTTGTGTGATGAACACAGATATTAGTCGTCAAGTCATGGATGTTTATATGTTGTTTTAAGTTTATTCTAATAAAAAAATATGTATTTATTCAATATGTATGTTTATATATTTCTTAAGTATATCAGTTATCTAGTATCCATAACACAATTTCTTTAAGAAACTTAATTTGGGCTAGATAATGTTGTGTGAGTGTCAGAAATATTTATTTATTTATAATTATAATTATTAACTTTCTATCTTTTATTACTTTCAATTATTGATATTTCCGATCTGTTAAAATATAAAAACGTGGTAGATCTCCCATTTCTATTGTTATTAGAGTATTTTTTGTATAGGTACTTCGCTTAGTGATAGGACCTTTTCAGGGTCCGCCTAGATAGCGACCACCCTTCATATAAAATCTGCCGCCAATTATCACTGCTCTGACGGTTATGTGTTCCAGCAATATTTTATGAAGAGCCAGTTTCTTCCTATTCCCGTGTACTTCTTCACTTACCATCTCGTACCATCAGGTGAGATTAAGTTCAAAAGTGGGTCAAAAACTTACTAGGAATTCAGCGTTGAAATAATTGCTGAAGAAAATTATGTGTTGTGTACTTTTATCGGGTCTTTTCCGCCGAAAGGCGTGTTGATTTTAATATACCAAATAATAATAATAAACTCTTTATTGTATACCAACATGGTTACATAGGGAAACTTAATTTAAATGTTACAAAAGAACTTTTGTACAAAGGCGGCCTTATCGCTGTTGAGCGATTTCTCTAGGCATTATGGGAAATTAAGTTGGATGGGGTACACGGCTTATAACAAATATACTCATAACTAATAATTACATACATAAATATGGTACCTACTTAAGTACGGAGTCTCTCCATTGAAGACTCTATTGGCCAGGGAGAGGGGAGGAAGTTCTCTAAAATTCAAATAAGTTGGTTAAACTAAACACATCTCAGTCTTCTAATACAATTAAGAAGCATTGAGCACGAGCATTGAGCATGGCTGGTGTGGGGGTAACGTACATTGCTTTCTATGCCAGAGGTCCTGGGTTCGAATCCCAGCGGCGACGGATATTTGTGTGATGAACACAGATATTAGTCGTCAAGTTATGGATGTTTATATGTTTATTTAAGTTTATTTTCTAATAAAAATATGTATTTATTCAATATGTATGTTTATATATTTCTTAAGTATATCAGTTAACTAGTATCCATAACACAAGTTCCTTAAGAAACTTAATTTGGGCTAGATAATGTTGTGTGAGCGTCAGAAATATTTATTTATTTATTTATGAGTCTGTTGTTCAGAACCTTTAAGTTACATACCTACCTATTAATGCCAACTTGTTACCTAAAACCTATGTAACAATAATATATTATTATTTTCGTTTAAGTATATAGGTTTTAGATGATTACATGGACAAACAATAATAATATACCTAATTGATAATAATGTTTACACATAGTTATCTATAGCGCCAACGCGTGTGAAACTTTTGATAATTATAATCATCACATGAATGGACCATTATAACTAAAAATAAATCGTATACATTATTGAGTCTCCCACAAAGCTGTAAAATACTGAAATAACTTTGCTATACATTGAAAACTTTGTTCATTTGCAGTTTAAATATTTTTAATAAAACCAGCAATGAAATGCGAACTTTATTTTAACATTTAGTAGCACACATTGAGTTGGATTTTTGCATGAATCATCTGGAAACGGAATTTTGCGCTTTACGTATCAACGGATGTACAAGTAGGTATTAGGGAAAAAATATCCACAAATTAAATTCAGTTATCAATTATTTGCAGTTTAAATTACTCAAGCTGTAATAATAAATTATCAGAAGACGCCCACTAATGGTCAAAGACCTCCCCAAGGATCTCCAAGTCAGTTGGTCCTGCGCAGCCCACGTGTGGCTATTACCATTGACCTTGACCAGATCGTTGGTCAACCTTGCGGGGGTCTGCCCACGCTTAGACTTCCTTTTCACGGTCAATTCTCAAGAACCTTCCCCCCCAAAAATCATCCGTAGGTACTTCTACCTTTCTCCTATGAATTGGCGCTTCAACTCAGCAGACTTCGCTACGACTTCATACGAATTCACTCGACTTCGTACGAATCCTCTAATTACTTCTTTCATTCATTAAATTCCGCCAAATTGAAATGTTTAATTAGAACTTTCAGTACTTACTTATCATTACTATATAGTACTAGTTCATAGTTCATGTAGGGTCGCCACTGAGGACGTCAAAGATAATATGAATAATTGAAAACTTATCAATAAAAACCGATTATTCAATCCAATCTATAACGAACCCGTTTCTTGACACGGTTATAAAACTAAATAACCCACTAGTAACTGAACGTAATTATATTTTTGTTAATAACTTCCTTGTTAAGAAAAAGATCGTAAACCATACTTTTAATCATAGTGTCTATAACCCATAAAAATCCTTTTCACTACGCACCGATTGTAATCTTAGATAAAAAACAGTTTTGTAGTAAAATTAATAAAAAGGACTTTTCCTCATTCTTTTTTAATCAAGATCGTAAAGATTAAGTGTTTATGGGCTCCCGACATTGAATTTACTATAATTGAAGCTAAATATGAGCGTGTATAAAGGAGTGGTGGAGTAGCGGTTCTTGTTCATTTCGTTCGATGTAGCAGGGTAAGTTATGTTCAGTCCGGTCGGCATAAGGATGAGTTAACACGGCGCAGCGCGGTGACTTTCTTACTGTGGAGGGCATGTATTTATTTGTTTACCCTTAATTGTACATATACACAAAATATAAAAAAGAACAATAAAAAACACAATGTAGGGGTAGGCGGTCTTATGGCTTGTTAGCCATCTCTACCAGGCAACAAATGTGTACCGTCTTCGTCAGCCCAAGCGGCTGCATATTTGTTTGAATACAAGATGGGATATTTGTATACAAATTGGGATGATCCTAACAAGTGTTAATTGGAAGCGCTGAACTCCGTTGTCCGAAGAACCTGCAAGGAAAAAGACGATGACCTTACGACAAAAAACTGCAGTTTAGAGCATCGCATATGGTTGCTTGTTTCACCGTTTACTACAGGCCAAATTTTGGAGAGTGCGCGAGTGCTCTTTTTGAACAAATTAAATCCACACCTTTTTAACATCGAACTACTATACACAAACAGTACTTACATCCGTATGTGGTAGATATTCCAAAAAGTCGTACTAAGAAGCTTTGACAGTTCTTTTATGGTACGAAAGTTTGGAATGAACTATTTGCATCTGTTCTTTGTGACAAATAATATACCTAATTGTTAGAAAACGTCTCAGAAGGGAGTCACTCAATCAAACAACTTATCTGTTTAAGTTTTCTATTTATTATATTCTACCACCACTTCGGAAAGTCGATCTGTTGAGAAGAAGTGGCAAGAAACTCAACAGCAATCATCTTGTAAAATACATAGTAACAGTTTACAGCCAGAGAACAATAAATAAGTAAATATCACAATCTTAACGACACTGACCTTTATCACAAAGCGGCTCGTTCTCCACACTGCCATTTTTAACCCAACCTATCCGGAAAGTCAAAATCCCCCCCAACTCTCCAATGCTACCAACATACCAATTCTAATTAAGTCAAATCAACAACTTTGGCTTTATGGGCTCGATGCCCACATCCTGCGCTTCCGTATTTTATGAAAGCTAACAGTCGGCCTTTCCTGATTATTTCACGTCCCGTGAAAATAATTATTATATGATCCAGTTACTATATTAACTTAACTTTTACTTCAAAAATGTGCTCATGTTATGAATTTAACCTTTAAAATTGAATTTATTGTACGCACTGAAGTCCCAGTCTACCACAATATCACACTGAAGCCCCTTCGCGTCTCCAGTGTGTACTTATTACATTAATTTAAAACTAAAAACTTATGCTAATTGTGTAGCCCCTTCATGTCTACAACAATATCACACTGAAGCCCCTTCATGTCTTCAGCGTGTACTTGTTACTAAATACTTATGCTAATTGTTGTAGCCCCTTCATGTCTACAACAATATCACACTGAAGCCCCTTCATGTCTTCAGCGTGTACTTGTTACATTAATTTAAAACTAAAAACTTATGCTAATTGTGTAGCCCCTTCATGTCTACAACAATATCACACTGAAGCCCCTTCATGTCTTCAGCGTGTACTTGTTACATTAATTTAAAACTAAATACTTATGCTAATTGTTGTAGCCCCTTCATGTCTACAACAATATCACACTGAAGCCCCTTCATGTCTTCAGCGTGTACTTGTTACTAAATACTTATGCTAATTGTTGTAGCCCCTTCATGTCTACAACAATATCACACTGAAGCCCCTTCATGTCTTCAGCGTGTACTTGTTACATTAATTTAAAACTAAATACTTATGCTAATTGTTGTAGCCCCTTCATGTCTACAACAATATCACACTGAAGCCCCTTCATGTCTTCAGCGTGTAATTAATACGTTAATTTGAAAGTCATTAAAACATCCCAATTTCTGTCAAGGCTGTACATAATTTTCATTAAAGTAACTCAATTCATATTCCTGTGTTTCCAATTTTCATCCCATATCCATTCTGCCATTCCTCTCTAAAGTTTTGGAGCATATCATCCGCCAAGATAAGAATTACTCTGATTGGTGCGATCTCGCAGCCGGAGTGCCTCAGGGTGGTGTGTACATAAAATTTGAATAAAAATAAACAAATTAATAAAACAAACTCATTCACATAAAAGTTAAATGAAAAAAAACAAACTCAACATTAGTTGTCAATTTATTTTGATCGTTATTAGATGTCGCATTATTCATTTTTCACCATATCTTTAAAAATCGTTAAAAATATTATTGAATTCAATTCTGTTAACTTCACACAAACAAAGTTCATATATTTTCTGCCCTCTAGCTATTAATATATTTTTATCTCAATTGAAATCATTCTACTCAATTTTTAACTAAGATATATCCTTCACCAGCAATTAATTTTACAACGCATTCTATTAATTCGTATTAATGGTTTCAGAGTAAAACTAGATTCAATAAATAAATCTCCATCAAAACGAGGCAAGAGTAAACTGAATTTTTTTGTAAACTCTTTAGTTCAGTAGTAAAAAGCTGTATTTTAGTGCTATCTTTTGTTGATCGAGAAGCAAATTTAAGTTTGTCTTTGGTTTTAATTAGTTCAATAATATAGTCTTGTCTGGCAAAAGTTTATCTAATTAGAAGGGGTTCACGCAAGAGATTATCAAGAACAATTAAAACTTCTAAAATACCAGTTACGAAATCGACTTCTACGGAAGCAATACACTTTCCTAAACAAAACACTACAGAATTACCAAAACCTCTCAAAATTTATAAATTGTCAGTGGACCAAGAGTCAAATATTTTGGGTACAGAATCTTTTATCATAGAGCACTGGCTTCCAAAATCTATGAAACATCTAAATTCCAGCCCATTAAATTTAGCAGTCTTCAAATATTATTTCATTATATTGTCCCCGTGATACGCGTAAAATAGTTTTACTAGAAAAGAGGTCTCTTTTATTGGAACTCTCGTCCTTTAAATGTCCGACTCTATGACAAGAGTCGCATCTTTTGATTAGTTGCTTACATATAAAATATGAATGTCCAACTACACCTTATATTGAATATCTTGGAGTCTTAATTGATCGTCACCTTTATTTTTAAATAACATATAAATACGGTATCATCTGGACTTCGAAAACTCATCTTTATATCTAAAACTCCTCGCCATATAGCTAACAGTAACATCCTCAAACCTACCTACTTTGCCTTATGTCAATCACTAATAACCTACTGCATAACCACCTGGGAAGGCATATATACATCAAACTAATCTTAGAAAGAGCCCAAAGAGCACTATTGAAAGTAAGCTTCTTTGAACCATGAACTTTTGATACGACTCTACTCTTCACAGAGACCAAAGACCGAACTGTCCGACAGCTATATACATATATACTTTACACAGTACTGTCGGTGCACGTCAACACACCATTATCACTTAATAATGGTAAAAGAAGAAACCACAACGTCTGCGAGATTCCTTCACCTAAACTAGAATTTACTAAACACTATAACTACTTTCTTGGACCAAGACTATATAACGCAATCAGTAAACAGATTAAAATAAACTTCCTTCCTTTTAGTCTATGCAAAAAAACTGTATGTTCCTGGCTTGCGGGCAAGTGTTTTAAAGATACAGAAAACCTGATAACTTCGAGAACCTGATACTCTGATACGTATGTTATTATTTATTTTTTATTATTATTAAGAATTTTATTAATTATTCTTAAGGCTTATTAAGTTATAAATGCAGTCAAAACTATACTATACTATTTATCATTATTTATTAATCATTTTAATGAATTATTAACTACTTTGCATGTGATATTACTGTAGATTTCGATTAAAATTCTGTTTTAGATTTTAATTCTGATGTTTATGTTAATTTAACTTTATTAATCTTTATTTAAAACTCCTTCTATATATTCTTTGTTTCTCAATGCAATCCTACTAACATAGGGGTAAGTTAATTTATTAGACACAAACAAATATGGATTCTCATGGCATGAAACAAATGATAAAGTTTATTATTTATATAATACTACCTTTTTAAATCTTATTGTTATAAATCTTATAATTTTTTTTTGAAATTTTTTTATAATTATTACAATTACAATTGAATCTAAAATGCTTATTCAACAACTGTAAATTCACCCACAAAAAAAACTGTTATCTATCCATCTAACGTCGTCGAATGCACTGCGGCCCTAAATACAGTTTATCTCATAATCTAGTTAGAGCAACAGTAACATAACTTGTAAACATAACGAATTAAGCCTAAATTGTTTAAGCATGAAATGTAATATACATTGTATTCTCAACTGTGCATGAATAAAGAATAAAGAAATACTCCTCTAATGCAAATAATCTTTGCAAGCGAGCATTTCCGCCAACATTTGACCAAAATTTTCATAACTAGGAAAAGTTAAGCGTAATTTTGTTTGCCATTCGTCCTAAGAAAACAGTAAACTTGGCAAACCCTGATACCATCTTTCATACCATCTAATTTCGAAAGTGCATAATGGACTATTTGACGTTCCGACCAAATATAAATAAAAGCACATCCGTTGACTTTTGAAATCCAGGTATCGATTGTTTTATTACGTGTAGATAATTCAGGAATTACATTCATAACCGGAAAACGATCAGCATGATTATTCATTTTTATGCCCTGAATGCGGCAACCAGTTCATTGGACCCACTCACCGACGTACTTGCAGGGGCATCATCGAGCTCCGTGTCGGCGATGTAAGAAGTCTTTCGATGTAATTGTCACTTCAACAATCCCTCTCGTACAATCGCAATCGATATATATTTCTTTATATAGAAGCTCAATAAACCAACATACGAGTTAATATTAAGTAGTTGAAAGCAACAAAAAAAGGTACAAAAGTACGTAAAAAAAACGATGTAACCACACTTAAAGTAATAAAGTAAACAGAGGGGGAAAATGTGACAGTCAGTTAGTAATCCGTTTCCATCTTTATTCTGTACTAGCCACCGCACGCGGCTCCACCCGCGCAACCCTCGATCCCGTGGGAATTTCGGGACAAAATACCATAACCTTCCCCAAGAGTTGGGCTATCGAATGCAAAAGAACCCCTCAAATCCCACTTGCAGTTTCCGAGACCAGCGCGCTCAAACAAACAAAAAAAAACAAACTTTTCAGCCCCATACACTAGTATAGATCAATATTTTATGATACTTGGATCTTGATATTAATTTATTTCACCTGTTCTTATTGTGACCAGTGATATTTCTTGGAAAATGTGCTCTAAATACTCACAATGACTAATTTTCATTTTCATCCGTTTACATCACTTCAGATTTAAGTTTTTGTTTTTAAATAACACGTGTTTACTATTGATCTACGTGATTTATTCGAAAAGGCTCAGAGTGATCTCGATTCTTTACATTCCTGGTTTAAATGCAACTTACTAACCATAAACATCTCTAAAACAAATTTCATGATTATTAGCGCAAAGAACAAAAAATTGAAAATTATTCACCATTGGTAGTAGATAAAGAACCATTGACAGAGGTATGCTCAGAGAAGTTCCTTGGGCTAATATTGGATAGTAAACTTTCTTGGAAACCACACTTAGAAAAATTGCGTGCTAAACTATCGTCACTCATAGGCTCATTGCGTGGTGTAGTTCGTTGCTTTCCTAAGTCAGTTCGCTATACTATTATAAATGTATGGTGAAATCACATCTAGAATATCTCATAGAGGTATGGGGTTCAGCAGCGAAAACTAATCTTAAAAGCCTACAAATCACTCAAAATAAGTTAATAAAGATGTTATTTCATTATCCATACCGCACATCTAGCTCCGTTATATATAAAGAGACCAAACTTATGACAGTCTCACAAATGTACAGTTACAATACCTGTTTACTAGTAAGGACAATACTAAATAAAGAAATACACACACAAGTAACATTTTTAAAAGTAAATCAATATCAAAAACGAATGACCAGAAGAGCCAACAATATCTATCTCCTAACTCCGCGAACTAACTATGGAAAAAGAAACTTATTGTTCGAGGGCGCGCAACTATACAAGAAACTGCCAAATAATATCAAAGACATTCAATCACTTCAATTGTATAAAAAAGCACTACGACATTTCATTCTAAATAGATAGGTACATACCTACTCACTCTAATAATATAATTATAATAACCTAAAAATAATAATAATTAATTAACATTCTTTTATTTAAAACGCATATTAGTCTAAATATATGAATCACACTCGCACACCCCATACTACACTAAATAAATCTAAAGTGATTGCCATTGAAAGCCATGTTGACGATGAATATTCGTAAAGACTTAAGATACGTAATAGCGACTGTCTGCACTAGTAACTTCCTTGTTTAAAATATAGTTTTACCCTCTTACTAAAAATAAAAAATTATGTCGAAATTTGTTAATTGAAATCAATAGGTAGTAAAATTGTTATTGAAATTACTTATATTAAGAGGTTTTTGAACTTTGTTTTGTAGATAAAATATGAAATATTTTAATACTAAGTCCACTCTGTACACTACTGAATTTCAAATTGTATTTCTCGAAGACAAGTGAATTGTATTCTTTTATTTTGGGAAATAAACTTCTTAAACCACATCTACATGATTTAAACTTATTTCAACTCGCTCAATAATTTAATACTTTTGTCAGGACTCATGTGGACGTTAAACAAAATTTATGTTTTTGAGTACAATCCCACTTCTGAGATGTTAGAAAACGTCTCAGAAGGGAGTCACTCAATCAAACAACTTATCTGTTTAAGTTTTCTATTTATTATATTCTACCACCACTTCGGAAAGTCGATCTGTTGAGAAGAAGTGGCAAGAAACTCAACAGCAATCATCTTGTAAAATACATAGTAACAGTTTACAGCCAGAGAACAATAAATAAGTAAATATCACAATCTTAACGACACTGACCTTTATCACAAAGCGGCTCGTTCTCCACACTGCCATTTTTAACCCAACCTATCCGGAAAGTCAAAATCCCCCCCAACTCTCCAATGCTACCAACATACCAATTCTAATTAAGTCAAATCAACAACTTTGGCTTTATGGGCTCGATGCCCACATCCTGCGCTTCCGTATTTTATGAAAGCTAACATAATATATAATATAAATATTTCTGACACTCACACAACATTATCTAGCCCAAATTAAGTTTCTTAAAGAACTTGTATTATGGATACTAGATAACTGATATACTTAAGAAATATATAAACATACATATTGAATAAATACATATTTTTATAAGAATAAACTTAAATAAACATATAAACATCCATGACTTGACGACTGTTATCTGTGTTCATCACACAAATATCCGCCGCCGCGCCGTCGGGATTCGAACCCAGGACCTCTGGCATAGAAGGCAGTGTATGTTACCGCTACACCAGCTGGTCGTCGAAAAAATGTAGTCCTGGTACTCTTAAGTATAAGTTTGCGTCGCATCGAATAAATAGATTTCTCGTGGATTGTGCAGGTCTCATGCAAAATAAACGTCCCGCCCTTATTTGATAAAAAGAAAAAGTACAAGAGATTTTCTTTCAGAAGCTACGTCGATGCCCTGAAAATTGTGACCGGCATCTTATGTGCACGACGGAAAAGTATTCATCAAATGTTTGCAATAAGGTATGTTATAAATATTTCGTCCTATTTATTTTGTTCAGCCTTTTTTAGGAAATTCTAAATTAATCTTTTCTCGAATAACGACACTGGTTACAGTTACAGTTTTTAATACCTATTACCTTTTAGAGATCTTCGAATCTATAACTCTTTTTTAATGATAGCCTGTTCTTTACGGCCAGTTCCTCGCTTAATATTGACATTTGACATTTTCAAAAAAGGAATTACCAATACTTTCTCAACATTCACTTTAAGAATTGGCATAACTTAAAAAGCAATTTGAATTGCCGTCATTCGAATATAGCACTGTTTCCCGCCCACTTTAAGGTATCATGTAACTGACGCATTCACAGTTGTTATTTTTTATCCATTAAGCAAATTTTTAATGGATTATAATGTAAGTTCAGGTTTACAATTTTTATTTTACACAAAACTTCACAATTAAGTTTATTAAAAAAAAATCTATTTAAAAACGCGATACCTGATTGGAAGTAATCAACGCTGCCTTCTTTCTGCCACAACTTTTGGTGCATTTTGCTGACTTTGGAATACTGGTTCTTGAGTTGTGAAGATACGCGTCATTAACTCGCTATAAAAGTATCTCAGTTTTTTTGATTTTCAATATTTCACTTAAAAAATACTATCTACATATTCAAGAAAAGAAACAATCTATAAATTTAATAAACTAATCTTCTGGAAAGCTTCATTGCTTTAGTTCAGTGGAACCCTACGCCAATCAGATAACCTTTACCTTGCCGCGAGATTTGTGGGTTGAACGCGAAATTATCATTTAACATTGAATTTTATTTTGAAATAATATGTAGGCTAGAATTTAACGAGTTTCGAAATCGCCGCTAAAAGTAAAGTTGATGCGGTTAACTTTTTGAATTGGCATTCCGATTAAGAAATTGTGATTCGAATTTTAAAATTCATAGATTTAAAATCATGTTGCTTCAGATGTAAAGTGGTGACTTATGTTTAATGCAGCGACTTGAATTTGATTTGTTTAAGCAGTTATAACTTTAAGTGTATGTTTTTTTCTGATTTTAAAGTTATCGGTTAGAGCTCCTCTGTATCCTAGGTACTAGGTAGTCGGTGTCATATTTGCTTGATGGAAGGTTTCAAAAGTAGAATGACCTCAAAATACTTCATCACTATATCACTTCGGCATCGTTGTGTCCCACAAATGAAACGTATCCAAAATACTTTTTTTTAAAATGATTAAACGATAGTTTATTTATGACCTTTAGGCCTTTTAAATGTCACCGGGCTTGATGGCCCAGCAAAACAGGAACACGAATTACTTTTAAGTACAAACGCCTTAGCGGTTAAGTCTTGATCGCCGCATTGTTGGCCTTTTTTCCAATGGGTGCGCAAGAGTCGCATAAGACAGTTGCAAACCAGAATACTTCGAACACCAGAAGGCAAGCCTCGTAAGCACTGCTCGTGTGATTGCTGAGGTGAGGGGGCTTTACGCAGAAGTATGAGTATGTGACTTGTCGTCGGACGGTGAAAAAGCATAATTACCAAACCTACATATAATGTCCCTATAACTAGAAATGGTGTTAGTGTGCAAAAGTAGATTCTGCTTCAAAATGAGTAGTAACAAAAAAGGTTCAATTTGACTTTTGACTTTTGTATCTTCGAACCCAAGCCAGGTACAGCTATATCAATTACACAGAATTGTAAAGTTTTGTTTACTGATAACGAACATGTATTACATGTATTACTGATACTATTTTTTGACAAAAATGGCAGTAACGCCATTCTTGGTATGACGGCAGATAGCCCTATCGAAAAAAGGCTTAAATACAGTACCTATGTAAGTCACAACCTTACGTACCTTATTTTGATTTTCTATCCTTTTCTGATCCTTTTGAGCTTTTTCTGAGCTTCAGCTATCACTATTACAAGGTAAAGTTTAAACTCACCTTAAGGCAAATGTCAAAGTAAAGGACAAAGTTCAGTGTCTAATAAAAGGCAAGTACACATTGATATTCTATAAGAAGGTTGGTATCATACTCGTTTCATAAAAGTTGTGGCTAACTTTGAAAAACGATTATTATCTGTGGTCTAAACAAAAAAGGAAGAAGTTCTTAAACGTTCCCTTGGTATTTAAATCCCGAATAATCTTTATTTATGAACTGAGGGGATACCATGTGAATAAATACTGTCGTACGCATCCGAAGGACGATCAGAATGGGCCTTTTTTATTTAAACCTTATCGTGTTAATATAAGGTGCATTTTCGAATATCAGCTGTAAATTTTTTGGTTAAATTTGGATAGGAAGGGGTTATTTATCACCTTGAAATAAGACACCTCGGTGGTTATTAAAATAACCCTTTGGTGATGTCTTTGTTGGATTTATGTCAACCCGTGTAGTTAGTTCTATAAAGATTTAAGAGGAATTCTTTGAACAAATCATTTATCTTATATTTCTAAAGCAAGGGGAACCACTTTCTTGTTCTAAAACAAACAATGAAATTAAAGCTTTAAACTACGTAGTTATGTAGGTACTAACAACACAAGCTAATGACAAATAAATTAAAAAATTTAATAATACCAAATGTCAATCTATTCATACAAGCGAAATACTTTTAAATGGATATAAATTACGAAATCTTTACGGCAAGGTTGACTTTGATATGCGCATTCAACGTGGGTGCTCGCTAAGAAAGGACTTACTAAATTACTACTAAGTGTTCAGTACTAATTCCAAATTAATATATTATTACATCTTCCACTGTATGTCTTTGTATTTTCTTTTTGTTATTAGTGTCATACTTACACATTGATTGTTAAATAAATAAATGAATGCGGCGACACACAAGTAAAACTTGCAAGCAAAGTGAAATCATATGTTGTTGAATCTTAGTTAAACTACACTCAAACATAATTCCATGACTGATCTGTGACCTACTTCCTCCTCATGAATGTTTCAAGCAGTTTCTTCAAACTTTATAGAAATATAATTTTATTTTAATTCAAACTTTGGCCAGCAATAAACTTTCAGAAGTTGATTTAAGTATATCTTTTATCATCGTTTTTAGACCAATTTCTATGTTAGAAATAGCACGAATAAAGCTTTACATATCGACGGTAAAAAGCGAACCTGCTGTAACGCATAAAATGCAAAATGCTTAAAAGAGCCCAAAAACTTTTTGAATTTTCGAAAAAAAAAACTCTTAAACTAATATACATACCACGGTTTAAGGGTTTAAGAGATATTTTTTTACTAAAAAAAATTGTGCTCTTTTAGGACGACCGGCTGGTGTAGCGGTAACATACATTGATTTCTATGCCAGAGGTCCTGGAATCGATGAACACAGATATTAGTCGTCAAGTCATGGATGTTTATTTAAGTTTATTCTAATAAAAAAATATGTAGGTATTCATTCAATATGTATGTTTATATATTTCTTAAGTCTATCAGTTATCTAATATCCATAACACAAGCTCTTTAAGAAACTTAATTTGGGCTAGATAATGTTGTGTGAGTGTCAGAAATATTTAATTTAATTTAATTTAATTTTGCATTTTGTGAGTTACAGCGGGTTCGCTTTTTACTGTCGATATACATAGACTACTCGCTGTTTCAAATCTCGCGCGGGAATATCGAGGTAATTGAGGAATAAACATCCATAAACATCCATAAACCCATCCATCGAAATCCAAACTTTCAAATTTATAAGATTAGTAAGATACTTGGATTACTCCTGAGCTGAATATAATCTTAATTCTTAACTTAATACATTTTGTGTCAATATTTTGTGTGAGCATCTTTAACAAGTCAAATGAAAGAGTCTAAATTGGTAAAGATGAACCAACTACAAAGTAATAAAATAAATAGGGCTACGTTAACACCCTTTTAGCACATAACTTATAAGAAATTATAAATATACATTTACTCAGTTATGTTTACAGTTTCTTACTATCTTTTAATTACTTTATAAACAATCTAATTTTATCTTAAACAGGTCTAAATCTTCGGGCAAGACGGAAATACTCGGAAACACCAGTATCTTTATATTTGTTGTTTTAATAAAATAAAGATGAATGTTGTACGAGGTGTGAAGTTTTCTCAACAGCTACTTCTCAGAAGTGTTAATGAGTGGTTTTTTACAACGCTCATCTGTTTCAATAGATGCTGCGAGATATAGGGTGAAACGTAACTAGTACAGAAATATTTGTTTCTTATTGTTTAAGTAGGTATGGTTACTTCCCGGGCATCCCGTAAAAGTCAGTTAAGGGAAAGAGGTTTTAAAGGTGTTTTTGTGGGCGATAGGCTGACCCCCTGACACTACAATAGTCTGTCTCCATCTTTATAATACCTCCAAATTTGTCAAACGTGACATCAGATTGTCTTATAACCCCTGGTGTTCTGCCTACCCCTAAGGGATACAGGCGTGACGTTATGTAGGTATTTAAACACGTGGACACGACTACGGGCAAAAAATTCTATACATTTCAAGCGGCATGGTGATTGCTATGTTTTACTGTCTTAAATCGAAAGCAATTGTTTTGTTCTAAGACTAGGACTCTGTTGGAAGAAATTTCATTAAAAATAACCAGTAGGTAACACTGTATACATTTTGTTATTTTTCTATCAACAGTTCTTTTTTATCTTGTATTTGTGTGCATAAATTGTTAAATAAGTAAACAAGATTATTCATTGAACCTTATGTTGGTGTTATTGCTATTTAAAATTATAATCAATAAAGTATAATTATTTGCTTCTACATAGAGTTGATGAATTTTCCTTTAAATATTGCTTTAGAAATAATATTTTTTATTTATGGCTTACGAGTATGTTTCACCCAGTATACGGTATGGTGCATGTTTGTTGACTGGTAACATCTGGTTGTAGGATTTTGATTAATGCAAATATGCGTAAGATTCAAGTTGAGAATGTTTGTTTTTGTGATTTTATAACCCTTATGGAAATGAGCTATAAATACGTTTATGGGAAAAGAGAGATTTTTTTTTGGGAGTGCTCTTTATGGTTATTGTATCATTTATTTATTTATTCTTTATTGTACACCACAGAAAAAAAACAAAGTAAAACAAAAGCAGAAACATGGTACAAAAGGTGGTCTTATCACTAATAAGCAATTTCTTCCAGACAACCTTTGGGTGAGAATTGGAGACTAATTTATAGGGTGCCTAGGCGTACATATACTAAAATTTAACTAATATACAAATACTATAGATATAATATAGTAACTTCATAAACTTACACACGATCATTATAGTAGAGTGTGGCCGTTGCGAGAATGCGTTCCTGACAGCTCCTTATGTCCATTGAATAAAGTTTATTTCCGATTCGAAGGGGTAAAAAAGCTATGATTTTGACAGCTGTCAGGAACGCAAACTCCCACCGGTCGCACTATAATATAGCGGGTAGTGTAGTGTAGTAGTGGTCAAAATATAGCCCTCTATGCTCTCCTCCTATAGTCCCTGCGGGGCGAGGCGCATATTTGTGACATACACATGTATCTATTATTTATTTGTTATCCGTAAGCTATATATACTTTATTTATATAGTCCACAACATGAGTCCTTCAAGAAGCTAAATTTGGGTACTGTGACAATAGTTTATTGTCCTACTGCTGCGTTACGGCCTTTCCCAATTTTTCTAATTACGCTTTACTTAAGCTGTTGTGTTATCTATCTGTTTTGACGTAATACATGAATCTATTCAATAATAAATATCTTTGGTATCCAAAAGTGGTGTTACATTCAAATAGAAAAAAAACATATACTTAAGTTTGAGCAGTCCGTACGTTCTTATACAATATTGGTTAGAAAGTAAAAAAAAAACAATGCATTGGGTTCAAAAAGAATCAGGTAGTTCAAAAAGCTCATCGAAGCGATTAAAACCTTCTTTATATTTTTTTTATTACTGGCTTCTTAAAAGATATTTTTATGCCCTTGTAATAAGGATCAGAATGGTTACCAACTCCCATGGGACTTCTTTCGTTAAAAAGACACCCCAGTGTTTTTTTTTATTCTTTTTTTATGTTTTTTGGTGTTCTTAGTAGCCAGTTTCAAATGTCAACATAGCAATAAACTTAAACTTCGGGTTGATAAGAAATGTTTTTTTATGGTTGTAGAAATGTAAGCAATGGTTGAATTTGGACGGTAATAAGTTTAGTAAACAGTCATTTTTATAACTCTACATTGTTGAAACGAAATTTGATTTCTTATATGGGAAACATTATTTAGGCTTACCAGAGGTTTTAATTCTTATGATTTTATAAGTTTATTATAGTTTATTGTTAAAATCACAAGACTTTACACCATCTAAATTCGTTTAGTTATAAAATCTCCATATTGTTATTTCAGTTATTAGGTATTACTATTTTTAGTCTCATCGTTAGTTTATAACAATGTATTTTATATTTAAATTATAATAGATTGTAACACGGTTCGTAAGTTTATGGGTCATTATAATGTTTATGACCTTAAATTTAAGGGAGGTCATTAAAATAGCAGTTAAAATGTATCCCCCTTGCTGAGATTTTAGGCAGATGTTTCAACGGTAAAGTATTTTTAGATTTGTGTTGGAAATTTTTAAACTTTAAAAAGCGAGCAGTTAATTTTCACGATACAAAAATATGAAAGTCTCAAGAGATACTCTTACACACAGCAACAAATTTTATGTTAATGGAAAAAGTGGAACTAAGGGTCAATTAAGTGTTATTAATTTGCTTTTTGTATTTTTCATAATATTCAGACTTATGAAAAATGCGACTATATGATTCAGTCGATTTGTTTTTTTTTTTCAGATCTTAACAAGGCCTTATTTTAATTATGTAGGGCATTCATTGTATGTCTCCTGGATGACGAGGATGATTTAAACCGAAAACCACCAATGGCTTTTGACAAACTCTAACGACTACTGTTTACAAATATCAGCATGGATAATATAGCCTATAACTTTCCTCAAGAGTTGGGCTATCAAACGCAAAAAGATTTTTTCAAATCCCACTTGTTGTTTCTGATAAGATGAGATTAGCGCGTTCAAACAAACAAACAAACAAAAAACAAACTCTTCAGCTTTATATATTAGTATAGATTCATCATCGACCTATACCTACATATATTTCACCCAAAGTGATAATACCTACTTTCTATTTTAATACAACACTATTTAGCGTATTCATTATTTGATCGTTACGATGCAATCGTTACTATCTACTACCTAAAAGTTGACGAGTAGAGAATGCGGTAGTAAGCCCTATATTCGCGATATTATGTGTTAAAAGTAAAACATAATAATTACACATTATCTTAAGATTTTCATGAGAAATATTAAATATTTTGACAACCCTATATTTTTTTCTGGCTGTTTGATGCTGCTGTTTTTTTTTTAAATTTACAGCAATAAAGTGCGGGTATTCAAAAAAGCAGACCTACAGGGTTGCAGAATTGACTTACCCTGAGCCCTTACATGGCGCCACCTCAAAAAAAGAAACTATTTTGACTGTATAATGCTAAAATTGCCAGTCTATGCTAATGTTTTGGTACAAAAAAACGGTTTCGAAAACAATGCATATGCATTTTTTTCGTATGGATGAGTTTATTTGAAAACGATTGCTTGATAGAATCAGAGAATAACCAAGCTTGAACATTTAGTAAAATTAATGTTTTCAGTGAATTAAACACAGATAATTACAACCGCAAATCTTAACATAACTTCACGCCTGTATCCCTTATGGGGTAGGCAGAACATCAGAGGTTATAAGAGCAACTGATGTCACGTTTGACTAATGAGGTATTATAATGATTGCGAGAGGCTATTGCAGTGACAGGGGGTCAGCCTATCGCCCACAAAAATGCCAATAAAACCTCTGTCCCTTAACCGACTTTTACAGTATGCCCGGGAAGAGAAGCAGCTGGCACATTCTATGTTTTCCAAATCTTAACTTTATTTATCTAATAGCTTGCAGAAACAGTAAAGTATCAGCATTATCTTATTAATAAAAAATAACAATAAGCTTTCCTTCTACAAATTTATTACTAGACAATTAGATTCACGATATCTCTTCAACAAATCAGAATTTTTAATTAAATTAACGTTTAATCGGCGTATAATCGGTTCGAAGCCGTACAAAACGGATTTAATGTTAGTTGTTACACTGAAAAAATTTCGCATGTAAAAATAACTAAGTTTCGGTTGATTTTAACAAAGCGTGTTTGTCAATATACAACCTGCAAAGTTTGTTGCTAAAAATAAATAAGTCAAGTTTGCTATTCTTACTTGATCAGAATCAACCGAGTAAATCGGTTAAAATTGTTTGCTTAGAAATAACAAAGTAAGCTTGATTATTATTACAAACAAAATGTTTGCAAACGTAGCCAACTTTACTGTTTATATTGACAAACTTTCTTGGATAGTTATAGCCAACCTTCTTGGTATTTGTAACCGTTTTGCTAGGTAGCCACAACAGACTTTCTCTACAATGTGAGTCGTTTAACTCTGTAGCCACAGCCAACCTACTTGGTAACTGCAATCGTTTTGCTAGGTAGCCACAACAGACTTTCTCTGCAATGTTAGTCATTTAACTCTGTAGCCACAGCCAACCTACTTGGTATCTGCAATTATTTTGCTAGGTAGCCACAACAGACTTTCTCTGCAATGCGAGTCACTTAACTCTGTAGCCACAGCCAACCTACTTGGTATCTGCAATCGTTTTGCTAGGTACCCACAACAGACTTTCTCTGCAATGCGAGTCATTTAACTCTGTAGCCATAGCAGACTTTCTCTGCAATGTGGGTAAAAAAAAACAAAAAAAATACTGTTATTGTTCACTTACTATTTATTGTCATATATCTGAAAATCACAAAAGAACAGTCTCAAAGTTTACAATACTAAACCCAAATTACAAAGTAGGCACAGTCAGCATTAGCACAGTACAGCAGCATAGGCACAGTATGCACACAGGATTTGATCAGGCAACTTTCCTGCCAACCTGGTGATTAAACCTCGTGAAGATTCCACAATCTTGCTATGGAAGTACACCGATGCCTTTTCCTGTGGGAATACTCTAATAATTTCGTGTACCCAATTTGCATAAATGGTACTCCTTATTGCATTTGACGGATGATTGCTCAAAATGTAGGTTCCGATGAGCCTTACCAATCTTATTCTTGCCGTATTATCCAACGGAATATGTGTATCTAAATTTAATAAACCTCTTCCTTCAAGGGTACTATTTAAAAGTAACGGTATATCCTGAAAACAGAAATAAATAAATTATAATTTCTACTCATTCTACCTATTTTATAATAATATTTCTATTAAAAACGAGGCACTGTCTGCCGACATACAGGCATCACACCTGGTTCGGCTGCAGATTATATAACTTGACACAACTTTTTGTAACATCTAACTTGTAAACTGTTGTATATGTTATATTATTTTGGTACAATAGATCCGTTGATCCATGACTTACGGGACACCCTGTATATAAGAAAAATCTGTTTGAATTTTTTTTAACAAATATGGAACAGTAGATTTTTTTCAGGATTCAAAGTTGATTCAAAGTGGTATACCCTTCATTTATTTTTAATTGACTTTTTACATCTTGTATGAATGATGATAAATAGAGATATATGTATAGATAGTACCTAATTATAGCTCTAAAGAAATATTACAATACATACGATAATGTTAATTTTGTTCTATGATGGAATGGTTATTGTGATAGGTGTCTTGGGTGCGGGTGAGCTTGAAGCTTGAGGACGTGCGTCAGGGTCAACCGGATATGTCAGCAAGTCAGACATAGATAAGTTAAAGCTTGAAACATCACACGCCTGTAAATTGAAGGATTAATTAAGACAACAGTATACAGATAATTAAAGCAGATTAAATTTTTGAATTGTTAGTGACTTACTTATCATCGGTAATAGGATGCATAGTCTTTTAATGTATTTCTTATTTTTTTGAGAATATGGCATGATGGCCAATTTTAGGAAATAGCTCCTTTAGGTCAGATTCCTGGAGTAGTGGAAGTGATAGAGATGTAATTGCATTTTCTGTAATTAAATAACTGATTTAAGAAAAATGATCATCAAATGTATCAAATAAACAAAATGTATAGTTCAAATGTATATTAATAAAAACTACTTTCCTCCTCTTTATATTATATTATATTATAAAGAGGAAAGATTTGTATTTTTGTATGTTTGTAATGAATAAACTCAAAAACTACTAGAACGATTCAAAGATTCTTTCACCATTAGATGGCTACATTAACCAGAAGTAACATATTTTGCTAAGAAACTCCCACGGGATCAAGAGCTACGCGGGTCAAAGCCTCTACTCAGCTGTAAATTAAAGACACAACGGCATATCAGTGGCAATAAACCAGTATAAGCTAGTCTCACATAGAAGGTATTGAAACCCTCTACGGCGGCGCTACCTTGGCTCAAGATCACGCGTTCACTGGTCACTGGTGTGCGATTGTACGGTCTCTGTCTAATAAAATATATAAGATAAAAATTAAATACATAAACGAACTTACCTTTGAACACTTCTATATATTCTTCCAGACTCAAGGCTTTCAGCAGATTTTGTACTTCTTCATCCATTTACATTAAATCACCTAACTATAAAAAAAATACGACGCTGTTGGGGCCGCCGCCGGCAGCGTCTTTAGGAATAAACAGTAGGTTCAGGCACAAAGCAATAGCATATTGGTACCTAATCAATCAACTACGTTTTATAGGTAACACACTCCTTTATGCGTCGTCGCACTCACTTAATTAAATTATTAAACGTTCGAACGAAAGACGGTTAGTTTGCGGCACGCACATAAGTAACTCTAGCGCTGACCGAAACGTGGAGGGGATATCTACGCATCGGCAGCTCCACCGGCAGCCAGAATATTTACTTATGAATAATTAAACAAGTACTCTGTTAAAAATAACTAACTAAATAGCAAACAAAATAGCTAACTCCATCCTGCTACCAATAAATAAGTGTACTCGGTTAAATGCTAATGAGTGTTCTTTTGTATTAGCAAAGCTAAGTGGTTATCAGTAGTCAATTACTGGTTATTTAAGTTTAACCGTGAGTGGTAACGGTTGATATTACACGAATTACTCTGTTAAAGCTTATTGAGTGAACTTATTAAAATTTAAACAATTTTGTTAACTGTAAAATTTGTAGATTGAGTTATTTGTATTTAATGAGCAGTATGGTGTTAATAAACAAGTGAATTTAGCCATGTTTACGTATATATTATTTACCAAGTTTACTTCCATCATTTTCCACGAGTCTTGATTAAAAATAAACAAGATCCTTTTAACAAAGCCAAAAAGGTACTTTGCTAACTCCTCATTTTTTCAGTGTAATAAATCGGTAATCGCCGTTTTATATGAATACTCGATTATGCGTAACGAAACGGAAGTCTGCTACCATCAGGAAATTAATTAGAAGACTTCGTTTCACGGATTTATTTAATTTTAGAATGGATATGGAATGATATTTAAAAACAATGGGCTTTGGGTGAAACTTTAGTCATCAAACAGAGTCATCTACGAACTTGACATGAAAAATTGCTGTGCATACCTACCCGTTGGTTGTCTGATTCCTCAACAAGATTTTGCTATATTTTGAGACATTCTACAGAATCTAACGCAACGTAAGTATAACTGCATAGATTGATATGAATATATTAGTCACACCTCTTGGAAGGACAGTCTTAACGTTAGTACTGCTAAACGCCAAGTTAAGATCGCCGACGAGCGTTTTATTAATATGCCTCTAGGGTAGGGCTGTCAACTTTTTTTTCTGAAAACAATATCAAACAGTATTTTGGAAAAATAAACAGTATTCAATTTATTTTATGAGTTAAAAACATAATTTTACAGCTTCTTGCACAAATCATTAATTAAAGTCTAGCATATAAAGGGTTTATCTTTTTATGCTGAAAACACTACTTTATTTTTGTTCAACAGTAAACAAAAGTAAGTATAATACTGTTAAAAACAGTATGGTTGGCAACCCTATCTAGGGGTCACAATGCGTTGATTTTCGGTCGGCTGGTACCTATTTCATTTTGTAATATATTCTGCATCCCTACTTATTATATATGTATATATAATACACATAAAAAAGTGTCGTTTGACATGCAATGTACCTATAATTCTACAGGGTGACTGGTGACAAATTTTAGATATTAAAGGAGAGCATTCTGTACTCGATTCTGATCATAATGATTACGGGAATTCGGGTGAAAAAATATTTTTCATCCGAATTCCCTATGAATAAATAACCGTTTCCCTATTAAAGAATACCCTATAATTAAACGAATGCACCCGCCGACCGTTCGTGAAGTCGTCTAATGGCGGGTTTCAATATTCAACTGACTGCTATGCGTAACCGGTACAGGTACAAAACTGGTAGGAAAAAAGTAGCGTTTCACAATATCTACTAGCTACGGGCTGTAAGTTCTCAAATTTGGCATGGGTCCTCCTTGCGTGACGTTCTTCCAAGAAAATAGGTGATATGTGATTTATAGAATATCACGCATTCGCAAATTATTTGTATGATATTTGAACTAAATAAATATACCTATACACTTATTCAATTTATGTTTGCTATGTTTGAGTATTCGATAAATATATTATAGTATGTTTTTAGAGCTTTTTATTAATAATTGCGTTTAACTGCTTACGTAAAACGAAACGCCAATCCTTCGACTAATTTTGCCATTGGTTGAATCACATTTTTATGACGTCAAAGTAAATATTTAAAAGAAAAATTATGTAATTCAATAATATTCGTCCTTTTTTTCAAAAACAGTTATAGATAAGTTAGAAAGAGAAAACTGGATTATTGATATGTTGACAGATACTTGATAGGACATTTCGTTAAATGAATAAATTGTTACGTCGTTGGCTAGATAAAATGATCTATTCTTTAATTGGTCATACGTAATGAAAACATAACTCCTTATTGGCCGCAGCAGACTGCCATGCTACCTTTACCTCATTGGTTTAAATTAATAACTTGTTACGTCGTCGTTGGCTAGATATAATGACTTATTTTGTAAATGGTCAAATGTAACCTAGCAACCCATTACAGTCAAACAGTTCGTAAGCAGTGGTTTAGATGTCAAGATTTTGAATATAGAAAGGCATTTTGGTAGTGAATTCTATTGTTCGTAGGCAAAACGAACAGTTTTCATAATATTGAAACCCGCCATAAACCTACCTACCTATTCTGTGTTGATAGCGCCGTGCCACAGTAAAGATATCTAGAGTAATTCAACTCGGTCGCATCTTTGAAATAAATGCCTAGAGCGCGCGTCGCGTTCCGATCACATGATGATAGGGCTGCCCTCCTTCAGCGTTTAAATTACATTTGCCTACTTTGTGTTTACTTCCATTTAGTTTTGTGACTGCAAGTATACTTTTTTATACATATAAACAAATAAAATACTTTATGAATTGAATAGGAAGTGTTCAACAAAAATACGTTTTGAGTGAAAATATCATTTTTAAGTTTGAATAACAAATCGTCCGAAATTATACGTACGAAAATATGTATTATTAAATTTTAGAGTATAGACAATCCGCATATTAACGTAAAGCTCAATCAACAATTGTTTCGGCATGTAGACTCTCTTGACTGGCCGCAGGCCGAGCGCATGCCGAGATCGAGCCGCCTAGTTATAGTTCATGTTTCGACCCTTTCCATGAACTTGAATTACTGTGGATATCTGTACCGTGGCCATGCGTTTGTCCGAAGTAAGTAGTTGCCAGTGTAACCATGCGTCGCGTATTGATTTTTTTAACTTTCGTTTAAGTTTACTCAGTAGATAATCAATATTTTTTTTTTCTCTTCGTGTTTGATTTTCAACTATCACGTCCTCGAATTTCGAAAGTGAACCACAAATCACCCTGTATAACATGGACACTAATTTAGAAGGCTTTGATACATATTTTGTATTGTTTCCTTTGATTGAAGTCGAAAGAAACAAAACATTTTTGCATTAACTTCAGATGTAGCTTCCATGCTGGACTGGGAGCGAAAGAAACCGTATAATGTGCCAGCTGCTTCTCTTCCCGGGCATACTATAAAAGTCAGTAAAGGGACAGAGGTTTTAAAGGCGTTTTTGTGGGCGATAGGCTGACCCCCTGTCGCTACAATAGTCTCTCTCCATCTTTAAAATACCTCCAAATTTGTCAAACGTGACATCAGATGGTCTTGTAACCTCTGGTATTCTGCTTACCCCATAATGGATACAGGCGTGACGTTATGTATGTATGTATTCAGATGTATTCGAGCTAGCATAAGCAACACAGGTAAGGCTAAGTAAATGTATGTAGCAAGTTAAAAAGTATAAAGTTTTTTTTTTTTTTACAGGTTATCGGAACAACGGTTTGTTTATAATTAAGCCTTAATTAAGTTAATGAGTTACCTACATTGTTATTCAAATGACATACATCCGTAAATAACTGAAATGATTTCAAGCTGCTTGAGTGCTTATGTAACAGCAGTTACTAAAAAATCGATACAAATACCACAAAACCCAAAAATCGAAAGTAGAGTGAATTTAAAAATAGAATCAACACAGCCAGATGACGATTAAGGAAGTAGAGAGCGGTTTTTTAAATTAAAAATAATATTTTGAAATTGAAGCTAGTGTGCTCTATTTAAGACTTGTCTTTAAATCGATTATTAATTGATTCTAGACATATTATTAAGTAGATTAAAAAGGCAGTTTTATTTTGTCAAGATTTAGTTCAATAACATTGTAAATATAGTACAAAATAGGTATTTTATTAGTCAGCGACCTGGTCACAAGACCGCAAAAACTCCAAGGTTCCTACGCAAGTAGGTATTGTGATAATGTATCCGCTGATATTAGATACCACTGATATTATTTCAATATCAAGGCTAGTACACCAAGGTTGGCCTGCCTTTGTATATTTCTGTATTATAAAGGTTTTTATCACTAGTAAGCTACGGTTTTTTGAAGCAATTTTTGGTGAATTCGTGAGACCTTAGTCTGAAGACTAGACTGATGAACAGTATGAAGGTTATTTGTTACAAGATCATGTAAATCCTCATGTAATTCGTGAGTGTAAAACTATGTCTAATTTTAAAAAGAAAGTCAATGATCACTTTTCTCAACTGTAATTTATGAATATAAACAATATTATTATGATGTATTGTAAATGTATTTATGTTTATATAATATTATATATGTATTTATATTCAGAAGTATTTTATGCAGTTTATACGATATTATCGATTTGTGCACACTATCATTGCATCCTAAACAAACTCTCCAGTCCTTGTTCTGCTGGAAGAGATTTCATTAGAGATAAGCTGTACCTTTGTATTTATTTTTGATCCATGTATCTTTAAATTTTGTTCAAACTTATGTGTACATAAATTGTTAAATAAATAAGATCTTAACAAATCAGTTACAGAAAGGTGTATCATATTATAGGCAGGATTTTCTGAAAAGCTGTTTTATTATGTAAGGGTACTTTGGAAATCAGCGTTGCCTTCTCGGGCAACACTTAGCTGAAAGTGCCCTTTTGACACTTCTTTGTTTTAAAAAAAAAATATGTTATACCATGTAAGTTTTTGTGTCAATAAATGATTATTTGATTTGATTTGATTTGATTTGATTTGATTTTTGAGGAAAAACACGGTACCGAAGGTTTAACCAGCCACAAGGGTTGTCTTAATCGATCGACGGTCGAGTGGACGCCGTTGATTTTACCTAACTTGATTGTAGTATTTCTAACGGCTACTCAACTAAAGTTCTTAAGTTTGCTAGAGTATGGCTGCAATGATTATCCTTGGTAACTCCAAATGGCTTTGATGCATTCCGTGTAGAGACGTATGCCACAGAATTGGTGTGTCTACTATTTTGATTGTAGCTGCTTTGTGGTGATTAATTTGCGTCAAATGCTTATTTCTGCCCTAATATCTCTCATAAAAATATTTTGGGTATCGTAACAAACAATTTAATTTTAATTTCCTTTCCTTAACTTAAGCCCGAATCCAGCTAACCATTTTCGACATCTTCGACTGCAAACGCACTGTACATTTTACTTCTACTTACCGTTGCTTCTAAAATAACCCTAAACCCTAACAGACATACTAGGTACATGGTAACTATAAAAAGCTTATCGTATAAAAATAACAGAGTGAAAATAGTTTCACCCAGACCCAAGTCACTTAATAAAAGTCCCATTTGATAGTCGAATCCAGGACTCACCAATCGCTGATAATTAGGTATCCTATGAGGCTCTAAAATGCTTGACTTGCAAAAATTCCTGCAGCCTGAACATATCAAGATGAATCTCCAAGACGCAACACATTGTATGGTAAGTATCTATGTACATCCGACTTCATAACCTTGGGCATGTATTCCCACGGCCATACTTGTCTCGTGTCACTCCAACACGAATACTATTAAAAAGATATAATAAATTGGTACAGTCAAAGAATGAAAAGGTTGACGTGATGGATCTTTGTGTAAGCCTCAAAATTGTATTGTTTCGCAGTAATGCGTGTGAGTTTCAACATAATTGGGTATATTGATGCTGCTGCAATATCTTATTTTGATGATGAGATTCACTGAGCTGTGATATTAAATATTGTTCTAAATTTAAAACGTCTAAAGGAATACCTTGAAAGACTGTTTGAAGTAGAATGACTGTGCAATCTGCCTTTTCTTCGTATCTTTAGGATATCTTATATCAAAAATATCAAACAAAAATAAACTAATTATTCATTATAATAATAAAATGCTTCCAGCTTCCATGCTGGACTAGGAGCGAAAGAAAAACGTAAAATGTGCCAGCTGCTTCTCTTCCCGGGCATACTGTAAAAGTCAGTTAAGGGACAGAGGTTTTAAAGGCGTTTTATGTGGGCGATAGGCTGACCCCCTGTCACTACAATAGTCTGTCTCCATCTTTATAATACCTCCAAATTTGTCAAACGTGACATCAGATGGTCTTGTAACCTCTGGTATTCTGCCTATCCCATAAGGGATACAGGCGTGACGTTATGTATGTATGTATGCGTAAAAATAAAATTTTGAAAGTCAATGAAGATCAAAAAGTATTTAACTTAATTTTTTTTATCTTCATAAGGTAAGTGAAGCCTTACCCAAAAATTATTTGCAATGACTGTTGTGTTCTTCCAGTGCAACTTTGTATTTTTCAAACCAACTAGGCATTGCTTAAAAAAAAGCAGTAGGTAAGCAAATATATTTTTTGCAATACGATAAAACCTACTAAATCGAGTTTTCTTGTCTGAATGTACACACGCATTGTTTAAGGAAAATCAAGGTTTAGTAATTATTATAAAACTGGGCTAATGTGGTTACAAAAGTGCGTGTGTGGGGAATCACGTGAACCATCCAATTTATTATAATAATTTAATCTTTGTGTAATTTAAAAATGCTAGAATTTACAATATTTTAGATGATAAACCCTGGAAGGTTACCTGGAAGAAATCGCTTGTAGCGATA
The DNA here is from genome assembly GCA_944452665.1 of Stenoptilia bipunctidactyla. NCBI lineage: Eukaryota > Metazoa > Arthropoda > Insecta > Lepidoptera > Pterophoridae > Stenoptilia > Stenoptilia bipunctidactyla. The sequence goes on along the minus strand of OX101740.1, from coordinate 16,366,413 downwards.
CGGTCGCCGAATTGTCTATTCCTTAGCATGTACCATGAAATTTTATATTTTACTTTTTGGCAATAAAGAGTATATTATTATTATTTTCATATTCTTCTAAAGAATCTCCTTTTTACAGGGTGGGTTTTGCACTACTGCGAGCTTGTGGCCAAACAGTAGTGCAGATAAAGTTAAAAACTATCAAAGTGATAAAAAATTCCGGACAAGTCGGCATGTGTTCATTATGGCAGCTTTCTGAACTAGAATAATTTCATCTATTATTTCTTGCTTAAGCAGTTTATTATTGAAGTCGTCGTGGCGCCGTGGTTACTGTGTGTATCATACGATATCACAGGTTAAGCAACGTTCGGCGGGGTCGGTACTTGGATGGGTGACCGCCGACCATTCATTTTCTCACGACGACTTCCGTGTTTCGGAGAGCACGTTAAGCAGTCGGTCCCGGGAGCTGTATCATTGTATACAGTAGTCGTTAGGGTTTGTCAGAAGCCATCTTGGCGCCCTGAAAATTCTGGCATCCACCACCCAGCACTGGGCCAGCTTGGTGGATTATGGCCTATACCTCCTCTTCACCCAGGGTAGAGAGTCATGCCCTGCAGTGGTCTCATTACAAAGAGTTGTGATGATCTCTTTGTTTAGTGGCCTCCATTTCGGGAATTTTTTCAGTAAATATTATAAACCCATGTTCAACTTAATTTTCACTTGCCATTAAGTAGGTGAGTTGGAAGTCAAACGCGGGTTTAATCATCTACTTACAGTAAAATTCTTGTAGACAAATCCGAAATAGATAAAGAACAAATAATGTAGTTCTGTAGTAGTTCCTTCATGGTTTGAGAAGTAATGTGAGCTCAAATAACAAGGGAATTTGTTCTTAGCAATGTCAGTTTTTCAATTGGATTCAATCTTAATTATTCTGGGATATTAACACGATGACTGTAATACTTTAAATGTCATCGGTGAAGGGAGCTGTTTAGTTTAAAACAGTCATCGGCACCGATAACGACTACAGCTAGGCTAGCTTGGTAAATTACGTTGGAGTCTTCTCGTCACCTCAGGGTGAAATGGCTCACTAAGGTCAATTCGAAATAACAGTCTCTAATTGTAGGTCTCATCTATATCAAATTGGGGGACTTTAAACTAATCGGTTGCTAACAAAAGTTGATTTGATGCTTCCAAGTTTAAAATGTATGTGACTTAAATTACAGAGTGTAATGTCGAAGTCGTCGTGGCGCCGTGGTTACTGTGTGTATCATACGATATCACAGATTAAACAACGTTTGGTGCGGTCGGTGCTTGGATGGGTGACCGCCGACCATTCATTTCTCACGACGACTTCCGTGCTTCGGAGGGCACGTTAAGCAGTCGGTCTCGGGTGCTGTATACTTGTATACATTAGTCTTTAAAGTTTGTCAGAAGCCACTTTGGCGCCCTGAAAATTCTGACATCCACCACCCAGCACTGGGCCAGCTTAGTGGATTATGGATGACACAACATACCTCCTCGTCACCCAGGGGAGAGACTCATGCCCTGCATGAGTTGTGATGATGATGATGATGAATGTCGAATACGGCCCACATAGTTCGTACTAGTAAGTATATCAGTATTGTAGATTTGTCCACTTATTAAAGAAACAACATAAAGAGATTTAAATTTAAAATGTTTTGTGAGTGCGAGGCAAGGCGCAGCCGCGACTGCACTCACCCCTGATGAAGGACTCCATAAGAGTTCGAAACTAGTCGGACACCTCCGACAATAAATGTGAGTAAAAAAAAACGCATTATTAAACTATAAAGAGATTTGTTTATTGCAGGATTGCAGCATCAGAGGCTATAAGTTGGATTCACTGCCGAGCTAGTTTGAGTAGGTAACGAACTTTTGCAATCTGACGAAATTTTAGTTGGTACTTTGTAGTCTCCAGAATTCGTTGACATTCATAACTTCACGCCTGTATCCTGTATGGGGTAGGTAGAACACCAGAGGTAATAAAACCATCTGATGACACGTTTGACAAAGGATACAATTTTTTTGGTCCTAAAATCAAGGATTTTTTAACCAAAAATCTGTTGCCATTTTATTAATGTGTTATGTAAAAGCTATCAATTTTACAAACATACAAATATTTAGACACGCCCGTTGTTAAAATGATAAAATTACGAAAAGTTAAAGTTGCGTGCTAAGGAACGCAACGTTAGTCGCTTAGATGTGTCACTTTGAAAGGTTTGAAGGTTGAGGGACCCGGACGTGACGTTGGTTGGTTAAGTTTTTGACGAAATTGACTGACAGACAAGTGACATTGAGTGACCCTAACGCTATCTCGCTTACTTGTTTATGAAAAAAACTTATGAGACTGCAAAATAGTATTGTCCGTGGTATTGCCACATATGTAAAAAATATTTTCCGTGCATTTTAAATACTTCGTTATATTAATTAAACGGGCGTCTTTAATTTTATTATTTTATATATTACACATTCCAAAAAATATTCTTAATCGTTTCGTATTCAATTGACGTAAGTTAAAAGCTTCCTTAATTTAAAACCATGAGCCTAACAAAAATACTTTTGTCCTTTGGAGGCATTATAATTTATTTATTTATTTATTATAGGAAGACCAACAGCAAATATTACAATTATGGTTATGAAAATATACAATCGGAAGCCAATTAAAGGTCCTCACAGATAGAAACAGTATTATAGTGGAGAGAGACTATTGCAGTGACAGGGGGTCAGCCTATCGCCCACAAAAAAGCTTCCCATAACACCTCGGGCCCCTTAACTGACTTTTACAGTATGCCCGGAAAGAGAAGCAGCTGGCACATTCTATGTTTTTCTTTCGCTCCCAGTCCAGCATAGAAGCAATTTGTTGAGTACAAAAGATATAACGAAACTGATAGAACATTTTACGGTTTACACATTTTATTCAAATATCTAATTAAAACATATGAATGTAAAATAAAGCAATAACTGATAGTATTTAAAAATAATGATTTTATAACCTCAAAGAAACGATGACACAACATTAAAACTCCCATTTCAGTTGACATAAATAAAAGTAATGTGTCATAATCATAACCGAATTCAAAATACAAAGTTTTATTAAAACAATGGCACACTCATATGCTTTACCAACAGCTGGTTCGTAATAGCAGATTACAGCAACGGCCTCGTTTGTTGTCTTACCAAAATAATTGTTTAATTCGATGGCAATTTGATGCGCGGGCGCAAGGTTAGCGACTGCGCGGGCGATTGAGCGATTGATGCATTCCGAGTGAGTAAGTTTGAAGATGTTTGAATGATTGAAGTCGTGATAGCTTGTTATAGATGATGTTTGTATTAGTTAAAGTAATTGTTGTATGTAAGCAATTGGTAGTTAAAATCTGAGTGAGTTGTAAATCTTCTTGATATCGAGGTGATTAATACAAATTGAACGCTGACCCATATACTTACTAGATAATTACGACATCCTCCTAGAGTGCTTTGTGTTTTGATTTACTTTTCCCTAAAGTAATGACACCTGATGGTAAGTGAATATGAGGTTAAAGATGAAAGTACACGGGTTTAGGAAAGAACTGGCTTTTCATAAAATATTGCCGTAATACGTCACCACCGGATTTTGCCGGAAGATTTTATATGAAGAGTGGGCCTAACTGGTCGGAACCCGATGGGATCCTATCACCAAGCGGGTAACAACACTCGGATAAGTCGTCGTTTACGTTCGCTAGGGCTCTTCTGAAGCAGACTTTCATCTGATTTGAACCAGTCTGTCTCTTACAATTCCGTGTACCTACTGTGTTCAATATATGATAATGTACGGTCGACTTCAAAAGTGGAGGCAGAGTGGCACCTTAGAGGAAGATAAATATACCAAAAGGAATAGAGAGCCAGCTCGACGCCCCATTAACGCCATTGTCAACGCCATTTTGCCACGCTCTCGTGCTGCCATCTCTATTTTGGTGCAATAATACTAAAACTTGGCTGGTATTATTTATATTTTCTAATATTATAAACACCACATTATCTCGCCATTACTGGACCTCAAACCCAGGACCTCAGTTCAACTCGCCACGCATAAATCTCCAGAAAACACCACCAGATAACACAGAGATCACAAAATGCTACATTAACACATGCACACGCAAGGAGGAGCAGCCATTTTGTGACGGACCTGTCACAAGTCAGACCTTTTGTTTGATTGGTAGATTCCAACTATGGACATCTATCGTAGTAAAATGACAACATTTGCTACACCAATATGTAGCATTTGATATACCTTAGCTGTCAAATTGTAGTACTATAACAGTGACACCCCTGATTGGCACATTGCAACAAGGGTTTTAATTTCCTGCACGATCATTGACTGAGTCACAAACTCATTGATTTAATTAATTTAAGATGTCTGTCAGTTTAATGAGCACCTTATCAAAGCGTTTACAATTCTGATCGGTAAATCACTATGTTATGGTGACCTCTATTGCCTCTTTTGAATTTAGCGTAAACTATACCTCCTTTTTTGCCTTCGACTATATCTATGTGTTTATAATTATTTATTTCATTGGAATAGAAAACATATATAACGTAATAACAATAATAGGATAAAACTTATCTGTCGACGTAATGCTTGTGTTCAAGCAATTCGTAATCAGCTTAGTTTGGTTTTTGCTAATTAAGTAATACTTAAGTGATTAGTTACTCATTGTTACGTCCTCTTAATCTATGTTAAGGCTATTAGAATCTTACAATATATCTATGGGTGTAAATCTGATACCTACATTAAACAAACAAAAAAACCTGTACTAGCTATGGTAATCAAAAATGCTTAGTAGATTTTTAATTTTAATCGGCCTGTTTTGTAATGTCACTGTTAATTTTGAAATAATTAAATAGTATTTATATCACACAATACATTTAAAAAAAAAACAGAAAAAACAGTCTTTTTAATTTAGAATTTTCAAATTTTAATCAATATTAACAATGAATTATTATGGTCAATATCGACCTTTATACCACAGTACAGATATCTACAGTAATTCAACTCAGCCGCATCAATGAAATAAATGCCTACAGTGCCGCGGTCAGAATTTAAATTACATTTGCCTTCTATGTGTTGACTTTCATTTAGTTTCGAAACTGCAAATATTTACAATACTTACCTATATACTGTTTCATATAAACAAATAAAAAACTTTGTAAATTGAATAGGAAGTGTTAAAAATACTTTTTGTATCAAAAAAAAATGTTTACGTTTGAATAACAAATCGGTCTTATAAATTATCGACTGAAAAATACTTACCTACGCCTCGACTGAGACGCACTAAAAAATGTATTGTTAAATTTTAAAATATAAACAATCCGCAAGCTCAATCATCAATTGTTTGCGACCAGTCGCGAGTGTCTGCATGCCGAGATCGAGCCGCGTAGGTATAGCTCGCGTTTCGTCCATTTGTACGAAGTTGAATTACTGTAGATATCTGTACTGGCTCAAAATATTTGGTATAGGTAGTATATATGTAATGATATAAAATCATGTAATATCTGCCTCCAAATATCTTCGTTCCGACAGTATTTTATCAAGAGCCAGTTCTTTCCTTAATTCGGTTGCTGTCATCTTCGACCACAATACATCTTCTCTTGCCATCAGGTTTGAGTGAAGTGGGAAAACTAAGTTCGTAATAAAATTCGAATTGTACATACATACATACATAACTTCACGTCTGTATCCCTTATAGGGTAGGCAGAACATCAGAGGTTATAAGACCAACTGATGTCACGTTTAACTAATGAGGTATTATAATGATTGCGAGAGGCTATTGCAGTGACAGGGAGTCAGCCTATCGCCCACAAAAATGCCAATAAAACCTCTGTCCCTTACCCGACTTTTACAGTACCTATGCCCGGGAAGAGAAGCAGCTGGCACATTCTATGTTTTTCTTTCACTCCCAGTCCAGCATGGAAGTAGAATTGTTTCAATTGTTTCAAATCAAATGTCATCAAAATCTAGGACAATACAACAATAAAACGATTAATTACATGATAATATAAACTGGAGTAGGTATCACTTCACTACATAGTATAAAACAAAGTCGCTTTCTCTGTCCCTATGTCCCTTTGTATGCTTAAATCTATGAAACTACGCAACGGATTTTGATGCGGTTTTTTTTAATAGATAGAGTGATTCAAGAGGAAGGTTTATATGTATAATAACATCCATTAAATAGTAGAGAAGTACTGTTATTTTTGAGGTGTCTAATGTGATGTCGTAAATAATCACATTTTTTCCGCTTACATTGCAAACGCAGGCTGAACCCTACGAGTTTTATCAAAATAATGTACTAAGTATTGTACACATTGAAAAGGCCTACAGAAAAGTCCGTGATGGTATATGTCTATCTCTTATGGATAACCCACAATAACTTTTTTTTGTCATTTACTTTTTACGACACATAATGGCTAATTTTCGAAGCGATTTTAACCAATACAGCATTAATCCTTAACCAATTAAATACCTTGAATACATTGTTCATTTAATATAGATCTAAATGGCCCTTTACACCGTATGATTTAAGTGAATATTTTCGAAGATATTACAGATTTAAAAATTGCGGGACGTAGCGTTTGCGGCGGTACCGGCCGGCCGCCCGGTGCGGCAAGAGCGTGTATCAGCATTGCACCCGTGCAAAGCCGGGGCGGGTCGCTAGTCAACAATAAACTAGAAATGTTACTAAAGAATGTGACAATTACGCTACTAAAACGCCTATATCAGTACCGGTCGTTGATTGGTCGGTTATTAATCAAAACTCATATCGGATCGGTAACCAATTAGAGTGATTTGACACGAAGTACCCATCGGTGCAATGAACCTATTGTACAAGGAGGTATTACATAAATTTCGGTACAGTACTCTAGTTTTAAGCGATTAGGGTTGTCAAAACTGGGGTATTTTAAAAAGTCTTGAAGCTCAAAATAAAGTAGAGATTTTCAATTATCTTTAGGAATTCTTGTAATGTGTTCATATGAATATGTTGCTTCATAATTGATTGAATCAGGCGTTACTTTGCGGAAATCCATGATAACTACTTTAAAAAGGTATTTTGCTAATTCCGCGACTTGTACTTGCACTAGTGAGTGATGCAGGATTTTCATGCGTAGGTTCACCGCCCTCCCTCTCAAGAAGCAAGAAGCAAGACATGCAATGAACACACACCTGGAAACCCACACCACAAGCTATCACCGACACGTGTTTCGCTTCAACCAGAAGCATCCTCAGGGCGCAACGACCTGTTCGGTGGTGGTCGTGAAACACGTGTCGGTGATAGTTTGTGGTGTGGGTTTCCAGGTGTGTGTTCATTGCATGTCTTGCTTCTTGCTTGAGGGAGGGAGGGCGGTGAACCTACGCATGAAAATCCTGCATCACTAGTGCAAGTACAAGTCGCGGAATCAGCAAAATAACTTTTTATAGTAGATGTTGCTTCATATTGGTAAAGCTATCACTTTGGTAAAACTGATAAGGGACTATATTATTTTCGTGATAAGGAAGTCTCGTTATCCCTATTTGTGCGAAGGCTTATCTTTTTTTGTATTTGGGTTGGTCAGTAGTGCAGTTTTCACCTATTTTATGTGGAGAAATAACTTTTTCATATCGGCTTAACGGGCTTAACTGACGTTAGACTAGTTACGATAAAACTGGCTTAATATAAAATATTACGGAAACTCATGATCACCGCAATTCTGATAGGTACTGGCAACATTTATAGAAAAGGTGGTTGCCTTGTGGTTGCCGCCCTAGCCAAATTTAAAGGTACCTGACTGTTTTTTTAGATTACAGTATTCGTCTTTCACAACTTGCTTATCCAGAGTCTGCAGAATACCATTATGTATTTATAATATTTTTAATCAAAGGCTTTAATTTCTTTCTTGTAAAAAATATGGACTTATATATTGAATCTTAATTTCAATCCAAATTCAAAAAATAAATCTAGATTATGGTTTTTAATGCAACGCTCATACATTTAAGTCTTAAGTTTTTAAAAACACATATATAATAGACATTCAATAAAGGATTCCACTACTAGTAACTCACAATGCTAACTTAACAGCCCTAACTCATATTGTATTAATTTTCATTAATCTTTCATACAATAAGTAAGTATTCAAGTAGAGGGTATGTTACCATTGCAAGCTAGGCAAAATAACAATTATAGATTGAGTGTCTAGAAATTATTATTCCACTGAATTCAGTGTGCAATTAACAAAGTGGTAAAAAATAGGTGCCATTAATTTGTTATATCTGCTTGAACTGAAGCCTTTTGTGTCGAATTTCCCGCACACAGAAAGCCTAAGGGTTATTTTATTATCGTTCAGAAACGACAAGTAGAGCTGTCTGTAAATAGCCCTGGCGCTCCCGACCATTTTGGGGGTCCTTATATTAACTTTGCTTCAGATACCTAAGTCTTGTAAAAATGACATTATACGTATTCTATGCCTGCTTACACTGATAAATAAGAACTTTAAAATCGCTGTTACTCACAACATACCCTAAACATACGCTTAGGCAATGAAGTTACCCACACGCTAATTGTGAATACACCCTAATGATTTATTGAGCCATTGTTCTTAGGATGACTGCATCTGTGTGTGCGCATGTTACGTGCTATTAGAATATATTAACTTTTTGTCTATGGACGTCTCGTGAGATATTGGCAATATGTTGTGTTTGTAATGTGAGATGGTGTTTCAGTAATTACCTACATGTCATATTAGATTTATTGATATGTAGTGGATATTATCTTGAACGAAATATCATATGTTTCGTTACGGACTTAATTGCAAGATCACGGATTCAGTTAATGAAAGCAAAGTCTTTGCTTATTCATTATTAATATCAACAGCACGTAAAAAAATACTGTTCCAAAACCACTAGGTACCTATAGTTAAGGTAATTTATTGTATGTGTCATCCTGGTTTTAAACCGATCTCAAAATGGTCTTATGTGTATTTAAAACTCGAATGTCTCTGATATGGAGCGTACACATTGCTTGTAATGGAACCTGTAATGTAATCTGCAAAAAAAGTTCCCATGATTTGTACGCCTCTCGAGCGCGAACTGAGCCGCAGTAGAGCGCGCTCGTGGCCTGCTCTAAGCTATCCGTACATTTTCTGTTTTTTGAATAACATCAAAAAATGCTCGATGCTCAATGTGGACGGGCGTTCGCGCGCCCGTTCACATAGCGCGAGCACCGGTCGCGAACAGGAATTGCGCCTGTGTGCGTGAGACTTGCTCCTGTGTAGTGACGCTCGAAGCGCGCTCTACGCTATCCGTGAATTGTCGGTTTTTTGGACAACATCAAAGGGACGCGGATTGCAATTCATATTGAATTATTTTTTATTGTTTTGCATTTCATAAATATTGGATAATTACGAGAGCAACTTCAAAGTGTGATATTTTGTTTGTTAAGTTATCTTAATGATTATGATGTCAAATGAAAGCTCTAGGCATAAAACCAATTTATCCATTTGAATGATGTTAATCAGTTTAATCGTTTAGGAGATAAATTAGAATTAATTTTTATGGTAAAGATGTAAACAAACCAGAACTTGTAAAGTTTTTGTTTTATCAACTGTAAGCAATTCTCTGCCTTTTCTCCTTTTATAAAATGTGGTGCGCCGCAACCAACGTCTAGATCTTCAGCACTTTTTTATGAATTGATGATTTATCATTATATATTAATGTATTTAAAAAACCGACTTCAATAACATTTTTAAATCCTCGTGTAAACTTTAGCTGTGGTGAAACTTCATATATGTAGGGTAACTGGTAGATCACTTTCCAAATGCGAGGACGTGATAGTTCAATATCATACTTACACCACAGTACAAATATCTACAGTAATTCAACTCGGCCACATCATTGAAATAAATGCCTACAGCGCCGCGGTCCGTTCACATGTGATAGGGCTGCCCGCCTTCAGCGTTTAAATTACATTTGCCTACTTTGTGTTTACTTCCATTTAATTTTATGACTGCAAATATACTTTTTTATATAAACAAATAAAAAACTTTGTAAATTGAATAGGAAGTGTTCAACAAAAATACGTTTTGTGTCAAAAAATCATGTTTACGTTTGAATAACAAATTGGTCTTATAAATTAGCGACCGAAAAATACTTGCGCCTCGACTGAGACGCACGAAAAGATGTATTGTTACATTTTAAAGTATAAAAAATCCGCATATTAATGTAAAGCTCAATGAACAATTGTTTCGGAAATTTGAGATACCTAGTAGAAATTTCGAGAAGCCAATGTTGTATGAACCTATATTTTTAGTTATAATGTGGTAGCTGTAAAGCTGTAAACTGAGTTCTTTTTAATATTGTTTGATATATCTAGAATATTCTTGTTAAATCTTATGGCCGACGCGGTAAAATCTTATTACCTACGTTGTTCTTGGAACAATTAGGTACCGATGTAGATAGATGGTTATATGTCTTATTTTGATTGAAGGTATGTAGGTACCTACTTGATATTGTTTTATCGTGTCGAGTTGTTATGCAGGTTATTACGATAGAAAGGTATTGTGATTATTTCATATTTATAATATTCCAATAGTGTATCTCTAAATAAATGTGAGAGTTAACCTTTATACCTACCTATTGAGAGAAAATTAATAAGTAGGTATCTTGTTTTACGTTTGGATTTAAATCGATTGAATTGTTTCATTTGACAAGAATTATGATTTGTTATAAATCTGTATTTCGAATATGTTTGTTATTAAGTAATAGAAATTCATCTATTAGCGCAAACTTTAGGTAGGTATTAAGTATTTAGAAGTTTATGTTCTTTGTGTTTTTTTTTTAGAAATTTGCGTATATTTGGACTAGGTACTTACTACAACTTATAAAAGGTTTTTTGTAAGTAAAACACCCGCACGAAAATCCCCGCAACAACTTCAGAGGGCAATGTTTGGCGCGATCTCTACCTACTAACTGGTCTTCGCAATCCATGTCTCGTGTGATCTATTAATTTTCTGAAGTCTGGCGGACAGAAAAAAACGCGTGTCGACGGACCGTGCTCGCGACGAAATACGGAAACATTTTGTCTCAGGATGCTCGCAGTGTATGTTCAGTTCGTGCGAAATACACGTACAAATACACCGAGCGCAGCATCGAGCGCTGGTTATTACATTACAGGTTCGATTACAAGCAATCTGTACGCACCAATAGATTAGCTTAATCTGAAAAGATGTGATAGCGACTATACTTCATATAATGTCATTTGCCAAAGATCCATAATATTTAATGCAGCCACATTCTCAATCCATGGGACCTCCGATGGTCGCTTACTTTAGATGAGATTGAGTTCAAATTCAGTTTACTTATATATTAAATAAAAAGAAAACTTATTTGCTACATCTAAAATCATCAATCGACTATACAACCGATCGAACTCAGCAACTATTAAGTAACCACCTGCATATAAAACTACAAATGAGTAAAACTTTTTTTACGCTGTTTACACACAATGCAAGTCCATAAGGGGAGTGTGAAACCAGTTGTCTGACCCAGTTGCAAGCAGGTGCGCGCGCGCCGCGCAGTCTCAAACGTATGATGACTGTTTTTAATAAGCTGATTATGAGTAAAGGGCGATACACACTGCGAAGATACAATAATATTTTATTTTGAGATACAATATCGCTCTCCCTACAATTCAATGGACCAACACGCATGACTATGAAGAATACATGTATATTTCATACTTTCGTATATTAAGATAGAGAGCGGTATGAGAATTATCTAAACATAGCATCTCGGGTTATTGGGTTATGTCCGTGACTACAGCATTGAGAATTGTACTTAAGTTACAATACATTATCATATCTTCGTCGTCTGTGATATCCTTAATTTATGAACATAGAATCTTATACGACGACCACTCGCCAAGATGAGGTAAACCTATCTTCCTCAGACGCCAGTGGTTGCGGGTTCGATTCCCGCACGGAACAAGAAAAAAAAAATTCCGGGTCTGGGCGTTTATCTATTTATGTATTTATATTCTAGGTTCCCCCTAGTTCGCTACATGGTATCCCATAACACAAGCTATGGGGGCCATGTAGTTGGTGTGATTTTCTGGGGATTTTATTTATTTTTATAGTATCTTAGCCGTGTGTAGCGCCCTTAAGAGTAATATGAGGTTGTCAGTGGGGAAAATATACGTCTTGAGTGTCTACTGAGTGATTACTCAGAGATTGGTAGTCTTTGATATGTACGCGGTGAAATTTGCGACGCAATTGCATTGTATAGTTTGGAGAGGTGTGCTGATAGTTGCGTAAAGGGAATTTAAGTGTGTGCCCTTTTTATCTTGTCGTTCGGATTTCGGTTTTATACTGAACGAGCGTTTGCCCGCGACTTCGTACACGCATAAACTCAAAAGTCCTATTTTCCGTTCCCGTGGGAATTCCGGGAAGTCCTTCCATAATACAAACAGACACTTATTGAGGAACCTTTATACCCTGCACTCAAAGAATAAGATTTTATCATACAAACTAAAACATCATATATTTCCCGTTTCAGTGGGAATTTCGGGAATTCCTTTCATAACACAACCAGTCTCTTTTTGAAGAACTTTTATGCCAAGTATCATTTCTGTGCACTCAAGGAATAAGATTTTTCATACAAACTAAAAAGTCCAATAACTCCCGTTCCCGTGGGAATTTCGGGAATTCCTTCCTTAGTGCACCCCTACATCCCCTAAAAAATTTATGTTCCAAATTTCAGGTCTCTACGCCCAGTAGTTACGGCTGTACGTTGCCTGTCAGTCACTCAGTCAGTAACGGAACAGTTTTATGTAAGTACGAGCTTTTTCCCGCAACTTCGTACGCGCATAAACATAAAAGTCTTATTTTTCCCGACCCCCTGGGAATTTGGGGAATTCCTTTCATAATACAATCAGGTACCTATTGAAAAACCTTTATACCAAGTAAGTATCACGTCCGTGCACTTAAGAAAAAAGATATTTTAATACAAACTAAAACATCGTATATTTCCTGTTCCCGTGGGAATTTCGGGAATTCCTTTCATAACACAACCAGACACACATTGAAAAACCTTCACACCAAGTTTCACATCGTTGCACTCAAGGAATAAGATTTTTCATACAAACTAAAAAGTCCTATATTTCCCGTTCCCGTAGGAATTTCGGGAATTCCTTCCTTAGTGCACATCTACATCTCCTAAAGAATGTTTGTTCCAAATTTCAGCTCTCTACGTTTAGTAGTTACGGCTGTACGTTGTCTGTCAGTCACTCAGTCACTCAGTCACTCAGTACCTCAGTCACTCAGTCAGTAACGGAACAGTTTTATATATATTGATTGATATTGATAATTTTGCTGGCGTGTAGGTACTCTACTTTTTAACTAATTATGGGATGTGGGAAGGCGGTGTATGTCATAGTCAGCCTCTGTGAACTTTGGTCAGACCCAGGTAGCTTGTAACATTTACTCCAAACTGACGGGTCCGGTTAATACTAGGATGCCATTACAATGTTAAGAGTTCAATACTTTTTATTTATGGTTAGTTCCTCTTATTTGTTATTAGTTAGTCCATGAAGTGCAATAGGTAAGTGGCCAACTGAGATGCAAGAAGTTATAAGCGTGTTTTTTTCTACGGATTTTCTAAAGAAGTTTGAAGTTAACTATTTAGGTAAATTTATTCGGTTAATTATTTTAGCTCTTTTTCGGTGTTGCTCATTACCAAAAAATCCATGTTCAAACACAATTTTGCCTGATAAGTGCAAAAAAAAAATTCGAAGATGGTGAAAGAGTCAAATGGGTGGTCTGACAACAAAAAAGTCAGAATAGTCACTTAACAGAAAATAAAAGACACAACATAATTCAAACAAAAACATTTTATTGAAGCCACGTATATGATACCCTGGTAGTATTAACTATACTTAGAAGTATTCAACCTGCAAAAAACTGAACTCGATTTTTTGCCAAAATATTATAACAACATAATGTACGTACACAGCAATTTAATACTAAGTATACACTAAAAATAAGCGTGTACGGAAGTGTTCGTTAAAACAATACAATATTTACTTATAATAAGTATGTAGGAACCTACTTAGGTCACGCGTCACGCGATAGGTTTTTGTATATTTTTTCCCAGAACTGACGTTGGAATTCTCATCCATCATCATTTGAAGATCATCGCGCAAATAAGACAAGTTATCATGAAGGCTTATCTCTGGAGATGTATAATCTTATAAAGTGAATGATATTTGACAGTATTTTTGATACGCATAGATTATAAATATAGATACTAAGAACTTTCTGATAAGTAGTATGTATACGTCATTATTTATCTTTCTATACTAATATATGTATAAAGGTGAAGAGTTTGTTTTTTTGTTTGTTTTTTTGAACGCGCTAATCTCAGAAACTACAAGTGAGATTTGAAAAATTATTTTTGCATTACATAGCCCAACTATTGAGAAAGGTTATAGGCTATATTTCCCGAAATTCCCACGGGATCAAAAGTTACGCGGATAAAACCGAGCGCGGTGGCTAGTCTCTACATATATGTAAAGCCAGTGCTTTCCTAATCAAGCGACTTAACATGAGGTGTGATATCTATTGCTTTTTAATTTATTTAAAGTATCATCAAATACACTTTTATCAAATCGTTACTAAGATATAATTTCACTGTCATCCTGAATACCATAACACAATAAAAGATATCCACCGTTTTGAAACAACAGTTCAGGAACGGATATTCAAATCATGTAAAAAAATATATTAAAACTGGTTATACTTGTACTTAGAAAAACTTTTCGGTAACATAATTCGTGAGTTTCATTTTACCTATTGAAATTCATCAGTTCTTTCCCTATTTCGTATAGTTTTTATTCTAAACAAAAACATTCAATACAACATTTGGATAAGTCCTTGACCTTGTTATTTTGAACGATAGACGACGTGTTCTCTCATTTAGCATGAAACTGTTAACGATTTCTTCTTTTCATAATATATTAATATGTACAGAAAATCAATGAAGCGACTTTTACGCATAGCTAGAAGTATCGCGTGGTCTCTCCTGCGTTGCTTTTGATTTAATGGGAATGTGTTTTTAAAAAATACATAATATAATAAATATTTAAACCTTCGCACCACATTTAGCATTAATTAGATTTGTTTAAGAACTTTAGAAATATATAAGGGATAAATTAATAAACTTGACATTATTTTTCGGCTAATACCACTGGTCAGTACACAAATTAATGTCCATCTTAACAGGGATTTCAGAAGAAGACAATCACAATTGAGTAAATAAATTTTGGTAAAATCAAACTAATAGTC
The DNA here is from genome assembly GCA_944452665.1 of Stenoptilia bipunctidactyla. Taxonomy (NCBI): domain Eukaryota; kingdom Metazoa; phylum Arthropoda; class Insecta; order Lepidoptera; family Pterophoridae; genus Stenoptilia; species Stenoptilia bipunctidactyla. Next base: position 16,351,071 of record OX101740.1, on the reverse strand, counting down.
CCATAATATTTAAAAGAATTTGCATTTAAAATGCTTAATTACTCTTAAATAAGAGAAAATATTTTTTTTTATTTTAACACATTTTTTCCGTTATTTAATAGTCCCATAGTTTCATCATCATTATAATAATAATAATAACAATAAAAACTCTTTATTGCACTACTATAAATCAATAACACTATAATTCAATGTATTTAGAGAAACAAATCTTTAAGTACAAATCGGTGGCCTTATCGCTAAAAAGCGATCTCTTCCAGACAACCTTAGGGCAGAGGATGTTATATGCGTTAAAGGGTGTCATGTTTATGCCGTTTATCATTATCCCAAAATTTTGGAACAAGCCCTGAACGTCGTCACCTAGAAGAAGAGACACAAGCCATCAGTCTCTTCATCTAGGTGACGAAGAGGTTGAGAGCGTTACCACCAACCTGTCTCAGTGCTGGTTAATGGTTGACAGATTTTTAGGGCGCTGAAATGGCTTCTAACAAATCCGGAGATTACGACTGTAACAGCGATCGGTACCGACTGCTTAAAGTGCCCTCCGAAGTACAAAACTCGTCGAATTATACTCATAAAAAGGAACTATTACGTCGCAATGACTTCAAAGACAATGAATAAGCTTATTTTGGTGTTAAAGTAAATCTTGTAATGTAAATAAATGATGTTTTTCAAAATCGGGACATACTTTTCGATCCGTCCTCTATGGAGATGAAACAAGACATAAGCGCGGGCTTTTTCATCACACCGAATAATCGCTATTTATTATATACAGTTAAACTTAGCTACAGTTACATTCTCCAAAGCAGATTAATCTAGCGATAATAAAGCCTGTGTCTTTTTCAGCCCATGGCACTGTTCCAAACTGAGTTAAGTAGTAGGTATAAGTAGAAACCTTCCACTTGGCTTCATGCCATGGAGCCGGGGAACAAAGCGGCCTTTTAAAACTTAAGCGACGCGACGGTACGTCCTTGAAAATGAAATAAATACTGTTGTGGCAAAAAACAAAAAAAGTTTAAAAAATAATAAACATGATGAAGAATTACAAAATACAAAACTCTTGAAATATTTTTAAGCTATAGCATAGCTTCTATCGCGGGCCTTGAGCGTAGGGACCGAATCCAGAAATTCCGTAACGAAAAAACCTAAAACTGCTAAAACCTAAAACCCCCCACTCCGACCGGCACAGCGGTGATACTTTGATTTCATAACTTTACATGCGGGCTTTAATAAACAATCAGCGCCATCTACTAGGAACTTGTGGAACTTCATATTAGATCAAACATTACTAATAAATAATTATAATTGCATAAGTTGATAAAAAATGCTATGCAATAGCTTTACCGCGGCAGTCTCCGAGTGCCACATGTCTTTTTTTTTTGAAGATGAAAACATTTTACGAGAATGTTAAGAATAATGTGTGGATTCAATTTATGAAAAGAAAAAAATTATAAAACTATATTTTTTTTTAAATTGATATTTTAAAATTCTTTTAAGTGACCAAACTTAAGTTTAATCTCTTATTTACGACTACATAGCAAGAAATAAAAGAAATCCATGTACCTACAATTTATTTTGAGAAAATCACTTCACCAAAACAAAAATCTTACGCGGTTACTAGGTTACTAACCTACCCACGCGAGCGAAAGAGAATTATAAAATATCAATTTAACAAAAAAAGATTTTTTTTTTATGTAAGTAAGTACTTTGGTCACCATCAACTTTCAATGTATCATCTCGTATCAATGTACCATCAACTTCAATCTCATCACCCGATCTCATCAACATCTGCTACACAACTCGACCTCATGAAATGTATAGGCTGTCAAGGTTTGGGCCATGAAGACTGAATCAGCTGTGATACACAGGAGTTGGATGACTTCTTTTGCACAAGATGTAATGTCACACGGTAAAATCCGGGGCAATATCGTATATAGTACCTATTCGGTTTTACCCATGGGTCGGGACAAAACCGGAAAAAGTCGTTATTTGCATTTTCATTGAAATTGTATCATATTTTTCAAAAATATGTTGATTGTAATGGGTACCTATTGAGTCTGACTGAATATATAATTTGCCCCAGACCCTTAGCTATACGGCTTTGACCCGGTCCCCCATATACCTATATAAATCCGACTCTTTGTTTTCATGTCATCTTTTTTATTGAACGTTTTTAAAGTTTTAAGTACTACAATTTAAAAAAGCAAAACAAATAATTTCAAATAAATAATGCTTCAATTTTTATTATTTTTAAAAACGAAAATAAATCATTTTATGTAGAATCTCAGCAATCCACTATACATTTCAGGAACTAACTTGTAACTCACGGAAAAGCAGTTATCGAACAAATATTCTCGTTTCGCGTGCACGATTGCTGAAACGCTGAATAAATAACTACAGCGATGCTAACAAATTACTATCATAAAGTATTGAAGTTATTCCGATATTACAAATTCAAATACAGAACGTACGTTTCGGGGTTTCGTGTCTGAAATAAAACAAAAACACATCAGTATACATGCTTGACATTTTATATGTAAAGGCAAAGTTAGCGACACCGGCTGTTAAAATAAAAATATAAACACAAACTTAACAATAACTTCCCGTTTTGTTATTTTATATTTTCCAGATGTCGAAAGATGACTTCCATGGCGTAACGTGGCGGGGCTTATTTTAGGAAATATAGGTACTATTCTGCCATTGATTGTGTTAATCTAAAGCCTAGTCACCTATTCAGTCTCTATCATATAAAATACACAAATACATAGGTGTTTAAGACCGTGCCTTATATTATCTTACTAATATTATAAATTCGATAGTTTGTTTGGATTGATGTATGGATGCTTTTTCTTCAATTATGGCGTACGGCTCAATGGATTCCGATCAAGCACAGTGAAAGTATCCAGTCTGGAATAGCACATAGGCATATTTTTATTCCGGTGGGATTGCGCGTGTAAAATAGCGTGAAACAGCTAATAGTTTTAAAACTGCGTTTTACAAAAACATAGCTGCACACTCTTAAAATATTTGTTGTATTTAATATTATTTAAATACAGTACAGTCTTTTCCCACTGTTACTGCGACGTTATTACAAAAAAATAACAACGTCCCAAAGTCCAAAGTTTCTCGTGTCCGGAACCACATTAACTACTGTTTAACTTTTGCCTGACTACTTTGTTCTTTCCTTTTCTGACGTTCACATAAATGAACGTACGGAAATTAAAAGGTTTATTTATTAATTATTGTGCTTACGTATTTTGTTATAGTTTTTGAAATACTTTCACGGGTAATGGAGCAGGTTGCAATGGCCGGTGGTGCTGAAATCCAGACATTTTGAATTCTTTTTAGAGTAGAAATACATGTTTTATATAAAGGAATGGTGATTTGATTGGTTCATAGACCATTACTAATGGTCAAATTGTTATTTTTATAAAATGGCACAAAAACTTTACTTTCGTCCAATTTACTCTATTTATTGTTGCTTCCATGCTGGACTGGGAGCGAAAGAAAAACATAGAATGTGCCAGCTGTTTCTCTTCCCGGGCATAATGTAAAAGTCACGTTAAAGGGACAGAGGTGTTAAAGGCGTTTTTGTGGGCAATAGGCTGACCCCCTGTTACTGCAATAGTCTCTCTCCATCTTTAGACGACCGGCTGCCCGGCTGGTGTAGCGGTAACATACATTGCCTTCTATGCCAGAGGTCCTGGGTTCGAATCCCGGCGGCGGCGGATATTTGTGTGATGAACACAGATATTAGTCGTAAAGTCATGAATGTTTATATGTTTATTTAAGTTTATTCTAATAAAAAATATGTATCCATAACACAAGTTCTTTAAGAAACTTAATTTGGCTAGATAATGTTGTGTGAGTGTCAGAAATATTATATTGTAATACCTCCAAATTTGTCAAACGTGACATCAGATGGTCTTGTAACCTCTGGTGTTCTACCCAAAAAGCATACAATCACGTTCTACCTACCCCATAAGGGATACAGGCGTGACGTTATGTAAGTTAGTTATGTTTGTTTGCTTATTAAAATAGGTATCTTTACCTACCTATATCCGAAGAAATTTCGATTTAAATGTGGTTGCAAAAGGAGTAAAATTTTATATTAGGGAAAAGCTCCAATAGGTCCAAAATAATATATCATAATATAAAATTACTTGACTAGTTTATGTTGACACTGTTTATTCGATTACCTACTAAAAATTATTCAGCACATGGTCGGCTCAGCATAGCCCTATCGACCTTGGATAAGCGTGTCGTATAAAGGCGACTAATCCGAGTGGGGTCCCTTGATGGTAGTGGCTGACCCAGCTTGGTGTTAGGACTCCTACAGTTTTCACCGTTATTAAACATCCATCACATTGGGACGCCCCGTGCGCGACAGTCTATCAATCGTACGTACGTACCGTTAGGTTAGTAGGTACGTACACGTAAAACGTAACATAGTTCGTTTACGTAATATATTGCTCTACCGTAATCTGGCATAGCTAGTAGGTATACGTTTTATAGTTAGAGGATATGAGCTACTATACTTGTGTAGTTCGCTCAAGTTTCACTTCTAAAAAACAGCCCTTATTTGTGACTTTATAAAGGCTACATAGTGTACCTACAAGCTTACCTATTGAAATGTTGAAGTAAATATCTCTCCGACAAGGTTAAACTTGCACAGAATTGGTTGCTTCAAAAACTTCCTTGTTATTAAAACGATATTGTATTGATTAAAACATATAATAGTGTACACTAAAACCATGTTTTGGGATCTGTAACTGTAACCGCTACTCACGAATTCAACTCCAATGTGATCACAACAAGTTCTAAAGGTCGGTTCACACTCTACCAGATAATAAAGACATGACATATTGAGGTCTCACACGTCAAAGATAAAGTAGTGATAATCAAAACGTATGTCTTCATTGTTTAATGGCACGATACGTGAGGAGTAAACCTTAGTGAAAACGACCTCGAACATGATTGAGGATTCTCTTGCTCAATCAGTCAATCAGTTGATTGATTAAGTGTCAGTTTGATCTTGATAGGGATTAGTAATCCTGTGTAATATAAACATAATATGATTACTGATCTTTGATATGTATTGATGGTTTGCCGAAAATTATCAGATAAAACCTTTTTTTTTATTATTAGTGTATCATACGATTTGTTTGACTCAATCTGATCTGATACTAAATGATGGATCCTGAAAAGAACTGGTTATTTATTATAATACAGTACTGGGACCGATCGTCGCAAAAGTGAATATATTCAGCTTCATCTGTGGAAGATGGTACTTATTAACACTTGTATTAATCGTATGTGTTACACTGTCATCTAGGGGTTGTCCATATTTTTTAATACGTAAATTAAATGAATTACATACATACATAACTTCACGCCTGTGTCCCTTATAGGGCAGGCAGAGGTTATAAGACCATCTGATGTCACGTTTGACTTTGGAGGTATGATGGATAAAGACTATTGCAGAGACATGGGATCAGCCTATCGCCTACAAAACACGCCAATAAAACCTCTGTCCCTTAACCAACTTTTGCAGTATGCCCAGGAAGAGAAGCGGCTGGTACATTCTATGTTTTTCTTTCGCTCCCAGTCCTGCTTGGTTAATTCATTATTAATTAACAAAAACCTGTGTACTGTTAAGTTCTCGATTCTTTGATATTTGCAAACAAAGAAGGCAATCTTTACTAACATTTTGAATTTATGGAGTTATCTGAATCGAAAATTATGTTTTAATAATGCTCGACTATTATAGGGATTAAAGTTCTCATCCTGTCAATAAATATGAGTGTAGGGCGATATTTTTTATCTATTCTGTCGATACTACAATTTTTTTAAGAGTTTGTTACCAAATTGTTACCCTAAAATTCTATACCTAAGACAAATAACCACTAGAGCACATTCACTTACCCAATTTCCTTTGACAATTCTTTAAGCAACAAAATTTTTGATTACATATTACAAAATATTCACAAACCTTGACCTCCACCCAATTACCTATCGATGTGCAAACATACAAATTAACAAATATATAGAAAGCAATTACCTTAGGACAGGATGTTTGCCTAAGATATCAACGTCAAACTGATCCAGTATCGAGGGCGCATTTCCTGTCTACTGTCAGACACTGTTCAAGCAAGGTCTGTGTTGCAAGGTGAAAGAAATTTATCAATTCGAATTTCGAATTGCATGAGTTTTGTGAATTTATTCTAGAATAATTTTGAATTTCGAAATTATTCCACTTTTGTTTTCCTATATAAAAATATGGGTCATGTATGATTTTGCAAAATTTTGAGAGTTAGTATTTTCTTTCATATTGATGCCATGATTACAGAGATTAAAAGTTTACGGAGCAAATTACTATAGTTTTCGGGCATTACAAATCATTGAATTCTGATAGAGACATAAAAATATAATGTAGACAGAATCAATGTTGCCAATCTAAGGATAACGGTGGAAATCCATATTGATGCTGCAATTTCACTGGAGAACCGTATTAAAAGGTCAAAGTAGAAAGAAGCTTGAAAACAATAAAATGATAACAATACAAAAAATTGTTATTACATATTTTTCTTTATAAACCGGCCAACAAACAAATGAATAATTAAAAGTTAAGTGCGCTTAAAATTTCCATTAGATTTTAAATTCCTGAAATACGTAATAAATATAAGCTTGAATAGTTGATAAACCATATACAATTATGGTTTATCAACTATTCAAGCTTGTTTATTTTAGTAATTATAAATTACAACTTAAGCACCTATTAGCTAATGTAGGATAACATTACTAATGGTAGTAAATGTAAGTATTGCCAAACTAGGGAATTTTCGTATTGGTAAATCTAGTAAAACTTGTGGTATATGATTGCTGACGAAACTACGCGTGATTTATACGCTTGGCAACATTTCTTGCGAAATTGTCTATTTAACTATACATTATTAGGTAAATTACTTGCAGTATTTCATTGATACTTAAAATAAAACTGTATTTTTTATGTCTGGTAACGCGTAATCGTATTCCTATGAGTTATACGCAATTTGTGAATAACAAGATATTGAAAGTCGGTAAAGTTAATAAATTAAATGTGTTCTGAGTCATTATAAATTGAATGATTTATATGCTATTGTTGTTCAGTAAAAGTACCAGTGTTGTGTAAAAGATTTTGTAAAACGAAACGTATAATTTGTAAAAATATAAAACTAAAGTTACATCCAGGCCTATGCAACTCTAGTGTCAATGAAATTGAATTTTGCACCATCTAGGATATGACGTACTACAACTTTTCGGTAAGTTATTTCTCCTGTTATTAACTAGGTAGCGCTGGGATAGCCGATTTATTAATATCTCGTCAGGAACTGGAAAAGATGTTGACTTTGACAGACTAGTCAACAGACTATTATAATAGTCTATGAATGATCGTGTGCGTGTGCGTTTTGTGTTTTCTCCGCCATTTTATTTAAGACTTAGATTATTTTAAGAAATTCACTGTGAATTTGGCCGTGAAGTTAATTGTGTGACTAACTAACAACTTAAAAGGCAACAAAAGTTTTAAAGACTAAAGTGCGGGAAAGCGAAAACAGTGCAAAAATTGTGTAAATATACAGTGATTGTGCATGTGATTTAAGTATGATTTGCTGTAAGTCATAAGGTTAATTTGATCGATTTCATAAAAAATGTCAATGAAAATGTTGATTCACAGTTGCTGTAATGGGGTGATGGAATAATAAATGGACAATTGACAAAATTTGATGAGGAAGATGGAGCGAAGAAAGAGGCTTTTGAATATTCCACGCAAAGAAAAAAAACAATAAATAACCTTAAAAAATAAAGATTTTCGTTTTTATTTTTATTTTTGACCACTATAAATACCTTATTCTATATTTTTATCATTATTTAAAGCATTTATCATTATAAAATTCTATAAAATGTTAGATTAAATGTGATAAACAGGATAAGATATTTTATACCTAAAATTTTTTTTTTATAATGGAGACTTATCTACTAAAGCCGTCTTGCGGCCATTTTTGGAATTAAATTTAGTTACTAGCGCCATCTATGATTTGAGGTATTATTCTTTTTTGCCAATAAAATCAAGTTGCCCATCTATCTCATATTAACTGTATCGTCTATGGTTACATCGTCGAAGATGCTGCCACCCAGTTCTCACAGATACTATTACAGAGAATATGGTATAAATGTCAGAGCGCTGAGAGTAATTATATGTTGATTCTCTCATCATGTTAGTATTATATGTTGCGCTGTTGCGCATATATCCTGAAGAGTGGAGCTCTTCGTCCTTGGTCAGTTTTACGGGTTGAGAAAGCGAAAAGTGCTGAATGTGTGTCTAGTTCTGCGTTTGGGAACATTATTTGTTTTTCTTTTTCACTAGTTCGGAACTCAAACTCAAACTCAAACTCAAAAATTCTTTATTTCGTAAGTATTTAGATACATTTGAAATAAGTCAAATAATTTACAAATTGAACTGAATCTACCACCACTTCGGAAAGTCGATCTGTTGAGAAGAAGTGGCAAGAAACTCAACAGCAATCATCTTTTAAAAATAAGAGAAATCATCTTCTTGCATCCGGATATCACTTTTCACATCAACACTTATCCATAAATCTAACAAAGGGTTAATCTTAAATATTTTAGGATTTTATTATAAAATGAAGCGTACACATTGACCCATGAACGAGTTGATCTTCTGGAGTCTACTATTATATTTATACAATAGGCAATCAAGTACTAGGCAACCATTATAATTGTTGGAACATATGTTATAAAGAGTCATTACGTCAGAAGTAGCTCGTCTTTATTATTTAATGAACTTTATTCCATAAAACCGAATATAAATGGTTAGAATTAATACATACTTAGAACTCTCTGCCAGTCGAACAACTTCAAACCATAATAAGGCTGATTCCCATTCGTTGAACTAGGTATGTAAACGCTATCGCGAGGGTACCGTACCGCTCGATTTCGCATGGGGCTGCCTGCATCTTGGCAAGCGCCCCCCCCCCCCATAATACTAACATCAGAGCGTGAGATAAACCTTTTAATTTTGTTTGATGAATCTCACTCGACGACACACGAATATACCTACCATTTCTTTGAAAAATATCTGCTATGTGATAATAAGATTCCATGATGAACTGGGAGCGACAGAAAAACATAGAATATGCCAGCTGCTTGTCTCCTAGGGTATACAGTAAAAGTCAGTTAATTTTTGCGGGCGACAGGCTGACCCCCTGTCACTGCAATAGTCCCTCTCCATCAATATAATACCTCCAAAGTCTAACGTGACATCAGATGGTTTTATAGCCTCTGGTGTTCTGCCTACCCCATAAGGGATACAGGCGTGAAGCCCGTATGTATGTATTAATATTCATAACCTCATGCAATATGAACCTTACTCGTATCCACAATTTTCTTTTGAAATCGATAGGAATATGTTTCAAGATCACGATGACTGCACAGTTTTGCATCAAATTGTTCTAGCGCATTGATGAAGTACAAGAACTTACCTTTATTTAACCTAGGTTCAGCGCGGCTTTACCTGCGACATCTTGGATTTTGTATTAATGTTTCAACCGACTTCAAAAAAGGAGGAGGTCTCAATTCGTCTGTATGTTTTTTTTTAATGTTTGTTACCTCATGACATTTGACTGCGTGAACCGATTTAAATGAGTCTGGTTTCATATGATACGCATACTATCCATGGTCTCGTATAAATTTCATCGAAATCGATTGAGTGAGGTTTGAAGTTCTACAATAGCACCCGACTTCTTCGTACGGACATACGGCCTAAGCCTCCTCATCACCTAGAGGAGAGACTCATAGCCCTGCAGTGGGCTCATTATACGAAGTTTTGATGATGATGATGATGTAAGTTATTGCGATAGTAATATGTTAGACCGACATAAGTTATCATTTACTTACTTAGTCCTGTAAAGTCGATGTTTAGAACAATAATAATAATAAATTGCTTATTGCATTATTTGGTATTTTTATTTATAAAGTGATAATCTTCAAATATTAAATCTTTTACCTTCTTTAAATTTTTTACCTTCCATGCTGGACTGGGAGCAAAAGAAAAACATAGAATGCGAGCGTGGCGACGCTCCTGATCACGGGCCCTGCAAAGACACCGAAACGTCGAGTTAAAATGTAAAATATAAATTATACGCGATTAATCCGGATAAAATGTAGTTTTATTTTAAAGGTGTTTTTGTGGGCGATAGGCTGACCCCCTGTCACTACAAGAGTCTGTCTCCATCTTTATAATACCTCCAAATTTGTCAAACGTGACATCAGATGGTCTTATAACCTCTGGTGTTCTGCCTACCCCATAAGGGATACAGGCGTGACGCTATGTATGTATGTATAAAATCTTTTATTAAGCCTGCCGTGTAGTAGGTATGTACAAATCTATTTGACCTTTCACACATACTAGACAATGTGAAAGGATGCAGTTGTTGCGGGCGGATGACGCCAATAATAACTAAAACAAAAGACAATCTTATAGTACCTAGTTTTTGAGTGTAATGCAACTTCTATCAATGGAGCATTTTCAACTTTGAAATAACTTCTGTATAACAATCTGACCGTCTATTTACTTTTTTATTACATGTCATAATAGTTCTGGACAAAAATAAAATCTCCTCTTAATCAATAAGGACTTTGTAAGCTAATGCAAATTCGGCGATGCATGTGACCTTGGAAGATTTAGCTGAAGAATTAGGTTGATTGATTGATATTGTTCCGAACTATCGCGGTTATTTGCCCTAAGTATAATTCAAAGAATTCGAATTCTTACCACCTTTGCGAAGTAAAAATCGTGGTAAGAATCCCGGTAATTAATTAAATTATTAGAATATAGATTGCAAAATAACCCTTACAACAGCTAAATAACCAATCGATTTAAATAAAACCTTATTAAGACAGAGAATGAATAATAAATAATCGGTTTGCCTCCTGCAATCGTAACCGCACCCAGACTGGGGTTATCTTTATCTCAGGTCATTCCTCGACACTAAATTTGTAATTATTAACTGCCAGATGTAACCCAACAATAAGCTCCGATTCAATACGACTTTGTATTCCTTTTAATTATAGCTTTAATGTTATGATATCATTGCTTTAACAAAGAGCTTATGAGATGCAACAGGAGTTTTAAGTTAATAAGATCAAACTTATGGACAGTAAAAGTCCGACTAAATGCACATTATAATACATTGTAGTTGTTATGGAATATTTCGATTAACTCAAAATGTTTTGTGCCTGACTATAACAAAAAAAAACGAAACGAAATTGTATTGCATACATACATAACTTCACGTCTGTATCCCGTATGGGGTAGGCAGAACACCAGAGGTAATAAAAACCATCTGATGTCACGTTTGACAAATTTGGCGGCATTATAATAGTGGAGAGAGACTATTGCAGTGACAGGGGGTCAGCCTATCGCCCACAAAAAAAGCCTCCCATAACACCTCGGTCCCTTAACTGACTTTTACAGTATGCCCGGGAAGAGAAGCAGCTGGCACATTCTATGTTTTTCTTTCGCTCCCAGTCCAGCATAGAAGCAACTGTAATACGAAATTGTATTGTAGCTGGGAAAATTGTGGTGATCGAAATCGTAGTGAACCAGATTTTCTAGTAATTCCATATGTTCTAACTAATAAAGTTTTACTTTGACGATAATGTTTAAATTCTGTTTGCAGATTGAATAAAATATAAGTAGTTTATTTAACACTCTTATTCAGTGTGTTTTCTACTTCAACGATATTCTACAAGAGTATGTTAAGTAAGTGTTGATGTGGCGAACAAGACGTAAAGCTCGCGTCAAGATTGCATTTGTTAAAGTAAACTCTACGCAGAACATACTTGAGTATAATATATCTTTTACAATTTTAAGCAAAATTGGGCTGTTACTGTAAAGTTAAATAAAGCCGCGTTCCACAAAGCCTTAACAATTTAAACAAGCTGATCAACTTGCAGATCACTTACAGGTTCTCCGGTATTCCAATCAGTCTCATTGTTAAGCAATTGTCCGATTTATCACTGATAGATTACAAATCTGTTGTTTATCTCAACAACAGCTTACATAACTAATCAAGTCGAACGACGCCATTAATAAAACAAGTCAGCTTAATCGAGATTAGAGGGAACTCGCGTTATCCAAACTTAGGCATCTAGGTTCTAGTCCAGCTGTGGTCAAAAGGCCTAGTTAGTTACGTAACAATATGGTTAATTCATGCTGGACCATGCTGTGGAATGTCGGTAGTATCGGTTTGTTACTAAACCGATGTAGGCTAGGAGCTGTAGTCAAAAAAAAAACGAAACGAAAATCGTTTGGAAGCTACGACACCACAGATAGGCGTCGTCCTAATTGGCAGCGATCGTACGAAGGCGCGATGCGTTCTCGTCGTGCGATGAGTTCAAACATACAGATATCTTCAGAGTGTCCTATTTGAACTTCGCAAGTCATTGTGCGAGCATCTGTATGTTTGAACTCATCGCACGACGAGAACGCATCGCGCCATCGTACGATCGCTGCCAATTAGGATGACGCCTTAGACAGAGTTATACGCCCCTCTGTTTTTGTTAAAAATAGTCAGATCGACGTAAATTTCTTATAATTTCTAATGACTCCCTTGCGCGGTTTTAATCGCGAACTTTTGATATCTTTTCATCATCATCATTACCAAGATTTCCGAATTTTATTTAGCGCGTCCGATATTTCTATGCTACAAAAATAAGGCGTTAATTTAAAAAATCTTGTTCAGGCAACCCTGTCTTTTTATTGACACTATTTATTTATCGACTTCAAATAATCAACGAATGCAGAGCATTAAAAAAACCGACTTCACGTCAAAACTTTGGCTGAGTTGAGAGTGTCATCAACATAAATATTCTCCGAAATCATACATATTTTTTCAAAAGTTTGAAATTTTTAATGGAGTACTCAACTGATTTCAATGAAATTTAAATAGGACCAACTATAAAGTATCCTCTATCATATGAAATAAACATTTTCTAAATCAATTCATAATTGTCCGAAATATCGTGTAACAAAGACACAAAAAAAAACATACAGATGAATTTGGAAGTCGGTTGAAAAGGAGGACGTTATCAGAGTATTCGATGTGTGTTAGATGTGTGATAGTTTCAAATTTGTTTAAGCAGAGTAAAGTCAGGGTTGTCTGGTCTTGATTTTTTTAAATTAACACCTTTTTTCTTAAACAGCTTTCTTCGTTCAGAGTCTATCATTCGTTTTCTAAGCTTTCCAAGTAAAACCATACCCTCTTTTTAACAGTAAGGAATCCTCCTGATCAAGCCATATTAGGCAATATTCGCTTTCATGTTATTCTCAAGGTTTACCTTGAGATTGCTATATAGCTAAAAATTCATATTTAGAAGTGCATTTGACATTACCTCCTAGTCTATCAATTCCGAGTCCTTTGCTCTATGAATATTATGTTGTTGACAGTTCGTCCGGTGAATATTTGCCATAGAATTATAACTTCTAAACATTGTTTATTATGTCGTTATTCTAATGCCTCTTTATAGTTATTAGTTGTGAATAACAATAAGTTATAATTATTCTATTGACGTTTCATTTACTCAGGAATTTCAGAGGAAACATAAACGTTGTTTTTCGATAAAGTTAATATAAGATCTTTATGTTTAAATACCGTGAGAATATTGGGGATTTATAAATTGTACTTTTTTTCCAGTTTTCTTATGTCCTGAATTTTTATTTTTTTGTTAAGAGCTGTATGGAAGCTTGCATTTCTTAGGGGTGTAGGAACTATTCCCGACACTCCCAAGGTATTGGCAAGTAAAGGACTTTTTAGTTTTATGCGGAAAAAAATCGCTTTAAAACATATTTTTCGATATAAACCTAGATGTTTGCCTGTTGAGTGAGACTAAGATAGCTAAAACTAATAAATTTATGTCTGAAAAATACTTGGCTTCTCGTTAAGTAGATAGAACTTATTAGTTTCTTTGTTGCGGTCCCAACTTAACATTAAAACCAGTTATTGATTTGAACATGCACTTTCGGACTACAGTCTCGGTCCCAAAAGCTCCACGACTTTCAAGTTTATTGTTTAAACAAAATACTCGCTTTTATTATTGTTTTACATACACATACATACATAACTTCACGCCTGTATCCCTTATGGGGTAGGCAGAACATCAGAGGTTATAAGACCAACTGATGTCACGTTTGACTAATGAGGTATTATAATGATTGCGAGAGGCTATTGCAGTGACAGGGGGTCAGCCTATCGCCCACAAAAATGCCAATGAAACCTCTGTCCCTTAACCGACTTTTACAGTATGCCCGGGAAGAGAAGCAGCTGGCACATTCTATGTTTTTCTTTTACTCCCAGTCCAGCATGGAAGTATTATTGTTTTAATCGCAAATAAATTAGTAACAACAATGAAACTGCGCTATTTTCATTATTAAAACTGATTATGGTCGTAAAATTTAATTATTTACAATTAATTACATAAGAAAAGTATTTACGTAGTATAAATAATTTACTGCATTCGTTATTTATAAAATAGGTCGTGACTATCAGTCCTTCAGTGGTCTAGTTTTAACTATAAACATAAGATAATGGAAATTAAATTAAATATTGAGTTATTTATTTACGAGTTATTTGTGTACCAATGCAATATCATGTTATTTAGTTGTAGCGTGATTGGTTTCATAGAAGTCTACATATATTGACTTATAGGAAAGTTTATTGAACGAAATTGCCCAAATCTTAAATAATCCAAACTGTCACACCAAATATACGGTCCCAAAGTAAGCTTTCTGTTTAAACTTGTGTTTTGGAGACAACACAGCCTAAGTTGCGTTACGCGTTCTAACGCGCGTACCGTACGTCCGTATCTTCAAAGAAGCACACGTACCCATAGATTTATATAACACCTACTAAGAGAGTTTCAAACATACGAGGGTCATTTGAAAAGTTCTTAGCCTAACATTGTTAGACTCGTCGGTATATTTTATAACTACCCTCATTTTATAGCTACATTATTTAGCAACAAGTATGCACAGTTTAGTTTATTTGCAATAATTAATTGTTCGTTTACACGTGATACCGTATGTCAAGTCAGAGCAATTTTTGAAAATGGATAAAATTGAACATCGTGCAGTGATAAAATACTTGTATTTGAAAGGTTTAACTCCAAAAGCTATACATGAAGACATGTCTGCCACTTTAGGTGAGTCCGCTCCTTCGTATGCGACTGTTAAAAATTGGGTGGCAGAGTTTAAACGTGGTCGTGAGTCCATTCAAGATGAGCCCCGTAGTGGCCGGCCCTCGACGGCTTCCACTGATGAAAACAAAGAAAAAATCTGTGATTTAATTTTATCTGACCGAAGATTGACAGTCGAGGAAATAGCTAAGACTGTAGGCATCTCTTCTGAGCGAACACATCATATAATTACTTCTGAACTTGGATTCTCTAAGGTGTCTGCGCGGTGGGTACCGCGGCTGCTTTCAGTGGAACAAAAACGCAACCGACTCACAACTTCCCGCGACTGTTTAGAGTTATATGAAGCTGATCCACAGGAATTTATTGAAAGATTTATAACCATGGATGAAACCTGGGTTCACCACAATACACCTGAGACAAAAGAACAGTCGAAACAATGGAAAAGGGCAGGATCACCCACCCCAAAGAAGGCAAAAGTGGTTTTATCGGCTGGCAAAGTCATGGCATCAGTTTTTTGGGATGCAAAGGGTATAATTCTGGTGGATTATTTAAAAAAGGGTGAAACAATAAATTCTGATTACTACTGCAACCTGCTGCGGCTTTTGAGAGAAAAAATCAAAGAAAAACGTCCAGGTTTATTGAGGAAGAAGGTCTTGTTTCATCAGGACAATGCACGCGTTCACACTTCTGTGCAATCCATGGCAGAAATCCATCGGTGTGGCTTTGAATTGTTACCTCATCCCCCATATTCACCGGATTTAGCCAGGGACCGGAACCGCTTACCCTTAAAGAGGTTTTTGATTGGGTTTTTCATAGACTTGTTTTAAAAAATCCTATCAATTTGGTAACCGTATCGAAGACTTACCCTAATTTAAGGCTTACCATATCAATAGAGTTAGCTTCATGTAAGCAGTAAGCCTATCGAAAACCCTATTGAAGGTTACCGATTCAATAGGGTTTTAAAACCTGCAGGCAAATTTAATCTCTAAGAATATCAAATTATCAAAAATATCACCATCTATTCAATCTCGCACTTCGAATTATACTTCCGAATTCAACAGCATGCGCGGAAAAGAGATAGAAATAGGCAACCCTATCACAGGGTAAGCGCATCCGAAAGTAGTTAACTTTATTCAAAGTGTTACCACGTCGATAGGCTTACCATATCAATAGGGTTACACTTCCATATGGTGAGATTTTGATAGGGTTACCCTATCAATAGGCTTAATCAAATAAAGGGGTTTTCCGGTCCCTGGATTTAGCACCGTCAGACTTCTACCTGTTCCCAAAGCTGAAAAAATTTTTAGGTCTAAACATTTTTTTACAAATGAAGAGGTCATAGCCGCCGTAGACGCTTATTTTGAGGAGTTAGACGAAGATTTTTTTAAAATGGGTATCGAAGCCTTACCGGGTCGATGGAAAAAGTGTATTGAGCTCGGGGGAGAGTATGTTGAAAAATAAAAATATAATCAAAATCATGTGGTTTCATTAAGTACGTTAGGCTAGGAACTTTTCAAATGACCCTCGTACAAACTTTCATAACATTTTCCTTACCGTACGCGCGTATCATACGCGGCGCTTGGCGCATTCCGGACGTCTGTATCAAACGCGCGTATGGTACGGACGTTGCAGTTTTGTATGAAACGCGCGTTCGAATGCGTGACGCAGCGTTGGCACTAACTAGTGAGTACTTAGCAAACACCCAGATCCGAGTCAGCATTCAAAAGTTCCTTAGATTATGCTGAAATTTGTTTCTTGGACGTATCCGAGGAACTTCTTGACAAGCTTGAACGCTTACAAAATTTGGCGATTAGGTTCATTTACGGATTGCGTAAATACGATCACGTTTCGGATTTTTGCTCTAAGTTACAGTGGCTGCCAATCCGTCATCGCCACGACCTACATAATTTAACAACACTTTACAAAATCCTGAATGAACCTAATTCTGCAAACTATCTCAGTTCGCGGTTCCAAACATTACCACCCTCCACGCAACCAAGAAGGTCATGTCATATTAAGACATTAGTTTATCCGCATAGCAACAACATCTTCAAACATAAATCGTTTACGGTTCGTGCAACTGCTTTGTGGAATAAGCTGCCAAAAACTATAAGTCATGACCATTTGAGTCATGGGTTGGCTGGAAGAGATCTCTTTAAGAGATAAGTTCACCTTTGCAAACTATAGTTTATTTAATTGTATTTGTTTTTTTTTTTTTTGAAGTGCAATATAGAATCCTTAACCAGCCCGACTGTGGCTCGAATCCAGTACTTACCTCTCACGTCGCAGCGGATCACTCTACCAATGCGTGGTGCATTAGAGGCTGTCAAACCTATCTAAAATTCTGAGGGGAATCTTCGGGAGTACTAAGGACAAGTTTAAGGACAGGTGGTGCGTCGCGTGGGGCGTCATTCATTTTTACTACATCGCCGGCTTTACCATGGAGCTATCCCATAAAAACTTAATTTCAGAGATTAAATAATTGGTCATTTTGGGTCTTCTTCTTCTTGCGAGTCGACACAAATTCAAATTTTGTTCGTCCAAAATTTCGCCACCTCTACAGCACCATCGCTAGCCTCCATCAAGTCCTGGAGTGTGCAGCTATGTGGACATGCTGGGCTACTAACGGTGCGTCATTGTTTGCGCGGAGTGCCCGCATTCACACTTATCGTCTAAGCTCTCAGAGAAACCCCACTTGCAGCGATTGTCTTTGCTGAGACCTACCTGGGTTCGGAGCCGGTTTAAAGTTTTCCATGTCGGCCATGAAAGATCGTGTCCAGGCGGAAGGTTCTCCAAGAGTGGAACAAAAGGTGGTATTGAGTTCCCAAGTTTTTTCTGCCACAGTTCACAACGCACTTTAGAGACCTCGTGATATTTGGGTAATAATTATTTTTATTATAAGAAAAACCCAGTCCTTGATCTCTTGGAATCTTAAACATTTAATTCTAAAACGGTTAAGTTAGAGATGATCAAATATTTATGCTAATTCGAACATAAATTATTCATAGTAAATATACATCATTGTCAATATTTAGCAATTTCGTTGCAAAATCTCATACTTCGATGCTTGAATAAATAATGTCGTAACTGGCGATCGTGTACATAGCTACCAAATAAATTTATGGAGCCTTGCAAAGATGGGTCTCAGTAAATGTTTTAATAAGCTAATATTTCACAATTGTCTAGGCTTTAATTTTACGGCTTAAACGACCTATGGTCTTGCTGTTTGTTTTAATAGACGTGAAGGCAAAAGGGGGTTTTTCAATTCACAGGCATTGTGTCGGTCTGTGCCTTCGTTACTACGAACTGATTTGAGCTTGTTCTTTTTATTGGCATCATCCCTGCACTGTCAACAGGTCAATGAACAAAGTATTTCATCGTCAATAATTTTCATTTAGTAAAAATAATTCCGTTGCCGGTTTACCTGACTTATAGCCAAATCTGTTAAAGAGTAGTTTGGGAACAGTTAAGTACAATCCCGTCTAAACTAATTGTAGGCTATTGCGAATGTTATTACATGTGATTGAATACTTTTATGAATTACTCGAAAGTAATAGGCTAAAATTTTATAGTTACATCGCGATATATTTGAAGGCGTCGGAGGTGTGTTGGTCATAGTTCTGGTTTGGTTCCCAGCCGGGTGAGTTTAGAAAACGAACTTTTGTAATCCAGATCCGTACGAGTAATTTCCATGACGTGTTAATAGTACCTATATTATGTAACAAGTGAGCTAAGTTGCTAATTACAGTCGAGGCTGTGATTTGAGCCCGAGTCGCAGGCGAGGGCTTAATAATGAGCCGAGACTGTAATTAGCAACGCTCACGAGTTGCATACGACGTTTTTCAACACTCTTGTGAGTAAAAGACAGACATACGTGGTCATAAAATAACAAACACACTTGATAACAAAGCTGTGAATTGTGATTGAAAAATGGCGCCGAACCTCGCGCATGCGCGTAGTTTTTTTTCCGCCCAAATGTGTCAATGTCTGTATAGCATACACAGCCTATTTTTAACCCCCGACGCAAAACGAGAGGGGTGTTATAAGTTTAACGTGTCTATGTATCTGTGTATCTGTGTATCTGTGTGTCTGTGTATCTGTGTATCTGTCTGTGGTATCGTAGCTGAAAACGGATGAACCGATTTTCGGTTATTTTTTTTTGTGTTATAGATAATTTTATCCCGAGTGTTCTTAGCCATGTTTCATGAAAATCTGTTTAGCCGTTTGAAGATCATCAGCTCTTTTCTAGTTGATGAGGGGATCTGACTACATTCCATATGTCCTATCGATGCGAAATTTGGTACCGTATTGCTTCAATTATATTCAAAGTATATGGTAAGGTAATCATGACCTGATCAGCCGATCGAAGGTCATCAGCTCTCTAACAGTTGATGAGGGGTTCTGACTAAATTCCATATGTCGTATCGATTCGAAATTTGGTGCCGTATTACAACAATGATATTGATAGTATATGGTAAGGTAACCATGACCTGATCAGCCGTTTGAAGGTCATCAGCTCTCTAATAGTTGATGAGGGGATCTGACTAACTTCCATATGTCGTATCGATTCGAAATTTGGTGCCGTATTACAACAATGATATTAAAAGTATATGGTAAGGTAACCATGACCTGATCAGCCAATTGAAGATCATCAGCTCTCTAATAGTTGATGAGGGGATCTGAATAGCTTCCATATGTCGTATTGATTCGAAATTTGGTGCCGTATTACTACAATTACATTGAAAGTATATGGTAAGGGAACCATGACCTGATCAGCCGTTTGAAGATCATCAGATCTTTAATAGTTGATGAGAGGATCTGACTACCTTCCATATATCCTATCGATTCGAAATTTGGTACCGTATTACTTCAATGAAATCGAAAGTGTATGGTAAGGTTACAATGACCTGATCAGCCGTTTGAAGATCATCAGCTCTCTTATTGTTGATGAGTAATTAGTTTAAATTACTTTAAATACCTAACCTTACTTTAAATACCTTCCTAATATTAAAACCTACTTTAAAAAGTACAAAATAAAAGTAAAATTAAAAATTTTAAAAACCCCCCGACACAAAAAGACCTTAAAAACTAACAAATAATATTTTAAACCTATTCTAATTATTATCGTCCCATATATAATTGACTGTAAGACTTGTACTTTAAAATATTTTTATTTTCCGAGCGTCGTCGCCACGTCGGGGGACCGCTAAGTGAGAAAAACAGTTGTCAGTTGCAGATTGCATCAAAAGAATTCACTCCGAAAAATTCGTAAAATCGACACAACCGTCAACGTCGTCTGCCCTCACGTGTCTGCCCGTTCGGGTCGCCGCACTTGGTGACGCCCACCCCCGCGCCGCAAGCCGCACACCGAGCTCGCCGCGCGCGGCATTACGTAGAGCGTAGACTATGCATGAAACTTAAGATCGCTCATACCTAAATGTAATAATAAATTAGCTGTTGTTGGCTTAATACTTTATATACTTGAGCGGTTCCCGACGCGGCGACGAAGCTCGGAAAATAAAAATATTTTAAAGTACAAGTCTTACAGTCAATTATATATGGGACGATAATAATTAGAATAGGTTTAAAATATTATTTGTTAGTTTTTAAGGTCTTTTTGTGTCGGGGGGTTTTTAAAATTTTTAATTTTACTTTTATAAGTGAAAATGTTTAATTTGGAGTGGTAAATGCAAATATTTTAATATTTTATAACAAATTATTGTAAATTGTGAATAATTTGTTTGATATACAAATTTGTTTTACTAATATAAGGCGCAAACATTTAAAAATGTATATGGATTTGAAGTGGTATAAAACCTCTTTGTTTGTTTCTGAAAATATTTAATGTATAACCCGGACCAATAAAATATGCACTGTTTACTCGCATGTAATTTGCACAAAGGTACAATTCAACTTTGTAGGATTCATTTTATTATGCACTAGGGTATAATATATTATGCACGCGTGACTTATAGTCCAGCTTATAGTTCTAAATTCAATAGAATAACACTCACTTTACGAGCAAGTGTGTTGAAAAAGTAAATTAAATGATGACAGTAAAAATATTTGTAAAAAGGCCACCTTAGTATCTACAAATAGTAGATCATAGTAAGTCAGTATAAGTACCTAATTAAATTAATATTCACCAATTGGGAATTGATATATGCTAGGTGTAAAAGATACCTGCACATTCTCCAATCATCAATAAAAGAACATCATAATCTAATCAAACACTTCACCTGGGACTGTAACACAGCATCTATGTGTTTGACTTTCAAAAAGAAATCTTTCACAAAAAAACTATCACGAGCCTAGTAAAATATTTTTTATTGCGTTTTTTTTGTATTTTTATGCATAAAGGTTGATCCCGAATCCCCTGTATCATCTACATATGTACTACTTAACCTACAAACGACTCTATCAACCAACCATTAACGTTAGATACCTGTATGTATTGATCTAACAGCTCGATAGCTTGCGGCAGCTAAACATGCATCGTAAGCTCTCGTGTTTATGCAATAATGGCTTGCGATTAACTGCTTGACATTATTAAGACAGCAGGTACAACAGCTAATTGAGTTTTTAAAATCATATTATAAAAAATATTTATAAGTTACGATCTAGATTAATTCTAATAATAAATTCTAAATATCTAAAGGTGCACGATAAAATACTTTATAGTGTAAAATGAGTATCAGATTTTATCGCTTTCAAACAGACAGGTTATATTCAAAGAATAGCTCAAATCAATATTAAATTCTTTTATTTTATTTGTAACTGACTTACCTTAACTGACTTTTACAGTATGCCCGGGAAGAGAAACAGCTGGTACATTCTGTTTTTCTTTCGCTCCCAGTCCAGCATGGAAGGTATCATCTTTTAAATAATCTCTTTAAAATACACAATAACAATTTTTCAGTCAGGGAATCTCATCTTCTTGCATCCGTCGTTCCCTAGTCTCTGCCTGCTCCAAAGGAAGACAGATTTGAAGTTACGAAGTGCAATGTAATAGCTCTATCACCCCTGGATAAGCCTGTGGTAAAAGGTGAATATCCAAGTGCTAGAAGTTCCTACCGCTTGGTGGAACTTCTAGCACTCTTCATACAAAATATGCCGCCAAATATCACCACTCCGGGGTGATAAATTCTGGCAATACTTGTTACATCGTATTGTAAAATACACTTTATTATAAAATACACAGGCGGGTAAAATACACTTTGTTATTTTGTGTAATTAGTTTTAACAAATGAAATAATTATGAAGGTCAATCTCTTAAATTTAAAATTGTCACAATTCCCTATTTTATTTTTATTTGAATGATTTTTAATAGTAGTTTATGAAACTGTCACATAATACCTAGTTATGTACAGTTTCATACACTACTTTATCTAATCTCATACACTGAAGATATTTATTCCCGCCATTATCGCGCATGCGCCAAAACGCGCATGTAACGTAGCACAGAATGTAACGTAGCGCGGCGCTCGCAGGACACAGATAAAAAAATGAAATCTATGGTCTGTTATCTGTATCGAAATGAAAAAAAAAATTATTATAACATTGTATTGTTCGAGGTAGTGTGTTATAATTTAATTTTTTAATTTCATTTCGTTGTACTATTTTAAAAAGTATGTCAATATAAATTCGTTCTGAGTTTTATATTTTGAATATTATGATATGAGAGTAGATAAATGTTATTTTAGCACGCTCCAGCCTGAAAAACAGGATTATCCTAGTTCAGGCACCAATGTTCTATCCTTCCTTATATATTTAAACTATTGTAATTATTATTTTTATATTTGTAATTTATGCTTTCTGAAATTAAGAAACATTTTTATTTTATTTATTTATTTTATGAAGGGCCAGTTCCACATTCATCTTTACTTACCATCAGGTTACATTAAGGTCAAAGTCGAGTTTCATACCCATGAAAAAAAATCTTGTAATTGACTAAACTCCACGATCAAAAGCTGTAAAATAACGTCACATTTTAAACATTGCAACTTAAGCTGTTAACCTAAAACTTGTGATCTACTTACCGTAATATTTCGACTCAGTAAATTAAGGCTACATTAGCAGCCATAACATTCAAATTACATACAACATTAACCCATAACCGCGACGTCGTATTAAATACATTCAGGCCATTAGCGCTTTTATTTTCTCGGCAACAAATTGCTTTAGGTCGATGCAGTGTTTAACATTTGTTGCAATTTATGTAACACCCTGTATAATGTCAAGAGATCGTACCAATTAGATACAGTTTGCTGAACGCATGGCACGCACATGTTAATATAGGATTTTATTGACTGTACTTCGCTTCTAGCTGGTTTAATGTAGCTATCGACATTTTATAAGTAGTTTGAATATCAACAAAATTATTGTTACAAGGCAACATATTTATATAAAGTAAGGTCGACATAGAATTTAGACTAAGTCCTGGCTTAGAAATAGTCCTGCCGCTCCTGGACAACCGTGTCCTGAGAGGTGACTATCAGAGCTTCTTCTGCTTAGTAATCTATACTAATATATAAAGCTGAATAGATTTTTTTTTGTTTGTTTGTTTGTTTGAACGCGCTAATCTCAGAAACTACAAGTGGGATTTGAAAAATTATTTTTGCATTTGATAGCCCAACTCTTGAGGAAGGTTATAGGCTATATTTTAACCCGAAATTCCCACGGGATCAAAAGTTACGCGGGTAAAACCGCGCGCGGTGTCTAGTAGAATAATATTGTAAAGTTCGTCTGGCCAGTTTCAGCTAGTTCCAAACTTTCCACCAAGTATCAAACTGGCCATGGCATGTTCTATTAATGTTTTGTGGATAGCGAGGGCCATCCTGAATAACATGTGCTTTTTCTTTGACTTTATCGCCACTTAGCATCAGACGAGATTTTTTATTTATTTAATAAAGTGTAATAGCATCAGATATGTGTTAATTAGACAAACATCCACCTCTACCACGTTACGAATCCGGGACCTTTGGATTAAAAATCAGAGTCATCACCTCTACACAAGTAAGGCCATCGATATGATGATATGGGATAAAATCCATATCTTACAATTGAAAAAGAAAACAAAGGAAAACATACAAACATACATAATTTCACGCCTGTATCCCTTATGGGGTAGGCAAAACACCAGAGGCTATAAAACCATCTGATGTCACGTTTGACAAAGGAGGTATTATAATGATGGAGAGAGACTATTGCAGTGACAGGGGTCACTGCAATATTATAACGCAGCTGCAGTGCGATCGCAGATCTTTATCGATTCGTATGTTTACGAATTTTCGTATAGTGTAGAGTCGGTTTCAAGATGTATGCGACATTGTAATTGGCTTAAAGAAATTCATACAATATCTGCTACTACGTCATCAATGTGCTAGAACAATTTGATGCAAAACTGTGCAATCCTTTATCCTTTATCTTCCAACATATTCTTATCGATTTCAAAAGAAAATTGTGGAAACGAGTAGGGTTCATATTGCATGAGGTTATGAATATTTATACATACATATATAACTTCACGCCTGTATCCCTTATGTGGTAAGCTGGGTATCCATTTGCGCAGCCTCGTGGCGAGCTGCCTCATCCTGAGCGTGCCGCGGGCTGCGGAAAGTACATGCGTCTCCACTTGAGCACACATAATATCGTATCGAGCGGCAAGCCTCAACCCGAGCCATGATTTTCTCAATTCCTCATTAACCACCATGGTTGACGCACGTAAAGTCGCTGCAGCATTAGTAGTGATTAGTCACTACAAAAGGAAGCAACATAAGAAACGGAAACATCGATGGTGGATTAAGGAAATATATCGTCAGCGAAATTTTCATGCAAAACAATTGTTGTCAGATATGACCTTTGAAGGCGTAGAAGAAACTATTAAAAATTTTACCAGAATGAACTCTGAAACCTTTGAAGATCTAAGTATCAAGCTTGAACCAATAATTGGAAAAAGAGATACATCGTTTCGCAAAGCAATCACAACAAAAGAACGACTGGCCATTACCCTGAGGTTTTTAGCAAGTGGTGATTCGTTTGTTAGTTTGCAATATCTTTTTAGAGTGTCAAAGCAATCAATTTCTAAAATTGTTCGCGAAACATGTGATGCCTTGGTAAAAGTGCTCAAAGAATATGTTCAGGTATGTTAAAAATGCTTTATTAATCAAAATTTTCGTAAAGTACAAAGTTACAATAATGCCAGAGTAGTAAATTGTTCAGTATTTTCAGTAGAATCTTGTGAGTTCACAGAAGTTTCACCATATTGTTGGGTATTTTGTACGTTCACAGAAGTTTGCCCATATTGTTGAGAATTTTGTACGTTCGCAGAAGTTTGGCCGTATTGTTGCGTGTAGTATCCTTGTTGTCGTGTACCTGGTAACATCCCGGTATCAGCTTGAAATAAGATATCCATCATAGCTTTTTTAACGTGTGCTAAAGTAATTGTATCATATTTTCTAACTTCTGCAGTAATATGTTTACCAAACGTATCATAACTATCATCTGTATAATTTAACACTTCCATAGCTTTATCTAGATCTATATTTTCTTCACAAGCATCAGTCATTTTTCTTTTATTTGATCTTGAAGTTTCGGGCTGCGTCTGTTGTTGATCATCGCGGGGCAAAGATGATCGCTCGGAAGAAGAAGTTTCACGCATCGATTCATTTCCTTCGAATAATTCTTCATTCTGTAAATTAAAATAAATAAAATCATCAAATAATGTTTACGTAGTACGATAGCTTAACAGTAAAATATGTGACATAATTTTCAGATGCCATCATCAGAAGAAGAATGGTTAAAAGTAGCACAAGATTTTGGAAACCAGTGGCATTTTCCTCATTGTGTGGGGGCCCTCGATGGCAAACATATTATTCTTCAATCACCAATTAATAGTCACGGAGAATACATAAATTATAAAAAATTTCCCAGCATTGTATTGCTTGGCTTGGTGGATGCTAATTATAATTTTATGTATGTAGATGTTGGATGTCAAGGACGCATATCCGATGGTGGAGTCTTTAAAAACAGTGCATTGTACAAATCATTGGAAAATAATGAATTAAAGTTACCAGCACCCTGTATATTACAGACACCATATTTGATTAAAGTGCCCTATGTTATATTAGCTGACAAGGCATTTGCTTTAAACAATTATACTATGAAACCGTTTGAAGGAACCCCAGACAATGGTTCTCCGGAAAGAATATTCAATTACCGTCTATCTAGAGCACGAAGGGTAGTAGAAAATGCTTTTGGCATCATGAGTTCTGTATTTAGAGTGTTAAGAAAACCAATGTTATTGGAACCAGAAATTGCTACGAAAGTGGTACTGGCTACTGTTTATTTGCATAACTTTTTACGAAAAACAAGGGCAAATATTTATACACCACCAGGAAGTTTGGACTCTGAAATCGATGGAAATTTCGTACAAGGGTCGTGGAGGAATGTACCAGATTCGACTTCTTTTGTGCCTTTACGTGCAATTCCTCGAAGGTCTGCAAATGACGCAAAAGCAATTCGGTCACACTTGGCTACACACTTCGTTACAAATGGACAAATAACATGGCAACATAGATATTAAAAATAAAATATAATTAGCACTAATCACTATCCGAATCAGAAGAAATAATAGCTCGTCGCCTCATATCGACGGCTGGTTGCCAAATTGACAAGAATTAAATTAAATTAACATTATGTATGTTTAAACACTGCGAGGTTCGGTTCAGAAATGAAAGAAATAACGCCAGAGCACGCCACGACGTGACACATAAGTGTGCACACTCACCGTCACGACAATAAGCTCCACGACACGCCACGACACGTAAATATGTTTCCGCCTTTAGCCCAAAGCTTACTGACACCATATACTTACAGAAGGCGATGGTTCTGAATTTGTTGTGTCTCTTGCTGCAGGAGGCGACGATGTGTCGATAGACATTGAGTTTTGAGTCTCACGGGGAGAGAACTTGTCAGCCAAGAAGTAAAAGTGCTCATAAGCGTACCATTTCGATATATACACCTCATTACGACCTAGAATAAATAAATTATTTCATTTTTTAGAGGTACACTACACACGTGAGTAAAATGAGTATAAAATAAATGACAAGAAATATACAACAAATTTTCAAAAACCAATGAATTTTTACCTGATTCCGTGACGGGACTTTTTTTATGCCGAGATTTTTCCCTCCGAAAAGATCCACAAAGCGAAGTAATTTTTTTCTTTACTTCCGAAATGGGTAGTTTCATTTCCTTGCTTATTATTTTCCAAGAATCTTCTTTCAATTGTTTATTATAATGATGCGGTGAAGTTGGATCCCACAAATGTCGGTGGTTTTCATATAACTTAATTAATTCGATACATTTCTCATTATCCATTTTGCCGCGTGCCGAGCATACGTACGTGCGTCTCCACTGAACGCACGCTTCACACTGAGGCGTCTTTGAGCATGGCCATTTATCGACACGATTTGGCTCGCTGCGCGGCCGCCTCGTTTGGTTCAAGTCGCGACAAGCCTCGACTCGCGGCACGGTCTCCACTAGATCTGCCTCGGGTCGAGGCAGCCGCTCGGCCCGAGGCTGCCTCAAATGGATACCCAGCTGTAGGCAGAATACTAGAGGCTATAAAACCATCTGATGTCACGTTAGACTTTGGAGGTATTATATTGATGGAGAGGGACTATTGCAGTGACAGGGGTCAGCCTGTCGCCCACAAAAACACCAAAAAAACCTCTGTCCCTTAACTGACTTTTACAGTATGCCCGGAAAGAGAAGCAGCTGGCACTTTCTATATTTTTCTTTTGCTCCCAGTCCAAGATGAGAGAAAACAAAGGAAAAAATAAAACAATAGGTGTGCCAAAATCGCTGTAGCCCACAGTCTACCACGACTTCACTGTAACGCTGATTTATTAATAAGGATACTAAAGTACGTGCGAAAATTCTTTCAAAATCGAATTTTCAACTTTGAAATTTAACTTTCTTTTATAACACGTGCCCAGAGATGTTTTAGTGTTTTAAATCTTGCAAGTGCAAGAGTTGGTGTTGACAGAATTGGGCTACGCAAACACTACACACACCCGCCGCCGCCGGTTACATCACTGCACTTAACATTTTTAGAGATACTATTCGAAATATAAAAATCTTACAGAGCTTATGAAATCCTGCTTAAACCATACATCAATATTTTTTATTTCACAAGTTTTCTGTTTGGATCTATCTAGAATAATTATTATAACTATAATTTTGAATAGACGTAATCCAAGAGTGCCCGTTAAAGCTGGTACAGACCAAGGGACGCCAAAATGGCTCATGATAAACCCCACTGTATAGTATACATTAACACAACACCTAGAATCAACTGCTGAACGAGCCCTTCGAAGCATGTATGTTATTTTTGATGAGTGAACTAATAATTGAAATCAACTCATCTTTTTTTCGTCCGGGCCGAACAGTGCTTGCCCTGCTATTGAGGAGCCACTACTGCATGACTCCTATAACAGTCATCACCATCATCACAACTCTTTGTTATGAGCCCACTGCAGGGCATGAGTCTCTCCCCTGGGTGAAGAGGAGGTATAGGCCATAATCCACCACGCTGGCCCAGTGCTGGGTGGTGGATGGCAGAATTTTCAGGGCGCCAAAATGGCTTCTGACAAACCCTAACGACTTCTGTATACGGTGAAGCATACAGCACCCGGGACCGACTGCTTAACGTGCCCTCCGAAGCACGGAAGTCGTCGTGAGAAATGAATGATCGGCGGTCACCCATCCAAGTACCGACCGCGCCGAACGTTGCTTAACCTGTGATATCGTATGATACACACAGTAACCACGGCGCCACGACGACTTCCTATCATCACAACTCTTTGTAATAAGCCCACTGCAGGGCATGAATCTCTCCCCTGGGTGACGAGGAGGTATAGACCATAATCCACCAAGCTGGCCCAGTGCTGGGTGGTGGATAGTGCTGGGTGGTGGACGACTTCCTATACGACTTCTATAACAGTTAGAAAGATAAATAGGTTTTTTAACTCGACAGGCACACACATGTACGACTGTACATGTGTGTGCCTGTCGAGTGTGTGCCTGATGTGTGTGTATGTACACTGTAACGAAGAGATGGAACTTTTTACTTGCCGCTAAATATCACCGCCTTAGTGCTGATGTGTTCCGACAATATTTTATGAAGAGTCAGTCATTCTAAACCGTGGGCCGTCACTTACCATTAGGTAAAACGCGTGTTAAGTCACTGATAAACGAATATTAAGTTACACTTGGTGGTATGTTATACCTGCTCAAAGCAATGTAAAAGGCCAAATTGCATAGTCTGTATTTATATAGGAGGCAAAATGCTGACTTTCAGCAGCAGCAACAAATTCCAACTTTATTATTTTTGTAGTATCCTAATGGAAAGTATGAAAGACGATACACAATGGTCTGGAACACAACGCTGTCTTTTATACTCGTAAGTTCTTTGAAATATTACCTATATTACAATTGCAATTAAATACATACTATATTTCTCAATATAACTTTGAACGAAAATGTAAAGAATAACTTAAGGTAATGAGCGCAACGCGCTTAGGAATTAAATTTTTTACCATATAAGGCCGGCGCCAGACTTAGCTTCACATGTTTGAGCACATGTTTGATTGCTATGTGTGGCACTGGACTTTGGATATGTGTTCAAAGATTTGCACTTTGCCATGCGGTGTCAGTCTTTTTCGACACATCAGACCGTTCAAAGTTGAATGTATTAAAAAAAAGTGTTTGCGAAGAAGTGTCTGGCAGGTTACTCAATATGTGTTCAAATGCTTTTGCAAAGTCGTCAAAGATATGATAAATAAATCTTTGAAGCTATGTCTGGCGCCCGGGTCACTGTAATTTCCAAAAAATGTTTCACTCTAGTAAGTTCGCGTAACCATTACTTATTTCACGGAACCAACGACTTAAACTCTACTCTTTCTTGCATTACTACAATGCACCCACCACTTACTTTAAAGTATTCTTACATTACCGCCTTTAAAGCCCACTTTTCCTATTCAAAAACATACTGCAGTTTTATCTTCATTGAAAATTCAATTTTAAGCTTACATCTTAGAGCTTAAATTCACATTTTCAATTCCAGAATATTGAATAATGCTTACATAAGTTTATTGTTTGATTTGGACGTGTTAATCTATTGAAGGGGACTCATTTGTCGTCGATTATAATTTTCGCCTGAGCGATTTGATATTGAACGTGGGTAGACCCTTTCTGTTTAATTATAAAGCAGTTTTGTAAACGGTTTTTTGATTCTTGAGACGGTTTATAAGGTGGGACGTGCGTGATGCAAAAATCTTATAGAATCGGAGAGGCGTTATAGCTTAGGGCGTTTAGAAAAGCTTTAGGTTTTGTTGATCGCAGGACCAGAAGTGTTGAAGTGTTAAATGGTTCATATCCAGCTGTGGACAATGACAAAACCACAATAGTCCCTATATTCTCTAATTTTAAATCTCTTTAACATCAAATTTTGAGACTTCAAACTGAGCAATGGATTATGAGTCAAAAGATTCCCAGGTACTTGAGCAGCTGATGTTTATGATAATATCTTCGATATCTTTAAAAAAAACACTTTAGTGTTTTAATTATGAAATAGATGAGAGCCTATTCATATGAAAGACGCGCCAGAAATAAAAAAGTGTTATCAATAATATCATTAATTATAATTCAGTATTTAAAAAATTCGATCATAAGTTTTTTAATTCACTAACTTTTTTACCCAAAACAGTGGCATACAGTGTTCTCGGGACCACCCACTGTGCAATTATTTAGTCACATCACCAGTTAAGAATGGAATGACGTGGGAATCATTTGATCCCTTCACAAATATGTGTGCCTAGGCCCTTTTCTTCATACCTTATCAATAGGTACTTATAAATACTTGTGATTAATGATTGAATATGAGCTTCCGGTATGTGTGGAAAAAATGCAGGGAGTTTTGTTAGTTTGGATATGGGGACATTGGCATAGTGTAAAGAAATTGTAAAACTTAATTTTTGTATGAATACTTTTAAATAAGACTTTTAAATTTGCTTCCATGCTGGACTGGGAGCGAAAGAAAAACGTAGAATGTGCCAGCTGCTTCTCTTCCCGGGCATACTGTTAAACTCAGTTAGGGACAGAGGTTTTAAAGGCGTTTTTGTGGGCGATAGGCTGACCCCCTGTCACTACAATAGTCTCTCTCCATCTTTATAATACCTCCAAATTTGTCAAACGTGACATCATATGGTCTTGTAACCTCTGGTGTTCTGCCTACCCCATAAGGGATACAGGCGTGACGTTATGTATGTATGTATGTACTTTTAAAGAAATATTCGATAACATGGACGACAGAAATCTTTAGATATTTATATAAATCGACTTCTAGAAGAAGTGCTTAATTGTTCATTATCTGCAAAATATCTATGTGTATTATATAACGTGTTTTTGTTATGTATTTAACTTTATCCCTACTATATGTATAAAGATTATTGTGACTTAGGCTTTTAGCATTTTGAATGCTTTTTTATTAGATAATATGTAATAGTTAAACAAGCAAGCATGTTTTTTACTTTAAAATGTATATACAACGAATCCTTAATCAGCAACTGTCTTTAAAGGTTAATTTGGAACCAGTAGCTTTAGCTTCTAAAACAGTATCTGTCACAGCTGAACGGCGCCATTGTTATCTAATTTTGGTCGCCAATACTCATTCTGAGTTGTCTAAACAGTTTTGTAACAAGGTTTATGTTATCTTTTATCAATAAGGTTAATAATAAAAATAATAAAATAAAATGAATAGCGAGTCGCAAAGTATCGAAAGCTGGTTGCCATCTCGTCCTAAAATTTGAATTGAATTTATAAAATCCATCACACCAACTACACAGCCCTAAACTCAGTAAAGCTTATGATTTAGAATACCATATAGCGAACTGGGAGAGAACCAAGAATATAAATACATACCTATATAGATAA
This sequence comes from Stenoptilia bipunctidactyla, assembly GCA_944452665.1. Lineage (NCBI taxonomy): Eukaryota > Metazoa > Arthropoda > Insecta > Lepidoptera > Pterophoridae > Stenoptilia > Stenoptilia bipunctidactyla. The sequence goes on along the minus strand of OX101740.1, from coordinate 16,318,824 downwards.
ACACACAGAACGGAACATTATTTTTTCCGGTTCCGTACGGGAATCGAACCCACGACTTCACGATTTGTTTAGTAGACCACTATGACACGGAGGTGGTCAAAAAAGTCAAAATTTGTAGGGTGTAATTACTTTGTAAACATTCCTTTCGGACTACGGTCCTTCTTATTTCCATTCCATGCTTAGCATAACCGGGGCCGGGACTAAAGGTCTAATATAACGCTCATAAGGGTCGATAACGCTGGTGTCCATTGGTATAGTGGAATACTTTATTTTATTTATTTATTTATTAAGAAAACCAACAGCATATATTTTAACAATATTTTTCAACACACTTGCTCGTAAAGTGAGCCTTATTCAATTGAATTTAGAACTATAAACTGGGCTATAAGTCACGCGTGCATATTATACCCTAGTGCATAATATAATGAATCCTACAAAGTTGAATTGTACCTTAGTGCAAATTACATGCGAGTAAACAGAGCATATTTTATTGATCCGAGTTATACATTGAATATATGAGCGCGCGAGTCCAGGCGGCGCGCGGACAAGTGCAGCAGCAGTGGCACGAACAGCGCCTCCAAGCATCAATAGCGTGTGTACGTGTAATGATTGGGACAGGGTTACTGACGCGCAGCAGCTAACAGCTGCTTCAAATAAATTTTATGACCACGTATGTCTGTCTTTTACTCACAGGTGTGTTGAAAAACGTCGTATGTAACTCGTGAGCGTTGCTAATTACAGTCTCGGCTTATTATTAAGCCCTCGCCTGCGGCTCGGGCTCAAATCACAGCCTCGACTGTAATTAGCAACTTAGCTCACTTGTTACATAATATACTATTACAAAACGTTTTAACAATATAATAATGCCAATAACAGGTTTCCCTAAACTTTACAGCTAGTACTCAATCAAAAGTAGTACAAAAACAAACAAAAAACAACAAAAGCATTCCAAAAAATGTTCAGAAAAGGAAATTAAATAGTTCTGTTAGAAAAAAAAGAATTAAGAAATTCAAAGCTCTGAATGTATAAGGATATAATTATATAATATCAAATAAAGTTATAAATATAAAATATATAAAGCATATGGACTTATCATACTACGGCTCGCTAGTGTAGTGGTAAAACCTTTGCTTGCCACAGTTCTTGCGTTCGAATCTTGGTTGGGGTAGATATTAATGCTATATTGGGGTAGTTATCACTGATATGAGCCAACAAGTCATCAATTTCTAGATAATGAATTGTAAATGTAAGAAATATTATTTTTAACATACCATAACAGGCAACATACATGAACATGATCGGTCGCCCCCTATTTTGAGATAAACAAAAGAGAAGGGATAAAAAGTACAGAAGAATATCTCGTTTCTTTAACATCAAATCCAAATACAGTTTCCAAACAAACGATTACTTAGCTAACCGTTTTAAAATAGAATCGTTTGAGTAATATTTGGGCACAATGGAGTAAATCACAATACATTGAAATCCAATTGTTTGGAAACATCCACTGGCGCAAGCGACGATTAGAAAAGTGACAATGTATGAAGAATTAAATGTTAAGAAACATTTAAGAGTTGCTTGAAATTGTTGTGATTTTGACATTGAGTAAAGGTTAATAAAGCGAGTTTTTAACTTATGATGAGCAAAGAATTTTGTGATTTAACTATGTATTTATAAAATATACTTTCGTAATAATCACTGGATGTTTAAATTATAGTAACAACCTCCAAAGTTTAAAAAAAAGATAATTTTGTGTTTTTACATGGTAACTTTTTCATTTGAAAAGCCAGCAAGAGTAGTGCCGTGGCTTGAGTTCTGTATAAAAACCACCCTGACTGGACAGTTGAGTTCATAATTGTTTTAAACTATCGCGGTTATTTTCACTATGATTTAATGAATTTGCGCATTGATCAACATGATCGCGGACACCATGATGCTTGTAACAGCATCGAAATATCGGACGTGCGAAAATAAAATCAAAAATCGTGGTAAAAATCCCGTAAATTCATTAAATCACAGTTGAGTTCTTGTGAGATAATGTAACACTTTTATTTATAATTTTTCGCGTCAAATCAGTTTGCATGAATTAATTAGAACATAGGTATAAAAAAAATATTGCCATATTACCATATTTGTTCATATTACAAAGCTTAATATATTTTGAGCAGAAAGAAGATCAAAAGAAAAGAGTTAAATTATAGTAGGTATGTTTAATCTCAAAAGTAATAAAACGATTTGACTGCTTTAAACAGAATGTACGTTTTGCATGTTTAGCTCAGATTTACACCTATATTATATTTTATATTAAAGAATAAATAAAAATATCATTGGTACTACGGATCTCTAAAAACACATACAAAATAAACGCCATTCAACACCTGACTTCGTAACTCAGATGTACAATTTTATCATTACATTTTATTTATAGAAACATTATTTAATAATTATAAAATACTTCGTAAGTAATTGTTTTTCTATACAGCACTGACCTTCGTAAGCTAATAGATAGTAAATATGCTAGGCCAGCGGCTGTCTCAGACAGATGGTAGAGTAATGCCGTAATTTATTCTGTAATTACTGCGATTATTAATATAGTTGTCGTATTTATGAACGATATCGTTTATCGATAATCTGTATGTAATTTGTAAGTGTATGTATAATGTATTAAAGCTGTTAAATAAAATTGGGAGATTCTCGTGACCACGTGGTCTGCAAAGACACCGAAACTGTTATTTGCACCAGCCAATCTCTTAGTGCCAACGCTGCGTCACACGTTCGAACGCGCGTTTCATACAAAAATACAAAGACCGTACGTACAGATACGCGCGTTCGATACGGACGTTCACAATGCGCCAATCGCCGCGTATGATACGCGCATACGGTACGGACAATGTTATGAAAGTTTGAAATGATATTAAATGAAAAATTTTATTCATCATAAGACCATCGTAAGCCAGTTTAATGACGTCACAATTTTGTACTTCGGCTTTAACAAGGTGTTGATAGTTATTGAATAAGATATTACAGTAGACCGAGAGACAAAAAAGCCGGCGGAAAAAAAACTCTTGACACTCTTTTTCAGTAAGGATTTTACGAATTAATACAAATAGGTACATACAGTACAAATTGATCGTGACATGAAAAAAAACAAACACAAGACAGCTAATTGTGAGAGCTAATGTCATGCCACAACCAAACTGCTTACATAGTAGGTGCATTGAGCTATGGATACACAACACGAACATGACAAACTGGGATCAGAGTATTTAAACAAGATTGGAATAAAATAGTCATAGTATCATCAGCAAAACGACCTGGCACCGCTAGCAGCACCCGTTTTTCCTCTTCAGCTCCTCAACCATATTTTAGGGAAGAACACCCGACGCTATCACTAGCCATGTCGCCTGAGGGAGATGACGTTATTGCTGATGTTTGAATCTTTGAATCTCTCTTAGTAGGTGTTATATAAATCTATGGGTAGGTGTGCCTATTTGAAGATACGGACGTACGGTACGCGCGTTCGAACGCGTAACGCAGCGTTGACACTTAAACTGGCAGTTGGATATGGAGAAATATTTAAGTATTTGATAGCCTTTATTTAGAGAAAAAATAGAGGCAATTTTCTATCAGGATCAAGTCTGAAACCTCTGCCTCGAATTTGGACGGGGGTTGGGCGCCGCCGCCGCCGCCCCCGTTACGTAAGTTTGGTATTTTTTAGGTATTGGAGTGCAATGCTTGACTCTTAGATAAACAGGTTCTGATGAATCTTTTAGCATAATTCACCCATTACCAAGTAACGACCGGCTGGTGTAGCGGTAATATATATTGCATTCTATGCCAGAGGTCCTGGGTTCGAATCCCGGCGGCGGCGGATATTTGTGTGATGAACACAGGTAATAGTCGTCAAGTCATGGATGTTAATATGTTTATTTAAGTTTATTCTAATAAAAATATATATTTATTCAATATGTATGTTATATATTTCTTAAGTATATCAGTTATCTAGTATCCATAACACTGGTTCTTTAAGAAACTTAATTTGGGCTAGATAATTTTGTGTGAGTGTCAGAAATATTTATTATTTACGTTACAATTGGCACTACACAGTCCAATGATTTGAACAAAGGCAATTTATTTTATTGGCAGTTTTGAAAGTGCCAAGTGGGTATTAACGTCCTTCCTATTATAACCACCACATTAACCACTTATGTGCATATAATTGTGTTCCGGAGAAAGTGAAATTACAGAAACAATAGAATTTTCCAGTGTAACCACCTTCCACCTTCGTTCGACAATGCATTATTAACCTTAATATAATTATGATCATGTAGACCTGCATGCCACTAACCATTACCTACGTCCTCGTCTGAAGGCTATAAGGTGACGTCTATTTAATTTTGACAAATAGTGACCCTTTTTTTCTAGCTATCTGAGGGAGTGAAATTATGAAGAATCAATAAAAAATACTGTACCTACGTCAACTTCTAGTTAGGCAATCAAAATTAAAGAACTGTCCAAGTTAAAAAAATGCAGGTCTTATCCTGCATTTTTTTACCTTGGACAGTAAATTATACCTACATACATAACTTCACGCCTGTATCCAGAAAGGCAGGCAAGGTAGGCGGAACACCAGAGGCTACAAAACCATCTGACGTCACGTTCGACAACTTTGGAGGCATTATAATGGTGGATAGAGACTATTGCAGTGTCAGGAGGTCAGCCCATCGCCCACAAAAAAATCTCCAATAAAACCTCTGTCCCTTAACTGACTTTTACAGTTGCCCGGGAAGAGAAGCAGCTGGCACATTCTATGTTTTTCCTTTGCTCCCAGTCCAGCATGGGAGTATAAATTATTGTTTTTGCATTTCATATAATTCAAGACAATTTGTGGAAGCTTTTAATTAGCTTTAAAATGTACGTGTCTTAGCTGTAAGCTTTACAAATAAATAAAAAAATGCGCTCTTCAAATGCTGACTGTCGTTTGGATGAAGTGATAATCCGAACAAAAATTATTCGACATATTTTGAACGAAAAATTGGAGAGAGAATTACTCTTTCACGAAATTAATAGTCTAGTGTGAACAGGCGAAGTAATGAGCAAGATTTTTGTAAACGGGCTGTCTATAGATTGCTTATTTTGTCCTTTGGCAAAAAAGCGTTGAAAAATACGTTAAATTTAAGTAGCCTAATCTATATTCGCTGAGGACTTGCTTTACACAAGCGACCATGTTAAAATGAAAAATAAAATGTAATCAAAATGACAACAAGTTTTTGTTTATCAAACTCCACGACGTAATATAATCTGGTAATATGTTTTATAAACGGCGTAAATTATTGTAGAAAAATATACAAAAATAGGTCTACATCTATAAAAGTTGCCTTTGACATGTTATGACGCAGTTTTATAATAGTATATTATTGTCTATACCCACGTAGGTAGTAGGTACCACTTTTGGGCATTCTTATGTCACAAATCAGGCTTAACGTCGAACCTAGCTATGGCTTCTTATCATAACATTCTTACTTTTAAAAATGACGTAAACTATTGTGCAATTGAACAAAACTTGTTTTTTTTTTGTAGATTAGAAACAAAGATATGAAGCTTTTAAGTTTACAAAGAAAACAACAACTTTCTAGTAAGAAACAAATGGGTACAACTAGCAGAAAAGCAATAATGAATCATTGGGTAGCATTTATGAATCATGTCACAATTATTCAACAACTCAAGTTATATACAACTTTGTTATACGATATTGTTTATAACAATTCACTAAGAGAGTCCCTCTCTTATCGAAAATCAACAATTTGTCGCTATTATTCGAATCTTCAGTTACAATAGCAGTAAACTTTTGGTAAACTAGTATTGTGCAAAACTTTATCTAAATTTCGATAAGATTATGAAGATAACTTATTTTGTTTATGGGCCTACGTTTTTTTTTTTACTGAACTGTATTTGTGTGGAATTTGTTAAAGAATAGGAATATAATAGTACTTTTAGTTCAGACTCATAAATATAGTTTTAAAATAAAATGAGATAAGATAGATTAAGGGAGATAAGAGTATAAGATAGATTTGTCTTTCGAGTTTGGTTCGCTTAACATAATTATTACATCGTTATTAGTATTATATGAAAATTTAAAATACATTTATGTGTGTCACACCGAATAGTTGTAATTAATGATCAGTTCAATTATAATAAACTTAACATTACCTACATTCAATTTATGATTTAACGGGTTTGACAATTTCCTGGTGATATAAAACTGTACTAGTTGTACTCCTACTCGCTCACGCGCAGCCTTTTTCTCCAACTGGCTTTTTCGCTCAGTTCTTCGGTCGATTGTCGGTAGAAAGACAAAACACCATATAGGGGGAGTTTAGTGAGTAAAAGTGCTCCTACTCGCAGTAGGTAACCGAATACACTCGGGTGCAGTTTGGCTATCGGTTGTGTTTCTTTTTGCAGTAGAGGTCTTTTCAAATCGGTTTCTTCAGCGACTTGGTTATTCAATGCCGTGAAGATTTGGGTCGTAGGTAATGATAATGATTATGAGGTTTAATAGCCTATAGTGAGGCCCGAGAAGTACTGTAAGGGCGTGGATCTCTACGGCGCCGCCAAAAGTATGCCGTATAACGTACGGTGCAAATCAATGCTTTTCTATAATGAACCACGATGGAAATAATGTTAGGAGCAAATATGAAGCGCTGAGCGCTGCTTCGTGCACGACGCCGCCGCCGTTACGTTACGTTACTTTACACGGCATACGGCGCCGTACCGTAGTAGAGATGTATCCACGCCCTAAGGATGCTAACCACATCAAAACAAGGACTGCATACCGGTATGAATTTCTGTACATTTTTTTTCTGTATGACGTCATACCGTTAAATTAGTTGTATTTAAAAATAACAGTACAGGAATTCATACTGAAATAATTCGTGTACCTTTTTTATTATTGTAGCATAACTGATTTTTTTTTTCAGTTAACTGATATTTTCCGGTATTAATATTAATATTGATATTAAAATTTTATTTTTAAATAACTGTAGAATGTTCGATGGTTTAGTTGAAGCCTATGAAGCGTAGGTACATATGCTGACCTATACATTTCGCTACCGAAATTAAATCTGTTAAAATATTTCTGTACTAAAAACATCTACAGAAATGAATCCGGTATACATTATTTGGGTACTGATTTAATAAATTTAGATTTTAATAACTTGTACAGTTATTGTGTTTGATGAAGCAGTACACTTCAGTACCAGTATAAAACTTAACAAGTTTTAAGTATATAAGTATACTTCAGTAGTTTACTAAGGGTACTGAAATTTTACTAGTACTATTTAAAAATTTTATACCGATATGCAGTCCCTGCATCAAAATCTATACAGAAGTTCTGAAGATTACTCCGAATAATAAATGTAGAGACTCTTATAATATTTTATTTTTAATATATAAATATGTACACGTATTAAGCGAGTGATGTCACAAAGCTGATAGGAGACGCCAACACTGCACGATAAGGCGTTGAAAAATGCAGACACGTGGTCAAGCTCTGACCACAACCGATGTTTGTAATAATAAAGTTTTTTTTTCGAAAAAGAAAGATTAGGCACCTAGTAGATTAAGCTCTAGTGGGAAGAAGGTGAATGGGCCTATCTGAAAGGCTGGTAAACCCAAAACTTTTATGGACTCCTGAGTATATCGAAGACATATTTTTTTCATATCGTTTAAATAGAACAACAAAATACAGGTAATATTAATAAGTGATTTGCATCTTCAAAAAATAATTTTTGATTGGAATTTATATCTGCACATTTTGTTTCAATGCTTTTATACTTAATCTAGAGATTAATTAGTTTACTAAAGTTTTGAAGTAGCTACAGGAAATAAGGGACTTCTCATTTTCAGTTTATAAAATTAGGTTAATTTATGATCTTCTATGCGTTTTTACCAGAGAGAGTGCTATAAGAATTATAGCAACGCAATTCTAGCCATAGTCCTTAAGTTCAGGGTTCCACCGTAGTTACAAATAAAATGTTTGATTCATTGATTTATATTAAACTAATAAATAAAATTAAGCTTACCAAATTGACTCACCAACTGTGTATTCCAAAGTTAGCTTTACAAAGCTTATATGCTACACACTACAGAACAACGGCTATTTCAGGCTACACCTGTAGTAACTATTTTTCCTTAAAAAACCAATGAATCATATTCTAAGTGAAAGTTCTAGAAAGCGCCCAGTAAATTTAATTGATTCATCGATCACCTTTACTGCAAAATTTCGATAAAAACGATTAAACAAAGTAAATTATGATTAGTTTTACAGTTACGGAAAATTAATAAGAAAGTAAGCGTTTAAATAGATTGTCACTAGTTCTCTATTAGTTCTCATTAAATTTTAGAATACAAATAAGGCCTTTTAAAGATTAAGCTCTTAAATTGAATCCTCCTTCTTTTGGTATGAATCGCTGAATAGCGTTTTTGCATGGGTCGATTCATACCATGGTATGAATCGCCCGTATCATTTTTATGAATCGACGATTCATACCAGTGGTATGGATCGCCGAATAGCGTTTTTGATTTCGTTGATTCATACCACTGTCAGGTAACTGATAAGACTGTCAGGTAGAAAACGCTTTCGATTCTTCTTACTCGTATTAATCTAGGTAGCTTATTAATCTTAATCCTTTAAGATAATGGTTGATCAAAATAACAGTAATACAATTATCTTTTGGATAGTTGAGTTTAGTACAAACCAATCATCAATTGCTTTAAATACAGAAAAAAATACGTTATATGAGAGATAACCCTTTTCTCTGGATCGTTTCAGCGTCCAGTGCTTATATTTTATTTAAAATTTAAATTGAAGATACTTTAAGATACTTACTAAATAAAGTTTATCTACCAGGAGCGCAACACTCAATAGGAGCCCTGATATACGATCGCTGTGAGTCTATCCTTCACTTACATTACTAAGACCTGTCGACTGCTTCGCTCAAACTCTTCATATAATTGAAATGCGCCCTAGCGAACGCTCGCGCAGTGATTCGGAGCCACCGAGACTGAGAAGGATTGTACTGGATCGATCGAGTGTATCTAAAATCTATCGATGCCATTCGTTGTGCCACGACAAAATCGCCGCTATGATGATATGTTTAACAATGGTTTTTGCACATTTAACTTTAAATATTATTTCATCTCTTACGTTAGAATGGAACTCTAAATTAAAATCTACCGAACATCAATTCTCGAAATTAAAAAAAAAACAACAAAAAAATCCCTGGAATTTATTTCTAAACGACATGATACTGATATATCTAAGATGAAATTTCTCGAATAGGAGTGCAAATCTAACGGCTCATATTTTTTTAAAGACAAATTGGAAATAAATGCTATATGAGAGCGACCTACAAAATTTGAAATTAGAATTTTCCATACTACTGTCGATCAGAAAAAAAACGATTTGTTAACCTTTGTCCGTAAATTACCGAAAACTATGAATATGAACTTGAGTACACCCAAGATACTGGATACTTATCGTATTCCAGAAAAAAAGAATTCTAATGGACCCCTAATCGTTGAGACGCTTAACATCTCAATAAAAAAAACATATGCAGCCAAGTCAATAAAGCTAATATAGAGTCAAAATGGAACTCAAGCCATACAGGCATACCACCCTGCGATTTCCATCTTCATCACCAAATATCCGACACAAAAGCTCCGCACCTATACTATTGTGTTCGCAAACTCAACCTTAACGGCGTAATATAACATGTCTGAATTTCGGATGGCAGAGGATCCATACGGAAATCAGAGACCTCTGTACGCTGTATCGACTATTCAACGAAGAAAATTTTGGGATTTATAAAAACCGTCATTGTTCGTAAAACTAAATCTTCGGGCGATAGTTCGTTGATATAAATAAGTAAATTCATGTTCGTAAAACTTTTGTGCACGATTATTAAATTGTAGTTTTTTGACACTCAAAACCGCTATTCGGCGATTCATACCACTGGTATGAATCGCCGAATCATAAAAATTATATGGGAGATTCATACCATGGTATGAATGAACCCATTCAAAAATGCTATTCGGTGATCCATACCACTGGTATGCGAACTCCCCCTGTACTGGGAGCGAAAGAGAAACATACTTAGTATTTGCCAGCTGCTTCTCTTCCCGGACAAACTGTAAAAATCAGTTAAGGGCACAGGTTTTATTGGAGTTATTTTTTTGCGGGATAGGCTGACCCCCTGTCACTTTCTCTCCATCATTACAATACCCCTGAATTTGTCAAAGGTGACATCAGATGGTTTCATAGCTTTTGGTGTTCTGCCTACCCCATTAGGGATACATGCGTGAAGTTATATATGTATGTTAAATTGGCGTTATTCATAAGCTATAGTATCCGGTTCCGCTGTTCCGCGGTTCAGTTATTCTTTAAGTTGTCGCTGCCTTAGCAGTTGATGTCTGTTGATGTTTCAAATTGATATTTTTACCAACTTCATTGATAAAATATCTCGTAAGCAATGATATCAGTCTATATTGAGTCCCGAGAAATACTCTCAAACCGGTGGAAACCAGATCATACAAACATGTCAATTTTGTATGGCACACAAAAAAAAACGGAGCTACTGGGTACTTACGACCACGAGACAAGTTATCAGAGCTATCAAAACAAAGTGTATTCCTTCTACCTTCTATTCCTTATCAATTTATTTCCAAAACGTTTTCTACCAACCTACCTAATCGTACTCCATTAGGGTATTCTGATAAGTGCGGTAGGTCCACAAAACGAGAAATGCCACGGATTTCACGGCGATAGCTCAAGGATTGACAGGCTTGGACGATGCGCAAGCGCTTCACAAAGGATCATTGTTAGATGGCACTTTTATCCGTTAATGCGGGTAGGGTTACGCCGGGTTACCTTTAAAAAAGGAATGTGTTTAAGATAAATTGATTTGGATTAGGAAACGAGTGATGGATGTCGTCTATGCATCCTCTTTTTTTTTAAGTACCAATATTATTTTTAATCATAATTGATATCTAAAACAATTTAAACATTAGACGACAATTACGAAAAACAATAGACGAATTTGACAACCTCCTTGGTGGAGTGATGTAAGACGCTAATAGGTAATTTGTGGGTGGCGCGTTTGGTCCCCGCATAGAGCAAGAGAAAAATATATTCTAGTTCTGGGTATTCATACGTTTTAAAGTCTAGGTTTCCCATAGTACATAGTCCATAGTTCAAGCTGTGCTTATTTTGGGGCCATGTAGTTGCTGTAATGGTCTGAAGATTTAATTATTGATTTAATAGAACAATACATACACGAATGAAAATGTTAACGTTATACTTTTTTAAGAGCGCTTGATTTTTTGCGACAACTTCAAAAGTTTAAGGCAGTTTGAATAACTTTAATGAAAATTCGTATAATTTTTAAAGTACCTCATGAATCCTTCAGCCGTTAATTTAAACCTTATGGAAATTCATTTGGTAGTTTTGATTTTATCGCGTTCAGACAGACAGGCGCTACGGGAGACTTTTGTTTATACTTTGTAGCTAGAAGGCACGGACAGACTTTCTTTTTGATATATGTCAGTTACTGCTAGCAAAACGCTGGTTACATGTAAACGTGACCGCTTCTATAAAATCTTTGTTTGTAACAAATAAATGATCTTCGGTTAATAAAGACACCGAGATGCCATATCAATATCAAGTCAGTTTCAAATCGTCAATCGATATTTGCTATCATGTTTTTGTAAAAAAATATTTAAGGTTTTTGAGAAAGCCTTGATCATCCAGGCAGCCCTAGCCACCCTTATAGTAGGTTTAACTTGTATAATTAATGCTCGTAGAAATATGTTTAGATTATTGTGTTAAGTCCTACAGAGTGAAAAAATAGAACATTAAAGACAGTGAAAATAAACTTTAATACTTATATTAATTCAGTTATAAAAAACATTTATCAAACCCGTACCTCTTACAACTATACTGACTTCCCCCACTACACCACAAAGGCAGTACATGATTGTAAGTAGCATTTTACGGTAAGTAACTTTCCTAAATCCACTTCCGTTACTAGTAGGATGTGCTTTCCAAGAGGAAGTACACTGACCTCTCAGAAACATGTGTAGTGCACTTATCTGGACACTCCATCATGTGAATATCAGTTATCTATACGAAATATATCTGTGGCTTGGTGGCTCAAAAGCAAGATTTTTTTTATGAATAGCGACCTCATTTTTATACTTAACATCAGGTAAGATTGAGGTCAAATAGGGGTTTGGTCACTGTCAAAAAGAAATGAATAGTCAAAAGTACAATGCTTTCTGAAAATAAGCTGTGCTTTGTCAATTTAACTTTTTTATGATATTTAATCGAGTGTACAAAAAAAAAGAAATACCTATTTAAATTATCACAATCATAACATCTGATTTGCAACTTCAGCTTTAAAACTATACTTAAGCAAAGAAGAGCGCGGAAAAAAAAGAGCTGCAAAAAAAGATACCGCCGCGCCGCCCCTGTACCACTGCCGTACTGCCGCCGCACCTCCGCCGCCTCACCGCCCCCGCCGTACCGCCGCCCCGCACCTCCGCCGCTGCCGTACCGCCGCCGTACCGCCCCGCCACCGAATGGTACTGAATATACAGTAAGCGAAATCATTCTCGGAAAACATTCCGCTGCCGTACCGCCGCTGCACCGCCGCCGTACCGCTTAGGACACTTCAATATTACTTAAGGAATAAAACATTATAAAGTAGATTTATCTTCTTGCTACCACATAATAACTGTAAAATGTATGTTTGTTTTTTTAAATTAACCTATAATATAACCATTTTTATTGTTTTTCTTATGGAATAAAATCGCATTTTAAATAAAGACAGTAATAGACTTAACTTAGTTCTAATAACGACCTATGTCGTTGTTAGAAATTTGAAATGATTCAGTATTTTTTGATGGTAAGTATTTTTTATAATTAATCACCCAATTCAATTTCTTTTTTTTCTTGTTCGATTCACAAGTTTGTTTCAATTATTTGGATCAGTTAACATCCAATGTTTTTCTTAGAGATATTGTCTAAAACTGGATTCAATATTAGCCAAAATCCTAAAATCTTAAATCAAAATATTAAAATCGTCATACTTGAATCTATTACCGACTCATAACTGAAAAGATATTTAAGGTAAAATTAATACGCACACAAATTGTTACTCTAGAATTGACGGTATGTGTTTCTTTTCTCTTTTCTTTATTTTTGCTTGCCATATTTTTTTGCATCTCATAGGGTATTTTTGAGATTGAAAGTTTTTTGGTATTGAACGACTAGAATTACAGCTTTGACTTGGCGTTCATGGGGTTTCATTATAAACTGTGAGAAACAATGTATCGTTACTGTGATTTTAGTCAGCAGATTTATTGCTATTCAGAATCTAGATTTCTCCCAGGGGGTGCTAAGAATCTCCGGGTTCGACCAGGCTGCCAAAAACTAGCCCTGGCCTTGGCAACATACAACGTTCAGACACTGCGGACCGACGAGACGCTTTTTAAACTCGAGGAAGTGTTGAGTGGACATTCTGGAATTATCTGAAGTCCGTAATAAGGGAGAGGAATCGATAATCCTGACATCCGGCAATCTCCTCTACTTTCGGGAGGGCGACCAACTGTCCTAAGGTGTTGTCGGGTTTCTCGTCTACAAGCCCTTGTGAACAGCGTTAGAAAAATTGACAGCCTGTTAAATAGGGTAGCGTACCTGATACTCAGAATAACCAAACGGTATTCCTCCTCACTTTTCGGTGATGTGTATCATGTCTTTCCATTTCACAGAAATCCAATCCAAAAAAAATGGATGGCAAATTTGAAGGCATTATAATGGTGGATAGAGACTAATGCAGTGACAGGGGGTCAGACTATTGCCCACAAAAATAACCTCCAATAAAACCTCTTTCCCTTAACTAACTTCTACAGTACCTATTACCCCGGAAGAGATGCAGCTGGCGCATTCTAAGTTTCTCCTATGCTCCCAGTCCAGCGTGGAAGAAAAAAAATCTGAATGTATCCATAAAAAAAAATGCGGAATGTATCCATAAAAAGCTTCAGTAAGAAAAGCTTATAAATCCCAAGTTGCAATTCCCAGAATTGATTAATATTTTTAATCAGAATTATCAGATTGCTTCACACTTAGTCCAATAACTTTCTCCCTACCATCGCGTTAACCTAATGAACCAAAAGACTGTTTTATAGTTCGACCCACCCAATCAAGGTTAATCTGCGTATAAATTTTGTGAAACGTCAAATCGTTAATTAATTACAATCATTAATGGGAAAAGAAGACGCACAGAAGCATAATGTGACGTTTGATTTTCAATCAACGTTTGATTTAAGGATTAAATACTTTATTTTTGTGAAAGGTACACAAATAATACTAGCAGTTTTGCGCGGTTTTACCCGTGACTTTGGTCTTGTTTTAGTATGTCAGGTATAAATAGCCTTAGACAACTAGAATCAACAGCAAAACTTTCTTGACATTTGACCTAATGAAACCAAACCAATAATAAAAAATTAAAAAATAAAATCGTCAGACAATCACACCAACTACATAGCCCCAAAGTAAGCATAGCTTGTGTTATGGGATACCATGTAGCGAACTAGCGGGGAACCTAGAATATAAATACATTAATAGATAAACACCCAGACACAGACCATTTTTTTTTCTTGTTCCGTGCGGGAATCGAACCCACAACCACTGAGTTAATAAACTTGTACAAAACAATTTTTACTCACGGAACAGCTGTCGGCAGCCCTTAGCAAGTAGCAACCTAATTGTTGTTACCCAAAAATATTCAAAAGACCACAATTACCCGAAAAAACCATATCTCATTATTGATCTATTAAACAAACAATAAGTATGTAAATCGAAATATTTCTTAGGAATTCCATTCATCACCAGCTCATAGTACAAATAACGGTAAAAGCACAACCCCGCACAATTATAGAAACACCATTATTCTTCCTCTGTCCAAAGACACCACCCTATCAGACACAAAGACATAGATAATAACTACAAAGTAAACAGACAGCTTAAACGTGACGTCATTAAATGACAGACAGAAATAAAAAATGACGGTGCAGTGGGGAACAAATTGAATAAACCCCTATTTTTTGGCGTAACGGGTATTGCGTGAGAATACAGTCTATCAGAGTGTGTATTGAGTAATTTATTCCTATCTGATACGCCGGATGGAATCTCATTCTGTTTTGAAATCGACTTCCAAAAAAATACACACGAATAATTGATTCTTAGTGTGTATTTTTTTGTATGTTTGTTACAAGATTATTTGGAAATTTATGAATTGATTTTGAAGATTAGTGTTTCATTTGATAGAAGATATTACAGGGGTGGTCCCATATAAATAAATATTTACCAAAATTGATTTGAAAATGGTGGTGAAGTCGGTTTTTTAATGCTCTGCATTCATTCATTATTTTGTTAGAAAGTTGCTCTTCATTAAACATTATTTTTTTAAATAAATAAATAATTTTGGTGTCAGGTCAAGATAATGGGGCAAGATAACCGTCAAGGTCGAAAGTGAGTGTTCACACAGCATTATCTAGCCCAAATTAAGTTTCTTAAAGAACTTGTGTTATGGATACTAGATATAATTGATATACTTAAGAATTATATAAACATACGTATTGAATAAATACATATTTTTTATTGGAATAAACTTAAATAAACATATAAACATACATGACTTGACGGCTAATATCTGTGTTCATCACACCGATATCCGACGCCGCCGGGATTCGAACCCAGGACCTCTGGTATAGAAGGCAATGTATGTTACACTACACCAGACGGTCGTCAAGAAATTACCGAAATAAGTCGCTGCTAGAGCACTGATATTTTGCGGCAGATAGGTATTATATGGCTACAACCACAGACAAACATCTAAATAGACATCGCAAATGCATGTACTTCGCGTGTCCGAACCCCGACCAAGCGTCAAGGTTTATCGCCGCTAGATTCAGTCCCCGCGTAGTATGATGTAGTTGTGATTGTTATTTTAATTTAATCTGTGTAACTATGTTGGTGTACAATAAAGAGTTTTATTATTATTATTATGTCTGTTAGAAAATCGATGTCACAACATCGATATAGTTCTTAATTTTAAATTGGCGAAATCGGTTTCTTTAAATCAGTTTGTATTTTCCATCAATAAATATCAGCTGTGACGTCAAAAAAGGTGTTAAAAAGTCGGCACGCTTGGTTTCAATACAAATCGTGACGCATGTTTTGCTTAAAGATAACAAACGAAAAAATCATAAACATTTCAAACGTATTCTTCCTGCAAATAATTACATAAATTCCCAGGAGCACAAATCGGGTACCATTGAGAAGTCACCCTTTATCCCAAGCCTAGAAAGCTTTTGATGAAACGAATCTATGAATATAAATGATGCTGTCCCCAATGGTCGGCATTAATCAGTAATGAGTCGGAAACATCACCATTGTAAACCATTGTTCGAACCTATTTATGGCAGCATACAAAAGTTAAACTGGTTTCTAGAATAACTGAGACGTTAATAAATTAATAAGTAGCTAACTTTTGGGCTTGTAAACAAAAAGTGGTTTTACAATAATGTTTTTAAGTTTTTTGCATTTAAAATGCTCAATTATTTAAATAAATGAAAAATGTGATAAATAAAAATTTTAAATTTAAAAATTTATCCTGGTCGGGTAATTTTTATTTTTCACATTTTTCATTTATTTAAGTGGTTTTACAGTTTTGTTATTAAGTAGTGATGGAACTGTATGCTTTATTGTGTATAGTAGAATAGGATAAGTAGAGGCAGTGGGATGTAACATCTTGGAAACCTACCAGGGTTGGCAACTCACTTATAGCTCCCTATTTGCTAGTGCGCATGAGTGTTATATCCTTAATTCTAGATTAGTAGCCAAGGGCTGTAAGGCATTAATTGCAGCTCGTGATATTTCGCTGCACTCGTGCGCCTAAATATCTCTGGCTGCAATTTATGCTTACACCCGAACTAACTATTCTGTTTTACATCGCGATTCTGAGGGAAGTAGAAAAAAACCGGCATTACAAGAATAAAACATTTTATTTGTTGAATTTTATCGCCTTTTTCCATTAAAAAGAATCAAGTAAAGATCTTTTTAATTTTTTTTTCAAGATCGAAAATGAGCTTCGCCGTTCGATTTTTTAAATTGATGACTATTATTACTCACACGAAGACAAGGCTGAATAGCAAAGCGACCTCTTTGGTCATTGGGCTGAATGCATGATGTCTATTGCCAGTATGATGGGTAGGTACGCGAAATTTTTGAAAGAAAGAAGTGTTTTTTTTTTAATTACTCACCGCCCTAGGGCTTTTCTAGCTAGATTATTACCCTAGAGCGCTAATTAGTCACCTACAAGGCCCATTTGGAGGTAATAAGAACCTACTTACCGAACATGAGAGATGTAAATAAAATCATAGTAATCGCGAACACTTAACACAATATTAGTGATATAAAGTCTGGCTAACGAAAGTAGACACTGGGGATTTTGCAAACTTTATATATGGCAGTACTAGCATGAATGACAAAGTCGTTTTCCTGGTGTCACTGTTGTCAACCGAACGGTTGTTGGTGGTTTTGGTAAATGAGATTTTGGATTTCTCGTATATGAAAATGAATAAAAAAACTAAAATATAGATAGTTTCATAATCAAGTTGGAAACAGCGATACCAGTGACTGACGATTCATTCCATATAGAATTCTGGATTCAGATGTTGATTACATTGAATGAAAATAATTATTGTATTGTGTTGTTTTATTTTTACTAGTTGCCTATCATTTTAATCTTATAGTTCTCATCAAAAAGTAGGACAGTACCAATTTTGTTATTTTTTAAGATACTTTCATAAAAAAAATTAATTAAGTATCAAGATTTTTTAATCCATTTAGTTCGTACTATTTTCGAGGTTACCATGATGTTATTTTTTGAATTTGCCACGTTTTTCCAGTCTCTACTTTCATTAGCCAGACTATATTGGTTATTTTTCCACAGGAATGGCATGGAAGAAAACTAGTCTTGATTGAAATTTTATTTACGTATTAGTTAATGCTTAAATTGGCTCAAACAATCATAATATCTAATCATGACATTCAGGACGTTGAAATCATGCCGTCTAGGTGCGATAGTACCCACGCTAGGCAAACGAATATCTATCTAGGCAGCCGCAAGTAATATCTAGAAAATACAAATCCTTGCCTACATTTTTAAGTAACTGACTATTATTTAATTACTTACATAAGTACATAACTTCACGCCTGTATCCCGTATGGGGTAGGCAGAACACCAGAGGTAATAAAACCATCTGATGTCACGTTTGACAAATTTGGAGGCATTATAATACTGGAGAGAGACTATTGCAGTGACAGGGGGTCAGCCTATCGTCCACAAAAAAGCCTCCGATAACACCTCGGTCCCTTAACTGACTTTTACAGTATGTCCGGGAAATGAAGCAGCTGTCACATTCTATGTTTTTCTTTCGCTCCCAGTCCAGCATAGAAGAAGTTGTTTAATTGTTTTTTTTTATCCAGTTAACATTTGGAGTTTAGCTTAAATAATTTAAGTAAAGATGATACTCTTAAACAATTACTTAGCGTTAATCTACAATCAAATATAGGTAAAATTGTCACATATTTGTATTAAAAAGTGTTTAAGTTGGATTTAAGCTAAAGATTTTATCTTGTGTAGGTATACTCTTACGAAACAAACTCTAATAATGAGTAATTTATATCATTTTCAGCAATTCAAAAGTGCATATTGCAATAAAATTTCATCAAAAAAATTACTTACTTATAATTGCAGCAAATTGATCCGTAAGAATATAAAAGTCTTAAAGAATTAAACGTTACGCTCTAATAAGTTCCAAAACCTTGCAAATAACATTCAAGTAAATGCATTGTTCTTTATATTACAACAATCAGATTTATACTAAGGGATCTAACAACAAAATTTATTTAATCTATAATGAAAAAAAGTAAAATGACTCAATCACATTATGAACCATAATTACTTTTTCTATAAGATTCTAACAACCAATTTTTTAAAGCATATTTTTAGTAGGTATCTCGTTGCTTTGGCACAGCAGATGTGTTACTAAAACAAGGTAAGTATGGCACTTAAAATATCATACCCACATTTCTATATTGAACCCACTGTTTCTATAACCGACCACCATGGATCACCCGCTAGGCTAAACACCAGCTAAGGCGTTAAATGCCCAACTAAGACTGATCTATTAGTCCATATGGAGTACCGTTATCGCCTTAAGGATGTTTCTGCTATGTCCCAAATATAGCGATGGCCACCGTTAATCACAGTGTTTGTAGAATCGTCATTGAAAATGCAACTTTGCTGTGCTTTTTTATAAGATATACAGTCTCATTTCTTATAAAACTCTTCTGTTGGAAGTAATGTTTAAGGTGAAGATGTTCCATAACTAACCAATTTGCTCTTTAAAAAAAAAAAAGAGTTATATCGCACTCAAAACACAGATGCTGACAATTGTTTTTATATCAATAAAGTATCTTTTGGTATAAATAAAGATACGCGAAGTTATCCTTTAAAAACCGTATTCTATCAACGACACAAAAGGTACCTCACAAAACCAAAATTTTACAACCATTTTCACTTTCGAACACACAACGCAATGTAAACAAGAAAATGTTTTCTCGAAATATGTCCAAAGAAAGTAAAAGGTCGTTCTTGACCCATCCAACCGCCAATTATTAGACCATTGAAGAGACAAGCGATGTGCAAGCGCAAGCATAGACTCTCACTTTTCATTCAATGCCATAGAGTTAACAATGTTGGGTAAAGGACAATGCATTTTTAACAAAAAGATCATTTTTTATATCACATGCGTAATTTGTGGCGTAAACGTTTTTTGGAGGATAAATAGACTTTGTATTAAGCTGTTTTTGTTCGTTTTATTATGCTCTTGAGTTAAGTGAATAGTTAAGCAATTATGCGTTTAACGTAATTCTATTGAGAGTCGAGTTAAAGTTCTGCTTCAAAGGATATTTTACCTGACTTAAGATATTATTATAATTATTAAATCTTTTTATGAATGGAGGATTATTCCAAAAATGTTTTTTTTTTATTGAGCTTCCTTTTACTACTTGTTTTTTCCGTAACAACCTTTTATTCATTAATAACAGGCTATAAAAGACGTAACTGTGATTTTTAAAATATTTTCGTAAACTTCTTATCTTATTTTCTCAAGTTAAAAAAAAAATAAGTCTTACAGCCCGTTCACACTACTTCCCGTTTGCGTTCGCTCCCGAACGGTCGTGTTTGCGGCCGCTCCCGAGTGTTCGTACTGCGCTTTCCTTGTTCCCTCTCCCGCACTCGTGCGAGTAAGGTCTCAAGTCAAGCTCTTTTCGGAAAGTTCTCTGCGGAAGTTGAGTGGACTTTCTGCCCTTTCAAGGTAGTCATCCACTGCCAACCGAAGCATCGCTGATCAGGTGGATACGTAACCGTGACAACTAAGCCTGATCGTCCGCCGTTCATCGGTAATAGGTCCGTGTTAGGTCGATCTTTCTTTCAGCGCAGTTTGTGCAGCCACTTCGCCGTTCACCGGCACGTAGGCCCCCCCAGTTAGGATAGGGTTTCTTTCAGAGTAGGTTAGGTTCCCCGGGTTCGATGGAGGCCCCCATCGAATCCAGGGTTAGCCCTGGAGATCTTGAAGTGCTCCAAGAACAGGTAATCAAGATAGCCACCCAGCTTAATGCACAGAATAATGTTACTAATGAACATTTCTCACGTTACGACCAGTTACTCGCGATGTTGTCCATGCAGATGGAATCCTTACTGAAATTCCATTCTGGCAACCCGCTCGCCGCTCAATCCTCGCAAGCCCCTCAGGCACCACCCGCGTCCGCCCCGGCCCTTCAGGCCTCGCATTTCCCGGCCCCTCAGGCCTCCCCTTCCCAAGCCTCTCAGGCCCTCCCGGCCACTCAGGCCACCCCCCGCTCGGTATCGCGCTCCCAGTCCCGTTCCGACCCCCGGTCCGGCGCCGCACCATACCCGCAACCACCGCGTTCATCGTCGAAATCCCGCAAAGCCCGCCAGTCGCGTATCTCATCTCGCGTCACCAACCAGCCCTCCTCGGAACTCACCCAAGACTCACAGCCCTTGCCTTTGTCGCAATACCCCGCGGTATCCGACTCCCCCGCGTCCCCCGACACCCCCATCTTTGAGGCTCCTGCCGCTCAGGATGCCTTTGACTCTGAAGTCGACCGCATGTCGACAGCGTCCCCACACCACGATTCAGACACTGAAAACGATAACGGCTGGGAAAACGTATCTAACAAAAAACAACGTCGCGATAAAACATCCTCTACTCCGTCTACGAAGGCCCCTCCGGCCCCCGACTCACCAAAAAGAAAAAAAGCAGTCTCCAACAACGCGGCCCCAACTTCCGGTAAAAAACCACCACCTGTCTTTCTCAAAGACAAGAATAGGTGGTCAGAAATCTCAAATATATGCGATAATAACACCCCGCGCATCTATTTCCAAAAGGCGTCCAACACGGGCGACTACATAAAAATCGAAGCAAAAACGGTAAACGACTTTCGTGCCTTAACTAATCTATTAGCGAACAAAAAATGTCAATACCACACCTACGCCCTCCCGGAGGAGCGTAAAGTACGCGCAATCCTAAGGGGCGTTCCTTTCGAACTCAACAACAAAGATATCCAATCTGACCTTATACAAAAAGGCTATCCGGTCGAAGCCGTGCACAAAATTCATTCCAGCTCCGGCAAACAATTTCCACTAGCATTAGTCATCTTAGAAAACTCCCCACTGGGAAAGAGCATCTTCCGCAACCTCCAAGACGTTTGCTACATTAAAGTTAGCGTTGAAGGCCCCCGAAAAACCGGCTTCCCAGCCCAATGTCACCGCTGCCAAGTCTATGGCCACGCCTCAGCCAATTGTCGTGCAAACCCCAGGTGCGTCAAGTGCCTGGAACCGCACTCGACTCGAGAATGCACCCGCACTCGCGAATCTTCCACCGACCCTGCTTGCGTACTGTGTGGCAACTCGGGCCACACAGCCAACTATCGCGGCTGTCCCAGGGCTCCGAAGCCCAAACTACCGTCGGCGGCCGTGCCTAAAAAGCCCGCCCCTCCACAACCCTCCGTCAGCGTCCTTCCGACATCCCAAAAGGCCCCTCAGGCCACTGCCTCTCCTCTGTTAACACCGGCCTGGCGCAAGGCCCCCCCAGTATCAGCACCCGCTTGGGCACCTACTCAACCCGCCCCCCAAACCCAACTCAATCTAGATAACCTCCTTAGCTTTGCTAGTCTCGACACCTACTTAGCCATAGATGCCGAGCTAGCCGCGATCAACACGACCGAAGGGATGGCCAACTCCGTAAGGGCCCTCACCCAAATCCTTAGAAAATACGCACCCGTCATCAAACATATCGAAAACCTCCTCAATGGCGGTAAACAATAGTGTCCCCCGTGCTCCCACAACAACGTCTGGTCGCTCCAAGACCAAACCTAAGGGCTTAACCCTCGGATCATTTAACGCGCGTTCACTCCGTTCCAGCCATCTCGAAGTCAAACTCTTTCTTCAAAAGCACGATTTCGACCTCTTTCTAGTCCAGGAAACCTGGCTCAAACCCAAGAACCGCAGAGGATTCTCCATTCCCAAATACTCGCTGGTAAGGAATGACAGAGTCGACGCTGATCGCGGCGGCACTGCCATTTACTACAAGCGTGGTCTCCATTGCATCCAAATCCCTACTCCTCCTCTCACTAACCTCGAAGCAACGGTATGCAAGGTAGCCATCACAGGCCACCCCTCCATCATCATTGCTTCCATCTACCTTCCTAGCGATAGGGAGAAGCCTCCCCTTCGCAGCGACTTTGAGGCCATACTGGGGTTGGGCCAGTCAGTCATTATGTTTGGAGATTTTAACTGCAAACATACTGACTGGGGGTGCTACTCCATCAACAGTAACGGCACCAAACTCGACGAGATCCTAGAGTCACTGAACATAGATATTGATATCTTATGTCCAAACTCTCCCACCCACTATCCTGCCAATCCTAACCACCCTCCAGATATCCTAGACTTCGCCATGGTCAAAAACGTCTCTCTAGACCTACGCTCTATTGATTCGCTCGACGACCTCGGCTCTGATCATCGCCCCGTACGCCTAACTTTAGGCAGTCTTTCCGATCCAACCCCTTCTTCGAAAACCTTTACCAACTGGAAAGGGTTTACGAAATCTCTTGCCACTCTCTCTGGCGCTCCCGACTCACCACTGGCCTTCCCTCCGGACTACTTCAATAGTCCCGACAGGATTGACAGTGCGGTTGACGTTATCACCGATGCCATCACCAATGCCATCAGTGAAAACGAAAAAACCGTTCCGGTTCCCAAACCCAAACTCCCTCCTCACATCCTCGCTTTAATCAAACAAAAAAACGTCGCACTTCGCTGGGCTAGGCGCTATCCAACACCCGAGAATAGGTTAACGGCAAATCAACTTCAGCGGAAAGTCAAAAAGTCCCTCGCGGAATACAGAGAACTTCAAGCTAACGAGCTTATGGAAAACATAACTCCATCTCATACGGCCTATTATAGAATGGCACGCTGCCTTCGCATAGACACAGTCTCCCACGTCCCTCCCCTGGTCCGCCCAGACGGCACCTTAGCCTTTGAAGATGATGAAAAGGCTGAAACGTTCGCCGACAGTATTGCCGCTCAATGCTCCCCCAGCTCCCAACCCGTCGACCCCGCCCATCTAAAGGCGGTAGAAGACGACGTCCTCTTCAAGGACTCCCTACCCCCGACCAGCGAACCCGTCAAGGTCTCCGAAGACGAGATTCGCCTTCATATCAAACGCCTCCATGCTAAAAAAGCACCGGGGGCGGATGGTATCTCTAACCAGGCGCTCAAGCACCTCCCCCATCAGATTCTTGCCATTCTGGCAATACTCTATAACGCCTGCCTTGATCTTAGTCACTTTCCAAAAGCTTGGAAAGAGGCAATCGTTATAGGCATCCCCAAACCTGGGAAACCCCATCATATCCCATCCAACCATCGACCCATCAGCCTCCTCAAGGCTCTGGGTAAAAACTTCGAACGCATCATACTCACGCGTATCAAAAATCACCTATTTCCTATAGACGGTGATCCCCTAATCATAGCCGAACAATTCGGCTTCCGCGCTCAACACTCCTGCCCTCAGCAGGTTCAACGTATCACCGAACACGCTCTCTCCGGCTTCTACCCTGGACGCCTCAAAACTGGCGCCGTCTTCTTCGACGTAGCCAAGGCCTTCGACAAGGTCTGGCACGCAGGCTTAGTACACAAATTATACGGTATAGGTCTCCCAGATAGGTTAGTCCGTATAATTTCGTCATATCTCAGAAATCGCACCTTCCGCTTTAGATTCGAAGGCACGCTTTCGTCCCCCCATCCGCTAAAAGCCGGAGTCCCTCAAGGCTCCGTCCTCGCGCCGTTACTATACTCGGTATACACTAACGACATCCCCAAACCATCCGAAGGTGTCCAACTCGCCCTCTTTGCCGACGACACTGCTCTCTACTATCGCGGTCGCGAAATGTCAACAATAGTTAGAAAGCTACAAAAGGCTGTTAACAACCTCAGCGCCTGGTTCTCGAAGTGGCGTATTGAAGTAAACCCCGACAAAAGCTCGGCGATTTGCTTCACTCACAAAGAACGTCGAAGGGCGGCCGCGTCCGACCCTTGCGTCCGCATGCGTGGAGTCCCCATTCCGTGGCAGGCTACGGTCAAATATCTCGGCGTCACACTCGATAGGACGCTATCGTTCGAACCCCATATCACCAGGGTAACCAAACTGGCTAAATTCTACCTCAGCCGACTCAATAGCATGATAGGTCGCCTCAGTAAAATGTCACTGCGCAATAAATGTACCCTATACAAGGTCTGTATCAGACCAGTCATGACGTACGCCGGTCCCGTATTTGCTCACGCCAAGCCTCGTTTGCTCTACAAACTCCAAGTAGTTCAAAATAACTTCTGTCGGAGGGCCACAAACGCCCCGTACTATGTTAGGAACGCGGACTTACACAGGGACCTCAAACTCCCCACCATCCAGCAATACCTTAAGTCCCTATCCGTATCCCACTTCCAACGGTGCGAAAATCATCCAAATAGGCTAGTTCGTGCGACTGTCGGGTACCAACCCAATCCAAAATGTTTCAAACGCTCTTGTCGTAGGCCCAAGGACGTTCTCTCGGATCCTCCAAACCAGCTCTCTTCTGATCTGGACAATCTCCTGTCTGCCAGCTCATAGCTGATGTAAGTAGTCGATTCAGCACGTTGTGCTTCTTATAAATTTTTCTACGCGCAGCCTGCACTACCAACTGGCTGTCGCTCATTTCTTCGGTCGATTGTCTGTAGAAAGACAAAAGATCATTAAGGGGGAGTTTAGTGAGTAGAAGTCTCACACTGTTGGGTGTCATCTGGCCGGGGACTAATACCCCCTGGCAAGTGCCCCTTCGTACTTCTGACGTATTCTCCTCCTCCTCTCAGTGAGCTCTCGTACGGTCAATAGGCCTGCGGGTGCTCTGAGGGGTTGTCTTCTGTGGCGGAAAAACAAAAAAAAAAAAAAACCGTTCACACATGGTCCGTTTTACTGGATACATTTCTACCGTAAATACGTATACTGAATACTGTGTCATATGTGAAGTCGCTCATACAACTCCATGCGCCATCGATGAAAAAAAAAACGTATCCGGTAAAACGTATCCAGTAAAACGGACCATGTGTACCCGGGCTGTTGCTTGTTACCCAGTTACCTACCAAACATTAATAAGAAAAAATAATAATAAGTGAAATATAACTGTAATTGAATAAAGTGAGTTTTTAACTAAATGTATTTTATTTAATAAATCTTTACAATTCAAGAAATAACATGTAATTTCTAACTAGCACTAACTCTATAATACTTAAAGAAGTGTCGATTGTTCGCAAATCTTTGTTTGTCCGCCGCCGCTTGCTGCAACAAAAACTTCACTTTCTCGATATCTTACTAATTGCGCCTACCCTCATAATCGGCGTCATTGTCATTAAATCATTTTTCATCCAATTGTTAAACGATTACAATCGAGTGCTAACGACCTCACACAATCGAATTGAAGATACGAGATTCACATATATTAAATGCTAGTAAATTAGGTTTTTTCATTAAAATTCATTAGCCGTTGAATTGTTATCACAAGTCAGCAGTGCTAGCACGGATCTTTTGTCGATCGTAAGTTTACGAATGCTCGTATAGTATGGAGTTGGTTGCAAGTTTTTAGTAACAATGTAATTTTTTATTTTACAGTTATTTAAGAGTAGAACCTGTTAACAAACATTCAAAATTAACAAGGAACACATTTATTTAAGCTGACCGTGCGGCAATGGATAGATTTCAATTATTGCTTGCAAAACCGTCTCCATACTATACGAGCATTCGTAAACTTACGATCGACAAAAGATCCGTGCTAGCACTGCTGATAATGTTTTTTGTCTAGTCATTGTAAAGCTGTTGGTCTCTTCTGGTGGTGAGAAAAGATTTGGTCATTAGAATGAAGGTGGTTGGAGAGTTAAAAGATATTTTTAATCGCCAACTTCCCAAAGAACGTGTAGGTACGCTTTGAATATCTGGCTTCCTACGGAGAATAGAGCATTGCTGCTAATTAATTCGACGGTAAAAAGCGAACCTGCTGTAACCCACAAAATGCAAAATGCTTAGGAGAGCCCAAAACATTTTGAATTTACGACAAAAATCATATCTCTTAAACGAGAGAAACTCTTAAACCGTATAGAGCCAAGTGAGTAAGACCATTCGACGCAGGATTTTTTTGATTCTAAATATGAAGTAAATAAAAACATATGATGTGTGGGTTACAGCAGGTTCGCTTTTAACCGTCGAATCACCACCCCACCAATACAGTTATATTTGGTGGCAGGATTTATAAGCAGGGTGGTTGCTATTCAGGCAAACCCTGAATCCTATCACTAAGTGGGAGTCGCTTGGATTAATACTATTTAACCAGGGTCTGTAACTCTTTATTGAATTACAAAGGAAAATTATTATTATTCGGAATGACCCGACAATATGACCAGTCGGTCGGGGATCATGGCAGAAGAGACAGAAACCAGCGAACATCAATCCGAAAAATAATAATAAACTCTTTATTGAATTACAGTAGTGTCTGGCGGTTACCATTTTTTTGAGACACATTTTTTTGTATGATTTAGTGTGAAGCCAAGATTTTAATGATTTTGTTAAATTACAGTACCTAGTGTTTCTTATACCGCTCACTAATGCCGTCGTTTGCTATATTTTTCAATTATGTTTCACACGTAAAAAGCAACCAGAATGATCGGTTCATGGCGCCTTCCGAAGCGCGAAAGTGGTCGGGATATAAAAAGTAGGCGACTACCCTTAGTGGTGCCGACCGTGTCGAACGTGTCTAAATCGACCATGTCTAATGATGTCAATAGACAGACGCCGCTTGGCGTCTTCTGGTTATTTTATGTCTGTTTTTTAAGACTACTTTCGGACCTATATTAAACAGTTCTTGTTAATAATTGCTTTTAAGACCAAATGTGAGAATGTGCATTTTAATCGATCGTTTTTAGTTTCCACTTATTACCCAATATCTTAAGGCAGGGAAGAAATTGCGTTTTACCGATATCAATAAAAGGGAACTTAAGACTTAAGACGAAATGTTAAATAGGACATTAGGACACATCTCAGCATCTCAGCGTTAGCTGCAGCAGAAGCCGCAGCCCCGGCTTCGCAAAGGCCCGCCAAAATAGCCAAAAAGCCTCTTCATAATGCTTTTTGGTTTCGGGCTTACATACATATATATACTCTGGCAAATAATTAAATGCAGTAAGCTGACAGTTCGAAATGTCAAATAGAAAATAATAGCAGTTAAAAATTTCGTAGTGTAATTACTGAATGAAAATGATTGAAAACGAACGAGTCTTTGTCATTCGTTTTGCATAAAAATTTTAAGACATTTGTAAATAATTGAATTTGAGGCGTGTACTATATATCTTAGTAATCAAATTATAATAAAAATTATATATCAAAGTAACTTTAATGAAATTAATTAATTACCAAACACACCAAGTGCTTTAAAACGGTTAGAAGTAAAATCGACTTGACAACTTCATTATCTTTAAACTCGTTAAAAAATCGCTAAAAATAGAATTTCAAAAATAGTTGCCCTTTGCAAACAGCACCATAAAAAGAAATATCTTGTAAAAAATAATTACATTCATTCACTTAAACCACATCACAGTTTTTTTTCTTTCCTAAGGTGGGCACACTGGAACTGTCATTTTACTGTAATGAATTATTTTCCAGGGTATAGTTTCAATAAGAATCGCCAGCGATGATGGCGCGGGAGTAACCTTTAGTGCCATATTCGGTTAGGCATTCGAAAAGACCTTATAATATGTAACAGTGGGAGTGCCTCGTTAATTTTTATTAATTTATATGCAAAGTTTCAATATATTGGGTTAAGTTTTATAGCCCTTGTGATTATGTCACAACTTATATAAAGTATATTTCAGCAATCAATATAATAGTAGTCGATATATAGTAATGAAAGATAATTTGTTACATATTTAAGTAGTTACAAGTAAAAGACTGCTGTGGAAATAGGAAAACAATATCTGCATCAAAAGTCTGTAGTCGTACGTAGGTTCGATCACCGCCCAGTGTCATGATTATTGAGTAATAGCTGTTTCGCGCGGTTTTTGCCTCGCAATTTTAAATCCTGCGGGAATAATGGGATAAAAAGTAGCCTATGTGCTTTTCCAGACTGTACACTATCACTAGGTCAAATTTCATCCAAACCGTAGAGCCGTACTTCCGTTATTGAGGAACAAGCATGCATACATCCAAACTTTGACATTTATAATATTAATTAAGAAAGAAGCTTATAGTCTGGCTAATGAAAGTAGAGAATGAAAAAATCTGGCGAATTTAAAATAAATCCCATAATGGTAACCCTGACTATAGTACAACACATATGGATTAAACAAATTTGATACTTGATTTTTTTTTTTTATAAAATTATCATAAACAATAACAATAAATATAACAATATTGGTACTGTCCTACTTTTTGATGAGAAGTATATAATTAAAATGATAGGTGTGCTAGACTAGTGCTAATCAGGCTTAAAAATAAAACAATTAAATACAATAATTATTTTTATTCATTGTAATCAAAATTAATCGTCAGGGCCACTGTATTGCTGTTTCCTACATGGGTTATGAAACTATCAAATTTTATTTTTTTTATTCATTTTTAAAGATGAAAATTCAAAAATAAATACTGTTTTCAACATAAAAAGCTAAACACTTTATATGCTAGACTTAAATTAATAATTTGTGCTAGAAACTCTAAAAAAATGTGTTTAGAACATTAAATAAATTGAATACTATTAATTTTTCAAAATACTGTTTTATATTCTTTTCAGACTCAAATATATTATATTTCTAGAAAAAAAAGTTGCCAACCCTAGCACTGACATAAAAGCTTAATGTACCTACTCAGGTACCTACTTATAAACATGAAAATGAAATTATTCTATCATGTTAAAAGCTAAAAGCAAGTAGACATTAAATTAATAATTTTAAGTAGGTTAGTAGGTGCTCCGAACCCATAAACAGAATACCTACACCTCCAGATTGGTATGAAAAGCCTTTTTAAAAC
Source organism: Stenoptilia bipunctidactyla (assembly GCA_944452665.1). NCBI lineage: Eukaryota > Metazoa > Arthropoda > Insecta > Lepidoptera > Pterophoridae > Stenoptilia > Stenoptilia bipunctidactyla. Next base: position 16,289,016 of record OX101740.1, on the reverse strand, counting down.
TTATTAAAAATGTAACTAAGCTGGTTCTAAGCTTTCGACTGCCTTGAAAGCCAGGCTCGAAAGAATATTCTATACCTAGATTTTTTATAACGTTGATGATAACAAAATAAGCATCTATAGACCAAAAATAAGGATGTTTTCTGATCATGTCTTAAATGAGTTTGAGTTATTGCACCTAATAACGAAACAATTTCATTTTAAGGAGGGAGACCGTGCAAAACACCGAAAAGAGTGTTACGATTCTTCATATTTTAACTATTTAGATATGATTGAGAATGATGATAATTTGCACATATTAAAATGAAAGACCAAAAATTAACGTAGTGCTCATTTTAATATTTAATTTTAAAACCGTTTTAATAATTATAAAATAAACGTCAATAAACGCTCAAAATTGAGAAAATGCAAGAACATGCCTTCGTATTTTTCAAATTTTAACCCAGATTTAATCATTTCGAATTGATTAAAAAAAATACTTTATGAACACTTAAGAAACCAATAAATATAGTCATGTACTTTTTTGTACCTTTACAAACAAAGTCTTCTTTTTTTAAAGCCCTAAAATCTAGATAAGTTTTTCGTAAATTCTCCATAGAAAAATGTATGAACAATCACGCGCATCACGAGCATTCGATTTAGTACCCTCATTCATCGCCAGTGCGCTTTTGGATTTCCAGACGATACCACGCGTGTTTGATGCAATAGCAAAGTTGCATATTATGAATTTGTGTACTCTGTAAGTTATTATTAACAAATATTTTTATCACTAATTTATATCAGTAAGTAGAAAGTACCGATACAATCAAATCTGAAAGAAAACAAAGATGCTAAACCAAGTTACCACCAAACGACATAAATTTCGCGGTCACGCAAAATCGCGCGGAATTTATGTCGCTCGCGTACGGCTTAGCCCCTTAATAATTAGTTTTTCTTAATTGAAATTAAAGCGCCTTTTGCCCCGGGAACTTTTTACGAAAAAACGAACTCTTCAGCTTTATTCTATCTATCAGTATAGAATCTGGACTATGCCTACCTCTGTACGTCATTTCAGCTAAATCGATAAAGCTCTTTTAGGATGAAACTTTCAAGTATAGCTATAGGTAGTTGCAGCAGGATTATAAAACTAATCGGGCCAGTAGTTTTACTCCTTACAACAAGCTATCAAAAGCCAGTCGCAATATGCACAAACTAATTACAACTACAAGTTCACAAACACTATCGCAACTACACAACCTTTATACCAAGTCTCAGGTTTGAATTCTTGTTGGTAGTTGCAAAACCATTCTCCATAGTTGATCGTATCTCTCGAACTATGCCAATTATTCATTGCATACGTTTTGATTAAAATGCTGCAGACAATTTGAGAATTGGGAACCTTTTCTTTAGAAATACTTTGTTACAAAACGTGGAACAATTAAATTTGATTTGGGTTCGTATTGTGTTGAGGGCCGATTTAATAAAAGTTGAAATGATTGGTAGTATTGTCTTAAATTTGGTAATAATGAGATATTTATTTCATAACTAGCTGATCCGGCAAATGCTGTTTTGCCGTATAAAAAAAAAATGATGTTGTTCGATTCTCATATGGAGCGTACACATTGCTTGTAATGGAACCTGTAATGTAATCTGCAAAAAAAGTTCCCATGATTTGTACGCCTCTCGAGCGCGAACTGAGCCGCAGTAGAGCGCGCTCGTGGCCTGCTCTAAGCTATCCGTACATTTTCTGTTTTTTGAATAACATCAAAAAATGCTCGATGCTCAATGTGGACGGGCGTTCGCGCGCCCGTTCACATTGCGCGAGCACCGGTCGCGAACAGGAATTGCGCCTGTGTGCGTGAGACTTGCACCTGTGTGTAGTGACGCTCGAAGCGCGCTCTACGCTATCCGTGAATTGTCGGTTTTTTGGACAACATCAAAGGGACGCGGATTGCAATTCATATTGAATTATTTTTTATTGTTTTGCATTTCATAAATATTGGATAATTACGAGAGCAACTTCAAAGTGTGATATTTTGTTTGTTAAGTTATCTTAATGATTATGATGTCAAATGAAAGCTCTAGGCATAAAACCAATTTATCCATTTGAATGATGTTAATCAGTTTAATCGTTTAGGAGATAAATTATAATTAATTTTTATGGTAAAGATGTAAACAAACCAGAACTTGTAAAGTTTTTGTTTTATCAACTGTAAGCAATTCTCTGCCTTTTCTCCTTTTATAAAATGTGGTGCGCCGCAACCAAAGTCTAGATCTTCAGCACTTTTTTTATGAATTGATGATTTATCATTATATATTGATGTATTTAAAAAACCGACTTCAATAACATTTTTAAATCCTCGTGTAAACTTTAGCTGTGGTGAAACTTCATATATGTAGGGTAACTGGTAGATCACTTTCCAAATGCGAGGACGTGATAGTTCAATATCATACTTACACCACAGTACAGATATCTACAGTAATTCAACTCGGCCGCATCATTGAAATAAATGCCTACAGCAGCGCCGCGGTCCGTTCACATGTGATAGGGCTGCCCGCCTTCAGCGTTTAAATTACATTTGCCTACTTTGTGTTTACTTCCATTTAATTTTATGACTGCAAATATACTTTTTTTTATATAAACAAATAAAAAACTTTGTAAATTGAATAGGAAGTGTTCAACAAAAATACGTTTTGTGTCAAAAAATTTAAACATTTACATTTTAAAGTATAAAAAATCCGCATATTAATGTAAAGCTCAATCAACAATTGTTTCGGAAATTTGAGATACCTAGTAGAAATTTCGAGAAGCCAATGTTGTATGAACCTATATTTTTAGTTATAATGTGGTAGCTGTAAAGCTGTAAACTGAGTTCTTTTTAATATTGTTTGATATATCTAGAATATTCTTGTTAAATCTTATGGCCGACGCGGTAAAATCTTATTACCTACGTTGTTCTTGGAACAATTACCGATGTAGATAGATGGTTATATGTCTTATTTTGATTGAAGGTATGTAGGTACCTACTTGATATTGTTTTATCGTGTCGAGTTGTTATGCAGGTTATTACGATAGAAAGGTATTGTGATTATTTCATATTTATAATATTCCAATAGTGTATCTCTAAATAAATGTGAGAGTTAACCTTTATACCTACCTATTGAGAGAAAATGAATAAGTAGGTATTTTGTTTTACGTTTGCATTTAAATCGATTGAATTGTTTCATTTGACAAGAATTATGATTTGTTATAAATCTGTATTTCGAATATGTTTGTTATTAAGTAATAGAAATTCATCTATTAGCGCAAACTTTAGGTATTAAGTATTTAGAAGTTTATGTTCTTTGTGTTTTTTTTTTAGAAATTTGCGTATATTTGGACTAGCTACTTACTACAACTTATAAAAGGTTTTTTGTAAGTAAAACACCCGCGCGAAAATCCCTGCAACAACTTCAGAGGACAATGTTTGGCGCGATCTCTACCTACTAACTGGTCTTCACAATCCATGTCTCGTGTGATCTATTAATTTTCTGAAGTCTGGCGGACAGAAAAAAACGCGTGTCGACGGACCGTGCTCGCGACGAAATACGGAAACATTTTGTCTCAGGATGCTCGCAGTGTATGTTCAGTTCGTGCGAAATACACGTACAAATACACCGAGCGCAGCATCGAGCGCTGGTTATTACATTACAGGTTCGATTACAAGCAATCTGTACGCACCAATAGATACCGGATATCAAGCCGGTCAAGCCGTTTTGTAGGAGTATGGCAACGAAAACTGTGACACGAGAATTTTATATATTAGATTAGTGTTCGATTTGAAGTTTAACTTTTTCAGAAAATTTTATTAAAATTTTGCTATGTATTTCTAGATACGTTTGTTAATTAAGTTGAGATTGAACCATCGTACTTCCCAGGTCCGGTACTGCAGCGGTATATGAAATAGAGTTGCAGTTGTTCTTGCTGGTGATAATAATTTCTTCTTCTTCTAATGCTATAAATGTAATGACTATTCTAGACTGGTTCTGGGTCTCGGAGTAGTCTAGGATATCCTCTAATTCCGTCGTGTGGTCTTCACAAAACATGCTAAAGCGTATTTAGGTAGCCACGGGCCCATAATATTTAAAATACATCCTACGCGATATACTTAAAAACGATCTTGTTAAAAATACTCGTAACCGGCGATGTATGAAAAGATTAATAAACGTCATCATCATCATCATCACAACTCTTTGTGATGAGCCCACTGTAGGGCATGAGTCTCTCCCCTGGGTGACGAGAAGGTATAGGCCATAATCCACTAAGCTGGCCCAGTGCTGGGTGGTGGATGTCAGAATTTTCAGGGCACCTACTATATACAAGTATACAGCACCCGGGACCGACTACTTAACGTGCCCTCCGAAGCACGGAAGTCGTCGTGAGAAATGAATGGTCGGCGGTCACCCATCCAAACACCGACCGCACCATACGTTGCTTAATCTGTGATATCATATGATACACTCAGTAACCACGGCGCCACGACGACTTCAATAGTTAATAAACGTGGAGGATGCGAAAGAGATTGTCTGGATCGTAGCAATTGGCGTTCTCTTGTCTCTGCCTACTTCAAACGGAGACAGGCGTGAAGTATGTACATCCTACATCTGATAGATCTACACCTAAAACTTTCTCCAGATTACCATATTTAATACTAAACTCAAATAGAGCTTTCCTTTAACTTCGGTAAGCTTTGCGACGAGCGACAGCTAACTTCTTGTGTCAATATTTGACAAACAAGCGGCGTTGCGTGATTGTCACACTTCCAGACATTGTTTGAGTATTAGGTAACCGATTTATTTAGGAATTCTACGTATTTTTGTTAAGTTAAGTTTAAATAATGGCTTTTAGTTTCACCTACTAGAAACTATTATATATAGCGTACTGATAGTTTCAAGTTTTTGTAACTATACAAAATAGTGATTAAATTTTACTTACTTATACAACGTGTAACAAAATGTAGAGATTTAGGTAGACTAGGTTTGTCAAAATATTTTGTTGTAAAATAATTAAATAAATTTGTATGAAAAGCTATACCAGCACTGATCATGCTAATTATTTAACTGTATACTCTACGTATGGTATAGAAGCTAACCCTTAAGTTTTATCACTCCATTTTGTTACACGTTGTATAGAGTAATACAATTTTTGAATGGTTGGTACCACTGGCTGGCTCATTACCAACGCTTAAAAGTTTTGCTGCGTTTCGGATTAAAAAGAAGGATAGAGTGTATAATTAGTGGCATCTGGACTTATCATCTGATGACCCAGAGTTGGCCACTCATTGTTGATTGTTGATTGCTTCACATGCTCGTATTTGTAGGGGCCAACCCTACTATAATTTTAAAAAAGCCCCCCTGCAATGTAAAACTTGCTTGCTAGTTTAGACGGAACCTGCTCTATAAAGTCACAATAACTTTGGCTATCATTTGAATAGGCAATATTTTATGCATGGCAATAACCGTATATTATTCAGTTAAATTATATATATATTTTTTTGTTTTTCCGCCAAGGAAATTCGTTTGGCACCCCCTAAAGCAAGCTTTATCCATAATACTGTCTTAAGTTTTCGCGATTCATACTATTAAATAAAACACTTTTTAACCGGATTAATCGCGTATATTTACATTTTAAATTTTGACTCGACGTTTCGGTGTCTTTGCAGACCCCGTGGTCACGAGCAGGGTTCAGACACAACCCTTGCCCGCCTGCGATCCAACTGTGACCGCATATTTGCAATTCTATATCTTAACAGATTGAAATAAGGTTTTATTTTGAATAGGTTATTCTGATATTCGGGATGAAGCCTTTAAACTTTGTAAACGTATAGCGGATGATTCTGCTATAAGGTTGGCACCCGGAAGTCGTGCTAGAATCGCAATGTGTATCGAAAGGCCTATAAAGACGTTTGACAGTAAAAAAAACAGTTTTGTCTAGTCTATTAGATATTTGAAATTGTCAAAATGAGACGATGACAATTTGTCAATTGATGTCTAAATGAATTTAATTATAAATAAATTATTTTAAAAATAAATTGTTTTAAAAATAACAAAATTTTTGCTGGTTGCCATTAAACCAAAAGAAGAAGAACTAAAATTTTTCAATTCATCAATAAAGATGTAAGAACCCATGCAAGAAGATTGTTTTTAGTTACAGGTAATTTTTATGTACTAAGTACCATCGCGAACCTTTCCGCAGGTCGTAGACGATATATTTCTGCCTGGAACACATCGATCATCATCGAAGCGATCATTTTTCGTGACAAATTGTATGTGAAGGGGAGGCTAGCCAGGTGAACTCAGAACTGGTCCTTCAGAGGTGGAAATTATACTGATCCAAACCTACACAGCTAGTTCATCAAATCTACGTTAAACGTCTTTAGAATAGGAAAAACTAACTAATTTAATGTATGGTGAGTATTTTTTTTAAGTTAAACTGAAACATCAACCGTAGCATCAAAGTGAACCTTTATTATTATCAAAGTAAGCTACTGTTATGGAGACTATACAGCGGAAGTGAGGTGGGTATCCACTAAGATTTAAGAAAAGTTCGTTTCCTAAACTGTCCCGGCTGGGACTCGAACCCAGGAACTCTCAGGCCACAGAAGAACACTGCGGAACAGAGTCTTTAAGTTTAAAATTTTGGTAGTAGGTATTCATTTTATTATAAATCTTAGTAATTTCTCTCACTAATTTTCAACCGACTTCTAAAAGGAGAATGTTCTTAATTCGTGTGCTTGTTTTTTTTGTGTCTTTGTAACATGATTTTTTGGACAATAATTGTGAATCGATATTAAATATTCTGTTACAGGATACTTCAGCGGTGGTCCCATATAAATTTCATCGAAATCGATTGAGTACGTCATGAAAAAAATATTTTTTTGAAAGACATATGTTGGTATAGGTACGGAGAACATTTACCTTGCCAAAGCTTTGACGTGAAGTTGGTTTTCTGATGCTCTGCATTCGTTGATTATAATATGTTATACAACACAATAAAATTTACAGCTACATTGAAAATAACTGATATCATGAATCGTGTTCCTAGGACCGAGATATCTCATGGATTTTGGAGATGCGAAATCTGTAAAGTTCAAAAGAAGCCTGGCTCTGGTGTATTATAACCCACGTTTCCAGCGGATGCTAAGTGGTATGTAAATAAGGCCATTTCATTATCATAAAGATATTTTGGCCAAAGGCCACCACAGACAAAATTAAACATACAAAATTAACTTCTCTTCTAGACGCTATATTCATAATTTTGTTCCTATTTAGGTATGAGTAATATGAGCTCTTTATTGGTGATTGACACCGCGTTTGACCTCATCTCACCTGATGGAAAATGAAGATGATTTTAAAGATGAAAGCACACGGGTTTGATAGGACCTAGCACTTCATAAAATATTTCCGGAACACATCACCGAAGGAGCGATGATATTTAGCGGCAGAAGAGTGGTCTCTAGCCAGAAACGCCTTTTACGACACCCTTTCAAGACAAATTCTATTAACATCTCAAATTATATTGTGTGGGAAGAGTTGTGTGGAGTTATTAAAACACAGTTTATGTAGGTATTTATCTAATTCTTAGATGATAGCTGTTAAGTAATCTATTATATCTGTTCATGTTTTATTTTATGTTACGGAAGAGCGGTGTCTCCCAACAAAAACATTCAGTATTTAAAGGGGTTCACTTGCCACTTATTTTATATGGATTTTAGTAAAAAGTAAATAAAAACATTTTTCATTTTTTTCATTTCAATCTTCTCAAGAGTATATGTTTTCTTTTGAAGTAAAACACTCAAATGAACTTTTTTAATGATTTAACAATAAGAATATTTATTTCTGATTGCAGTTGCCTTAGTGAATAAAAGCAATTCGTGAGGAAGATCTATGTTTATAAGAAGCATATTACAGTGGAGCAACTACATAAAATGATTGCATTTGGAAACATTTCGGAAAAAACAACAACGCCCCACAGCCTTTCAACATAAGCCACATTTTCGTCGGGAAAGCAATCAGCCACAAATCCTGCCCACAAATTATTTATTTTGTAGGTTTAAAAATAAAAAAGCTAGTAGTCATTTTCAAATCGTGTATAAAGCTAGTAGTTATTTTCAAATCTCCAGAAACCGAGGATTTAGGTTAGCTGGCAAGCCAAAGCATTTTGAATAATGATTTTTTTATACCTAAGTACACCAAATTAAAATCGTCAAATGCATTGTCATGTCATTCGTTGGTCAATTTGTAAGCTTTTATAATAAAGCGCCTACTCAGAAGTATTTTATATATAGGTATAATTATTTTTATTCCTGAGAACTTAAAATACGTAAAATTGTACTGTTTCGGAAAGCTTTTTTTTATTGTTTGATATTGTATAATTGATAATATAGCTTATATTCTTTATTAATTATTTTTCTACATTTTATTTAAACATAAAGATATAAAGATTGTATGTTGACTTAATAAAGGTAAAATATTTATAATTAATTACTCGACTGGTGTTAGCCTTTCTAAAACACAATGCTGTTCAAGTAGCAAAATTGTAACAAAAGATTTTATGATATACTTTGTTTAACCCTATATAAATAACAGCAATACGTAACAGTTTGACTAGTCTTTATGAATCTTTAATATCTTTTTTCTTTAAATATTGTATATTGTTGTTATAAATATTATGCATTTACTTTTTGTTAAAGTATAGTACACAATAACTCTAACTAGGTTACTGTAATATTTTTTTATAAACTTTACCGCAAGAATAATGAATATGAATTAAACAAGGTGGATAATATAACAACATATTTAATTACAATAATGCTTTTAAAATAACTTATTGCTGTAATTAATAATTTAGGAATGTCACTTTCATCGCATCACTTTTCTTATCACTTTTATTGTTTCTTAAATAGGTTTAAGTAAAAATACCATGTGCTTCAATAAAATGTTTATAATTATTGTTTTTTTTTGTGTAGTTCTTTTATCTATTTTTCCCTGTACCTGCTATTTATCGAATCTTTTATCGACCGTGAACTTCACTAACTATCGATAATGAACACCACATCCCTAGTATTTTCCTAAAGTTGGCCATACTTTTTTATTAAAATATTGGCAGTAGAATTGGTAGCCTCCTGTTCTTAGCTCATTCATTCGTTCAGTGGGGTCTCTTAGAACGTAGTGATTGTATGCTTTTTGGTCACGAGCGACTGAGGTGTCAAGCGTCGGATTGATAGATTGATAAAGTTATACATCATCATCTCCATCTGTTTCTCAGTCTTCGAGCGCAGCGTACTGGATTGACACAAAACGAGCTGACAGTATCTTGAGTTTCAGGTCGTGCAGCTTGCTGGATGTTAGATTTAATGTTTTTCAGGATAGGGTCCCATGTCGGTGATAGTTTCCAACCATCTTCTCTATTGAAATTAGGGTGTTTTTTAATTTTAATCGCTTCTCTGATCATTCTAGGAATGTAATGCTTCTCTCTAGATAAAATTTTCACAGAGTCAAACCTTAAGTAGTGGTTGGGCTTGTCCATGGAATGCTCACAAACTGCAGACTTTGAAGCTTTTCGATTTTTAATATCAGCTATGTGTTCTTTTACGCGGGTTGATACGTTTCTTTTGGTATGACCAATCTAGGAAAGCCCACAGCCGCAGTCAATCTTGTAAACACCTGGGTCTTGTAAAGGGATGCTGCATTTAACGGAGCGAAGATGTTGACTTATTTTTGAATTAGGTTAAATATTGTTAAATAAACGTTAAAATGAAAATGATTTTGGGCATTCCTGTTTATACAGCGTAGATTTCACCGCAGTGATCTGCCTAAAGTTTAATAAAATTGGTTATACATGATTTTATTTATTCAATTCAACCAAATAAACATACAAAGTGTTTCATCATCACTACATAGTATAAAACAAAGTCACTTTCTCTGTCCCTATGTCCCTTTGTATGCTTAAATCTATGAAACTACGCAACGGATTTTGATGGGGTTTTTTTTAATAGATAGAGTCATTCAAGAGGAAGGTTTATATGTATAATAACATCCATTAAATAGTGGAGAAGTACTGTTATTTTTGAGGTTTCTAATGTGATGTCGTAAATAATTAAATTTTTTCCGCTTACATTGCAAACGCAAACGCAGGCAAAATAATAATAATAATGTACTAAGTATTGTACACATTGAAAAGGTCTACAGAAAAGTCCGTGATAGTATATGTCTATCTCTTATGGATAACCCTCAATAACTTTTTTTTATCATTTACTTTTTACGACAAATAATGGCTAATTTTTTAAGCGATTTTAACCAATACAGCATTAATCCTTAACCAATTAAATACCTTGAATACATTGTTCATTTAATATAGATCTATATGGCCCTTTACACCGTATGATTTTTCGAAGATATTACAGATTTCAAAATTGCGGGACGTAGCGTTTGCGGCGGTACCGGCGGGCCGCCCGGTGCGGCAAGAGCGTGTATCAGCATTGCACCCGTGCGAAGCCGGGGCGGGTCGCAAGTATAAGTATAAATAATTAATTGTGAGACTTAGGTTATAATAATTAATACTACATAATGAGTAAGTCCTTCGCAATTATTGTTTTTAAAGTCACATGATCGTTGTCACAATAATGCTTTGAACCGCAATTTATAAACTAAACGCTGAAGGTACCTACTTAATATAATTGTAGCCAATATCTTGCTTTGGCTTTAAAAAAATATACTTTCAAGTAAAAATAAATAAAACGATTAATGCAGAAAAGTTACAAAAATACAAAGCATACTACAATTAACAAGAAGCTTAGTTTTTTCTTTATTTTTACCCGACTACGGCGAAGCAAAAAGGAGGGTTATGTCACAGAATAAGTAATAGTACCGGTACAGAAGAATTACTCCCCAAGAAGATCTAAATAAATTCGAGCCTTGCTACGACGCGATACGGTGGAATTCAGCTCGCACAGCATTACATACCTGCAAATTTATATACCTAGAAGTTTTGTCTCTTTCTATCGCATGCCTCTTATCTTTTCTTACGCTGTTAGGGTTGCTGCCTAGTGAAGAATAATTAATCTCCTTATTTGTAATTAAGTATCTACCGATGTAGGTATTACTGTTATTCTACCTTTGTAAAAAATATTATTTCAACTTACCTAAAGTACAAAATGAAAAAAAGTTACGACGAATAATTAGTACCTAATACTACCTATGTTTTGTTTACTAAATTTAACATAATCAAATCTAACCATAATCTAATTGAATTTGTTTCTTTTTATGTCCATTTTTAAATACTATTTGCGACCTCGATCATAGAATTACTGTGAGTGCTATTAGGTAGGTAGGTATCTACAACGTCCCGACGACGACGCGACGGGCGCGCGCGTGACACGACCAGTGAGATGATGCACACGACCCATTCGAAATCCGCCGGGCGGCGCCGGAGCGCTTCGCTGTAGGTAAATAACGAATGTACCGCGCGGAGTGAGCCAGGCCTGGTTATGATTTTGACATGTATGTACCTATCTATGTGGGTATGGATGTTCATCTGTTCCCTCACAACTTCTAAACTAGTAACGTAATTGGACAAATCAGCAGTGCTAGCACGGATCTTTTGTCGATCGTAAGTTTACGAATGCTCGTATAGTATGGAGTCGGTTGCAAGTTTTTAGTAACAATGTAATTTTTTATTTTACAGTTATTTAAGAGTAGAACCTGTTAAAAAACATTCAAAATTAACAAGGAAGACATTTATTTAAGCTGGCCGTGCGGCAATGGATAGATTTCAATTATTGCTTGCAAAACCGACTCCATACTATACGAGCATTCGTAAACTTACGATCGACAAAAGATCCGTGCTAGCACTGCAGGTGTCCTTGGAAGTGTCTTGATTGTCCGCTGGTTATAGGCTACATAACGTCAATTTAAATTGACTACAGCGCCCTCTAGGGGACTTAAAGTAAAGAACAAAAACTCGATGGTTTCGTGTGGGGTATCAGATGAAAGAGCTTTTTTAGCACAGTTCAAATATGTAAACAGTATTACTCCAAAACATGTGAAATAATAACTAAATAAAAAAATAACTTGTTGACTGTTTCGTGTGGGGTATCAAATGAAAGAGCTTTATTAGCACAGTTTAAATATGAAAACGCTATTACTTACTCGAAAATAAGTGAAAAAATATTAAGTTTAAAAAACTAAAACCACGATCACGGCTATCCTGTAAACATTTCTCTATTAATATGACATACTTATAAAAATACATGAATATTTCAACGGGGATTTTTTCCTACTTTTTAGAGCGTGTTTGAGTAGGCTTTAGTTTAAATAAAACTACTTTTTAACCGGCCACTGACCACGGGGTCTGCAAAGACACCGAAACGTCGAGTTAAAATGTAAAATATAAATTATAGACGAATAATCCGGTTAAAAAGTAGTTTTATTTAAATTATGAATCGTGAAAACTTAGACAATATTAGGCTTTAGTTTTTAAAATTTATTTTATTTTTCAAGTACCTAACAGTTGATTTATTGTATAATATAACAAAAGTCTAATGCACCGCCTATTGGGTAACGAGCGTTCAGCATTAGTTCCTCCAGTTCACCTAGATCAGTCAAATCCATTGTTTGAACGAGGTACACACAGCCACGTGTCTATATGGGAAAACTTTAGTTAGTGTAACTATGTCATAAGGTTTTGTCTATTTCTTGCATCTATTTCGGCTGCTTTGATAATTATTTTATGGTCGATGCAGTATTTTTTTGGAAGTCACAATCTCCTTATCCAGACTTGGTGAAAAAATTTTTAAAATGTTCTAGATTGCCAAATGGTAATCAGGACAAAATTGAAAACTCACTATTATTTTTATGTAAATACTTATATTGTTCTTTAAGGCAGTAGCTACCTACTCCACATATTTTATTTTTTTCCGAAAATCTGTTCTGCTATTAAACTGCAAGACATTTAAATGCGCATACGTTGTTAATTTTAAAAACTCCTTAAAAATAGTGGTCACGGGTTCGATCCCGCACACACAATACCTACCCGTATTATGTTTTAAGAAAATATTTTTGTATTAGCACCATAGGTATGTCGCAATATTATAATAAATAAATTCCCCAGACAATCACACCAACTAGGAACATGGCCCCAAAGTAACCATAGCTTGTGTTATGGGATACCATGTAGAGAGCTAGGGGGGAACCTATAATATAAATACATAAATAGATAAACACGGAACATTTTTTTTTTTCTTGTTCCGTCTGAGGCAGACATGTTTACCAAATCGCCAAAGTGGTCGTCAAATAATGCGCATATACAAACAACAATTCAATCTCACTCTAATTATTAAATACGTCGTATTCAATTTGACAGACAACAGGTTTAACACGTTAGAAAAAAATCGTAATCGCTCAAAACAAGTTGTCGTGTGTACACTGTTTGCGTATACGGTCATGTCACATTTAATTTATGAATTTTCATTGCACTTTCAACCTTATTACAACTAAATAAGTTCCAAAGTGTATACATTTCATTGGATATGACTGTACTTTGAAACTGGGCGTGGGTGCGCAAACATGTTGCTTACTGTACTTAAGTACCTTCGGTTGGGCAATGCATATTGACATTATGTGACTTACTAGTTGCGTGTAAGTGTTCCGATGGGAGGGACGGCCCTTACTTGATTAGTAATGTAGGTTAACTTCTTTTATGTCTAATCTTTTATGTCAGGCCCAATTTTTATGTTAATTTATTGCAGTTTTGTAGGAGAAATACCGTGGAGTAAAAGCACTGGTAATATAATAGTATTGACCAGCTTTATATTTACTATAATACATAAATAAGTAGCTATTATAGATTTGAAAAATTGTGGATTTCATTTAAAACTTTTTTTCATTGGACACCAGTAGAGCCTAGTGTAAGATAACTTTACTTAAGGTGTTTTACATTTGTATTTTTTTCACTCGAACCCATTTTTTTTTCCTTTTTTTTTCAAACCATATAATAGTGAGTTTACAATTTAAAAATACAAAGATAAAGTCACTCAAATGGCGATCTTACCGGGAAGCTATATCTGTATGTTTTGGAAACCTTATAAATAAATCAGTTGCCTACACGATTTCCTTAAGATAATTATGCGTTTCACTAATCACATTACCCTCGCCAGGATTTGAGTAAAATAGCAAGATTTTTTGACGATTTTGGCACGTTGACATGATGTACTCTTAAGAGCTCTCCTTGTACTAAAACAGCCAATATCCGCGAATGACAACACACGCTGTTAGACAGATGTAGCAACGTCCGGCCGCCGGTGTTGCAAAACCAAGGCAAAGTGTTTTCCTTCTCGTAGACAAGAAATGAGGCATCTTATGAATATAATATATTCTATTTTTAAACATTATGCCTAAATATACTAAGTTTAAAACTAAAAGTAATATAATACTTAAGTTATGAAAGCTCTTTTCTAAAGCACTGATCATGAGTCAAGCGTTATCATTGTCAATGCTCCACAAAAAACTGTCCAAATATCAATTCTTAAGTACAGATCAAGTTATAGTAAGTTTTTATAAAACGATTCCATGAATAGAGTCGCGAATATTGCGGTGCTGTATGTTATTTATTTACGAAACACGTCTGAACGGATTTGAAGAATAATATTTATATAAGTCTGGTTAATGAAAGTGGAGCCTGGAAAAACCGGTGAATTTAATAAATAGCATCATGGTAACCCCGACAATAGTACGAAATGCATGGATTAAACAAAAATTATCGTAAGAAATAACAAAGTTGGTTATCGCCGGGATATTCATGTTCTTTCTTAACTGTTTCAGGTGCTGTTGAATCCTGTAGTTCGAAGCCACCTCGAAGATCATTTCCGATGCCGGCACGTGAATCACGAAAGACATTTACGCTGTGCTAATAATGCTCTCCACTCACCCCTTTCCATTCACCGCACTACTGTTACAACAAATCCTTTGCAGTTCGAGCACTGTCACTTTGGAATTGGCTTTTAACTGAAAAAATATGATTCTTATTTAATGTAAATAAATTGAAAAACGATTGCTTGAGTGAATTCCCCAGACGATCACACCAACTGCTTGGCCTCAATGTAAGCAAAGCTTATGTTATGAGATACAATAAAATCTAAAATATTCAGTATCTGAATAAAGTAGTACCATTTCGTACACTATGCAGCTTATAGAAATTATTTCGTCTAATATTCAGCGTTTTGCTGTATAACTGCTGTGCATAAATATGTTATACAGGACAATGCAAAAACTTCAGCTACTGTGCAGATAATAGTTGTTTCAATCACTTTTATTTGAATATAGCTTGTTTAGCAGATTCTATTCCTGATTACTATTCAGCTTGAAAAAATACTGCGAACTTTATACAGAATTTAGTAAGCTTACAACATTATTTTAATTTAAGAACTCTCTTATTCAAAATAAAGCCATAACGTTATACAAAAGTAATAAAGCTTGACACTGCTTATTGTGGTATATTTTTGCTACTATCTGGCTTATGTGTTGGGTGGGATATAACGAACTAGGAGTAAATACATATAACCTTATGATTGGCGTAGTACCGTTTACACCACTGCACCATGGAGATAGGAGACTGTCAAACGAGATTATATGTTATATTGTATTGTTAAAGTCGTTATTGTTATTTTTTTGCAGACTCAAATAAGGTCTTTAAAAAGAATTGATATACCTAAGCGTTGTAGCTCTATATACAGTCAACAGGTAAATCTTCGATCTACTCTAGTTTCTGTTGACCTAATTATCAAATGGTGTGCATAACTTGGCTGGAAATAGAATGGAAGTTGACAGGCTTAAAAAATTCGCTTTATTTTTTATGGCCTGTATTTATGTAGGTACGTTGTATTGTATATGTCTGTCTGGATGATTTGATACCGTAAGTTTTTACATAGTGATTGCACTCTATTATTAACAACCTTAATTAATATACGTTAAATCATGAGCTACTGGTTTAACAATTTCCAGTAAGAATGAAACTTTTAATCAAAAAATATATCCATTCGGAACAAGGGTTTTTAAATTCACACAGTTGTCCTGTACCTAAGTCCATGTAATATCAAGGCCTATTTGGTAGTGGATAAAATTATAGTCCCTGACTCTTTTATTCACGCTATACTCCATCAACAGTGAAAAATTCAACCTTTGAATGAAATGACGTTTCAGTCTCTGAAGTCTTTACAGACGTCACGAATTATAACGTAAACAAACGGATTGAGAAAACTTAAGACAATATTAAAAAGAAATAAAATTTCAGTGTCTTTACATACGTCACGACTCAAAACCAAAACAACGAATGGTGAAAAGACTATATTAAGATGACTTTTTTCTTCGTTTTAACAAATTCACTTCCTGCTTCTTCGACGGTTAAAACGTAATACATTTATATGACCTCCAGTAATTGAACGTTATAAATTAATGTTATGTGCGCGTGCGCAGAGATTTTGATCTTGATCTTTTAACACTAATTATGGATCAATGAGGCATTCACCGAAAATAATATTTGGTGTATGAATACGTCATATTGTTTTTATGATTTGTTTTTATTTTGAGAAATCGTTTTGCTTAGTTTGCGTGTGTTCCTCACACTGAATTCTTTGTTATTATACTCAGTGAGCAAAAAATTGCAGAATTATTTTCTTCTTTTTTTAATGATAATAATTTCACAAAAACAAATTTTAAATAAACATAAATAAACCACGAAGGTTTGTGAATATGCAAATAGTCTACTTCAGTACAAAGCTTTCTTTCTTATAACTACTTTACATATAAAATACTTTTAAATGTGAGGTGTTACAACGCCAGCTAATATTTTTCATCTTAACCTAGCTATAGCTATCTTGTAAGGGGGCTTGATCATTTTTTCCAAAATTCACACAACATCCCAATATTTATTAAACATTAAAATATTGAAAACCATGTGTAAACTATAGCACTGTCACATAAACTTAGGGAGTACATAGGTAAGTTTTTTTTTTTTTTTTTATAAGTGACTAAACCCGCGTTTGACCTTAATCTCACCTGATGGTAAGTGAC
Organism: Stenoptilia bipunctidactyla; assembly: GCA_944452665.1. Classification (NCBI taxonomy): domain Eukaryota; kingdom Metazoa; phylum Arthropoda; class Insecta; order Lepidoptera; family Pterophoridae; genus Stenoptilia; species Stenoptilia bipunctidactyla. The sequence continues at coordinate 16,271,934 of OX101740.1, read as the reverse complement.
GATGAGGTCGAAGATGAAAGCACACGGGTTTAGGAAGGAACTGGCTCTTTATAAAATATTGCCGGAACACATTACCGCCGGAGCGGTAACATTTGGCGGCAGACTTTATATAAAGGGTGGTCGCTAGCCAGGCGGACCCAGAAGGGATCCTACCACCAAGCAAAAATCTTATACATATCTTATAAAATATACATATCGTACCTAATCTTATAAAAATATTAGCATAGATACAAATAACTATATCTTAAGGGAAACATACATGTAAGCACACAAATATCCACTACCTTTTACCTTTCAAAAGGATTCGAATTACCACATCAGTTGATTGACGTCGATCAACGGTCTACCGAAGGCATCGATCGGTTTTTTCTAAACGGATTGATCTATGGTATGGCCCACGAGAGAAAAAATAAAACGGCATTGACTCGACTTCTACCAAGTTTTATACAAACTCATACGATACTCATACTTCTACGATACTCATGTTTTAGTCATTTACGACATATTTGCGATAATTTCCATACACTTTTTTGTGTCGTTTTTACAAAAAGGGTACATTGGTAGAGCGACGTCAATGCCCTTTTATTTTTTTTCTCGTGGGCCATACTTTAGTAAAAACTATCGATCGACGTCGACTTATCCATTAAAGCAGTTCAGTACATCAAGAAGACCATCAAAAGCTCTTTATTTTACAAATGAGAGTCTCATGTTTAATTTACAAGCTATTGACCTTTTAATTGAATTAAAGTGAATAAATATGGTAGGCATTTCGAAACATATGTTTGTATATTTGATCCCATGTGTGTATGATCGTGTTGTTACTAATTGCGGTTTTCCATTAAAAGTTTTGCAGCAATATCATTTTTAATAACACTAACTTAATAACACTATACTGGGTGACTGATGACAAATTTTAGATACTGAAGGAGAGCTCTCAGTATTCGATTCTGGTCATAATTATGAATTGAAAAGAGGAACCTAATTTTTCACTAGAATTGTCTATAAATAAATAAAGTTTTGTTACTATTTACTTTATTTACGCCTGAGTCAATCGCGGCACGTGACCTGACTGACACGCGGATCGCTGCCATCACTAGTGTAACCATTCGTTGCGTCATCAATTCTTTAACTTATGGTTAAGTTTACTAAGTAAAAAATTAATTTTTTAAACATTTTTTTCTCTTCATGTATGATCTCAAACTATCACGTCCTTGAATTTCAAAAGTGACTAACCAGTCACCATGTCACCCAAACTTAACCGAAAGTTAAAGAATTTATTACGCAACACATGGTTACACTAGCGTTGGCAGCGATACGCGTGCCAGGGCACGTGCCGCGATTGACTTAATTGTATGTAAAGTAAATATTAACAAAACTTTATTTATTTATTATTATATTTATTTTTATTATTTATTACTAATGAAAAATTATGTACCTACTTTTATAACATAATTATGATCAGAATCGAGTACAGAGTGCTCTCCTTCAGTATCTAAAATTTGTCACCAGTCACCCTGTATAACTTTCGTGAACACACGAATCGATAAAGTTCTGTATTCGCATTGCTGAGTTGTTTTCAAACAAGACCGCGTATACAATGACGACAAAGTTGAAGATGATAGAATACACAGGTTAAGACTGTCTCAAGATTTTTTTTATATTGAAGTCATCATAATCATAACGTCAGCCGAATGACGAATTCTTCTAGGTAAATGCTTCCACCAAGGATCTCCACGCCGTCCACTCATATCATGCATCTGTTATTTATGATAGGTATTTACTCTTTGACTCGACTCGCCCTTGATGAAGAACTTCATACTTAAGAGGTTGCAACAAATCGGACATGTCCAACAATAATTTTTGAGCGATGGGGTAACTTTACCTAATTGATCCCTGCTCAATCCTATAATTAATGCGCATGATCATGTTGGGATGTAAAATCTATAGAATCAAACAGCAAAAGCCCAGCTTGGTGGTATATGTCCCAAACCTCCTCATCACCCAGGGAAGAGACTCATGGCTCTGAAGTGGGTTTATAACAATGGGTTTTGATGCTGACAATAATCAACGAATGCAGAGCATAAAAAAAACCGACTTCACGTCAAAACTTTGGCCGAGTTATAATGTCATCCACGTAAACATACTCAGAACTCATACATATTTTTTCAAAACTTTAAAATTTTCAGTGAAGTGCTTAACCATTTCGATGTAATTTATATGGGACTAACTATGAAGTATCTTCTATCATATGAAACAAGAATTTTCAAAATCGATCCATAATTTTCCGAAATATCGTGTAACAAACAAAAAAAAACATACAGACGAATTGAGAACCTCCTCCTTCTTGGAAGTCGGTTGAAAAATAGGGGGTTTTTTATAGTCATCATTTGAGTTCTTATTCCACCGATAAAGCTACAAGAATGACAGCTTGTTCTGTAAAACAGCGCAGTACATAAAACTCAACAGTAAGTAAACATTCCTGAATTCCTTCCCATGTTATTTTAAGCCTAAATTTGAAAGCTAATGAATGAGTCTAATGAGTAATCGCTGGCGCCGCCGTACCGTCACCGTCTACTGTCAACGAAATTAATTTATAATTCTGCCTTCGTTCCATTGACTCATTCGGCGTGACTGTACTTAATTGTACCACCAAAACAGAGTTAGAGATTCTTCAGTACGTCCAAATTTAGACTTTTAAACTTCAACCTTGTGGACGCCACCGAGAAACGCCTACATATCGTTTAAACATCTTTCTTACATACTATGTTATCCAAATAAGCTTAGGTATCTAAGCTTGTTGTATGAATTGCAACATTATTCTGCTACTAATAAACCCTTGCCAGTTTAAAAAAAGTGTATCTTTCAAGAATCAAGCCCTTAGGTAAATGTCAGCTAAGAGGATAGGTACTACTGAACGAAAAAGGAACTCTCGAGAAAAGATAACATAGCTTTATAAGTCGCAGTATAAAAATAAAATAGAGACGTTAAGTATAAAAAAAACGATGGTAATGTGAATGGTTCAACTAGATTGAACTGATAAAGCTTGCGTAAACGATATTATCTTGTTTATTACTCACAGATTATATTACGATAGTAACGTTGTTTTTGAGTAAAATAATATCTTGCGAAAATAATCTGAAAGACAACATTTTTTAGTTCATTTTCGGAAGAAATATTTTATAAAGGTCTCAGATCCATCTTTGATTTCTCCTCAAAACAGATAGTTCTTCTCGAGATTCTGTCGACACACAGGTTGTCTGGAAAAGATTGCTGTTCAACTCAACTCAACTCAAACTCAAATATTCTTTATTTCGTAAGTATTTAAATACATTTGAAATAAGTCAAACAATTTACAAATTGAACTGAATCTACCACCACTTCGGAAAGTCGATCTGTTGAGAAGAAGTGGCAAGAAACTCAACAGCAATCATCTTTTAAAAATAAGAGAAAAATATTACAGAGTAACAATTTACAGCCAGGGAATCCCAACTTCTTGCATCCGGATATCTTAAAGTAAAACTTTTCACATAACACTTAACCTTAAATCTATCGAAGGGTTAATAGGTTAATCTTAAATATTTTAGGATTTTATTATAAAATGAAGCGTACACATTGACCCATGAACGAGTTGATCTTCTGGAGTCTACTACTTATTATATTTATACAATAGGCAATCAAGTACTAGAGAGAAACGTAGACATAGATATAGAGGCAAAGATAGAAGCAGAGATAGACGTAGCTATAGAGGTGAGAGAGAAAACAGATAATGTGGATGGAGATGAGGATAGTCGTGGACATAGACAGGACGTGGACACGGAAATGGGGAAGTCAAAGTCAAGTTCAAAAAAAGTCATAAAGTCATCAGCAAAACGACCTGGCACCGCTAGCAGCACCCGTTCACGAGTATAACGCAAGCACCAGCCATCACCCTCCTCAACCATATTTTAGGGAAGAGGGTGACCCGACACCCGACGCTACCGCTAGCCATGCCGCCTGAGGGAGCATGACGTTCTTGCTGTTGTATGGACAAGAAGGAGATGTAGATGGCGTTGGATAAGAAGGAGATGGAGTTGGAGATGGAGATGGAGTTGGAGTTGGAGTTGGAGATGGAGATGGAGTTGGAGTTGGAGATGGAGATGGAGTTGAAGGTGGAGTTGGAGATTGAGCACTTTAGAAAAACAATTACAACCAAGGACTTTTATCGTCCATATATTCAGATATTGTATAAAAGCCTTTATTACACAATTTTTGTTTAATAGTTACTTTAAATTTATCAAGTGGTAAGTCTTGAATATTTGTGGGAACCTTATTATAAAAACGTATGCATTGACCCATAAATGATTTAGTGACTTTATGAAGTCTACTATCATAGCCGGCTAGCTTATACTTATTTCTAGTATTAACATTATGTAAGTCACATTTTCTACGGAACATGTTTAAGTTCTTTTTTACAAACATCAGATTTTCAAAGATATATTGTGACGCAAACGTAAGAATATTTATTTCCTTAAAAGTTTGCGAAAAGGACGCCTTTGCCCACCCTAGTTATAAGTTATATTATTTTCAACATACTTGCTCGTAAAGTGAGCGTTATTCTATTGAGTTTAGAACTATAAACTGGGCTATAAGTCACGCGTGCATAATATATTATACCCTAGTGCATAATATAATGAATCCTACAAAGTTGAATTGTACCTTTGTGCAAATAACATGCGAGAAAACAGAGCATATTTTATTGGTGTATAAACACTAAATATTTTCAGAAACAACAAAGAGGTTTTATACCACTTCAAATCCATATACATTTTTAAATGTTTGCGCCTTATATTAGTAAAATAAATTTGTATATTAAATAAATTATTCACAATTTACAATCATTTGTCATAAAATATTAAAATATTTGCATTTACCACTCCAAATTAAACATTTTCACTTAAAATAGGTTGTATATGCTATACAGACATTGACACATTTGACGGAAAAAAAAACCTACGCGCATGCGCGAGGTTCGGCGCCATTTTTCAATCACAATTCACAGCTTTGTTATCAAGTGTGTTTGTTATTTTATGATCACGTATGTCTGTCTTTTACTCACAAGTGTGTTGAAAAACGTCGTATGTAACTCGTGAGCGTTGCTAATTATAGTCTCGGCTCATTATTGAGTCACAGCCTCGACTGTAATTAGCAACTTCGCTCACTTGTTACATAATATACTATTTTCGTTGTAATTTGCAATGTGTACGATAGATAAAGCATTTTTTGGGCAAGTGAGTTAGTTAGCTTTTTGAGAAATAAATTTAATAGGTACCTATAGTTGTTTGTTTGTTGATTAAAATATCCAATACCAAAAAAAACCAAGCATTTGATTTTTCAAGCAAGAAATTATCCTGTTAAAATAACACTGTATCCGCCATAAAACTTTCTGGGTAATTGTAACTTGTTCTCACATAATTAAATCGAAAATACCAACGAAGGTAGGTACTTCTTGAAAGTAACGGAAGCTTTCGATATTAAGGACGAAGGGCTTTGAGAGATTTATTTAATAACTTAAGTGGAAAGAGTTACATACTTTTAGATTTATATATATATAGTTATCGTGAATATTTCGTTGTATACCCAAGCTTTAAAACAGTAATTTGAATATTTTGAATAGCACCTCAGTTAATGGAGTTTGTATATTAAGAAGCTATTTTTAAAAACTTCTCTTCCTTAACACTTATACTATTTAAAGTTAACTTGGTATAGGAAGCCGCCGTAGGATAGGCGTAGAATAAATAGACCTACCGTCATTGGCCAAGCGTGTCGTAAAACGCGAGTGCAAGTGAGCTCCGTTTGGTGGTAGCCTTATTTGCTTAGCTAGAGACCGCATTAATTTAAGATCTACTGTCACATATTTGCAACTGGCAAAGACAAGATTTTTACACTCCACTGAGAGACATTCCTAAGGGAATCTCAGGCGAGGAGGAGGTGAATACTCATGTACGACCTGGACTCTGCACGGGGGACAGTGCCACCGCGCGCCGGCGCATGACATCGTGTAACCAGACAGTGCAGAACTCTCACAGTGGGCGACTCTCACTGCGAACCTTACCCGCGAAACACCCTCTTCTCCAATCCCTAAATAATGAAAGCTATTCTTAGATCGTGCAATGAGCTACAGCTCCGTGGGTCCGGGATTGTGCATCAGGCACCCTGACGGATAGCTCGTTGTAAAGACACTAGCTAAACTCAATGGCGAGTGTAGAGATGTGTTCCGGTCATGTTCTATGAAGGACCATTTCATTCCCTAAATATTAATCCGATACTAAGTACGGATAAAGAAACAAACTAATAGTTATGTCAATCACTTCCGTGACTTCGCTGTTAATATCTGTGTTCATCGCACAAATATCCGACTCCCAGGATTTGAACGTAGAACCTCTAGTATAAAAGGCATTGTTTTTACCGCTATTCAACCCGTCTAATATAACTTCTTATAAGTAGTTTGAATCTCTTACCAAAGTTCCCAATCCCACACAGTCAGCCTCTCATTATAATTATCTGTCATCATCTCGGACAAGTCCGCGTCGTGAGGTACCGTAATGCTATATTTTTTCTGTCAAAAGTGACCTAGACTACGCCTCACATTGTTCTTGATCCAAGTAGATAGTTTTTTGCTAATTTCCTAACGGACCACCTACATAGATATTGGATTGGAAGTGAATGTCATAGGTATACACCAGTCTTGTGAAGTTAAAAGCGCCCGTCCCTCTTTAACTTGAAAAAATCTGTGCAGTTACTCCGTTTAAGTGCAAGAAATAACTATTTATTTATAGGTTAAAAATCATTGAGAAACAGAAAATTTATACCTAGATAAATTTGATGAAATAGTATTATTTACTTTTAAAGCTCATCAAATAGTAGAGCCAAGGAAAAGTACCTACCAAAAATGTATTTCTAGAATTGAGTTACACACAAAAGAGATTTAAAATTTAAAAATATTATTGCATTTAAAACACTTTTGATGATAACAAATGTTTATTAACATAATATTATTAAATTTAAACAATCAGTCACATAAATTTAACAGAACCGTCACAACTGCAAAATAAACGAAATCGCAAAAACACCAAAGCTTTCAACTCAGGCGCAGCTATATAGGTCACCCAATTATTCAACCAGTCACAGTAGCTCATTCATCATTCACATGCAATTTTAATTGTAACCAGACGCCCGGCTGTGACTGTCCTATTTAAAGCACACAACGTCTTAAGAAAAAGAGTAAGAATAATTCGATTATTCCATCACTCTCTCTTTCTCTTCCTTTGTATTGGCCCCTTTCAACTACCTTGGTCACGTAGTTTCTTTATTTCCTTCTTAGTTAATCCTCGTACTAGATTCTCATAGACAAGACAGATGTGCTTCTATCTATTTTACCGGTTTTTTATTTTGTTTATAGGAATGTGGTGTGATATCAAACTTGTTTAGTTTTGAATATCGAACGGCCGTTTTGTGCAATATGGCGGCTAATACTAAAATCCATAACAATCTTACAATATTTTTAATAACTTATCCCGGACATTATTAATAAGTTTAGTTTTCTTTTTAGTTTATAGATGCACATGCATAACGAGCATTTTAGATTTAATGTGTGGATTTTATCAGTTACATAATATAGGTACTTGTATGTACAGTCAGCATGAAAATTCTAAATCCAAAATCGCTATACAAAATCTAATACCTAAATCGCTCGACCCATTATAGAATAAACATTATTGAGGTTCAAAATTAGATGAACACTACATTGTCAAAGATCACTGAACATCCCATTGTCGAAAATAATTTAACATCAACAACAAAAGACACTGAACAATAGTTTGTTTTGGATAACCTAGTGTATGTTGTGCAAGTGTATTAAATATTGTGATGGGTATTTGTAATCTTACCATCAATCTCACATAAACAAAAGACATACCTACCTGTGTAAGTAAGTAGTAGGTATGCAGGTACCTTTTGATTTTAAGCGGTGGAGCCGCCTTTGATCTGATTCTTGATAACCGCGTAGAATCTACTTAGAAACGCCCTAAGGGCCCAGGATAAGGGTGTCGTAAAAGAGTGAGTGAATCGGAGTGACCCCCGCTTCGTGGCAGGACCCCTTCAGGGTCCGCAGAGCTGGTAACCAACAGTCTTATGAAATCTGCCGCCAAACATCACAGCTGCTAAGGTAATGTGTTCCGGCAATATAACTTAACTAACTTTAGAAATGATATACCTATTTACAATATTTTTATTAAGCTATTGCATAGCTTCTATCGCGGGCCTTGAGCGTGGGGATCGAATCCAGAAATTCCGTAACGAAAAAAACCTAACACCCCCCACTCCGACCGGCACAGCGGTGACACTTTGATTTCATAACTTTACATGCGGGCTTTAATAAACAATCAGCGCCATCTACTAGGAACTTGTGGAACTTCATATTAGATCAAACATTACTGCATTAATAAAATAAATAAATAATTATAATTGCATAAGTTGACAAAAAATGCTATGCAATAGCTTTACCGCGGCAGTCTCCGAGTGCCACACGTCTTTTTTATTTTTAGTTGTCGATATTTCAGCACTGTTACCAGCGCTATGATCACGACGAATAAAGAGTCAGGCCCTTCCTGTACGCGTGTCATCTTCGAACTCATCTTAACTTACCATCTTCGTCGTCGTCAGTCGTCACAACTCCGTGTAATGCGCCCACTGCAGGGCATGAGCCTCTCCTCTGGGTGCCGAGGAGGTTTTAGGCCATAATCCACCGAGCTGGCCCAGTGCTGGGTGGTGGATGTCAGAATTTTCAGGGTGCCAATATGGCTTCTGACAAACCCTAACGACTACTGTATACAAGTATACAGCACCCGGGACCGACAGCTTAACGTGCCCTCCGAAGCACGGAAGTCACCGTGAGAAACGAATGGTCGGCGGTCACCCATCCAAGTACCGACCGCGCCGAACGTTGCTTAACTTGTGATATCGTATGATACACACAGTAACCACGGCGCCACAACGACTTACCATCTTACCAATAAAAAAATCTCCTCTCAAAGGACGGCAAGGACGGCAAAGGAAGGCAAGGGACGATGAACATGATGCTAGACAGGTTCAGTAGATATAGGTGAACTTACAAGTGAATGAAGTTATAGTTACCATCGAACCAAATGAATCAAGACCCACAGCAAGCAAATCGTCTAAATGCTAGTAGTTCGAAATTCGCTTGAAGATAGGTTTCCTTGGAGACGAACTTATTATCATTTCATTCGATACTGACATTTAATGAGTACAGAATTCGTACAGTATCTAAAAAGTCATAAGTGCATTATACGCGATAGACCTTACGAGTTTGACAGTTTCAAAACAATTATATATCATATAATTTCAGTTCAGTCTTCAGTTGGTTCGATAGTACGTTATAATCACCTAATTTACCCGCTTACCTAAGTAAATCCCAATACCATAACATATCTCACATTTTTGACTTGACACAGTTACAAACATCCATATATCTTAACTAACTTACATTTAAAATATAAGTAAATAAGAAGTTAGATGTATGATTCATAGACTTATTAACATTCACCTTATGGTTAAATAGAGTCGCTTTTTCAAGGATTGAAAGTAAAAAGTACTTCCATGCTGGACTGGGAGTGAAAGAAAAACATAGAATATGCCAGCTCCTTGTCTTCCTGGGCATACTGTAAAAGTCAGTTAAGAGACGGAGGTTTTATTGACGTTGTTGTGGGCGATAGGCTGACCCCCTATCACTGCAAGTCTCTCTCCATCATTGTAATACCTCCAAATTTGTCAAACGTGACATCAGATGGTTTTGTAGCCTCTGGTGTTCTGCCTACCCCATTAGGGAGACAGGCGTGACGTTATGTATGTATGTATGAAAGTAAAACTCGCGTAATACCAAATGAACTCTTCAACATTATAATGTTAAAAAGTTATTAAAATAAAATGCTTCGTAACTTCCTACATACTTGACATTTGAAAGATCTTTTAAATCACAAGTTAAGAATGCAAAAAGGGTTCCGAAGGGCTCGTTCTCAAGGATTTTCGCACTACAAGGTCCAACAATTACGCTTTAAAAAGGCACAGCCTCTCATTTTGTTCTTACTATGATAATGAACAACAAAACTGACATTTAAGTTAATATTTACATACTTTGCCAAGCAAATTTCAACTCTATTGCCCTATGATTCGTTTGGAATTAAAATTCGAATAATGTACAGTAATGGAACACGTTTGTGAGCTGATCGATTCTATCTATCACGACCTATTCTGCCTAGTTTTCGGCCTTGGATGTATTTTGAAGTGATATCTCTAAATATTCATAGGTCTAACATGGTATTACGAAAATATATATGTTGATCTCCGAAATAATCTTAATTGATTTGAAATATCAAGTTAATATGCCTAAGCGCCATCTAGAGACAATTGGACATTATTATTATTTGAAATAGGAACCAGATAACGGTTAGAATACTTTAAAAAGAAATTGTACCCATAGGAAGGTACATCGTCGCATATAATACAAAGAGATAGACACACCCAGACCCAAGACATATATCTGTCAAATCAATGATACCGTCGGCATAAAAAGTTTTCACTTTGTTTGACAGATAGAGTATGACATGGTATTATTATGGTTACTTACTCTTTCACGCACAACAATTTTTAAAGAAAAGGAATAATCATGTAAAAAAGTATAATTTACCTAAGTCTAGCTGTACCTACTCATGGGTACCGTTGGAATATCAGGATAAAAAATTATTCCAAGCTTTGCTCTACCTGTAAACGAGAGTTTATATCAATCGACACAGCCGCATCCATCTGATTGTCATTTTAGTTCATGTGGGGTCGGCTTAAAGAAACGATACAGCTTCTGGATAAGCGTGTCGTAAAAAGCGACTATTCGAGTGGCCCTCGCTTGGTGGTAGGATCCCGTCAGGGTCCGACTGGCTAGCGACCATCCTTCATATAAAATCTGCCGCCAAGTATTACCGCTCCAGCGGTGATGTGCTCCGGCAACATTTTATAAAGAGCCAGTTCTTTCCTAGGCCCGTGTGCTTTCATCTTCGACCTCATCTTCAGGTGAGATTGAGGTCAAACACGGGCTTAGTATACAGGGTTAATTTTAATTAACGCATTACCTCTTGCAGGCAGCCTCTCCACATCAATCCTAACAACATTTTCAACACACTTGCTCGTAAAGTGAGCCTTATTCTATTGAATTTAGAACTTTAAACTGGGCTATAAGTCACGCGTGCATAATATATTATACCCTAGTGCATAATATAAGGAATCCTACAAAGTTGAATTGTACCTTAGTGCAAATTACATGCGAGTAAACAGAGCATATTTTATTGATTCGGGTTATACATTAAATATATGAGCGCGCGCGTCCAGGCGGCACACGTGCAGCAGCAGCGGCCCGCACAGCGCCTCCAAGCAACAATAGCGTGTGTACGTGTAATGGGACAGGGCTGACGCGCAGCAGCTAACAGCTGCTACAAATAAATTTTATGACCACGTATGTCTGTCTTTTACTCACAAGTGTGTTGAAAAACTTTGCATGTAACTCGTGAGCGTTGCTAATTACAGTCTCGGCTCATTATTGACTCGACTGTAATAAGCAACTTAGCTCACTTGTTACATAATATACTATTGTTCCACAACTTTTTAGAATTAATAGTTTTCAAAATTTTAGTTTTCCATACAAAATTTATAACCTCTGTTTAGAGGCGTAACTCTAGTTACTCTGAGCGTAAAAGATCGCTTTAAAATAATAATAGGTACTTCTTATGTCAAATGTCGAGTAAGGCGTAAACATTTTTTTGTTCTTATTTTTTGTGTTATTTCTCAAGATTTGTAAAAAGTCGTAGAACAAATGTTGTTGGGATTGATGTGGAAAGGCTGCACGATAGAGGTGATGCGTAAAAAAAAAGGCAACGTTAATTGAGATATATTTTTGATAAAATACGTATGATAGAAATATTAATTTTACAATAAGAAAGAATATTAAATAGTATCTACAAGATGAGGTGTAAGTAGACTTGGCAGCAATAGCTCACATATAAGGACACAAGAAATCATACACAGGATGCTTTTGGTAATACATTGCACGCGCCTCTACTAAGTATTATTGAACTCTACTATTTTTGTTTACACTTGTTTTCTTGTCAAGACAACAGCAAGAACGTCATCTCCCTCAGGCGGCATGGCTAGTGGTAGCGTCGGTTGTCGGGTCACCCTCTTCCCTAAAATATGTTTGAGGAGGGTGATGGCTGGTGCTTGCGTTATACTCATGAACGGGTGTTGTTAGCGGTGCTAGTTCGTTTTGCTGATGGATGACACTATGACTGTTTTATTCCATTCTTGTTTAAATACTCTGGTCCCAGTTTGTCAAGTTTGTGTTATGCTTCCATAGCTCATTGCACCTACTATGTAAGTAATTTGGTTGTGTCATGACATTGGCTCTCACAATTAGCTGTCTTGTGTTTGTTTTTTTTCATACGATGGTCAATTTGTACTGTAATTTGTATTAATTCGTATAATTCTGACTGAAAAAGAGTGCCAAGAGATTTTTCCGTCGGCTTTTTTGTCTCTTGTTCTACTGTAATATCTTATTCAACAACTATCAACACCTTGTTAAAGCCGAAGTACAAAATTGTGACGTCAATAAGCGGCCATTCGATGGCCTTATGATGAATAAAGCTTTTTGAATTTTCTTGTCGGAAGTTATTCAAAGCAGTATTCGTCATAGTATAGTTAAAGCTTAGATTCTAGTTTTTAACACCTCTAAAGCATATTCATATTTAAATATGTACAGCGATGCTGATAAGACACATTCAAAAATGTACTTGTTACGGCGTTCTCTTAAACTTGATCTTATCCTCGTTTCAGATAAAAAAAGAGGTTCGACTCTCACGTTCAAGGTCACTGCAAGCGCTGACCGACATCGTTGTGACCGTTACGCTGATATTGGACTTATAGCTATGCTTCACTGCCGGCTACTTGAGTAGACTAAAAAAAGTTAGCTGTCAAGTGCGAGTCAAGCAGGAGTTGTGGGGCTTGCGTGGGTACTTGGAAATAAATATATTTGGATAGAAGATTCCAGAAGAATAAATAAATAAACTTAAGAATATACATTCCGTTTATTTAAATGTAAGATAAACTTAGAAGAACTTTAAGATCCGTGTTAATTAAACAAATGTTTACCCCAACCGCGTTTTAGCTGCTGCTGGTTCAGCCGGCCACCTTGGTAATTAATTGATTTTATTTAAAACTACTACATAAAGTATTTAGATACTTTACAATGGTCTTTTGAATGTCGAAAATTGTAATAAGTCAAAGTCAAAATGCATCACAATTTGAACCAATCTTCATTGCAATTACTATTTTGTAAATCTTTGGAGTTATCTCGCATGTTTAATAAATTAATTTCAAAATTTCAAAGTTGGATTAATATTTCCTAATAAGCTGCCAAAAACAAAATCCATACCAAAAAACCAGTAGCATGAAAAATGATAGGTACGTTTTGTACTATTTTACATGGAACCCTAAAGACACGGTCGTGTTAGAAAATAGAGAGGTCGGTCAAGTAAGTGGATCATGTGGGTATCTCAACTTATTAATAGTAAACGTCAGTGTGTCTTTTGAAGCTTAAGTTATGTTTTAGATATTCAAGTTTTCAACCGACTTCCAAAAGAAGGAGGTTCTCAATTCGTGTGAATGTTTTTTTTTTTGTATTTTTTAAAACGATTTGAATATTCTTGTTTTATAAATGATAGAATACTTCAGAAATGGTCCCTTATAAAGTTGATCGAAATTGCATAACATTTTTTATCAACTTATGCAATTATAATTATTTATTTATTTTATTACTGCAGTAATGTTTGATCTAATATGAAGTTCCACAAGTTCCTAGTAGATGTGGCTGATTGTTTATTAAAGCCCGCATGTAAAGTTATGAAATCAAAGTATCACCGCTGTGCCGGTCGGAGCGGGGGGTGTTAGGTTTTTTTCGTTACGGAATTTCTGGATTCGGTCCCCACGCTCAAGGCCCGCGATAGAAGCTATGCAATAGCTTAACTACTATAGTATATTTCATTACGAGTGCGGAAAGCCTGTCATTGCAAAGAGTTCCGACAAATGTCTACACGAGCCGAGGCGCAGCCGAAGGCGAGGGTTGACAGTCGGAACGAGTTGCAATGACGGTTCCGCACGTGTACTGAACGACTATTTTTAATACAGTTGCGAAAAAATTAAGCAATTTTATAAAATATAAAAAATGGCGCCAGCCGTGAAAGATTATAAACCGAGATTTTTTTTTGTTTACCCATTCTGGGTAGGCAAAGGGAACTATGCCCATACAGTCAAGTCTTTAGTAGATTTTTTGTATCGACATGAAATGAAAATGAATTTAATGAGATAAAATGAAATGAAACCTAACCTAACTCATTGCATCAAATCATTATATCTGATATTGAAACAAATTAGTAGCTTCTTTTCAGAAATATTTGCATGAATCGTAAAAACTTCTATGATTTTTTTTAGCTAAAACTTCGTGGTTGATTTTTTCTTTTTAATAGACATTATTTTGACATTTGGGAAAGAGAACGCACGAGTGCGGAAAAGGTAAAGAAAAAGCACAAGTGTGTAATAGCCCACATCCCGAACGCTAAACGTCCCTGCAATACGCCACTTTTTGAGCAACTGTATTAAAAAAATATTTAAATGCTTTACAATGGGGCTGACATGGTCATTTGAATGTCGAAAATTGCAGTACGTGATAAGTCAAAGTCAAAATGCATCAAAATTTGAACCATTCCTCATTGCAATTACTATTTTGTAAATCCTCGGGCTTATCTCGCATTTTTAATTAATTCATTTCAAAGTTGGATTAATATTGTAAAGTATTAGTTTTTAACGATTATTATTTCCTTTTATCCTTTTCTAATATTTTTCACTTGAAATTTTATTGTGTTATATTTTTAATTGTTATTTAATTTAGTCTGTATTTTTTTATCTTCCTAATTCGTGTTTAATTTAATTTATAATTTTTGCACATAAATATTAATTTTAACTTTACAATTACTTAATAGTTAGGTTTATTTTATTATTTTATATGTCTTATATGTCTGTCTGTAAATGTCCCTTAAATGATGTGCCTGCCTTAAACAGATTTTTACATTTAACAATAGGTAATATTTCCTAATAAGCCGCCAAAAAAAAATCCATATAACAAAACCAGTAGCATGAAAAATTATGGTACGTTTTGTGCTATTTTACATTGAACCCTAAAGACATGGTTGTGTTAGAAAACAGAGAGGTCGGTCAAGTAAGTGGATCATGTGGGTATCTCAACTTATTAATAGTAAACGTCAGTGTGACTTTTGAAGCTTAAGTTATGTTTTAGATATTCAAGTTTTCAACCGACTTCCAAAAGAAGGAGGTTCTCAATTCGTGTGAATGTTTTTTTTTTTGTATTTTTTAAAACGATTTTGACTATTCTTGTTTCATAAATGATAGAATACTTCAGAAATGGTCCCATGTAAAGTTGATCGAAATCGATTGACTACCTAATGGAATGGTCCCTTATAAAGTTGATCGAAATCGATTGACTACCTAAGTACTACTTACATGAAATATTTTAAAGTGTAGAAAAATATGCTGAGAATTTTTTCATCGAAAAAGTTGCCAAAGTTTTGCCGTGAAGTTGGTTTTTTTAATGCTCTACATTCGTTAATAATATTCTAATAAGTTAAACTTATATATATATAACTATATAACTAAACTCGTGTTTAACCTCATTCTTACATGGTGAATGACGATGAGGTTGAAGATGAAAGAACATGAATCTACGAACGACCAAGCTTTTTATAAAACCTATTTGAAAAATTTCACCAAGAGCGGTAATATTTTGCGGCAGATTTTTAGAAGGTTGGTAAGCCTGCGAACCTGCAAGACAACCCAGCAGTGCGATCATAGAACTTTATCAATTCGTGTTTTCACGAAATTCATATAGAAGAGAGTCGGTTTGTAAGCAACAATTGAAAACTAGCCACCGTCCCAGGACAAGTTTAAATAAACATGTGTCTTGCTAATTTGTTGTATTGTTAAATAAGTAAATGTAAAATAAATAAATTCAAATTTGCAACTGACTCCATACTATACGAACATTTGTAAACATACGAGTCGATAAAGTTCTGTGATTGAGCATCCTGGCGCAAAAGAGTGAGGAGTCCCGACCCCAAATAATGGGACAATGGTAGTAGGACATAGATGAAAGTTAGCCTGGCGGACGCCAAAGGAATACTATTTTGTATCTTACTTACTTTGAATTAGAGTGTATTTCTACATCTAATCCATTTTAAAAATTTTACATAGCTACTACGACGCGGCATTTCTTTGATAATACTACGACTTAGTACTATAAGATGTTTTGTAGTAGCGCGTAGTTGCCTTTATTTTAATGGTAATTTAGAGTGACCATGGTTTGCTTAATATGTTAGCGGATATATTTATTTCTTTGTAAGAAAAATAAATACTTTGCAAAAATCGTTTCTATAAATGATACTTAATGTGTAAAAAAAAAATTGGCCGGTGGCTACAAATCAACCCTGTATATAGGGCTACCTAATCCGATTCATCAATGCTGCTTATCCGATTCACTCATGCTTCATGTGATAGGTAAACTTTCCTCACTGGCTGGTGAGCAATTTGCCGCCAAGTATCATCATCATAGCTCCGACGACGATGTGCTCCGGTTAAATTTTATGAAGAGTTAGTTTTATCCTTAACTGATGTGCTTCATCTTCAAACTTCTAGACTATTATCATCAGATGCGATTGAATTCAAACAGAGCTTATTTTAAATAAAACATTAATCTATCAAACTAATTTCTAAACGATTGCGCGCAAAATATTGCACCAACTGAGCTTTTTCACAATAACTACATTATCGTACCGCCAAAGCACCCTAACTTTATTCCATAATTTCGTCGTTATGAAATCCTCTTCAGCTAAAGTAAAAGCCAAGGCGTTAATACAGAAACCTATAATTTTACGAACACAGGGTCACGAGGTCGTCTACCATTCCATGCAATTTCAATAGAAAGAACATACCAAACAACAAAGTTATATTGCATCGTTATTCCTCAGAAATCGTGCATTGAATGCAACCAGGAACGATTATTTTATGACCTTACTAAACCATCCGTTAAGAAATTTCTTAAGCTCTGTCCAAAATCGAAATTTCGAATTCTTTTTATTCGACGCTACCTGTATCATCCCCCGGCGTCCTTTGTGAGTTTTTTGCTACCATATCTCTTTGTCCGAAGGTTTTTTGTGTCAGATTGAATTACTAGTTGTTACGTTGATCCTCTATTCGTTGGAGTCACATACCAGCTGCTAATTTGGTATCACATATAAAACACGTTAGAGAGAGATAGTTGCATAGAGAAATGGTGTTTCGGTGTCTGCGCATAGTTCGGTTATTAAGTCCATCTGTCCATTTTGTTGTATGTTGTGGTCAATGTGACAGAAGGAAGTATAGTTTAACGACTGTTATTTTGAAGGTTTGAATTTTGCTAGCTAGAAATTTGAACTTGGTGAGATTTTTAAATTGCGGATGGGTTAGAGCGAAATACCTGTCCTTTCTTGATCAAAGCGAAATAGAGTTCGATGCATTACAGATCGATAGTATTGTGGTAATACAAGACTAGTTATTAGCCTATTTATATGCTGAAGTAGAAGTAATTTAGGTAAGATGAATACCTAAATTACTTCTACTTCAGCATACAAACACAAAAAAATGTTAAGTTATTTAGTTAAGTAGTAGGTACTTATTCATAAAGACAACCTTATTTATTGTCCTTACATATTAACCTTATATATAGTTATTTGCTTTATTTCCACCAAATAAAGCAAAGAGCTAACTCGACAGACGAGACTTTCAATTTTAGGAACCGCAACCAATCCGTTCATCCGTTTGGGATTTACAATGTAATTCAATGCCATAGACAGACAGACAGATACCTAGCCGTGTCAATTTTATAACTCCCCTCTTTTGGCTCGGAAGCTAAAAACAGATGAAGATCAGTCAAGGTAATAAAAGACCGCAGATCAAGCGTTCGAAACCTAACAAATACCAATTGATCACCAATTTAAAAAAAAATCGAAAGCATGTAGTTCAGATTCCATTACTACTTTTTGACCTATTTGGTAAGGTTAATCTGCTTGCTTCTGTGCAAAAGGGTTTCTTCTTCGGCGCGACTGAATCAATCCTAATAAATAAATAAATTTGTGGCCACATACGTACCCTCCAAATTATCAGATAAAGAATAAAAGATAACACACTAGGTACTTGATAGACCTAAATAGAACTAATTTGCAATACTTTTGGTGGAAATAGTGAAACATTTCTTTGTTCGTTGAAACACCAGCCAGCTGCATTCCATTAGAAAAGCAATTTCCATATACCATGACACTGACATTGTTTTCATAACAGCTAATATCTTATCTTTAATTTATAAATGATTCATAAGAAAATGAATCATTACTTTAACTATGAATATCTTAGGAATTAATTAATTCATTAGTGTTATCTCTATCTGCGTAGCTTAATGATAGTAATGACATAACTAAGATTTTCCGGTCACTACTAGTAGGTAACGATTTTTTCGTAGAATGATAAGATTACTTTTTGAGTCAGTTGTTATACTACCAATGTATTTTATACACACTAATAAAAAATCAGTTAATGCTATTCCATTTGATACTGTTGCCATAACTTTAATTGGAATAAAAACGTTTTAACGCAGTGCCGAGAGATTCCTATACTTTTTATTGATATATAGTTCCTAACCTACTAGGGTGCCCTGTGTGACTCATGGCCTTGCATTGGACTCATTAAAAGTGTTGACATAATGGCGAAGATAAAAATACCCCACACAAAGGGCATCTTAATAAAAACTAATAATAACGCTACTCCTATTCATAAATGGACACAAAGTAGCATTGTATTGTACTGTAAGCTAAGTGAGACAATGAAAGTTTTGCACTTCAATAGATTTAGACGTGAAGATCAGACAAATTGATCTCGGTACGAGGAAATTGTTATTCTTTCTCAAACGCAGGCCCAGTCACATATGTCACGTAAAACCATTGATTTAAAACATTCATAGAATCTTCAACGTTATAGTTCCCTGGCTGCATAGTTGTATCGATTTCCTACGGTAAAGTGGTCGATTTTGAAATAAGTGAAACATCCACGACTTGGCAAGACCTTTAACTCTTTTAGAGGTGACATTTGAAACATCGCAAAACTAAAATGTTACGATGTTCAATTCTGGTACTCTGAGAATAACTATATTTCTTAAGGGTTCAGATATCAAAGAAAACAAAATGTTAATAGTAATAGGTACATCTTTTTATTTATATTAGGTACTTTTTAAAAATACTTCAACAGTCTTAAAATCAAACGACTTAGGACGACAAATGGTTCGGTCGTCTACATTCTATGCCTAAAATATTTATTTACATAATCAAGCACATGTGAGGGAAGTGAAGGCTCGAGATAACGGCTGCGGGGGCGCGCTGTGGCGGAGTCCCCCGCAGCCGCCGGAGCCCCGCGCCACCGCCTCGAAGAACTGTCGCAGGTCACTGACGGACCTCGTGGGCGGGGCTTGCAGATTGTGCATCGAAGCAGCTCTTCGCGGAGTAGTCTCAATCGGCATTATCGGCCTCGACAACTGCTCACTACTGCGCGCCAAACTATCCCCAGTCTGTGCTAAAGATTCAAATATCGCTCGCCTTTCCCTCACGGGCACGTACTTCGCAACCGCCTCTTGAGACTTGGGCGAGCACGATCTCGCTCTACTCTCCAAAGAAGCCGTCTTTCTCCTGGCCGCTTCCATTGTCAAACGACCTCTATCAGTACTTCCAGGAGTGCCCTCCCAGCGCTTCAGGTATCTGTGTCGGACTTGGTCGCTGTCACTCGACTTTGCTCTCGGTAGCGTGTGGTGCTGGATAGTTGCGTTCAACTTGCTGCAGTTGTCGCATTTTATTATTTCTGCTTTACGTATGGGCGGGGCATCGACCACGTCTACTGGTTTAAGAGTATCAAGGGATAGAGTCAAGTCGAGACTGCGATCGGACGATGAGTCATAGTCGTCGTCTTCCACGACGATGCCTTCATCCGTGGCAGCGGGCGAGTGGTCTCTTCTCGGGAGTGTTGTTTCAGAGGAAGATATCAGTCTTCGACGAGCTCTCGGAGGTGGTTTGGGAGGACATAATGGTGTCTCCTGCAGAGCAATTTCTGTCTTTGGTTTTTTACTGGCTGTATCCGCCGCGGGGAGCACGTCCAGAAAGCGGACTTGCGGTAGAGGCGTCTGCCCGAGGATCTCAATGCAAAGCGCGCGCACCCAGCGAGAGTACTCCGTTGCATTACAAGCCTGTAACAAATGAAATAACATTACATTACGAATAGACACTCGTAAAATTTACGACTCAATTGCCTTAATACATTTAAATATGAATAAGAAATTTAAATTAAAATATCTCATAATGGTTGCCTCCGTGACAGATTTATGCAAAAATTGTGAAGGGTATCCGATGTCTTACTGATCTTTAGGAAACAGCTAGTCACGTTTCCTTTGAAACCGTTTCGATATTTTTATGCAACGAGATCTTCTTAAGAAGATATTGTCGACGAAACGTGTTTCTTTGACGTGTCAACACCTTCGCGCTCAAGCCCGTCTATAAAAACTATAAAAAGGTCGTTTACACAAAGGGCAATGATTTACGGGTGTTTTGCTTTCTTGAGGTCTATTAATGCTAGCGAATCGTGAGAATAAAATGTCATAGGGGCTAGGAAGGTAATAATTCCATTTCCGTCTCATAGTATGACATACAACAGAGTTGACGAATACATTCATAGTGTTAATCTTTAAAGATCTTAAACAAAAATTTGCATACATAACGAATGATAAATATTAACAAGCAATAGACAATACATACAATCTACATAACATTGTTTAAGCATCGAATTGTTCTGCACGCGATCAACTATGACTTACGAGTTTTTGCTGTTTACAAACAATTACTTAGTACTTAGCAAATTGTAGTTTTTACGACGGTTATAAATAAAGGCAGCGCGCGTTCGACGGCAACCACAGTAAAAACATTACAAGGCAATCTAGGCTTAGGTATGTATTATGTTGTTGCTGCTCTAGTTTCTGACAACAAAACCTCAAATTCCTTATAACACGCGATCAAAAACAACCTCGATACAAAATTGCCCTAATTTGATACTAAAGATCTTGATCGTAGAAAGAAATGACATCCGAATTAACTTTTCCACAAAAAACAGAATATAGAGAACGGTTTAAGAAATCTTGTATAAGTATACAACAAAGTCGGTAACGTATCTATTGTAATAACGAGGTAAATGATCACAAATCAGTTGTTACATTATTGCTTGTGAACGATAATTTAGCTTGCGACAGGCTGATTAGCCCACTTTGCGGAATAGCGCGTTCAATGCGCGCACGCATTTACTCGGATACGCAATGCCTCGGGGATATGACGCGAAATTATACAGAAGCGCGCGTAATTCGCGAGGGACTGAGTGAAATAAATTTGCCACGATTAAGTGTCGCAAGTGAAAATAGATTATTATACTTAGCGAAGTTTCTGTTTGATTGTAACTGGTAGAAATGCTGCGATAACGCACGTATTTTCATAATATGTTACGGTTATATTGCAAATATTTTGTTTGTTTCGAAAGAAAGGCCTTCATATTCATATCTAGGTGACATTTCTACTTATCTTTGTAGTACAAGTATTACGGTATAAAGAACGATCCATTATTATAACTTTAACCTATTATTGACTCGCGAGTTATCCAATAAAGTCATGGTCAATAAATATTCTATTGAACACGACTTTTCATTAAATCATCGATTTTACTCGGTGTTACGACATCTTGGCATATTGTCAAACCTGTAAGTTCCCACTAGACTTAACGTGCTTAATCTTTAATCTCATCATATAGTTCAACATCGAAGAAATCGAGGTCGTTCACGGTATTAATAATAAATTCGTTTACCATTCAAAATATCATGTAGGTATAAAGTATACGTATAATACATTAAACGTATGTACTGTGTATATATTTTGACTAGCCACCGCGCGCGGTTTTGCCCGCGTAACTTTTGATCCCGTGGCAATTTCGGGATAAAATATAGCCTATAACCTTCCTCAAGAGTTAGGCTATCAAATGCAAAAAGAACTTTTCAAATCCCACTTGTAGTTTCTGAGATTAGCGCGTTCAAACAAACAAACAAAACAACAAACTCTTCAGCTTTATATATTAGTATAGATATAGATAACTAGCTTTTATAAAGTTTTAAGTTCTTGAGACATAGGGGAACTTAGGGTATCCTAGTGTCCATCTAGACCAGACTCAAGAGTCAGCTCAGAAAAGTTTTTCTAACTGACTCGGCTAGGAATCGATCACACTGAACCTCTGTCATTTGTACGCATATTAGCTATGGAAAATTCACCTGTCATGGACATTAAAAAAAACTATCTTACCATCGCTTATACATATTAGCGCCTCACGTACTTAATTTAAAAAATAATAAAAATGAATTACCCCACTATGTGGCCCCAAAGTATGATTTTTAATTAAGCTTGTGTTATAGAGGTCATACAGCGGAACAAGAAGGTACCCTAGGTACCCTAGTACCTTCTTGTTGTACTTGTGTACCACCAAGACCCAGTTTTCCCAGAGTCAGTTTATAAAAGTGCTTTTTCTCAAACAGGCTTGGAAATTTGAGAATTATTTGATAACCTTCTTCGGGAAAAATCGAACTTGCTATACTGGTCGAGCAGGGGCCGGCAATAGTTGTATGAAAATCCATATCTATCGTTTTTAGCGGCCAAATAAATTACTATGTAGAATCATATTTTGTCGTGTAATTTAAAAATGGAACGATCTTCTACTCCACAACATGGCGACCAAAGAGGTAACTTATCAAAGGTTTAATTTAAATTTCGAACTGGCATGCACATAGAAAAAAAATAGAAAAGAAGGACTTTAAATTTTAAGAATTGTACATTCAATATTCAAATAAATGTTCTGAATTGTAATACTTAGTTTAATTTCCGCGCATTATTTGAGAAAAGAACTATATACAACCCTTGGCCGAAACTAGGCATTGATGTCCATATTCACACGTTCGTCCATCAATGCCTCTCTTGCCGGCCGCTGCAGTAATGTAGGTATTATATCAGAACTGTCCCAGCTGGGAGGACAGATTTTCTAGAGCAGAAGGTTAGTTTAGCATTATCACCTGAAAAGTAGCAACGGCGGAATCATCTCGCAGTCTCGACAGTTGAAACGCGTTCTGCAGCGATCTCGCGGCTCTGAGATGAAGGTGTCGCAGCGGCAGTCGCGCGGCCGCCCGCCGCGGCAGCGTGCCGTCGCGCCACGCGAGCAGGCAGCCGCTGCGGACAGCCGCGCGCACCCACGCCCAGGACTCCGCGTCATCGTTGTAATACTGACGGAGGACGCCTGTGGAATGATGGTCATGGTTAAAAAGGGTTTTATAAGTTGCTATTGTCCTATCCTAATAAATTTTTTCAGCTTGACTCTTATTTAACTACGTAATCCTAGCTTAACTTGAAGAGATATGAAGATCGTATCGAAATAAAATACAAAATACTTTTGTTATCAAGTGTAAGAAGAACTATGCTAGACACCGCTTTTTTGCATATTAATTACACAATATATTTACTGTAAATTAAACAAATAATATATTTTAAAATTGATATTTGTAGTACCTACCTAGTACCTTTTAATTAATTAATATTTGTTTGTGTTCGATGCATTAGTTTAATTAAGTAAGTATAGCGACTGTAAGTGTATAAAAGTTTTTAGTTAGTTATTGAAATGTTTTGTTTGTCTGTTTTGTTCGACTTTATGCAAAATACTCTAGGATATCCTAAGCTATTTTGTTACTCTAGATTTAAAGTTATTTGTTCTGTACCTATAATGCTGTTGGATATCTTGTTAATAAATAAATAAATTTGGCCCGAACTAAGATGGGTGACAGCCGAAAAAATTACAATGAAGATTCCCGTATTTCGGAGGGCATTCTCAGCTGTCAGTCCCGGGTGTTGTAGGTACTTGTCATACAGTAGTCGTATACATAAGTCATTTCGGCACCTGGTAAATTCAGAAACCCACAGACCAGCCGTGGGCCAACTTGATGGTTTTACGGCTTAAACCTCCTCGTTATTAAATCTAGAGACTCCGGTCATAACAAAGTGTAAGGCAATATTGGCAATTAATGTACAGTTGTTTGTTATTATCATGCTGAAACGTGTTGTCGGATTGAGTTGAATTTCGTTCATTTTTAAGGCATAGCTAGGAATATCACCGATAATATCAGTATACTGTTTTTGTAGTTAAAGAAGTTTATGCTACTGTAAAATATGTTTCGATTAGTTCGATTTCGACAATTTCGATTACACAACTCAAATATAAACAGTTACCTTCTTTGAGACTATACAGTGTAAAGGTTCATTAAAAACAGTAAGAATCAGTATTTTTGAGCCTATAAAATACTTATAAAGTTATTAACCTGTCTCGGTCTTTAACACGTTGTATTTACCATGTTTCAGTATGGAGAACTATCGTATCCTATTATATAAACTCAATTCATGTAGGCCATGAATGATTGGCAATGCTGTATGAAGTGCCAGTTCCAGTGTTCTACGAGTTTAAGTATTGATTGGCTCATCACTCGTGATCAGTCTAGATTAAGGTCACTGTAAGGCTGCAAACTGGACGGCAGCGAGAGCGACAGCGGCCTGGGCAGCGATTTCCGCGACACGATAGAAAGTATTGAGTTTGAATGAAACCGTGAAAAATCGTTCCGCTGTCCGCTGGCGTCGAGAACGGCCCAGATTATAATAATTTCTATCGTGTCGCGGAAATCGCCGTACCGCTGTCGCTGCCGTCCAGTTTGCAGCCTAACGATCGCAATGTACATCTACATCGCACTACCTACTAATGTGATTTAAATCGAGACCTTGAACTCCGTTCCATCGTCGCGTCGCATAATTATGCAGTTATTTATTTATTTAGGTTTCAGAAGTGACTTGAACAGCGGTCCTCACTAAACCAATCCTGAGGCGCGATCCTCATTTACACTTCAGCATCTTTCATATAAAATAGAAATCTGGATTTTGTTTATCATGACCAGCGTTGCTAGGCCCCCCGCAAGGTGGACCGACGATTTGCTCAAGGTCACCGGTAAACCCTTTATGAGGGTGATACAAGACCGAGGTCCAGCTCGATGATGATGATGACAACGCTTTCATTGTAGTAGTGCTGAATTTATGACCGAGGTTTGAGATTTGATATTGAATTCTTCTGTTAGAAAATAACAGATGCTGGCAGGGTTTACAATTCGTGGATGCAGCCTATTTTAAAAGGAATTCAAAAATCTAAATCGATAAGGGTGAATTAGATGACCTCGAGTTCTATAAAGTCTCCGGAACTACGAATTAAAATATAAAATAACAGGGCATAGCTAGTCCGAGTATATACTACCTACTAATAAACCTATAGTAGAAGAGTTTGGTTGGTTGCACGCGCTGATCTCAGTAATGAGTGATCTGATTCAAACAAATCCTTTATCATTTGGTAGTCTAATTCTCCAGGATGGTTACAGGTTTTTTCTAACTTCTTTTATCTTATAGGTTTCGAAGTAAGCGGTAAAATCCAGTTAAAAATTATTTGATTTAAATTCTTGAAAACTTACAACATAATAGGGTTACAATATTTATCGAATATTTAACCCTATTATGTTAAATAGGGTTAAATATTCAAGTTAGATAATAACTGTCCTTATTATCTTACTTGTTTAGTTTTCTTACATAACCCAAGCAAAATATATAATAAACTTAGACATAAAATATCAACATTCTATGTTTACGTTCCGGCGTAAAATTGCAAATGTTTTGTTTTTTCTGTTTATCTTCTAAAGCTGCCTACGCGGCATTTTTTCATCTGTAACTTTTGCTAAACATTTCGAGCCATCGCAACTATTCGGTAACGCCCACTACCTACGTGATATCGCAAAACTAATTTTGTAAACACGGCAAATGGAATCGATTGATTTTCAAATTCCATTGAATTACGTATTTCTCATAATCAACGTTTTATTATAAAGGGTGTTTGAAGGGTGAGGAGCCGAATTGAAATTGTTGATGGTAAATCTCTGGCTAGATTTTCAACCAACTTCCAAAAGGTTATCGATTTGTGTGTGTGTATGTTTTTTTTGTGGCTTTTTACCATCAATCATCCGGGATTTTGTGGCAAACAGTTTAGCCGTCGCTATTGGCTTTTTGTTGCACTCAATTAATTAACATTTAATCCTTAGTTTAAAAGCAATAAGGCACACCTTAAAGTTACGGCTATACTGATTAGACTTAACTGATTAGGCTTTCATAAACCACAGTCTCTCCCATAAACTATTTTCATTTAGTTAAACATCGTCTTTAAACATATTCTGTATACAGGGTGACTGGTTGATCACTTTCAAAATTCCAGGATTCCATAGGGATTTCTGGTGAAAATTTAAGTACTTACTTTTACTACATAATTATGATCAGAATCGAGTACAGAGTGCTCTCCTTCAGTATTGCAAATTTTTCACCAGTCACCCTGTATACAACATAGATAATAATTTAAATGACTGTCCTTAACCCAATTAACCAAATGCACACAAACATAACCTAGAACCAGATAAAGTGTCTCATCAGCATTTTTAATTACTTACTTGATAAATGCTTCAATTGGTATGTTTAAATGTATACAAAATTTTGTTTGGAGTATGAATCGAAACGTACAAGACTAATATAACTTTGAAGATAGATGGGAACATATATTTTTACTGAGTAAGCTTTGGAACTACTCTGATTTTCAAATTGATACAAATTGGAACGATTTTTTAATAGGAACTTAACCTCAATAAACATCCATGACTTAACGGCTAATATCATTTTCAGTTCATCACACGATTGCCCAAAGCCAGCGGGGTTCGAACCCAGGATACCACTACACCAGCCAGCCGTCAATACAGCAGAGCTAGCATGCTCACATCGATAAATAGTCGAATCGACAAGATAAATATTATTTTGTTATTTTATCCTATTATGTAAGCTAAAATGCGCACCATAATAGATAGAATTACTCGATTTGATACCATGATTAAGACCACAGAACCAAATATGTCATAATCTTAATAAATTACATACACTAAATACCATATTCTAAGAAAATATCGATAAAAGGCCCGATTTATCGTTGTCGACGGTAGTATGCTAGCCCCGCAGGATACCACTACACCAGCCGGCCGTAAATGTATAGTTACAATAGGTAACCCACTCAGTAGTATATTTTGGGATCACCGTCACCATACACCGGACATGTGAGATGGGGAAATGTTTCCAAAACACATGTGTACGTGTATTGTATAAACCATATACGGAACAAAGACCATCAGGTGAACCCGATAATGATATTAACTGTAGGTATACGTGTATTGTGATTATAACGTTTTAAATATAGGTAATACTAAACTATAGATTTTGTTAATTTTATTGTGCTAATGAAAAATATAAGTCGTCGTGGCGCCGTGGTTACTGTGTGTATTATACGATATCACAGGTTAAGCAACGTTCGGCGCGGTCGGTACTTAGATGGGTGACCGCCGACCATTCACATCGCACGACGACTTCGTGCTTCGGAGGGCACGTTAAGCAGTCGGTCCCGGGTGCTGTATACTTGTATACACTAGTCGTTAGGGTTTGTCAGAAGCCATCCAGGCGCCCTAAAAATTCTGGCATCCACCACCCAGCACTGGGCCAGCTTGGTGGATTATGGCCTATACCTCCTCTTCACCCAGGGGAGAGACTCCTGCCCTGCAGTGGGCTCATTACAAGGAGTTGTGATGATGATGATGATGATGAATGAAAACTATCGGTCTGACTTGAAATCTACCTCTTGAGAAAGATTTGCATCTAACTAGTCTATTAATTTTTAAGCACCGCTCGGCCCGGGTCGATGCAAGGACGGGAGACCGCTAGCCATTCATTTATCGCGACGACTTCCGTGCTTCGGAGGGCACGTTAAACAGGTTAGGTTTGTGACTTTGTGTAGGTAATACTTCTTAATCTTTTAATCCATAATCTAGTGTCCGTAACACAAGTTCTTAAGAAACTTACTTTTGGGCAAAATAATTCGAAGTAATGTTGGGATGATTTTACATACCTACATACATATCTACATAACTTCACGCCTGATACCTTATGGAGTAGGCAGAACATCAGAGGCTATAAAACCATCTGATGTCACAACTAACACGACGTTTGGAGGAATTATAATGAAGGAGAGAGACTATTGCAGTGACAGGGGGTCAGCCTGTCGCCTACAAAAACGTCAATAAAACCTCTGTCCCTTAACTGACTTTTACAGTATGCCCGGGAAGAGAAGCAGCTGGTACATTCTATGTTTTTCTTTCGCTTCCAGTCCAGCATGGAAGGGATGATTTTAATAAGCCTTAATTTATTCGGTTAATAAATAAATCCGAATACAGTTTATTTATAAGCGGACTTGCCTTTCTCAAAAAGAATTTTATAAAGAAATAAGCTTTCCTCCAAAACTTAGCTACCTAGTTGTATTCTTTGTCGGTTTTATGTTAATTAGTACCTACATAAATGATTAAATTAATACCTAAGTAAAAATCTGGTTTTTTAATTTAGTCCCTAATAAAAGAGTAGGTACCTACCACCTACAACAGGTGGTCAAATACCTCTCTCTGTTTAGTATGATCAAGCTACGCTCGACATACGCTGACCACTTCCAACAACGTTAACTACAGTACAGATATCTACAGTAATTCAACTCGGCCGCATCTTTGAAATAAATGCCTACAGAGCGCCGCGGTCCGTTCACATGACGTGACAGGGCTGCCCGCCTTCAGCGTTTAAATTACATTTGCCTACTTTGTGCATTTAGTTTTGTGACTGCAAAAAAACTTTTTTATATAAACAAATAAAATACTTTATGAAGTGTTCAACAAAAATACGTTTTGTGTCAAAAAAACGTTTGAATAACAAATCGGTCTTATAAATTAGTGACTAAAAATACTTGCGCCTCGACTGAGACGCACGAAAAGATGAAAGTATAAGCAATCCGCATATTAACGTAAAGCTCAATCAACAATTGTTTCGGTATGGAGACACTCGCGACTGGCTGCATGCCGAGCGAATGCCGAGATCGAGCCGCGTAGGTATAGCTCGCGTTTCGTCCGTTTGTATGAAGTTCAATTACTGTTATAGATATCTGTACTGTGGTTTAACTGTGTTTGACCTTGACCATAACATTTGGTCCAACTTGTGGTAGGCCTGCGACTCTTCACCTTCGAGAAAGTCCCCACTCAAAAACCTTTTTAATCTAATGATAGGTACCTACATAAATTCATCCAGCGTTTAACGGCTTGTGTGTGGACAATCTGAGTTAATCAAATTACTTAATATTGTAATTGATTACCGGATGGCAACTGGCAATAGCTTCATTGTTATGATGTTGATGTAGAAACCCACAGCTTTAACTTATATTCTTCCTTTTAGACAAACTACCTATAATCCGATCATTTCAGAAACCTTTAGAATAAGCTCACTAGGTTGAAACAGATCTAGTTACTATATAAATAATTTAGCTTTTAATTAGTTTGAAAAGTTTAAATTAAAAAAAACATTGTTACCAACATACAACTCTGAACCACATGGACAGAAGCTAGTCGAGATTTCGAGAATATTGTCAACTGGGAATCTAGGATTTTGAAAATAAACCGTTAAATTTGAATTCGTTTTGGAGTTGCTTTTTCATTTGAAAAATCACAGTGACTTAGTTTTGTTCACTAATTCATTGTTTTTATATATTAACTGTTTTAAATCTGACTTCAAGTAGGTAATTATTCTTATTTGCTTAAATATGTTTGCAAAAGCTAAGGATATTGTTACTTTTTAATATTGCGATAAAAGTATCTGGAGATTACATTGTATTATTAGTATTGACAAAATCTAAAAATCTGTATGCAAGTAAACCAACCTGAAATCCTGAACTCAGGATCTGCCGGCGTTGGCACAGGGCCAGGAGTTAATTCAGGTCGAAGCTTCCTTAATCCGGCCACCACCCGCGGTGCCGGTGTCTGCTCCCCCACAAGCATCGCCTCACCACAACATGGTACCAAAACCCACTTTACACCACAACAAATTCAAATCCACCAAAATCACAACAAACACAAAAGCGTTATTTTCACTTTTAATCAATCAACCGCTTCACAAAGTCTATTTGACAAGGCAGATATTTCATACTACAATTTATATTTCAAATTTCGAAAAAGTTCGTTTTAAAACGACCGCTGCACATACCGAGTTTCCTGTGACAGTTCAAAACAACAACTGACAAGGGAAATCAGTTGTTTGGTCGAGCCGGCTAAAACACGCGTGGCGCGTATGAATGAACGCCCCACCATCGCTCGATAACAAAATAATGACACTGTTTATACAATGACATCTATTGAACAATAGCATAAGTTTTTAACGACATCTAGTGGCGAGTAAGAGAACTATTCGTAACGCTAGCAGCGACATCTTTATTTTTATCATAAGTTTAAGTAGCATCTAGTGGCGAGTAGTAGCACTATTCGTAACGCTGGCAGCGACATCTATATATTTGATGGTAAGAAATCACATATGTCGTGGAGTAAATAGTTATTTTATATAGCAACAGATGTCTCTTTTTCAACTTATCATTTTTAATTCTTGTAAAAGTAATGAAATATTAAAGTTTAAGCATACAAGATGGCGCTACCGTATAATTTTAGGTAATGTAAAAATTAAAATATTGTGTAATGTAATGTGAAATATAACCGCATCATATTTTGAACTTTTCAGTAGGTACCTACAATCTCCAACTTTATCTAGCTTGACAAAGTTATACTTTTTTAACATCAAAGGAGTTTAAAAGAGAAATAAGCCGTCGCGTTGCGATTGAGTCTCATAACTTAAATTTCAGAATTGCTTATCAATATTCAATGTATTTTGTGTACCTATGTCATTTTATCTCTGAGAGGCGTACCTAATACCTCCCAGCAATGATACGGAAGCCGGCGATGCTGGATATTATAAGTTCGCTAAGCATCCATGATGCCTATACCTAATGAATAATTTGTTCGAAGTACCTACTTCTTTCATGATAAAACCTCATTGCAAACAAAACGGGTTAATGAGAACAAACTAAGGAAAATGTGTGTGAGGATTTGGATGAACGATTCTCACACTGAACGTATCATGCATGACTAGGTCTGTTAGATAAGTAAGTACTTATTTTACTTTAGAGTTCCAAAAATTAGGTATTTCATAAAGCCGCGTTACTCCACAGACTTATTCTTATTTATGCACAGTAAAATAATCATTAAGACCAATAGATACGAAGACTCCGGTACCTAAGCGTTTACTGTTTCTAATTTAGGTATGCACTATGGCAACCCCAATAATCCAAGGTCAACAGGGTTAGCCATGATTTTATTGAACACAGTTTTTGACCAGAGCAGAGTGAGGTATATTACTAAACTATTTAGGTAACTACTTAATATAATTTTGGATAATAAATAAGATACATTTCGAAAATAAAGCTTAGATCGGTCAACATTGAAACCTTAATATAATAATCAAAAAAATGGTTTGTTTATTTAATATTAACACTGTTATTGCAAAATATTTTTTTTAGTTTACAAAATTCGCCAAAAATAAGGGTTTAGATTAAGTCATTTAGGTAAAAATTAATTAATGTAACCCTTAAAAACTTAAAAATAGAATAAGGTAATATTAAGAGTTACGATCCAAAACCAATATCACGGATGTCGCCCTGAAAGCTGCCAGGCTTAAATGGGATTGGGCAGGTCGTGTATGTCGAATGTCAGAAGATCTTTGGGTCAAAATAACTACTGCGTGGCATCCTGACACCAAACGACGTCGCGGACGACCACGCCGTCGGTGGAAGGATGATCTGGATGCATTTAGCCCAAACTGGCCCGCGGAAACAGCTGATCGCCTAAAATGGAAAGAAAAAAGGGAGGCCTTTGCCCAATTTTGGGACACCCAAGGCTAGTAATAATAATAATATTAAGAGTTAGTATTGTAGGTATATAGTAACTGGGTACCTCTTAATGTAGTCAGTACTATCATATTATAATGATCATTTACCAATTGAGATACGTCATGTTATACTTAGAGATTAATTAAACCTAACCTATAGATAACTCTATTTAAATTAGTTTCGTCCAGTAGACTACGTTAATCGAGCAACTTAGTTGACTTTAAGTAAAAAGTTTGAAAACTACCGTATTTCTAGATTAAGTATAGGTATATTTTAAAGATAAAATACATACATACATAACGTCACGCCTGTATCCCTTATGGGGTAGGCAGAACACCAGGGGTTACAAGACCATCTGATGTCACGTTTGACAAATTTGGAGGTATTATAAAGATGGAAAGAGGCTATTGTAGTGACAGGGGGTCAGCCTATCGCTCACAAAAACGCCTTTAGATCCTCTGTCCCTAAACTGACTTTTACAGTATGCCCAGGAAGAGAAGCAGCTGGCACATTCTACGTTTTTCTTTCGCTCCCAGTCCAGCATGGAAGCAAAAAGATAAAATACAAAAAGATAAAATACGATTTTTTTTTAAAGATATTTTTTAATAATTTAAAAAAGATAAGATATCTGTATATCTGTATTAGGTATATTTCTTACTATATATATAGATAATATAAAGATATAATATTAAATATATAACAATAATCCAATGTAAATTATTGAACATGACTAATCCTTAACAATACTAGTATTGTATGTCCATATTAAGATTTTGTCGTGAAATCCCGCAAAATTGCGCTACCTATTCCTATCACTGTTTATTACCTACGGGTGCCGTGTGAACGAAAATTAAATAGTTTCGTAGAATTTATTTCGGTACCTTGACCTAATGTGTGTAGCAAAATTATTTTTAAAGACATAATAAAGAATTTATTTTAAGTAAATAAAAAATGTGATAAATAAAAATCACCAGATGAGGACTCGAAACTGGGACCTCTAGTTTGCCGGGCGAGTGCTCTTCCATTGTGCTACCGGGCCTCAGTTTATTGGTGGAAACTCAATTATTACATGTACTATGATTTTTTTTATATAAAGTGTAGAAAAATGTAGTATGTTTTTTTGAAAATAAATAAATAAAAATTGAAGAATAATTGAGCATTTTAAATGCAAAAACTGAAAAACATTATGAAGAATTTATTTTACTTATTTATTTAATTAAAACTATGCTACAAAAAAAATATGCTGGGCCATTATCATTTTGGTTCATCTAAACTCTCAACCCTAGAAGCTATATTATAGCTAAAAGGGTTGGGATTGAAAAGAAATAAAGCATATAATTTTCACGATATTCCCTTTTTATTTTTAGACAAAAGATATTCTTATAATTTACGACATTCATTTTTCAACATTATATTTTTTTGAATATAGACGAAAGAAATTCTTAAAAAATACTTATTAATAAACTATACAGTCGTAAGGGGCTCTTAACCTCGAGTATTAGATAGGAAGACATAGAGATCAAACGCACATGGCACATAAATAATTTTGACATTATATAGATGGCATCACAATTAATAATCTTAAAATTAATATAAGGCAGCGTGTGTGTACTAACTACTAACAAAAACCTTAAAATTAAATTAAATCGAATTAAAGCTTTATTATGGAAGATACATAATATCACAATGCGGTGACAAATGGGCATAAAAACGTGATTACCAAGGGCGCCATTTGTTCGCGTCGTCATCTTCGGCCGGCCGCTCCGCGAAGCATTCATTTTTCGCGGCATAAAAAGCGTCTTGCCGTCGCTTCGCCTCCTCTTGTTTTTTGTACTCCTGGTATTCAATCAACTTCCTCTTTTTTTTCGGCGGCAAGTTGTTGTAATCCATCGGCAATTGGCACTGTTCCGGAAGACTGGGGGCAACTTCATTTCTAGTTTCTGAATTGATTTTTGAGGTCACTTCTGGATGAGTGGGTTTACTAACTTCTTGGTTTTCTAATTTAATCTTCTTCGGTGACACTTGAGCTGTCGATTTCAATGGTGATCTTACTTTTCTGAGATCTAGTGTGTAATTATTATTGTTAATGTTGGAAGGTAAGAACTGCGCCGGACTAATGTTATCGGTTCGGTACGCATCGTCTCTGTGTAAATATTTTTGTTCATTCTGTTCCGTATGTATATGGCTATCTCCATTGCCACCGGTTTCATTTCCTCGTTTGTCCATAATGTGTTGTCTGATCTTTTGTAAAACAACGTCTTTGGCTTCGGCGGGGACTCGGTTGAAATATTGCGACATGTTGTTTGCGTGTCTGAGTCCGGTTGAGTGCACGTCGTCGTGGCGAATTGGCGCAGGTAGTTTGTCGACCGTTGTGAGCAGTCCAGACAATGGCGGGGTGGGCTTAAGCTGTGTGGGGTAGGGTCGACTGTATGCCCATTGTTTTGTGGCTATTTCGCTTGAATAGACTGAGTCTTCCGCGTCGGATGACGACCTGTCGTGATCGCTGTAGTAGTGTTGTCTGTCAGAGGCGACTGACGAAGGTGACACGGGCGGGGAAAACTGTCTCTCTGGGACGTGAATAGTCAACGGTTGCTCCGTGATCATCCGTGACAAGTGACTAACAAGATTCTGGCTGACCTTGTTGTCTAGATCGGGGACGGACATAATAAAGCGGCACGCTTCCGCGGCGCACTGTCCGAATCCCGCTTCGAACTTCTTCGCCTCCAAAACCGGGTCTTTAGGTTTATGCAACTTGGTCAGATGGTTAACGGTAAGCTCAAGGATATCTGCCTTCTCCAACTTGCTCAGGTTGTCGTCATCGATCTGTGGGGCAAAAGGAAAAAAACAATTGAGTGTGCGTCGCGGGCGCAGGTGCGGTGCGTTCTCACGCCGCAGTAAACACCGCATCCATGTAACTGTATGCTCACTTATTTCTTAATGGACCTCGTAAATACTGTGTATGCCGGTAACTGGTATGGATAGGCTCGAGTAGAAGGACGACCGGTCCGAGAGTAAAAAAGTGTGAATGGGTGATGAATTATTACTAATAAATTGCCGATCTTAAAACCTGTATTAGAATCACGTGGATTTGAGAATCATTATTATGGATTAAACGTTTATCTAATTAACGTTTATGAAGATAAATTTAAAACTATTTACTTAGATAAAAATACAAGACTGCTTCTGCGATTGGGCCCACTAGACTGATGTCCCATAAGGACCAAACAGTGAATTCAAAAAAAATATTATTTTTTGTTCTGTGATACGTCCCATTGACCTTATTGTAGGAAATAATGAGATGAAGTACGGTCAGCAAGCATAATAATAAGAATATCAATAAAAGACAAAATATTGATTCGTAATAAACATTCATATTAAAAATAATCTATACATATAATAAAATGGTAGGAAAGTCAAAACTGTACATTGAATATTTTTTTAAAAGAATACTTGGGGTATGATCTACAATCGAAACAGAAACAAAAAATATAGTTTTTAGAATTTTTGTCTGTTTGTCTGTTTGTCTTTCCGGGATAAACTCAAAAAGTACTGCATGGATTTACTTCAAATTTGGCATGAAGATAGTTAAGAAGTCGGGTCAACATATAGGCTACATATTATCACGCTAGCAGTGTTATAATCGTAGGTGCGTTTGGTGCTGCATAGCGTTCACGCAGACGACGTCGCGGGCGACAGCTAGTCAACAATAAAAATTAAAAACATGTTACATTTAAAACACTATAAAACTATGATGTAATAAAATAAAGTATGTAGGTATTGACAATTTTAATGTATGAGGTTATTTGTCTTACAATAAAAAATGACTTCCTAAAATTAAAAAAATCACAGTTCAAATAATTAAAATAATCACAGAATCAAATATTATCAATGTTTTAAATCAGTCATCATTGTCTATCATTGTCTATTGATTCGTAATAAACATTTATATTAAAAATAATCAACAATAAAAATTAAAAACATGTTACATTTAAAACACTATAAAACTGTGATGTAATAAAATAAAGTATGTGTAGGTATTGACAATTTGAATGTATGAGGTTATTTGTCTTACAATAAAAAAATTACTTCCTAAAATTAAACACAGTTCAAATAATTAAAATAATCACAGAATCAAATATTATCAATGTTTTAAATCAGTCATCATTGTCTATATAGATAAACAGTTCACTTAAACAAAACGAATATTCGCAGTAGGTTTGAGTTCTTACTTAGAATTCCCCGAAATACTTAACAATAAAATAAAACGTATATTCGGAGTAGCTTCGGAGCTTCTAATCTTTTGTTTTATTCTACCCGCCGTCGATACTAAGCGACGTGCATGCAGTCATGTTATTTTTTTTTATTCTTTAATGCTAAATAAATTGTGTGGTTTTTTTTTATTTTAAGATGATTAATTTGTAAGATCTTTTATAAATTTTTCTTACTAGTTTGCTTGCTGACCGTACTTGATCTCATTATTTCCTACAATAAAGTCAATGGGACGTATCACAGAACAAAAAATAATATTTTTTTGAATTCACTGTTTGGTCCTTATGGGACATTAATCTAGTGGGCCCAATCGCAGAAGCAGTCAAATACAACACCTCAATTTACTAAATGTCTTGGTATTTTAGTATGAACAAAGGATTATCGCATATTGGCATGAACACTGTTTTCTTTTTTGAACTGTTTGTTTTCAGATTTGAAAGTAAAAAAGGCGATTGTTACCTCTAGAGCTCCAACCATGAGGTCTTTCAGTTCGTCGAGGCATCGATTGATGCGCGCGCGCCTCTTTCGTTCCAAAAGTGGTTTTGTTATCTTTTTGTACTTCGCCGTTTTCGACAACGGAGCCGGATCCGACATCTTGTGTAAATCTGTTGAATAATATTAACTTTACTCCTTGAAAATGGCAATAAAAATAAAATTACCACCCTATACACATAATGATACCAGTTATCTCAATTAGGCTGAGTCTAATTAATTAACACCATTATATTGCTCTAATTAATTCAAACTAACCCTATAAAAATAGCTTCTTTGATTACGCAATTAAATATTTGACAATAAATAAATCAAATACTTAAACTGTCACAGGAAATCATAAAAAACACGTCTTAATTACGTTGAATGACAAATAAGTGTATACTTAATTAAAAGCTTACCTTAAATTAAGTTTTCACTTAAAAACTATTTAATAAAAACTTCACTAAATTATAGAACTTAAAAGCTAAGGGCGTACGACCGTTCGGTGCGTCGTCAAGCACAAACTGCCTGAAAAAAGCCTTTCCGCCCCCGCGCGCCCTCCGTTCCCTTCG
Source organism: Stenoptilia bipunctidactyla (assembly GCA_944452665.1). Taxonomy (NCBI): domain Eukaryota; kingdom Metazoa; phylum Arthropoda; class Insecta; order Lepidoptera; family Pterophoridae; genus Stenoptilia; species Stenoptilia bipunctidactyla. Next base: position 16,234,348 of record OX101740.1, on the reverse strand, counting down.
CCCTTCCTCTGCCATTCATAAACCCGTAACATATTACCCTGCCAAGCTCAAAAAAAGAAAGAGACGTCGCTATACAATAGAAAAAGACAACAGCTCTACTTCTCGCTCTCTTGTATAACTCTGTCCCATTCTATCGGACCACGGAATTGGTTGTCTTGTAATGAACTTACGCGCACGTGTGGCCCGCAGATCGAGTTTCAAGTATGCGTAACATACCTTTCCCATGGATTTTTTGTTACAAAAATAATCCGATTTTTTATACTCAATAGGTATGTTGAGGTTGGGTCCTTTTATTTATTACTGTGTTTTGTAGCTCTTTTTGTTTTGGGGTGTTGGAAATACTCAATAATTAAAGCCTAGCTTAGTAGCTGAAGTTAACATTAGCAACGTTTGCTAAAAAGCTAGATTTCTTTATTTTTTTCGTCATATCAATCACAAAAGTAAGTGTAAGGATATAGTGTAAGTAAGTGTATATTTTGGTATTTTTAAGTCTCAGCACTACAAACTTTCAGTAAAGCATGATTTCACTAGCGTAAAATCTGAAACTGTAGAAATTTTTAGATGAACTATAAATTGACTAACCTTCCTTTATAAATGTTTTTCCTCAAATATATGTTTTTAAAATCGTATAAGGAAAAGAACTGATGATTTATTTCTCAAAAAGAATCACTCATTTGTGGGTAGATATTTCTAATCTATGGGTACTTATAAAATAAGCTGAAATTGTTTGTTTGTTGCGCTTATCTCAGGAATCATATTTAAAAAAGGTGTGGACATACTCTAATTTGCAAATTAAACTAGAAAATAACTTCACTCTCAACTCCAAAGATCGCGAGGAAAAAACATGGCGGAAAAAGCTATCAACGCTTCTTGGTCAAAGTGCTCATTATTATTATTATGCCATTAATATAAGATGTATACTTATGCTTATGTGACAATTTTTATGAATAGCAAAGGATTAGCTTGTTGAAATCAGGGGAATTCACACTGTTAAAAATTTTTAGTGAAAATTACATAAAAGCTTGGGCAACTCTCGTTGCCCAAACATTTATGTAATATTAAATGTTGATGTAGTTTTACATGAGAGATGTAATTTTACATTACATAATTGTGTATTTTTTCTATAATTTATGGAAATTCACGTATATTTCGGATATTTTATACCTTTTTAAAGTATATTTACACATATTTTATGTATTGCTTCTGTAATAATCCCAGCCAATGTGTAAAAATACAAATTGTTCTGTCATTATACACGTTTTAGGTAAAATTACATAAAAATAATTAAAAATCTGTAAAATTACCGAAAATTATTTTCTTTTCCACTATTTACTGAAATTTACAGCTGTTTTCGGTACATTCTACAGGTTTATGTACTATTTTTTGCATGTTAAATCACATAATTTTTAACAGTGCAAGGTTTTTTAGTTTTCGTTTTTGGGCCAGCAACGAATTATTTATTCCTATTTTCTATAGTTAATAATGTACCTATGCAGGACACCTCATCTTCAGGTACGCACAGCAATCTTTGCCAGCTTGGTTCACAAAAAAATGCTTATAAGAGCATTTCACAGTTCGCCTAATTGGAAATTCACAGTAACATATAAAATCAAATCAAAAAAAAAATCTTAATGAAAGTCAAACGGTAGACGAGGGCTGCGCGACGTGGACAATCTTGGGGGAGGCTTCTGTCGGCTCATAAAGATGATGATCGTCCAATATCCTTCAATATACTTCTTTGGCTTTTAAAAACGAAATGAAATTTGAACCCTAGGAATGGGTTCTAATTGGTAATGGCCAGTGTGACCAAAAATGATTTTGAAGATTGACCTTTCGTGTACCTATTGTTTTCATTGTACCTACCTATTTTTTGCGATCGATTAGATCGTACCTACTACGTTATTATTACGTAGCAACTTTATTGCCTTGAGTCTACTTGAATTGACGACCACTTTGGCGATGGGGTAAACCTATCTGCCTCAGACGCCAGTGGTTGCGGGTTCGATCCCCGCACGGAACATGAAAAAAAAAAAAGTTCCGTAAATTTATATTCTAGGTTCCCCCCTAGTTCGCTATATGGTATCCCATAACACAAGCTATGCTTACTTTGGGGCCATGTAGTTTAGTATTTTATTTATTTATTTTATTTGAATCTACTAGAGAAAAAACCTTTATAAATCAGTAGACTCTTTATTAATACAAAGATTCGTTTTATAAAACGTATGGCTTGATTGTATGTATTTTATGTGAACATAAATTTGTTAAATAAACATTATTTGTTATCATAACTTTCCGCATTTCTCTACATGAGTAAAACTTTATAAAAACAATATCATACTGAGAACTCTGAGTTAGTATTTATTTCGCAGGTGCTTTTATATGTACTTACCTACATACCTACTTGAAATAATTATTATGTAATGATTGATTGATTGATTAACAAGCTGAAACGAACTGCCAATAATTTAAGACAGTCGACCTAATGAGAAGACATGACAAGAAACTCAACAACAATCATCTTTTCAGGATATTATGCTCTTTTCACGTAGAGATTTATTTTTTTATTAAAATATCCACAGCCCTTAAGGTATTTATTCATTGATAACATCACTAACAGTCAGTAACGGATTTATTTTAGCTTTATGATATTTGTATAAATAATCAATTTATTAAATTTTATTACATTCCTGGAATTACCTACTAACAAAGATTGAACAAATTATACTGTTTAAACAACCACGCTAAGTGACGAACCTAATTCTTGAATATTTAAAATTTACGTCAAAAACTGGTAACTGCGCAGTCCAGTTTAATCACGCCATAATTATGTAAATATACAATATATTACTAAGTACCTAATATAAATAAATAATTTATGATTCGTTATTTCATACAAGTAACATTATCTTGTTGTTCATTCATATTGACTTTTAACTAAGCCCTTACTTTTCCACTACTTTATATGTATTTATCTTAATTTAGGCCGTTAGTTATCTTAATTAAAAAAATAATAGGTTAAATATTTAAAATAATACAGATTTTCTACTAAAACTGTTATTTTAACTTTGTTTTCGTTACACGGGGACATTAAAATGTAAATTTACTGGTATCGTAAACCCGTGTAGAGTCAATGATAAAAATGTGTATATTCTACAGGGGAACATAGATGAAATACTGAGACTACAAATACCTATTTTATAATCGTTTAACAGTTCAATAGTAAGAACCAAACCCAAAATCTCTAAGATCATACGACTACAAAACCATTGCGCGGAGACACCTTCATAATACTCTCTCTGTATGGTCTCCATAATAAAATCTTCAAGTTTAATTTTCAGGTCACATTTTAGGTATATCTCCATACTTATTTATAAGCGGCACATCACAAGCGAGCAAACTTGAAAAAACTCGGTATTTTTATTTCCAAACAATATCGCATGCAACAGTTATGTCTTTAACCCAAAAAAGTCCCGATAACCGTAATAATGCGCTTCATTCAGTTACTTTATTAGCTATCCTCAGGACGATGCTTATTCGAGTAATTAGGAAGGGCCTTATAAGGAGACCCTCTGCGACCTTCACTTTGTCGGCACTGTCGAGAAACAAAACACAATACATACTTAGACAAAGGAGGTTAGTAAAAACTTTTTAATAATAAATGGCCAGGATAAGGGACATTTAGAATAAGAATAGCTTTTTTTCGCGACTCAGGCGCAGGTAGATAGTCGGCACAAGCCAAAAGCTCTTTGAAAAGAGTGTGCCGTAATATTTTTGGAACCTTAGTTTCAGTAATAAAATTACCGTTTACTCCTACGGTATAATTATAGGGGCTGCAATCAGCTAATGACAATGATGGTACGTTCTTTTTTTAAATGTTTTTCTTTTTCTAACGTGCCTGCACCACCATAAACTTTTTAAACTTTTAACTGTTTGTCAATACGTGAATTTGTGACACAAAAAAGACTTTCCATATTCAAACGAAGCTGTTTTGTTTTTAAAAACCAAAACATTTCGTCTATCTAAATATATCTACTTTCTCCAAAGAGTTTGTATATGCTTATAACTACCTTTATCAAGAAAATTAAACTTTATCAGGAATGTGTAAGAGTTGTAAGTTGAATTAACTGACCAGACTAAACAATAGCATATTTTATTGATGACTCACAGCCATGGGAAACACTTGGTGAGCCAATGAAATGTCGCTGACAAACATACGAAGTAGTTTTTTGTTTGAGTGTTAGATTGTTTTACATCTATTTATGAATATGAGGTTGGGAGGAGGATAGCCCGATGGCTTGTAACCTGATAAGAAGACTCGTTTAGATTCATACCGCGTTAGTTCACACATGTAAGTTATCTTTACTAATCTTATTCAGTTAAAAGGTCTGGTTTTGTCAACTCGATAATCTCTGCAATTACTACTTAGTTAAAATTTCTCATTTTGGTTCTGTGAATTATTTTTGCACCTCTTAAATCACACACATCGCCTGTATTCGTATTAACGTGACTATTATCAATTATAAAATAGCTGGGTTTCAATTGAAAATATTGAAGTGTTTTTTATTGAAGATCCAGGATTAAGGTCTGAATTTTTAAAAGCTTTATTGAGTGTTGAATATGAGATTCGCAACCGCTTCTCCAACAGAATATCTAAACTAACTTAAATCTCAGATGTTTTTGGAGCTCAAATCATATTAAATTGAAATGTGAGATCTATCTCCTGTTTAATAACATCGAAAATCTATGGGAACTTCGATATTATGAAAAATCTTTATTTAAAAACTTGTTTTATCTTTGTGCTGCCTCCTATATAAAACAAATAATAGTCTCATTTTAAATTCATTTTTCGTTTTATAATAAGGATTAATAATAAAAATAAAATAAAATAAAATAAATAAATTAATGTATTGGAAGATAACTTAAGTAGCAATGCAAACTTTATACTTAACTTTTCAGAAAGGCGATCTCTCTTATCTCTCTCCGAAGAAATTACTTACCAGACACAAGACAAAACTTACTAGTATTCAGATATTTTGTCATAACTTTTTGTTCATGGATATCTAACATATAACCCTCATATTGACGACCACTTTAACGATGGGGTAAACCTGTCTGCCTCAAACGCCAGTGGTGGCGGGTTCGATTCCCGCACGGAAAAAGAAAAGAAAAATGTTTCGTGTCTGGGTGTTTATCTATTTATGTATTTATATTCTAGGTTCACCCTAGTTCGCTACATGGTATCCCATAACACAAGCTATGCTTACTTTGGGGCCATGTAGTTGGTGTGATTGTCTGTGGATTTTATTATTTTATCTGTAGGAGGGAATGAGGTTCAGCTTGGGACTTAACATTTATGCTGCAATAACCGAAAACATTGAAACATTGATGCAGACCGAACATCCATCGTTATGTGGTGGATAACTAAGCGCTTTTACAGTTCCTTTTTGATACTGGTCGCCAAGGAGTGGAACGAAGGCAGTTCGTTCCCGTTCGTTTTAGTCCTGGTACCTACTTTTAAGCGTCGAGAGAATAAGTTCCACGTGGACGCACGACCTTGGCCTTCGTCATCACTTACCATCAGGCATTTTGGAAAACAATCGTCAAAACCTTATTTTATGAGAAAAAACTCGAAGTACATGCCATAGAGGAATCTGCGGCTATAAATATAATTGGTGGGAATAGTCAAAAGCTTATCGAAGCGTAGTAGTACTAAATGGTTTAACGCTTATGTAATTTCTGTGCCTCTGTCACAGTTTGTGGTTCTGGTTTTCAAGCCCTCGAAACCTAGATTTTCTTTGCATTGAGAATTGACCTCTAATGTATCAGGGTAGACCACCTACCCTGCATGCGAGAGACCTATCCCCGGTCGGGACGAAAATATTTCTTATCTACGTTTAGCAGCACAAGACCGCTGTTGGGATTGGGAGAGATATATTAATACGGACCCTAATGTTCCATGGTAGGCACCCTGAAGTTGCAGATATCCATGGGCAGTACTGATTACTATACAGCAGTCAACACACATGCTCGTTTGCAATTATTATATTGATAAAGTAGATAAGACATTCACTGAAGATAAAGATATTCGATATTCTTTTGTTTACGGAACATTCGAATTCAATCAAGAGGCGGTTAAACAACCAATGCAATAAAAAATAAACTAATGTTAACATGTGTACACTTTAACTGTTTCGAATGGGTTCAATTATGCCGGTTTGTTAGCACACGCAAAATGCCAATAAAATATTACTGTTATATTAATTTCGAAGTTTATACGAAAAGAAGATGCTTTAAGCGTGTTATTTTAGTAGTTATTGGCAGTCATATTTTATTATGGTGTTTACACCATTTTAATAACCTTAGTTCTGTTATGAAATGGTTCAATTAGAGGCCTTACGATGAGGATTTGCTTTTAAAGTACCTGCCTCCTCCCTATGTTAAGATTTTTTTAGATAGGTCTATGGTTAAAAAATCTGTCAGTTTACAATCTAATGTCAACTAGATTATATTTTTATTATTAAGCTTTTGCAACTACGAGCTTTCCAATAACCTATCATTTGGATTGTCAGGTAGAGATAGCATAATTGGTCTATTGATATATTTTTTATTGTTTTCCTAATCAATAAATGTATTTTTTTATTGCTTTTCTAAGCTTTCTAAGCCCTGTTTCGGTAAAATACTCGTCTGTTACGTTTTATTTATTTATTTATTAGGTATATCAACGTTTTTCGCGTTTTGAAAGACCTGGTTTTAAACGTCTTAGAAATTATCAAAAGATTTATGTATTTACACAATTAGGTAGGTACTTTAACTATGTTTACTTGGGCACTTAACTTCACTTAATTAATCACATTATACTAAAATAAGAATTTCTGTTTATTTCAACGCGCGGGTCTAAAGAAATATAATAATAATAATAATAAATCATTTTATATCAGACTTCACATCCATATAATATTGTTAGTAACACTCCTTAAAACTATGTTAGTAATTATGGTAAACAATTTATAATTGAGGATCAAACGAACTTCTAAAGTGAAGTTCGATCCTAATTATGTGAACAGCTTCTTTCGAAGCGATTGAGGTTTACTTTATGTAGTAGCGCCACCTACTGCTAGCCTTTGCACGGATTTTAGAGTCTATGATAAGGGTTCTTTTTTTTTTTTTTTTTTTTTTAACAACTGTCACATTTCGCTCCCTATGTCAGCATCCAGTCTACAGAACTCATTTTGTTTAAAGTCAATCTGTCTTATTCCTGTTTGTTCATTTCACTATATTGGGGTTGGGTAAAATACAAATATAAATTGAAATTACTCCATGTTGAAACATATTCATATTATGCTCATTTCAAAGCATATAAACGGGTGGGTTTATATTAAATCGCTTCGAAAGAAGCTGTTCACATAATTAGGATCGAACTTCACTTTAGAAGTTCGTTTGATCCTCAATTATATTTCACAGCTTCTTTCTTCGCGATTGAGGTTTACTTTATGTAGGATGTTTAAAGATTAGTTATAGTGAAATGAATTGGCAGAGTAGTAAGGTAAAACTCTTCAATAGTAAATAAACATACTTATTGAAAACAATTCAACAATGATTAGGCAAATTATTTTTCGTTACAAAGTTTGTTATAATTTCTAGCAAGGACTGAGGAAGAATCCGACCATCCTGCAGTCCTTTTGATAGGTCAATAGAAACTCCTAAATAAATAGCTCTTGATGTAGCAGCATGTCATGTACTATGTGCACTAAAAATATTTTCATCAATACCACTGAGAGTTAAAGTGTTTTTAACCCAGTGACTTAAAGTTTGGAAACCTATATGTTTCTTAAAACTAATAAACAAATTATCAGGTTTCCTTAAATTTTCGTTTTATTTATATACTTACTTCTGTAAGGTTTTTGCTGGACAAATTTCTGGACGAATATTAAAAAACGGAAACTTTACCAAGGTCTGTTTACTATTAAATTTAGAGGTTTTTATAAACCCTTTTATGAGTACTTTTTTAGTTATTAAAATATTTTTAATCTTTGTCACGGATAAAATTTGAACACGATGTTCCGTTACAAGAGCTATTAGTGTAACAGTTTTCTTGGAAAAGAGTCTTTAAGTCAAGGTCTTCATTAGGAAATTTTGTAGGTAAGTAGCTCAATACAACTGCTGGATCCCAGTAAGATCATACTTGATGTGGTTGGTCTTCACATAACGACTCCTTTCATGAAACTTTTTAACCTGTTATATTGGGAATTTATGTTTAATATTAATGATAATGCAGATCTATAGCTATTAATAGTACCGTACTTAGCACCTTTTTCGAAAATTTCAGTTAGAAAATGAACAATTATTGGTTTAGAAGTTTGAGTAAAACTAAAATTATTATTTTTGCAATATTCAATCCACGCCTTGATACCTCCTTCACACTGTCTCGGTAAGAATTATCCAACAAAGATGCCAACATAATTTCAACGGACTTTGAAGACAGTGATCTTTTTACTAACGCTTGCTGAACAATTTCGCGGCAACCAAGGTTAACGTTTAATGAAGGTTGTGCGCAGATTTGGTAGATAGTGATGATATCACGGTTGAGCGGGTGAAATTTTGTGGTTAAGCGGCATTCATAATGCCTTATTAAATAGATAGTCTGAATATTGAATTTGTAGATTTTCTTTCTGATTATCGTGTATCCGTGACTCGGTAGAAATCGCTTTGTATCTGGCCAATCTTCGATTATTTTGCTGCGATTCTTAGGAAACACGTTTTCTTATGTTTTAGTAACATTAAACTTGTTATTATTTTGGCAATTGGAAACGTAGTATTACGATAGTGTGTGTTTAATGAACCACGGAGATAGGCAATAACGTCGAGATTGAAAAGATTGAAAATTGAAAATGCGTTGAACTTGTTGCAATTGACAAAAGAGCTGGATTTTACTGTCGAACTGTTTGACATCCCATTCAGTGTCATTAAACTGTTTTCGTGACAAACTCTCAGCTTCTATATTATCTTTTGAAGTAATATAAGATGTAAAGATATTGATCTTACGCATTTCACGCTATTTCCATTGGTCTCGGGTAATATGATCCATATGTGAAAACTGAACAATACCCATTCTATTTATACAGGTAATGGTAATATCTATTCGTAACAATATATCACAATCGTAACTACCATAATTATGCGAATGTTTTAAGTCCGAAAAAACTGCTTTTAATTCCAGAGTATTAGTGTGTAGCGACGACTCGCTTTCCTTCCAATGACCCGCTGCCTCTTTTCCATCACAAAACCCGCCCTAGCCAGTATTATGATGCGTCAGGATAGATAGTTTTAGTGTATTGGCCTGTTCTAAGAGGAGAAAAGCCCTCTTCTAGATAATTTAACCACCAAGTAAATTCATATTTATTATATCTGGGTAAATTCACTACCTGATCATAAGTAGGATTTTTATTTGGTGACAATATTTTAAATTGCTCGAATAACTTTGTGTATTATTTTTTCTATTTTAAGAACTTATTTTTTTTTTTTTTTTTTTGGGGGTAGTTTTAAAATAATTTTCTCTGAATCAAAAATAAACCCAAGGAATTTACATTGTGTTCTAGGAACAAAGCAACTTTTTTCGTATGCATTATGAAACCTAAATTTATTAAAATATGTTTTGTAATCCAAACATTCTCATTACAATCAACACAATCTTTGCCAATGTAAAATATATTATCTAGATATATTATGGATGAAAAAATTATCCCGACGTAAAAATTCCATGACTGGTTTTAATATTTTAGTAAATACTTATATAAAGAGCGGTGCATAAGTCAAACGTTTAATATTTGAATTCATATAAAACGTTGTTATATTCAAATCGAAGGTACTTTCGGAAAGACTTATCAACATTGATGAAAAAATAACTATCTTTTGCATCTATTGAGGCCATGTAGCATTGTTTTGTTAACTTATCAGCGGTTCTGTAATCTTCCATTTTGAAGTGTTTTGTAGTAAATTAATTCAAAGATTTTAAATTATGTATGAAGCGATTTTCACCGTATAGCTTGAGCACAAGAAAAAATTTGTGATAAAATTTACCTGGCTCATGAGAACATACGAATATAGCATTTATTTTTAATAGTTTATCCAACACTAAAATATAATCTTTATGGCCATGTATTGGCCTTGGGTAAACACAAGAGCTACTTTGTTTAGCGGGCAGATATTTAAAAGGTTTTTAGTAAGCAGCTATTCACGATAATATTAATGGATCACTCGTTATCTAAGCCCATTTTTGATGAAAATATCGTAAACGTCCATCGCACTGCACCTGGTGGTTTATTTCCGCTGGTTGCTAGTGTTCCACGACCGTTCGTGGTAGGTCCCACGTGGCGGGTACGTGTAGCTCTGCTGTGGAGCTCGAGCCGGCAGCTGTGGCTGCGGAGATGACGTCGTCGTTTTTTGCAATTTGCAGCGTTTCAGCAACATCTCCTCCCAATAAATAATCATCGCAACTTGTATTGGTCAGCGTGTCACGCAGGCATACGTTTATGGAACTCATTATTATGTTACGATGAGTTTTAGTTTCCCTATTCTGGCTATCGCGACAAGCGTAACTCAGCAGTTTTAAAAGTTTTTGCTTCAAAGTTTCATTGAAAATGATGACCATCGCTTGTGATAAAGCTGCCAAGGCGATTCCAATTTGCCCTTTTTTTTTTTTTTTTTGTTGTTGAAGTATAGAATCTCGTTTGGTGAGAGTTTCAGCCAATGCTGCTTTTGCTTCTAAATTTAATAAAGGGAGCAAGTAAATATTTGCAAATTGCGGGTACAAGATAGTCCTCAACAGGCTTATCTTTAGATTCTTTAGATCTTCAGCCGACAACTGCTGGTTTTTAGACCTCTTCCGGGACATCAATCGTAACAAAAAAAGGCTGATAATGACGGAGGTAGCTCGGGCACTTCAAATCTTGGATTCGGCGTGCAAGACCGCAAATCAGATTAATCGCCAACGGCGATATTATCTGGTAACTGACTAATCAAAAAAATTAATTATATGCATCGAAACTCGATGACTACACGCACATACCATGTGGGTAATTTTGTGTCAACGACATTTTTTCTAATATTTATTAAAATTATATTAGAGATTCTCCACCGTACATCAGATTATATCGCCACCGGCGATTTTATCGAGTAACGGACTAAATAGGAGACTTAATTATATGCATCGAACCTCGATGACTACACGCACATACCATGTGGGTAGTTTTTGTGTCAACGACATTTTTTCTAATATTTATTAAAATTATATTAGAGATTCTCCACCGTACATCAGATTATATCGCCACCGGCGATTTTATCGAGTAACGGACTAAATAGGAGACTTAATTATATGCATCGAACCTCGATGACTACACGCACATACCATGTGGGTAGTTTTTGTGTCAACGACATTTTTTCTAATATTTATTAAAATTATATTAGAGATTCTCCACCGTACATCAGATTATATCGCCACCGGCGATTTTATCGAGTAACGGACTAAATAGGAGAATTAATTATATGCATCGAACCTCCCAACACAGTTGGGTTCTTCGGAATTTGTAATTTGATGTCTCAACCTCCTCGAATTATTTTCTTGAGAATTTTCTCCTCCTTCGATGCACAATTTTTACCATTTAAACTTTTAAAATTTAACTAGCTAATTAATATATTTTAGTCGACGTGCGCAGGCTACAGCACGGAAACGCAGAATGAGTTCTGTAGACTGGATGCTGACATAGGGAGCGAAATGTGACAGTTGTTAAAAAAAAAAAAAAAAAAAAAGAACCCTTATCATAGACTCTAAAATCCGTGCAAAGGCTAGCAGTAGGTGGCGCTACTACATAAAGTAAACCTCAATCGCGAAGAAAGAAGCTGTGAAATATAATAACATTGAATTTAAGAATTAATGTCAGCATAAAAATATAAAATTTGAATTTAAAATATGCAAAAGGTTTTAAATTACATTGCATTACAATGCATTAAAGAAATGCCATTCGGAATATTTTTTGGATATTTCTTTGAAAAACAAATGATAGCCAAATTCTGGAGGATAGGCAGAGGCATTATTTTTATCAAAAGATACATAAGTAAGAAAAATTTAAAGCTCTATAATTTATTAATTTACTTAAAACTTCCTTCAACTTAAGTTCATTTTATCGTACCTTTGTATTTCTCTAAGAAAAAAGAACGAGTATTTATGTTTCAAATTGTTTTTCAATCAGTACAGGCGTAGTTAAAATCAAGTTGTCTGTCAAAATTTGCTTCGGACGAGAGGTGATCGTGGGAACTGTTCGCAGTCTGTTTTCTCAATAAAAACGCTTCAATTTAAAACACCGATAAATTTATCGATACTGCTCAAAACAGTTTTCAATTATTGAAATCGATCTAGTTTTGCTTTGCATGTTTGAAGTTTTTTTAAAGTTATTTTGCATGCTTGCTTACCTTATTCCTTTTAATTATTATGTTTAATAGCCTCTTGTGTTCTGCCTACCCCATAAGGGATACAGGCGTGAAGTTATGTATGTATGTATGTAATTATTATGTACCAGCTGTTTCCCGTGATAGAAATACAAAGATCCAGACATGCATACATCCATCCATCCAAACTTTCACATTTATAATATACAAAATTTTTGTTTGCTTTTATTCGATAGATGTCGCTGTACGTCGATTAAATCGCGCAAGAATAACTCACTGACTTAGCCATATTTACCTAGTAGTCTACTTTAATTCATCCTCAGTTGCACAATTATTATATAAGTAGGATGTAGGTTCTATGCTGGACTGGGAGCGAAAGAAAAACATAGAATGTGCCAGCTGCTTCTCTTCCCGGGCATACTGTAAAAGTCAGTTAAGGGACCGAGGTGTTATGGGATGCTTTTTTGTGGGCGAAAGGCTGACCCCCTGTCACTGCAATAGTCTCTCTCTACTATTATAATGCCTCCAAATTTGTCAAACGTGACATCAGATGGTTTTATTACCTCTGGTGTTCTGCCTACCCCATACGGGATACAGGCGTGAAGTTATGTATGTATGTAGGATGTAGGTTGTTTTTATTGGTGACTGTACTCGTTCGTACTCTCATTTTGCCTTCATCTCACCTGATGGGAAGTGAAGAGATGAGTTAGAAGATAACAGCAGACGGGCTCAGGAATGAACTGGCTCTTCATAAAATGTTGCCAGATATCATCACCACCGGAACGGTGATATTTGGCGGCAGATTTTATAAGAAGGATGGTTGCTAGCCAGGCGAACCTTAAGGTACCCCTACTACATAAGCGTACAAGGCGAGACTAATCCTAGTCAGACTCAACGGCAAGGGATCCTTCACCATCAAACGCCCTTCTGTCGCCCTTGCCTAGTTTATAGGTAATGCAAGTAATTTGCTTAATAGACCCGCGTACTCCAACTATGATCTCTTTGTCACTAACCATTATGTACAGTTGAGGTAAAATACCATTCTATTACAAAAAAAAAAAAACAAAAAACTAAAATAATAAAAAGTACATATAAAATTAAGAAAAAAAAGTCTTGCAATTTACCAAATCAAACTTGTGAAAATGCAAATGCAAAAGGCATGACGGCAGGCAGGATTGATCAGTTAATTTAATTTAAGTAAATTTTGACGACCAACATACATTGCCAACATTCTACGCCAGAGGTCCTGGGTTCGAATCCCGGCGGCGGCGGATATTTGTGTGTTGAACATAGATATTAGTCGTCAAGTCATGGATGTGTTTATATGTTTATTTAAGTTTATTCTAATAAAAAATATTTATTTATTAAATTTGTTTAATTATTTATGTACACACTGATGTAAAAATACAGGGTTACTTAAATCTAACATATGTACAAAGGTACTGCTTATTTCTAAAAGAAATTTCTACCAGCAGACCTGTGAATGGAGAGTTGTAAACGAAGCAAAATTAGTGCGTACCTAATAGAAATAATATTCCATTAGAATATACTATTACTAAATACTATCAATAAATAAACACATACTTAACTATATACTAAACATGTACATACATGTAATACAATATTACAAGTTATATTCGTTGATTAGTATTTGACTTTTATGTTATTTTATCATGAGAGAGGTAATGCTCCCTTACTCTTTTTCTAAAAATTGTTATGGTTTTTGACTCACGTATTTCGAATGGTAATGAATTCCACAATCTAACAGCATGTATATTGAAGGAGTAGGAAAAGAAATCGGTTTTATGAGGTTTTATATATAAGAGAGTACGTTTATGTGCTCGGCATAGCGTATCTTCAGAATGGACGAAGGAGAAACGCTCACTCAAGTAATTTGGAGCATTTGGATTATGTAGGACGTTGAAGAGAATACACAGAATACGAGTATTCCTTCGCAATCGGATCGGGAGCCACTTAAGTTGTTTGCGGTATTCAGAAACATGGTCGTACTTTTTGAGGCCGAAGATGAAGCGTATGCATAGATTTTGCAACCGTTCTAGCTTACTTAAAAGCTCCTCAGTAGCATCTAAGTAGCAGACGTCGGCATAATCAATGATAGGCTGAATAAGCGCTTGCGCAAGGGAGATCTTCGTCTGCAATGGTAAGAAGTTTTGAAGACACTTCAGCGTGTGAAAGGAGTAATGTACCTTACGACTGATTTCACCTACGTTAGCACGCCATGATAAATTAGAATCCATAATAACTCCTAAGTTCTTGGCTATGTCGGTGATAACAATTGGTGTGCCATCAAAAATAACTGGAGGGAGATTAGCCAGATCGAGGCAACCGCGCATATGTCTGCTACCAAGTATCATTGCTTGAGACTTGTCGGGGTTCACACGTAATCCGAATGATTTGGCCCAGCTGCTGATGCAAGATAAATCGTCGTTAATTGCTGAAACAGCTGAGTCAACACTGGAAACTGCGAAATGCCGGTAAATCTGCAAGTCGTCAGCGTAAAGATGATACTTACATGAAAGAACTTTAGTGATGGTATTTATAAATAAAGAAAAAAGTAAAGGAGAAAGTACGCCACCCTGGGGTACGCCCGCAACAAGATCACACCATTCAGAGTAAGACTCATTAAGGCGGACCCGCTGAGACCGTCCCCGAAGATATGAATTGAACCAAGCTAATGCAGAAGAAGTGAAATTAAGGGATCTCAATATTCCTAGCAAGATATCGAAATCTACGGAATTAAAGGCGCTACTGAAGTCAAGTAGCACAAGCAGTGTTAGAGATCTATTTTCCATTGCCCACCGAATATCGTCAGTCACATTGATGAGCGCAGTCACGGTACTATGTCCTGGTCGAAAACCAGATTGATATTGACTCAAAAGACTGTTAGAGGTTATGAATGATGACAACTGTTTGTGTACAAGGTGCTCAAGAACTTTGGAGAGGAAGGACAGGATTGAAATAGGTCGAAAATGTATAAGAGAACTAGGTGATGGAACTTTAGGTAAAGGGATTACATTTGCATGTTTCCAGGAAGTTGGGAAAGTACCAGTGGACAGGGAATAGTTGAAAATGTGTGTGAGGATAGGCAACAAATAAGGCAGGATCATGGTGATCATTTTGGAGCTCAACTTGTCATTACCAACTGCGACTGACGAGATCGAAAGAATGGATTCCTTGACGTTGTCTTCCGAAACCAAGACAAAAGAGAACGGAGGATGCGGAGAAGAGATATTTACTAGCGAATTTAATGTGTCAGCTTTAATATTGGGATTTAAAGTAATAGGGGGTTGCGAAAATTGTTGATTCAGAGCGTTCAAGTCAAAATTGTTGAGAGAAAAGTTGGGAGATTTGCCTATTCCTACAGATTTCAAGAACTTCCATACTTCTGCAGAGCTACGGTTGACGAGGGACTCATGAAAATGGCGTTTCTTAGCATCACGACATAGGCGGTTACAGCGATTGCGAAGATTTTTAAAACTATTTAGGTTACGTTCAGAGGGACAACGTTTGTATCTACTTTTGGCTTTATTTCTAAGAGCCATTGCCTCTTTTATAGTATCCGACAACCACGGAGCAGGGTTATGTTTGATTTTTACTGGTCTGAGAGGAGCGTGTCGGTCATAAAGTTCTAGGAGTAATTTGTTAAAACTATCAACTTTATCGTCGATGCAGGCACCATTAATTACTGGTGACCAGTCAATGTTATTAGTATCGCGTATTAAAGACTCAAAGTTGATGTTTTTGTAACTACGAAGAGGCAACGTTTTTGGTTTAGGTTTTGGGAGACGAATACGGTAGCTGAGGAAAATTAGGTCATGATAGGAGAAGGGCGCTGTATGTTGTCCGTGATTGGATACATTCAAAGGAGAGGATATGATCATGAGATCAAGCAAAGAGGGAACGCAATCAGGAAAATGATGGGTAGCGGCGAGAGGTAAGGACGTAAGATTATAAGAGGACAAGAGAGATTCTAGTTTACGGGAACGGGAGTTATTTTTGATCAAACACGTGTTGAAATCACCGAGCATAAGAACATGGTCATAGCTGGGGCAGTAATTGTGGAAAAAAGAGTCAAGGGTATCAAAATAATCTATACTCATGTGAGGGCTGTAGAAAACTGTGAGTAAAATTTTTGCGTGGTGTACTATTATTTCTATAGCAAGGTATTCAGCTGATTCTGAGTACACAGATGGAGACGCGCTGATAATTTTATAACGTATATCTGCGCGGAGGTAGATCGCTACTCCACCACCCCCTTTGCCAGTTCTATCATTTCGTATAAGAACGAAGCCTGGGAGAGAAAAGTGAGTGGAAGGAAGGGACGGTTTGAGAAAAGTTTCTGAAACCAGTAGCGCATCAACATTGTTACAGCTGAACGAATCTAAGATGTCAGTGTAGTGACTGGGTATGCTTTGAGCATTTATGTGGGCAATTTTCAAGTTAAGTGGGTTATTGGAGAAGGAAGAAGAAAGTTCATCATGCAATGTCAGTGGTGGCGAGAGAATACTATCTGCACTTGTGAAGCTATCTGAGGAAGTTGAGCAAGAGAAGAAGCTATCGTCAAAAACATTATCTGTGTTCATACTCGTATAAAAAATATATAAATATAATATAATACTTAGATAAAAAGAAATCTATTTTTAAAGCAATACTAAATCCAAAATATAACTGCTTGGACAACTCACTACTCACAGTTTGTCGAAGACTTAATACCAATTTACATTTTAAATTAAAATTACAGAGAAGCAATAACATAAGTTTCAAGTTAAAAAAGTTACAAAAAAAAAATCAGAAAGAAAGAAAACAAATTAGAGTGATGATCTGTGGAACTGCCGATCAATCGGCTGTATAGCATAGTTCCAACCTCTAAGTAAAGTCACGTTAAAAACAAAAATGTACTTATGTCAGTCAAAGCAAAGACTAAAGAGAAACAGAAATCGAACATGTAAACAAACACGATTATAAATAACCTGCCAATACAATAGATGGATTGTGAAACTTGAAACATTAATTTAGGAATATAAACATGACTACCGTCTTTACAAAATAAAACAAATTGGTATTATCCGTGTAAGATAAGGAGTTATTTGAGAAATGTTCGTATTTCAATTAAATTTAGTGGCGCCGGCGAGTTTTTCTTGGAGATTTTTCTACATTTGCAACTTTTGGAACTTCGGCGACGCTAATATTTGCCGGGAACTGGGATATGAATTGATTAAGAGCAGACATGGTTTCTATTTTACGGCGTGATTTGTCTGGAAGATAAATAACAATTTTACCATCTACTGACCAGCAGTTTTTGATTCCAAAATGTTGACGCGCCGAAGTGAAAACCTGATGTCTGTTTTTTGTCAAAAATTCCGACACTGTGATGCCGGTGCCCTTGAGGCTGGTTTTGCAGTCCCATACAAGGCGCCTGGACTCCACATCATTGAACCGCACTAAAATGGGCCTTGTTTTGCCTTGAGAAGATCCACCTAGCCGGTGACAGACTTGTAGGTTGTTACTGTTCACATTGTTCATCTTCATTTTGTTGGTTAATATGGTGCAAATTATCTCATGTGGCTTCTCATTATCATTTTCAGAGATTCCATGGAAAAGCAGTACCTTTTTTCGTGAAGCAGTCTCCAGTCTATCTTGATGCAGATTGAGATGTTCAATTTCCAATTTAAGCTGCTTCAACATCTGCCATGCCAATGTCTTGAATGATAGATAATCCTGGGAAAGAGTAACAAGATCTGGATGCACAGGGGATTTACCGGCAATTTTTTCTAGTTTGTTGTCAAACTCGCTGAAACGATCTTCCATCATTTTAGTTAGTGCTTCCATTGTGTACTTGGTTGTTGTTTGGGTGACACAGAATACGATTTGGTGGGAAAACTTTGTGTTAGAGTGAGTGCAAGTGAGTTGTAAGTCAAATCACTACATTAAATTTTAAGTTTTACTATTGTATTTTTATTTAAACAATTAAAACTATGAGGACACTAAATTTGCGTGTTACCAGGGCGACTACCCGCTTTTTTTTTTTTTTTTTTTTTTTTTTTTGTATTTTTATATAAGCATTTCTTAAGTATATCAGTTATCTAGTATCCATAACACAAGTTCTTTAAGAAACTTAATTTGGGCTAGATAATGTTGTATGAGTGTCAGGAATATTTATTTATTTATTTAATTTTCTATCGTACACAAAAAAAACATGCGATACCTAATTACCGAGTTAAAAAAGGCTCTTCAGATTTACCATTTTCGTAGGTGTATAGATAAAATGTTTATTTATATCATAAAGACATTCCTCCAAGTCGAAAAAGTGTTTTATGCAGAATCCTGCCTGAGCTTTGTCATATACTATCAAAAACTTTTTAAAATACGTTTAGAACATTTTATGATTATCTTCATCACATATACATACTTTTACACTCTATTATATTTCGTCGCTTCATTCTTCAGATATTATATAACAGGTAGTCCTTTTTAGGTACTAGGTAACTTCGCATAATTTAAAGTATCATAAAAAAAAAACACTGTGGTGGGGCGCCGCGTGGCATGATCCACCCGGTTCGCGCCAAGCCCTCATTAAAAATTATGTGTCTATAAATAGACTATCACTAAGTTTCATTAATTTAAGCTGATTATAATTTCTAGCGACTCAAATAAAGTAAGATTATTTGAAGCTCATTATGTAATAATACTAATTATTAAGTACTATAATAATAAAATATGTAATTACATATTTATATCTTTACTTATTTCAATTCCAAGTATATACCTAAACAAAACTTTCTATCTCTGAAAATCTACCTGTTATATAATATCTGAAGAATGAAGCGACGAAATATAATAGATGATTAAACGAACTTCTAAGTGAAGTTCTATCGCTATTATATGAGTCGCTTCATTCGAAGATATGACGTACCCACCCACCCCAGAACCCATTTAAAAGTTTCGTTTAGGGTCTCTAAAGAATGAGGGCTTGGCGCGAACCGGGTGGATCATGCCACGCGGCGCCCCACCACAGTGTTTTTTTTTTATGATACTTTAAATTATGCGAAGTTACCTAGTACCTAAAAAGGACTACCTGTTATATAATATCTTCGAATGAAGCGACTCATATAATAGCGATAGAACTTCACTTAGAAGTTCGTTTAATCATCTATTAAAACATATAATGAAGCAACTTGAGATTTAATCAAACTTGTTTTTTATAGGATTTTAGCCCAAACTTTAAGATAGATAGAACACCAGACCATCAAAACAGGCTTTGCAGCTATAACGCGAAACAAAGCGCAAAACAAATATATTATTGCTCACAATTAACTTTTACTGGGCTTTTAAATAAAGATAGTTTCCTAAGAAACTCATAACATCTTGATGACTCTTAAATGGCACACACAAACGGATCATTTAACTTAAAACTGCTGTGGATGTGGCATTTTCAGGGAATGAGATATCAGCACGGGTAAGCAATAACGAAGAAACCTATTATTTAGAATCTTTAAGCTGTTTGTATATAAGCAAATTAGTCGCAATAAAGCATGCAAGGCAACATGGTAATAAAATATTACGGTTTACTTATTAGTTTGGTCGTGTGTTTTTATGTTCTTTGAAAGCGCAACAAAAGGGTAACGGTTTAATTGTTTAAAAAGTTTTCAAGACAAAGTTTGAGAACAATAGAACTTGTAACCAATATTTTGCGAAGAGTGTATGAAAAAGTTTTTAAAAATAATAATTACTTTATGGTAATTGTGGCCAGTTTTTATTTTAAAACAAGAATGTTTTTCTCTAAGGAGGCTGGTAATTGTATAGTTCGAAATTCTGCACTTAATTAAAAAGGCAGCAAGATAAATAGTGTTATTAAGATTCCTTTAACGGAAGAATTAATTAAAGAAGAGGAAAGTCACGTCTAGAAACCCGTTTAGATTTGTAAGTAAATCACATTTTATTTCGCATCTAGTTTGCTAAGTGTCCATCTTACTTTGACTCATCTTTGATTGTGTATTAGACGACCAAGTTTGAGATGTCAGATGTCTTTCTTGATTTTTTATTTTCATTTTCTAGGAGCTTAATTCTCAAGCAGTGGAGGATTACTTTTAATTACAGAGGATTATAGCTCCATAAGTTATAAATTTATTTTATTTTCGTAAATAAAAACAAATGCTATGAAGGCTTCTAGATTATGTTGATTTAAAAAAGATAGTTCGTCTACCTTCTCCATTGTATATTTACAGTATTTGAATTTGTCGACTTTCAATTTTAATTTTTCACGACTTGGTAAATTATATAGTCTTATAATTTACCAAGTCGTTCCTGTCAACATTATTTTTTTCGTGCATATCTTCATATGAGATAATTACCGCTCCCCGAAATTGTCTCTTAACACGTACGTAATTCATTACCTCTCAACATCATTATACGCCAAAAAAGAAGATCTTATATTAATTCAGTTTACATTAATTTCCAAGTGTCGTATCTGATTTATCCGTATAACAGTGTTAGTAGGTAGCGAGGGGCGAGCATGCAAATGGCAATAGCCCGTACGGTCGCCGCGCGGGACCGTGGGAAAACTATCGCCCATGGCGAGGTTGGCGCATGCGCGGACTTGGGCGTTAGTGTTTGATTTTATTTGCGATTGAAATGTTGATTAATATAAGACATTTTATGTAAAAATTTTATGTTGTCAAAAAGAAGGCTGGTAGATTTTGAGAGGTCTTTTTCTGTATAAGGTTCTAACAATAAATCAAAGATCACAACAACAAAAATGGAAGAAAAAAATAATAGTTTCAGAAGGTTATTCTTCAGTTGTAAGGATATATAAATATTTTTGTTTTTTGATGGCTTTTGTAGCGGTGCACTAGTAGGGCTAGATAATTCTGTCTATTCCCGAGATATCAATTAAAGCAAACCTATACCGTATCTATTTTTTGTTTTCATATCTTGGCACATGGTATAAAATTATCAAAACATTCAATTGGATATTTCGTATACCTTCCATAACTTTGGAAACATTTGCAATTTATAAAATTGCTGAAGGCGCTACTTTTCAGGACCATCCTTCAACACATTTATTTGTTTTTAAGGTTTGAATTAAAATATTAGACCACCTCCAGAAAGCATTGGTCCATCGTTAGTGCATGATATCAGGCTGTAAATTGTAATTAAAATGAATAACAATAAAACTTGATCTTTCATTTTCAAGAATATGAAAACTAAACATAAAAATATATGTAAGTCCAATCCGGCCCCGTCCACTCGTGCAGCGCTCAGAAGCGCGTGACGCAGGCGGCGGCGCGCGCGCCGCGCTCACGATCTTTGACGCGCCACTTTTGACGTAACCAACTAACCACACTCCCAAAGTCTTTTTCTTTTCCTCTTCTTACACTCCACTTATAATTTTGATGAATTGAACAGTACCTTTTTTGTTTCATATTTGAAAAGGTTGAGATAAATCGCTCGTGACTCGTGAGAAATTATTGCTGACTTGTATGTTTGGGCTGCGATGTGAAGTGTAAAGCAATGGTATTGTTGGATAGCTTAACGATGACTTTGAGTAGAAGTCAGCTTTCATTTCAGTCTGGCAAATTGCTGGCAAATAATAGTTTGTAGCTGTATTTAGTATTGAATATAGATGCATCCTTCTAAAACAGAAATCGTGAAAGTAGGTAGGTATGTATGTTTGGATTATGGATGTTTTTCACTGTTTCGAACGAATAACTATTAAATGGATTTGTACTCCGTTTGGTACACAATATAGGTACCCGGTAATACGCCGGATTTTGGACGATTTGAATATAATTTAAAAGAATACATACATATTCTTTTTTCCAACAACGCAACATTTTCCTTATGCATTTGATAACGTCTACCCGGATCTTGATGAAACCCGAATAGATGATGGTATCTAACAGTCAATTTTTTGCCATTTGTATTATTAAAAAAACATTGACTATTATTTTTACGGATATTTCTAGGGAATAAACCCAAGTAAGGATTGGATTAATGAATTCTTTTAAAGATATATTGAAAAGCCACCTCATAGATACAAGTGGCACAACTCAGACTTCATCATTACTTTCTATTGGTTAAAAAAGACCCTTATTCACCTAGTATTTAGATACTTTATTAATGAAGTCGACACTTTTATGAATTTAAAAGAAAATTGTAAAATAGCTCAAGGGAGCTGACTTCGCAGTAGCACCGACCTAGTTTTGGAAGTACTGGCTTATGGCATCGTCAATAAATATGTACTATCACACTTTAAAGTATTTACACATTTAGTGAAATAAGTTTCATCAATTTCGGTTTAGTGGTTTCGCAATTTTACTCAAGATGTTGCGAGAATGGTCAAATCAGATGCTCCTGTGTCTTGCAAGTAGGTTTATGAACCTGTTACTTTTTATTTTAATATGTTTTAAAAGTTATTCGCTTCGTTAGACGTTAAAGTTGGTTGTTGTTTTTTACATAAGCTAGCGAAAGAGTGATTTATTATTGTTCTACTTGTTAAAATTTTCTTACAAGTAAGAAAACACGTACAAAATTAAAAATGAACAAGTCTATCTAGATTAAAATGATTTCTTTCAGGCAACTCCACTTAGCCCCAATTTCACCGTGTAATAAAACGCGATCAATTCGAGTTGAACTTGGTTTACGCGTTAAAACGAGTTCCGCCTTCAATTTTTCTTTAGTCAAATCCAAGATTTGTTAATCTAAGATCAGAAGGAAATCGGTGAAATCGGGGCTTAGAATAGTCCTACCATACGTCCAATACCAATAGTCCTGCCTACCACCTAGAATAGTCATACCTTGGACACGCTTGTTGTAAATGGCGACTAGACTCCAATACAAGTGGGTCTTTCCTCTGGCTGACGAGGAGCCATAAAACGCCAAGTCGTCCCAGTGCTTGTTGGTTTAAAAACGAATTCGTAGGTAGGTAGGTGAACTTCTAGATCTTTCAAGATTCCAAAATTATATATAATAGTATGTATAATATAATAATACGATGGTTGCAACGGAAGACCAGCGCTAGTTTGTTAACTAGCAATATGCTGAGTTGCGGCCTGTTTGTGGCATTTGTTATATTTTTCTTTCATTTTTTTTTTCTACTAATTTGTGTTTCAATTTTAATTTAGGATTTTTATTTTATATTTATATTTTGTTCATAATTTTTGCTTCTGTTACAAATAAAACTTTTTTCATTTCATTTCATTTCATTTAGACTCCAGAAGATCACCAACTCGTTCATGGGTCAATGTATACGCTTTATTTTATAGTAAAGTTCCAAAATATTTAAGATTAACCTTTCAATAGATTTAAGGATAAGTGTTATGTGACAAGGTTTACTATAAGATATCCGGATGCAAGAAGATGGGATTCCCTGGCTGTAAATTGTTATTGTGTATTTTTTTTTCTTATTTTTAAAAGATGATTGCTGTTGAGTTTTCTTCTCAACAGATCGACTTTCCGAAGTGGTGGTAGATTCAGTTCAATTTGTAAATTGTTTGACTTATTTCAAATGTATTTAAATACTTACGAAATAAAGAATATTTGAGTTTGAGTTTGTATAGAATGTCGATTTCAAATATAGTTATTATAGTTCATCGAAAAACTTACTGGAAAGGAAATTACGTAAAACTGGTAGCGGTTTCGATAAGTAAGAAAACTTTTACTTTTGGCCCACAGTTGTGATTCGTTTCAACAGACAGACAAATATGCTGTAGACGCAGCTATAGCTTTCCGTTGCCACCTTTTGTAAACATATCCATAAAAATCTTTCTTTCAATTTTTTATTGTCATTTATTATTTGTAAGTACAAGCTGTGACAATAATAAATTATAATATTGTGACGATTTCCTAAAAGACACGGAATCATAGAGTTATTTTTTTAAATGTAACTCTATCTAATCTACTATACGTAGCTAATAAAATCGGATTAAAATTACTCTGATTCAAAGATATGTTATACACATAAAATACTATTTATTTAGAATAAAAATATATAGTAATAATAAAAAGGCCTTACTGTTCAAAGGAAAACTCTTGTAGCTTACTATACAAAAAAAGTGTACATAATAATCATACCCATGTTTTCGGAAGCTATCTAAACGCCCTGAACACTATATTTTTGAGATTGAAAGGTTATTCCTTTATTTATATCATATCACTTAAATGTTAATGAACACAGGATCTACATGATGATAACTAGCTTTCAGATTAATAGTAGGTAGGATGGTACTAAATTATGGATAGAATTTATTATCTACATAAATCATACGTGGCCTACCAGAATCTGTAGCCGGAAAATTCTCGGTCATTATAAAAGTTTCTGTCATTTTACGTGCTGATCCTTGCCTATACCAGGAACAAAAAAATGCTTATGTGGCTTATGATGGAAGACATAATTGTGTACTCAAGTGCCAGATCAGAGTTATAAAAAATATTTTACATTGAATTGATACTTGAATAATATTAATGGCGATTCCATTTTACCTATTGAATAGAAGTCCTTCGATAGTAGACTAAGAATGTAATTAATAAGTCCAATTACTTTGTTGCAATTTTACAAATAAACGGAAAGGCCACGCCCAAGGAAAGGTCTTTCTTGCATTTGAATGCAACACCTAGTTTAATTGTCAAGTTAATTGATCAGAGTGTTTTAAATAAGTCGTGCTTAATAAAGGGTATTACTGTCTTCTACCTCTTTAAGTAAGTATTGTTCTTTGCTGTAAATTGTAGTGTAAGTTTATATAACAAAGCTACATATTCGCTAGAGATGTTAGCAAAGACGAATGCAGCGTGAAATGGTCGTCACAGGTTTTTGAAATATTTTTTTGATATTTTTGATTATTCCTTCGTTTGACCTCAATCTCACCTGATCGCACCACGGGTTTAGGAAAGAACTGGCTCTTCATTAAATATTGCCGAAACACATCACCGCATATTTGGCGGCAGATTTTATATAAAGCTAGGCCAAGTGGTCCTACCACCAGGTAATAATGCGTACAGATTGCTGTAATGGAACTTTTAATGTAACATTCTGCGCACGTCCAAACACGCAACGTGCGCAGAATGTTACGTTACAAGTTCCATTACACCAATCTTTACGAACCATTATGGTGCGTACAGATTGCTAGAAATTCAACTTGTAATGTAACATTCTGCGCACGTTCCGTATTTGGACGTGTAGTGCGCAGAATGCTACATTACAAGTTCCATGACAGCAATCTGTACGCACCATTACGTTCACAGATTAGTCGCCTTTTACGACACGCTTATGCGGGGGCGTTAGGGCTATTTCTAAGGCGACCCTACGCTGGCACCCTGATAAGCATCTTGCCGTAAGAGGCCATTAATCCTAGTTACTCTGTTCATTTTCAGGATACCTTCATGATTTGCCTGTCTAGTAGCTACCATTTACGGCCAATACTATAAAAGTTACGAGCGTGTGTGTCATACGTATTTATTAAAAAATACCAAAGTCAATTAAATCCCCAACGTTTAATAAATTTAAAAAAACTATCAAAGAATCATTATGCAAAAAGGCTACTATAAACTCAAAGATTATTTAGATGATAAAAGAGCGTGGGATTGATGTCTCCAAGGTTATTTCCAAATATTAAACATAAATCACCATGTAAGCAGCTTGGCTGATATGATATTGGCAAGCACGAATAGGGTCAGCGGTCCGTCTTCTGTTTGTTTATTCATGTCATAGCGAGCTGTCTGCCAAATTGTACCTATAATGAGCACTTTTTACAAAAGAGTGCCCAGAGTTTTTCTTCCGCCGGCTTTTTTCCTCTCGGTCTACCTAGGGTTCTACTTTCATTTCGTTTTTTTAAAGCCGAAGAAGTAGTAGTAGACAACACCAAGACATCGGTGGATAATGGGCGATCATTATCTTCATGAGCCTAGAGACGCACACTTCTGGACGGAGGCCTCCCCCAGGACTCTTCATGTCGCCCGGACCCGCGCCGCCCTCATCCAGCGTTTGACCTTCACAAAGTGTATAAGCATACCTACTGTGAATAAAAAAAATTCATTCATTCATTCATGAGGTACGGTTCTTTACAAAAGTGTCCAGTCGCGTGTTTCCGCGCAGGAGTTTTTGCATGTAAAGTGCCGAAGTTTTTGGACATTTGTGTTATAAATAAACAGTTTTCTCCTGAACCTGTTCTTCATTTGTAATGAGCCCACTGCAGGGTCTCACTGCAAGCTCTTCTATGGGTATTGAGTATCTCCCCTGGGTGAAGACGAGGTTTAGGCTTACGCTTCTATCAGATTTTAATTTGGCTAGCCGTGGATCACATGTATGTAGGTAGTATTTATTACATCAATATTATGATGTTAAAAACTAAATTTTTATACAATTATTAACCGAAGAATTAAGTAATTAACCTGTATTTTGTATTGTATTAAATAATTTAATTTAAATTTCTACTCAAATAATATTTAAAAAGATAAATATTTAATGGCATTTAAATAATTTTATACTTACTACATTCGGAATAACGCCCCGCCTCGACACCGTTTGAGGATATTTTCTGCAAGGTTATTACTAATTAAAAGTATTTGTCAATAAATCACTAGAAAGATGACGAAACATTTTAATAAACCCAACAACAATGTTCTGTCAATAACTATTATAATTAAATCTATCTAAGGAAAAAGGGCTTGAAAAGTAAAATTATTATGAAAACGAAGATTAAGAACGATAATTATAAATACCTACTTTTTAAAAGGTTTTGTATTTCTAATCATTTCTTTGCCTCATCAAAAGGTTATCGCTTAAGGAGAGTGCGCGAATTTTCAAAATTTTGCCATATAACTAACTGCGGCGAAACTGTCAGCTCCACTTACGGTGAATGATTGGGATTTTAGTTTATTGAAGTACTACATAACCCAGGTGCACCTATCGAGCGACCATGGGTATCCACGAGGATTTTCGAGGTTGGATAAAAAAAAGGACAACTAGTAGCAAATTGGGATACCAACTAAAACTCTTTAATAGTTCCTCTTAGGAAGTAACTAAAATTCTTCTATTTTTACAAGTATTTACACAAGTAATTAACAGAAAAAGTGCATGTAAGTATTTTTTTTCTTCACTTACCAAGTTATTCAAATCAATCTCATCTAATGATGGTCGAAGATGGAAGCATGTGGACTTTGGAAACAACCACCGAATAACAAAACCTTTACTGTAATTTCTGCGTGTTGAACACGCATGCTCAATCACGTCTAATAATATATATACATTTTCATTGAAATTTGAACTTTATTACAACAGAATAAGTTGCTAAGTGTATACATTTTATTACACGTGACTGTACTTACTACGCTGCGTGTCGTATTGGTTGATCTGCGTGCCTCGGTCATGCGCAAGACCGCCTAGATAGCGACCACCGACCACCCTGACTTCTTTATACAGTCAGCTTCTCAAAATTAAAAACAAATGAAGCCTGCTTAGGAGTAAGGGTGAGTGTTCGATATTAGAGTTTGATGTGTAACTACACAGAATAATGATAGGTATATGATACGTGTTATGTTGTATGCACTTTGTACTAGATAAATGTATGGGAAGTTAGTCGCTTCCAGTCGGCACACTGTACCGTAAGGTTTGTGTGCGACTTACATTTTGTAAATAAAGAGTTTATCAGCGCAAACCAACCTTACGGCAGATGTAAGAATTACATTTGAAAGATTAAAAGTAAAATAATAAAAAATGACGCGGGTTGTCCGTCAGATAATTTTTTCATTCTAAAGATTGTTTTGATTCTGAAAGTAGCAGGATCTGATCATGCAACGCCCCACTGCCACGCCTTTTAAAATAGACATGTGATAATGTATTATCAGTGATAATTTTAAGTAAAATACTTATAAATAAATACTAATTTCCGAATATCTGAATTTCCATTTGCTAGTTAATCTGCTTCTCAGAATTGCCGCCTATCGGTCCCCTCTACGGTACACACGCATGGTAATAAAAGTTAGATTTACTTTAACTTATGATTTTCTTTTATCTCACCCATAAGACCAATTAAGGTTAAAGATGTTTTGATTTTCAAAAAAAGTTTGCATGAATTCCATATCACATGTTTTTATAGGCACTGTTGGTCTTTTAGAATAATTACTTGAGCTTATAATAAATTGTATATAAATGACTGTTTGTTGCCAAACGTACATTGACTGCTTGGTTAAGTGTATGATGGAGCTGTGTATGTAACTTATGTATTTTAGTACTTTTAGGCGTTCTTTTTGGCGTTTTAACAGACCACTCTGAAGCTAGATGCTGAAGTTTTATTTCGCAATACATATTTTGTAACCACTACAAATTAAATAAAAAAAATTGATTGACATTTCGGCAAGAACTAGGAAAAAGCTTTGAAGCTAACTTTATTTGCATATTTGTTTTTAATTAATTAGCGATCTTCACTTCTTAATTAACTTAAGTACAAATGGTTGTATCTTTATAGATAACGATCATTATCGATTAATCAAGATGATCAATACATTCGGATATTGAAAGATAAGAAGTTTAAGAACTTCAAACCTGTAGTACAGATAAAAATTCTATTTGTAGGTACAATTAATATACAAATCTAATGATATAATTAGGTTAATGTCTACATATTTCTGTGTTTTTATAAAGATTTTTATCTATGCTAATTTGAGGCTCATCTTTTCATGCTATAAAATGATAAAAAAAATGGTAAGTATGAATTCGTTTTATATAATTTTTTTATAAATTTGAAAAACATAATTTAGTCAATACCAAAGAGCTTTAAAGTTTATGCAAATATTAAATTAATTATCTGACAATGGTGTTGTTATGTCAATTAGAATTTGTATCGATGTTCCAAGCTTTGTGTTTTTGAAAAATCCCGTCTTTGGCATTAATTTCTCTTGAAAACGAAGATGTGAATAAAAATAACTTAGTAAAGTCTAACTAAAACATCGCCGAAGCATATAATGTTTTGAGTTATAATATTTGTCGACTTAGTTTGTATAAAGTCTTGTTGCCAGCAAGTCGTATTCATTTCGTATTAATTTCACGAATAAAGTAATTAAAGATAAATAAAGTAATTTCTCGAATTGCCAACCCCATTAAGCTTTTCGTTTACCAATCTAGGATTGATAAACGAAAGCTTAAAACATTAATAAAATGATGTCTATAGAAAACAATACAGGTCTGCAAAGATTAGAAGACAATGCAAGTAGTATTATCAAACGGCTCAGGGCCATAACGAAATTCAAATGGTTGGGTGTTATTTTCACCGGGTGTTTCCCACGCTGCGCGCACGCAAGTCTGGCTGCAATTACGCAGAGAACTAATTCTTGTACTCGTGCGCTGCTAATATGGCTGTTAACTGTTTAATCTTTTTGTTTGAAATTTGATAGATTATCTGCTAAATAACTTTACAGTTAATTGTTTTTCTTAAACCTTTTAAAATTTGTAGGTATATTCGAAAAGTACAAATTCACTCGGTGGTGCAGCGGCTTCTTTGTCGTACTAAATCCATCAAGTTGAGCAACGTTTGACTGGGTCGGTGCAAAGATGGAAGACCTCAGATCATCATGACGACTTCCGTCCGTACTGTCATTGTATACAGGGTGCTGTAATTGTATACAGTCGTCGTAAGACAGTTTTCAAGGTCCTAAAATTTTAACCAGTATTTCATTTTGGTGGAGTACTAATCAAACATCGTCATTTTCAGGGTTGAAATAAAGCTCATGAAGCTCGGTCATTAATATTCAATCTAGTAATAGTCAATACTCTTCATTATTTGGGCATCAATGCATGTTTATAAACAAAACATGCAAAGTTCCTTACAAAATTTTCTCAAAACTAGGAAAACATCTACAAGGGTATCGAACTTTTTAACTGAATTCAGCAATGTCTGCTAGCATAATAAAATACTTATTTTTGTATATTTCATGTTAATTCGGTCATTACGTCCGCCAGGACCGTGGGAACTGACATTTACGCGAAGAAACTTTGAATATTTCGTTAAGTAGCTGTCTTATCAATTTATTAGCCATTGTTTTGACCGGTTTCAAAGGAAATTAGTGTTTTCTAAATTATAAGAATGTCTGAGAGAGTGGTAGAACTGCTACTATGCACTTTTGAGAAAGATTTTAGGTATAGTTTTTCTAATATTTTTATATTTTTTGTTATTCGGACTTTGAAATCATGGCCATTGCCATTTAATCATTATTTTCTTTTACGATTGTAAATTTAAATATTATAATCATCAATTAATTTAACACTTTTATAAAGGTTTTGAAGACTTGAATTAGCATTCTTATTACTTTTTTGTTAATTTATATCCTAGTTGAAATTTTAATTATGATTGAAGTTTTCGGTTTCAAGATTTAGGTAATAATTATAGGATGTGATAAATATAATAAATCATAAATAACTATATTAAATTTTAAAAGGATATTTTTTTGAATAACATTATCATTATCAAGGATATGGTCATATATAAGAGGGTGACACATAAAAAGACAAAAATTATGGTAATCAAAATCTTTTATTTTCTATTTTTACGGTAAGAATTATTCTAATAGTAACTTTATACGGAGCTAAATTCTCTAAGAGAAATAATGTTATCTAAGAATCTTATACATAAACCTAACTATGCAATTAAGTGGATACCACTTAACAAAATATCACAGTACATCTAAAAGACGAAACTAAATCGAACTATTACACGGAAGACATCTATAGGAATATCAAAATAACAGATTACAGAAAACAAACACTTAGTTTATTAAATTAGGGAAAAAAAAACAAACAAAACGTCAACAAGCAAAGCTTCATGCATCATCGGGTCAACACACAACTTGAGTTCTAGGAACAAGGTCTTTGAAAACATAAACACAACGATATCACTGTTCAGTCACAGTCTTGCAGCATCATGCGAGATCAGGGAGGCGGCCGGCGGTCGCAGCGGCGGGCGGTGCGGCGTCACCACGGCCGCCACATGGACTGGGCGGTGTCGGGCTCGGAGGCGGGGCTGTGCGGCGGAGACGGCGGCGCGTACGTCCTCTTCACCAAACCCGCTTCCGTCTCCAGCACATCCATTGACCTCTTGAAACCCCGATCAGGAAGCGACGTCCTCTGCATCGGCGCTACAGGAGCTACCGTCTGCGCTGCAGGATTCACCACCGACTGCAACGGCGTCGGCCGCGCCACCCCATTAGGAGCAATAGGTTGAGGCTGCACTACTTGAGGATTCTCAAGTCGTCGTATACAGTTACTTAAATGCTGCAACAACCTAGCACCGGCTTGAGGATCAACTGGACCCTGCCGCTGCATGGCATTAGCAGCTAAGGTCGCATTCGCGATAAATTGGGACACTTCGGTAGCACACTGCGTAAATCCAGCGCGGAAGCGCTCCGTGTAAGACATTTCGGGTTTAATCACTAACTGTCCTCTTCGTTTCAAACTGTGAAGATGTCGCACTGTGAGTTCAAGAATGTCTGCTTTTTCTAATTTAGAGACATTTTCGCCTTCGGCTTGTAGAGCGGTAACCATGAGGTCTTTGAGTTCGTCGAGGCAGCGGTTGATGCGGGCTCGTCGCTTTCTTTCTAGCATTGGTTTCATGACTTTTCTGTATTGGTATGTCCTAGAGACGGGTTCCTCTTCGAGGTGCGCGTGCGACGCGGGAGGCTGGAAGGCGCCGCGCGGCGGGGACATGGTTTGAGCGGGAAGAATCATTGGTGTTGCACGCGCGGAGGTCTGACAACGAATGGCGCGCGCGCCGCTACTCGCCCTGCTTTTATGTGTCTTGAACCGATTGTGGCAAAACGCCCGTGATAAAAACAGGGGTGGCACATCGTAAGTGTGATTCTTTTATTTATATTTTGTGATTTTTTTTATCTCTTAGTACTGGAATACAGAATGTATATTAGATTTGTTTCAGTTTTAAAATTACAACTGTCACAACAGATTTTATAAAATACTTTAATTTTCAAAGATTGGAATAAAAAAAAAAAAAACATAAAGTTTACACTTGTGATTGGTTAAAATTAAATATGTGATAGTTTCCAAAAGATAGTAATCTAGGCTAAATATTGGCTATTTATTAAAAGATATAAGATTGTTTTTTTTATTTTCAGTATGTTAATGAGATTTATTTTAAAATTTCAACTTTTCATTATTAAGAAAAATACTTTCATATGTTTTGTTAAACGCTCTAAAATGAACTCTATGATGAATTAAAAGTACTTCCAAAACTAAAAATAACCTTCATGTAAATTTAAAATAAAATAAAATTTAACAACCATTTGTTTAAATAAAACCGTTATTTTTTCATACTGCACGCCAAGTAACAGCTGTTCGCTCACGAAGTCAGCTGATGGCACCTGGTCACCCCGCGTTCCCACACGCCACCCTGCGCAAGATTCCCCGCGTCTTGCTTCACCCTCCTTACAAAAACAAAGACTAATTTCAACCGTATCGCAAAGGAATAAGGTTCACTGAGATAAGAAGCTAAAAAAATAAATCAAAATGCGCGAGACAATAGGTTAAAGACGTATTATCTTTTGACAGCGACTCGTGGCGATTATTATGTAGCTTGATTTTCAGAAGGGGGCACTTTTCAATAGTTTTATTAAAGAATCGTTTTTTTCTACAGACAAAATAAAAAATTTCGATAGTGCATTTAAAATTATTATAAACTTTTGTAAATACTGCAATATTTTATCAATATTTTTGCAAACACTCTAATATGTCAGCACTTTCTGGAGATAGATATGCAGATAATCTAAGTCAGTAAATAATTAAACATTTTTTTGCATACGCATAGGATGATCCGTAATTAATTTAAGTGAGTGACCAAGAAGAGCAAGTTGCTTCTATCGTGTTACTATTTCTATCCTTGGTATTTACAATTATTTTTAATAATTTTATGAAAATGTACGCAGCCCTACGTCAGATTTTTAATAACAGTAGTTACTTTAAATGTTAAA
Source organism: Stenoptilia bipunctidactyla (assembly GCA_944452665.1). Taxonomy (NCBI): domain Eukaryota; kingdom Metazoa; phylum Arthropoda; class Insecta; order Lepidoptera; family Pterophoridae; genus Stenoptilia; species Stenoptilia bipunctidactyla. The sequence continues at coordinate 16,200,922 of OX101740.1, read as the reverse complement.
AAATAAACGATGTTTTTGAAAAGTGACAGCCCTGCGTTCGGAGGCGGGGTCATAGCTGCGTCGGCGCAGGTCTTTACGCGTCGCGCGTTATCACCTCCGCACCACTTCTACACCGACTTAGAAAAACGCACCGACTTTGATGACTTTATGTGTTAATTTCAAGTGTCCTAGATTTAACAGCACTATATTGCTAATTAGACCTTTTCAAGGGGAATATTTGATATGCACAGTGCATAATTATATGCACTGTAAAAAACTATATCTTCATAATAGAAAATATCTATCTACTGTAGATATGATGAAAAAAACTGTACTTAATTAAAATATAATTATGTTGGTAAACGTCGCCCTTTCCCATGAAATTCCATCATCTATCAATACTCAAATCGCATACAGCATCTAAATCACCAACATCGCTTCAAATTAGCCGCTGAAAACAATAACATTAAAGTATCATCGCCAAGGTGTAGCTCGCTTCCCAGGGCCCGCTACTCGAGTCGACACCGACCTATTGTGCGGTCGAAACACCGCGTGACGATACTTACTCCAATTCTGTCTCTACAAATCAGTAGTCCAAACGTCGTAACCGCCAAGGTACGTCTTTAACTCCGCGCCTTTGACTAGCCACTTGAAACTTACTACCATCTAGTTTTGAGTGTGTTTTTGAATCGCGGTGAATAAAGTCGTAAGTGGGTTTCGTGTGGCAAGTCTTTGTGGCGTTCTTCGTCGCGCGCGGGCGCCGTGGGAAAGCCCGTGCCGGGCGCGTTCCCACACACTCGGCCGGCACAAGCCAACCGATAAATTATCATAATTCCATTGTGACTGAGACGGTACTAAGAAATTTTATACTTCATCAATCGACGCGTTGAATACACTGAATACATTAGCGCGTGGGCAGCTCTTTGTTACCGGCAAGGACCTACCACTGTTGTCGCCTTGGTTTTTAATATTACGTTATTTTCTGAATATTCGTAAAGAGGCAGATATAGATAATGACGTAGTTATGATTGTTGATGATGCCGTAATGTCGTAAATATTTAGTTGCTTTTTGTTGGTCGCGTTTCAAAATAGTATTAAGTATATTTCTGTATCTGCCTATTTAATTTGCCTTACGATAGGATGGCTTTAAGAGTTATAAAATCGTCGTCCTGTTTTCAACATTATAATGTTATATTGACAAAAAAAGAGGTCATTCATATTGAGAGGTACAAACTTTATTGAATACATTATAGGTGCAAATAATATGCAATCCCAAAGAACGTTACCAACACTTATCGCTTATTCAACTATACTTACTATAATCAGCGATGTTTCTTTTTTACAACAGCGTCTCCAACACAAAGTCTGTATGAACACCATAATCTGTAAAATTAGCTATCAGATTTTCATATTGTTGTCATCGAGTTACGGAGAGAGTCATGGAGAATGTTTAGATATACAGGGTGTCCCAAAAGGTTACGTAGCTTGGAAGGGGGGTATTGGGGGTGGTCACAAGGGTCACCAGAAAAATAAACCAGAAATTAATAGTAATTAAGCATATTAAATGCAAAAACTTTAAAATATTATTCAGCATTTTTTTTAATACAGCAATACTTGTAGGTACAGTTAGCAAGGTGTAAAATTTTTAGTTTAAAAAAATGCCATTTATTTTTTTAAATACCCAGAGGGGATTTTTTTAACCCTACCCAGCTACGTAACCTTTTGGGACACCCTGTATAATGAGCTCAATAAGACATTACAGTCTCCAATTTTAAGGTCTCGCTCTTCAACCTTGACTTTTTTGAAACTATGATTATAGCTATGGCTATAATTGACAGTATGCCCTGGCAAATTATTCAATGCAGTAAAATGACAGTTCCAGTGTTCCAACTTTAGGGAAGAAAAAAAATTGTGATGTGGTTTAAGTGATTGAATGTAATTATATTTTAAATAATAATATTGTAATGTATGGAAAAAACATTTTGGCTCACAAGATATTTCTTTTTTTATAGTGCTGTTAGCAAAGGGCAACTATTCTTGAAATTAATTTTATTATTATTATTTTTAACGACAAAACGAGTTTAATAATAAAGAAGTTATCAAATCGATTTTACTTCTACTGTAACCGATTTAAAGCACTTGGTATGTTTGGTAACTAATTCTTTTCATTGAAATTACTTTAAATATATAGTACACGCCTCAAATTTCATTATTTATAAATTTCTTTAAAATTTTATGCAAAACGAATGACAGAGGCTCGTTCGTTTTCAATAGTTTTTTTTTTTATATAAGTGACTAAACCCGCGTTTGACCTCAATCTCACCTGATGGTAAGTGACGATGAGGTCGAAGATGAAAGCACACGGGTTTAGGAAGGAACTGGCTCTTTATACAATATTGCCGGAACACATTACCGCCGGAGCGGTAACATTTGGCGGCAGACTTTATATAAAGGGTGGTCGCTAGCCAGGCGGACCCAGAAGGGATCCTACCACCAAGCAAAATTCAGTCCTCATTCAGTCCTCATACTATGAAATTTTCAACTGTTATCATTATTTTTCTATTTGATATTTCGAACTGTCAGTTTACTGCATTGAATTATTTGTCAGAGTATAGAGGAGAGTGAGATGTCGAATACGGCACAGTGCAATTGTTTTTGTTTAAACCACCGGAAACACTAGGATGTTTACTGAAGCTGACAGAATAGTCATACCAATGAGAGGTTTCCAAATATGAATTAAAGGAAAAATGCGCAAAATATGTTTGTAGGTGGCGTAGTACTGAAGGGTTATGTCAAAGTTAACTTTAACGAGCAAAGTGTCATTGTCATGTATTTTTTCATAAATTTTTTCTTACAGGTATTGTGTCACAGTTTTTGAAATTGTGAATCGCTTGTTTTAGGCATTAAATTTAATTTAATTAAAAAAATCCATATAACAAAAAACTTTACGAGATTTAAGCTGTGTTTCAATATTAAAAACCTAATCCTCAAGCCCTAGATCGTCACATAGTGAATATCTAAGTAATTATTTGGTAACGCCCTTCAATGCCAGTTGTTATGAATTTTTGTTAAAATGTTGGCTCTCGGTCGAATGTTTTCTCTTTGTTGTTGCTAATTTTCAATTCTTACATAGATTGTTAAACGTATATTTATGAAAACTTGATCAATTCTAATACTACTTTGTAGTTCAAAAATAAAGTTGCGTAAAGCTATTAGACATTAAATGTGTGCAGACTATAAAACTGAAGTGAGCTAAAATTCAAATGCAAGAGAGGCATACATACATACCTACATAACTTCACGCCTGTATCCCTTATCGGGTAGGCAGAACACCAGAGGCTACAAAACCATCTGACGTCACGTTCGACAAATTTGGAGGTATTATAATGGTGAATAGAGACTATTGCAGTGACAGGAGGTCAGCCAGCTCACAAAAAATATCTAGTAAAACCTCTGTCCCTTAACTGACTTTTACAGTTTGCCCGGGAAGAGAAGCAGCAGGCACATTCTATGTTTTTCCTTTGCTCCCAGTCCAGCATGGAAGCAAACTTGCTACTAGTATATTATATTGTCTTAAGTTCACATAATTCATTTTATATAGATTATTTTTTAACTGGATTTTATCATTATTGATGTACCTTTATCATCAGTCGTCACTCTATTATATCTCCAAACCTGCGCTGTCCACATCCAGCGTTTACCGGCAACTTTGATCAGATCGTCGTTCCAAATTACGGTAGAACTTCCTAAGCTGCATCACTTAGTACATGGTCGCACCCGAGAACGTTACTGGTCCAGCAGCCATCCGTTCTGCAAGCCCTGCCCATTGTGACTTCCGAAAACGTAATTTTAAAATTTAAAGCCTTTAAAGATGCAATCCATTTCCGTGCTCAGCACTCCTGTACACAAAACGACAGCTTACTCTCATTCCTTTGCTGTTAGAGCGATGCATCTTTGGAATTCCCTCCCTCTAGAGATCAAAAAATCACCTAGTAAGATTTCTTTTAAAAAACGAGTTAAGAGGTTTTTCCTAGAAAAATTGTGATTATATTTATACCTATTCCCATATTCTAAAACATAACTTATTTTTAAAAACTTATTAGACCCTTGCTTTCTATTTATGTACCTATATTAAAACTTACCTATTTATATATTTAACCTAATTTTATTTAATATACAAATTTACTTTGCCCACCAACTCAATCTTCAACCCTAAGGTTGGCTGGTAGATAATGTCATGTGGCATTAAGCCCACCTGTACAATGGGATGTGTACGAATAAATAAATAAATAAATAAAAATAAAGTGGGCTCTTCGGTTCAGAGCTAGGCATTCATCACCTATGAGCTATAGTAACTTTTTTAATGCGTAGTTATGTTTTAAATAAAGAAGCGGCAAGGGAAACAACAGAAGTATTAATCTTTTCTATCTTAAAGCCTTGAATCGCCAGGGCATCAATAATCCTTTCTTATATAATCAATCAATAATGCTGATAGGGTTGGGTGCCAAACATTTTTATTAATATTTCGGTGCCTTTGCAGACCCCGTGGTCACGAGAGATCGTCGTATCGTTGGCCGTTGGTCGTGTCATCGGTTAAAATTCAAAATGTAACTATACGCGGTAAATTCGGTTAAAAAGTGTTTTATTTAATAGTATGAATTGCGAAAACTTAAGAAAATATCATATGGCAGTTCCAGTGTTTGTGTGCCACCTTAAATAAGTACCTACCTATTAATGGGTATGTTTTTTAAATATATTTTGGCATCAAGTCCAGCGCATGTTTACCGAATGTTTATCTTCTTCATTGTACACGTCTAGCCAAATGGATTTTCGATTTTCCAGTATTTATATCGTGCACAAATATTTGACTTTCGTGTATTGAACTTTAATATACAAACGTTACAAATGAACGGACAAATTATTTACCTTAGCATACCTATCAGGGTTTAATCTATAAAAAATCAACAGTTGGTCGTGCTTATGTTTGCGTAGCGCACTTGATAACATGTAGTCAAGGTTTCGAAAAGCAGGTTGGGGGAATTCATATGATACTATCTGTAACATGCGGTTTTACTCGCTTAAATCACGATTCCGTAGGAATAACAGGTTGAAAAAAGTTTTTTTTGTTTTTTTTTTTATCAAGGAAAGTCTTTGGCACCCACTAAAGCAAGCTCCAGTAGAAGGAGGATGAATCCTGTTACTGACGAAAGGGAATTCTAAAGCGCTGCTAGCCCCAGTGGCTAACAGGTATAGAGTACCCAGACAGTGTGGGGACCGCAAGAGTGGCTACGAGACTCCTGAGATTCCTGAGTATACCCACTAAACATCCCCCTTTAACGATCCGCCTTGGTGTAGACCATTGATCATAATCGGAGCGACAGCCTAGAGGCTGCGCAGCGAGCGGCACCCTGACGGCTGCCACCACAGACAATCTGAAAGCTATTGAAAAAAAAATAAGATAGTCTTTGTTATGTAGGTACGCCCCGCGCAAGGTGGACCGACGACTTGATCAAGGTCGCCGGAAAACGCTGGACGAGGGCGGCGCGGGACCGAGCGTCGACGTGGAGAACCGACGGAGAGGCCTTTATCCAGGAGTGGACGTCTCCAGGTTGTTGTTAATGATGATTTTATGAGCAAGGATATGTGCAACCTTTGTATGAAATTTTATTTCAATCCGTCAAGTATTTTCAGTGTGAGGGAGTAACAAACATCATTTTATCCGTACATCCCCACAAATAATTTGCGTTTATAATATTAGTAGGATGTATGGGGTCCTTATGATCATTAATTATTATTTAAATTGATTCAAAAAGAAGATAAAATTTACCTTATTACAAATGGGACAGGGCACAGTGATGGACAACTGAACTCAAATGAACCAGCATATTGCATTTAAACTTTTACGCAATCATATGGATAGATTTGGATACATTTGATGTTTGGATCAACAATAATCAAATACTATGTGGATTTCTTGGTTATGTATTCATACTATGACAATTTAAAAAATACTGAATAATATAAGAATAATGGTAATAATGGCCATTAACGAAAGTAATTTTACAATTTATAGGAAAACAGCGAAAAGACCTAAGGATTAAAAATATGCAATATATAATTAAAACAAAAACTAAAATATAGGCTACAGACAAGTAAACGCAATAAAGTGGATTGTAGCTAAATATTGGTACCAGAATTATTAATGCAATGTTGCCTCGCCCCATAGTAGAGTATTAAAATAAATAACCAAGTATTAAATTTGTACTGCAAATAATAAAGTTTAAAATACTTTAAAAAGCATAGCAAAATTCTAATCCTTAAATAATATGCTGTTTTATTTTTGAATTATAAAACTATTACAAACTAAGTTTCTTGAATTCTGTATAATCCTTACTACTTATGAAACTACTTATTCCAAATTCAAAAAACCATTAAAAAGAAATCAAATAAAATACTCCTTTCAAGTAACCTACAAAGATTCATCTCAGAATTCATTTATTATGTGGGAATAATGCGCCAGATCTTATAAGAAGCTCCCGCGCGTGACTGCGGCGGACGCCCCGGGCGCCTGCTACCGTGTTAAGCTTTACATTAAATATGTTCCAAGTTCAAAATGATGAGCTGTCTCCTTTCTTTTTTATTTTAAAATGCTAAGAAGGATGAGGTTGTTCGTTTTTTTTATTGGGATTACCTTAATCATTGGCTTCTGTTTTGAAAAATGCGTTTTCGATTTTTGAAAAATATCATCCGTAATTGTCTTGCTCTATTATAGGTGGTGGTGTTCTTTGATCTGACTGATCTGTTTCATTATGTTCATTTAAAGTATTTTTGCTTATTTTATAGAATTTAAGGTTGAGTCGATCGATATTTACAAGGTATATTTTATGGACTTTGTTTTTTCATCAGCCTTAGTTGTCCAGCGGGATGACACCGTCAGGAAAAAGATTACTCATTTATTCCTAAGGACACCCAAAATAATGAAAACCTCAATTAAAGACAGTTGTCTATTTAAGTAGAATTTATCAGTATAGAGTCGCCAGCAAGAAACTCGTAAAGGTGGGTATCCACTATGTTCGCGCTCCAGCAGCGCTCCTTAGCCATCTATAACGTATAAATAATAATAATTTGTTAACTATTACCATCGAAGTGTCAATTGTCACGTTGACTAGAACTTACTGGCTGTTTTAATTGCACCTGAAATAAAGAAAAATACAGCAACAACAAAAAAGCTGAAACATAAATCTGTAATTATCATTCTTCAAACTGGCCAGTTGCAAATGGTTTGCAATTAAAAATAAAAAAGCCTCCAACGCGCGCACGTATACCAACTTGATTATCTAAGCAAACATAGGTACACCTACACATGAATTGGATTCGAACCGCCTACCGCCACGCCTGTGTTATGCAAATACGGCAGACAAATATCAAAGATTGAATAACTGTTTACTAAACTCGGTCGTTCGGTTACTGAAAAATTCGACGTACTTATATCGAATTGAGTTCATAAATTGTCTTTAGTTTTCACGATTTAGTATTTAAACTATTCAAGCCTGACTTTTCAATCTTCTCAATAAAAGTTTTCGAATGAATAAAGTATTACTCGACAGCCTTAAGCTTGTCTCAAGTTTACTGTCATACAATTATAAAAAATCGTAAAGCAACTTTATTCCACCGAGAAATTCGTCAGATAACTTCCATCCGACGATTGAAAGATCAGGCCTACGTGTAATAAAAGTAAAGAGTATGTTTGTTTGTACGCACTACTTTCTGAAAGTACCATCGCGGCCATTGCCGCATGAAAACTTAAAAAAAAAATTCGCATAAATATTTCTGCGGCGGCGCCCGAACTGTTTTACTATCTTTTCTAGTGTGTGTAGGTATGTATCGTATCTTTTTGAGTGCAATCAAAAATGAAATTAGTAGTGGTCTGGCGGAAGTAATTTCGATATTACCAATCGGATTAAAAAAATATTTTTACATTTGGTATCCTATGTCAAATGAAATGAAAATTTTTTATTCATCATAAGACCCTCGAATGGCCGCTTAATGACGTCACAATTTTGTACTTCGGCTTTAACAAGGTGTTGATAGTTATTGAATAAGATATTACAGTAGACCAAGAGACAAAAAAAGCCGGCGGAAAAAACTCTTGGCACTCTTTTTCAGTCAGGATTATATGAATTAAAACAAATAGGTACATACAGTACAAATTGATCATGACATGAAAAAAAAATGTCATGAGTATAGGCTAAATATACTTTATCAGCTATTTTTCCAAGATCGGCGTGTACAAACAAATAAAATCTTCCAGTTTTATTTTGTTAGGTAGGATACCTAGATGATGTTCTCGTATCCTTTTACTTAGATTAACTTAGTTATCAATTTTTAATCTGTGTTTGATCAAGTCCGTCTAGAAAATTCCGAGTTTTGTTCTTAGATAAAAACCCATTAATTTTATGATATTAGTATTATGTTCCCACATTTTTTTCTTTATTCGAGACGCATTTACAAACTGAAAGGATGTATGGTAGATTTCTGTGCTCAATTTATATAATTTCAACTTAATTAAAGTTAGTTTTGCTAAAACCAGCAATTGACTCTCCAACTATGTAGCCCCAAAGTTATGTTAAAGTATCCATATAGTAGAACTAAGAGGTATCCTAGTACCTGTACAGTCACGTCTAATAAGATGTATTCTTTTTCAATCTCATTTGACCCTTATCACAACCAAATAAGTTGCGAAGTGCATACGTCTTATTGCACGTGACTGTACACCCAGAGAAATACTAGAATTTTCCTATGCTTGAACTTCAACCAAGGAACTCTCTTTCAAGGAGGCGAACTCTTGACGACTATTCCTCTACAATACTGCAATACTAGAGTGGTTGCTAAATAAAAATGAAGTAGAAAATCTAGAATATAAATTATCCTAATTAAAGGTTTCACAAATAGAATTCTGGTCTCACTCAGATTAAAAATGCATAGGAGTATTGGCAATATAACTTACTGACATTTGTATGAAAAAAAAAAAAATTTATAGGGCATTTTAAAATTTAGTCCCAAACTTCACACTATGTAGAAATCTAGATTTCACTCTAAGTGTTATTGTCTTTTTTATCTAAGATCTATGAAATCCGCTTAAAGTTAAATACTTCCATGCTGGACTGGGAGCAAAGGAAAAACATAGACTGTGCCAGCTGCTTCCCGGGCATAATGTAAAAGTCAGTTAAGGGACAGAGGTTTATTGGAAGTTTTTTGTGGGCGACAGGTTGACCCCTTGTCACTACAATAGCCTCTCTCCACCATTATAATGCCTCCGAATTTGTCAATCGTGATATCCGATAGTTTTATAACCTCTGGAGTTCTGCCTACCCCATAAAGGATACAGGCGTGAAGTTATGTAGGATATAATAATAGCATTCGTTTACAAGTCTCACATGCCATTGTGATGTTCAATGAACTATAGTATTTCGTAAGTGATTGGCACAATTATTGAAAATATTAATACGCTCCTGAGTCAGGTAATATCCAGCGGCACGTGTCTAAGTCACTTAGAACACGTTGACAATAATTTCATGATTTTGCTATCTTACCAGCACGTGCATTTTTTGACAAATTCACATATTTTCACAGAAATTTTGGTTCGTTTTGTTTATAACTACATGATACTAAACAATGTTTGTATGTATGTATAAACGTGAAAAACTAGAATTCTACAGAATTGATTTTTGATTGAGAGAGTGAGTATTGAGAAATTAATAAAATAAAGTTCCCAGACCGTCATACCAGCTACATGTCCCCAAACTAAGCAAAGTTTGTGATATGGGATAACACGTAGCGTACTAGGGGGAGAATCTTGAATAAAATATAAACACCTAGAACCGGAACATTTTTTTGTTGATTGCGTGAATCGAACCCGTGACCTCACGATTTGCTTGGTAGCGTCGTCACCACGAAGGAAGTCACATTTCTTCACTTTGATTATTAAACAATTTTCACCCAGAGCCATAGTAAATATTTAGATTAAAATTCGTAGAGGTTTTGTTTAAATTGGCTGTAAAAAACATACCGGATATTCGTACGATGCCCCGGGGCAAATTTATTGTGTTTTAATGTATTAGATTTTTTTTTCATGTATTTATTATTTTAACAATCAATAAAATTCTTAATTAGCTAGCGATAAAAATTCACTTAGGTTTATACTTGCGCTAATATGAGTTACGTAGGTACATATTAGTTTCATCTTAATGTATTCTAGTATTAATGCTTAGTATTTAAAAGATAACACATTGTTAATAGCGACATTCATTTATGGTTAATTTTGTTTCCTACGATATGGAAATATACGAATTACGCGTACCTTTTCTGAAGATTTAGTTTCAATAAGTTTTTCTTTGAATATAAAATAAAGAATTTATGTTAAAAAGCTTCAAAATTAAGGACTACACTGACTACACTATATTAAGACCTTGACAGGAGACGAGACACGGCACATAACTAGAACTGGTCCATAGACTTTAGCACTTGACATTTTCGTGAACATAAGGAAAAATAATCATTTCATAGGTATGTCGTAAGTAAGTAGACTACCTACTAGGTAGAGTACGCACGTACGAGGTTTATAGGCACCTACTATACGTATGAATCTCAAAAATAATAAAACAGACTCAAACTGATGTGATCTATTCATGTTAATATTTTTATTATTGGAAGCAGCACTTCAAATAGAAACTTTAGGTAGGTACTACTTACATTAGAATTCCATTGATGGCCATGACGTTTTAAACATAATGTTGAAATTCTTCAAATGACTACCTGAAGAGTTAAAAAGTATTAAGTTCCGTAGAAGTGGCACTTATTATATGCCTATATACAGGGTGGGCGTAGAAGTGACATCTAGTTGTCCCCAAAGCTTATAGCTCACTCAATAATATTAGAATGTTTTATTTTCTTAGAGTAGGTAGTGTACAATCACAGCTTTCCTCTGGACATCACTATGAATTTATTATTTAAAAGTTTGAATTTAACGATTTTACAAGAGAATATTTTCTTGTTTCATAATTTTTTAGTGTGATTTTCAGTAGTCGGGTTTTAGTTTTTGAACTTACCTTTATTTTGAACTTTACTGTTAATTGATAAATTATCGATGTCATTAGTTAGTAGATATTAACATATGTTGGGGTTCTCTTGCAAAATAGACTACAAAACCTTTAGGGTGCCGGTCTGCTAGAAGTTATGTAGGGTCCGTATTATGAATCAACAATAGGACTGTCAAAAATCTATAAAAGACATTAAGTCTGAGTAAGCTTTCATTATAAGTTCTATATGGTCTAGGTCTTCTGGATCTGTCTGTCGCTCTCTTTGCTTAGGAACCAATATGCTATCAACTAGTTAACTTTCAACTCCGTTTTTGTACTTATACATAATATTAAATTCATTCGGTCTGACGACCGGCTGGTGTAGCGGTAGCATAGATTGCCTTCTATGCCAGAGGTCCTGGGTTCGAATCCCGGCGGCGGCGGCGGATATTTGTGTGATGAACACAGATATTAGTCGTCATATCATGGATGTTTATATGTTTATTTAAGTTTATTCTAATAAAAATATGTATTTATTCAATATGTATGTTTATATATTTCTTAAGTATATCAGTTATCTAGTATCCATGAGACAAGTTCTTTAAGAAACTTAATTTGGGCTAGATAATGTTGTGTGAGGGTCAGAAATATTTATTTATTTAGAATCCAAGAAAACTCATAAGCAATCGTACTTATTGAAAGTCAAAGTATTTCTTCAGAGTAAGAAGCGTACGAACAAGTGTGAAACTTGCACTTGATCGGCTTTTGTTTTGAATAAAGATACAATTAATATTTTTTTCATTGAATCAGAATCAGAAAACGTTTATTGACAACTACAACAAACACATTCAAAAAGACAATACAGTAAACAGAAAATAGTACAAAAGTAACGGATTTAGTATGTATGCTGTAGCAGTGCAAAGGGCCAAAGCTCAGCGACATTAATTGTTTAATGAACAATACGCTGGTTTTCAGTTAAAGCCTAAGTTTTGGTCAGGCTGATATGGTATAGCTTCGTGATAATGCAGTATTCCAAATATCGGAAAAAGGGTTTGACTGATAATCCACAGATTTTGTATTAGGTAGGTACTATAAAGTCGTTGTAGTGCCGTGGTTACTGTGCATATCATACGATTTCGCAGGCTAAGCAACGACGACGTTCGGCGCGGCCGGTTACCGCCAATAATTTATTATGAGGGCACGTTAAGTAGTTGGTCCCGGGTGCTTTATACTTCTATACAGTAGTCGTTAGGGTTTGTCAGAAGCCATTTTGGCACCCTGAAAATTCTGACATCCACCAACCAGCACTGGGCCAGGTTTGTGGATTTAGCCTTTTGTGGATTTTAGATTTAGAGTGGATTTTTAACTATGAAATTTGCCTGGCAAAGGGACAAACCTGGAGTTTCACTGTATGGTACGTTTCTGCTCGATCTTCAGTCACATCATCCCTTGCCGTCAGGTTAATATATTTCAATATTTGTCAATCGAAGTATCTTTAGGTTAATAATCAATAAATGATTATTAACCTTTAAATAATCAACCAATGCAGAGCATTAAAAAAACCGAGTTCACGACAAAACTTTGGGCGACTTAGAGTGTTATCCACGTAAACATTCTCCGAAATCATACATATTGTTTCAAAAATTTGAAATTTTCAATGAAGTACTCAACCGATTTCAATGAAATTTATATGGGACCAACTATGAAGTATTTTTAGGTTATCATATGAAAGGAGTATTTTCAAAATCGATTCATTATTGTCTGAAATATTGTGTAACAAAGACGCAAAAAAAAAACATACAAACGAATTGAGAACCTCCTCTTTTTTTTGGAAGTCGGTTGAAAAAAGGTTAATCATGTATCTGTTTGCGAATGAAAAATATCTATCGTAAGCCAAACAAACACAGATCATCTAATATATAAAATTCTCGTGTCACAGTTTTCGTTGCCATACTCCTCCAAAACGGCTTGACCGATTTTGATGTCATTTTTTGTGCTTATCCAGTATCTATGAGAATCGGCCAACATCAATTTTTTTATTTTTTTATTTTTATGGAAAAACAACGTTTGCCGGGTCAGCTAGTAACTTTTCAAATTATGATTTTATTCATGGTGACTTCATTAACGCTTCAATGGAGCGTAGGTAATTATGTCAAAACGATGTTTATATAGTAACTATGCAAATTTAATGTGATGAGGAATTTCAACTAATTTTATTTGTTTCGTAATCCACCAAGCTGGCCTAGTGTTGGTTGGTGGATGTCAGAATTTTCCGGGCGCCGAAATGGCTTATAATATACCCTTTCGAATAATGTATGTATTGAAAACCGTGGATCGACTGCTTAACGTGCCCTACGTAGCACGGAAGTCGCCGCGAGAAGCGAGTGGTCAGCGGTCACCCATCCTTGTACCAACCGCGCTAAGCCTTGCTTTAAAGCTTTAAGCGTTGCCATTGCGCCAAGACCACTTCCATCAGCCAAAGTTAATAATGTCTTTGTCATTTACTTGGATTAATTTGCACAGTGCTCGTTTGCTGGATGCTTGTTCCTGAATCACGGAAGAACGGCTCCACGGATTCAGATTAAATTTAGCAAAGTGATAGTGTACAGCCTGGATTAGTACTTAAGCTACTGTTCATCCCAAGATTCTTGCGGGATTAGAAATTGCGTGGGTAAAGTAACCAACCAACAGTAACCGTACGAAACAGCTAGTTTAAATATATATTTTTATATATTTTATTCGCCTGTCACACAGGAGAAGTAATTGATTCTCACAGGGATTCTCAGTGTTAATTTCACATCAGATGACATTGAAAATTAAACGCAGGAAACCGATAAAAAAAACCTGTATTAAATGGTATACTAGAGCTTTTAACATTTTGTTTGAACCTCATTCATAGTTGAAAGTAATTGGAGCTGTCTTAAAACGTAGTGATTACTTGCTCAGTGCTGCCTACATTAAAACGGAAGAGTAATTATGCTTATCAGTTCATTTAGATTAAATGCAATATTTCACTAACCGCGTCTTGCGTTAATATTAAATTTTAACTTATTAATATAAATCATAAATTGTCGGAAAAAGAGATGCAAATAAAAATATTAAATGTAATGTAAGAGTGGAGCTCGTTATTTTTTTCTGATTTCTACACTTCAACTAGACGATCCTTAACAACAGATCTGCTGCTATTTCAAGTGTGTTCCGAATAGTATCAATAGAAATCCACGCAGAATCTAAATTTCATTTGATTATTTTTCTTTGATACTAGTTTTACATAAACAAATAACGACTTAAATGCAAAACAACATTTTAATCATTCAAGAATGTAATTATTCGCCTAATTCGCGTAACCTAAAAGCAGAAAATTTCCATTATCTAGGCATTTCGCACCTCCGTGATCTCACGCCGACCGGCGCAGACGCACCGAAATCATTCTCCGACCGAATGCACAATCAGTATCGCGTTACTGGGAACGCGTGGTCTCCGTTAGTAACGTAGAGTGGCGAATTTTCGAAGAGATGACTGAAGTATAAGTTTATTTGAGGTTTTGGAATTTACTATCATTAAATCCTTTTTGGTTTCTTCATATCATGATCCAAATTTATAGGGTACATTTTGATAGACGATTTGAAAATTTTATATTTATTGTCCTCAAAGCCGATTTCGACTAAGGCGATTCCAAACTAATATTGTACATTATGAATATGATAGGCAAAGCCAAACTTGGTTTAAAAAAATCTGTAAAACTAAAAGCTGTAGAATTGCCCTGATAGGTCGTATGTAGGTACAGGGTAATTTTTTTGAAGATCAAAATATTTTAGGAGAAGGTTAAGAATGATGTGTGGATTCAATTTAAAACTAAAAAAAATTGTATGTATATATATTTTAATTTGAAATTTTACAATTCTTTTAATTGATAAAATTTTTTTGACTATTGAAAAATCGGGGCTTAACGTATTTCTTAATAGAAATAGTTGGAAAAACGCTTTTATTTCTTGCTATTTAGTCGTATAACAGATTAAACTAAAATGTTGTTAACATATGAGAATTAAAAATATCAATTTACCTTAGAAAAAAAATTTTTTTTCATTAATTGAATCTACCCATCATTTAGATTAAAATATTTTGATTTTCATAAGAAAGACCCTATTTATGCGTAGGAGTGTTTTAAGACGCAAGTTTTTCTACATTTTGATACAATGATTAATCGAAGCACGCCACTGTGACCTCTGTATGGTAAGCTCCTCCCACCTATCACTAAGTATGCAGCAAGCTGTGAGGTAGCGTTTGAGCTGTCTATATTTAATTAGGAGCGTAAACAATATATAGCCTCGATCCTTATGAATGCTAAAGAATTGCTTATACATAAATAGCCTATAGAAAAAAAAAGACCCACTTCTGTATCACTCGTGCGCTCACCAAACATTTGAAGCCCAACAACTCTATTAGCAAACGCGTAAGTACCCCACAAACCTTAAGTAATAACTTGAGTCTTTCACCTGGTTGACAATGAGGATTAGGCGGTAAGCTACTGGTTGGTCAGACTTTTATAAATAGTAACCTACACACGCCAACGACGACAATATACAAATAATAGATCTCGGTTGTAGCAGTAAATTCTTTTCTACTGCACACTTTGTTTCAATATTTTGCTTGAAATTCTAATTTAATGTTTAAATTACTTAGTCAAACTTGACTGCCGTAAACCCTAAATTCTTACGACCCTAAATTCATATCGTTCATTTTTCATCGGTGTTCATTTTTCATTCAACAATTGCATTATTGACCCTCTAACTTTTTTTTTTCGCCCCACTTACCCAAAGAATTATTTATAGAGTAACGCTTTTACCCTGAACAACCCGAACGTAAAGGCACTAAATTTAATCTGAAATCATAAAATCAAACACTAAAACTTCTGAATAAAAGTCACTTCTAATGGAACAACAATCGTTTACCCACCTCACTGTTATCTACAGTTTACACTCAAAATGACACTCACTAAATCTGACGCATCGTGCACATCCTGTATATGATGTGAGTTTTTTCAGCGTTCGTAACGGTGAACAATTGACCGTTACCTACTGTCAATAGTTGACCATACAACAGATTGCGCACAGCTATGCCAACCTGTTGCCAAATCTGTTACAGCTCATGGTTTTAAAATGATTTTTCAGTAAATCAGGCAACGGTATTTTTTATGCAGATAAGTGGTTTAGCGTGATGCTGTTTGGGTTATATAGGTGGGCTAATATTATATTTCTATTGCTCTTATAAAGAATTTATTACATTTTTTCAAGAGACTACATAATTCCAATGTTTTGTTTAGATTTGGCAAAGTTTTTAGTTCTGATGCTTGTAACAAAAGATAACTTGAAAGTAAAATGTTATAAGTTTATTTTATAATTTACTTTGCATTCATATATTATAATATACTTTTGTATAAAAATATACTATAATAACGTTATAGAAATTACGTCATTTTTAGTGATACTAGATACACAACAATGGTTTATATTTAACAGCAACCACGGAATAACCGGAATAACATATCGGAATATAAAAACATAACATACACGGAATATTTCTCTATCAAGATCTTGAAATAATAATAATTTATACATATTGTAAAACAAATTACTCCACCGGGTCTGTGAATCTGGACGTATTATTATTATACATAAAAATTATCAATAGGATTTTTATACATGGTGTTTAATATCAAGGACAGTACAGCAACATTTCGCGCGAATGATTGAAATCATTTTCATTAATTTATACAAATAAATGCTTTAAACCAGCATTTCGTAATAATTATCAGGAATCTCAAATGCTGACTATAACTATCCATGGACACCGTAGCACATGGGGCACCCCTAGAACGTTAAGTTAGGTCTTAGTGCCCTACCCTGCCTACTTGCCCTTCTTTATTTAGGCAAAATCAAGAAGGGCAAGTAGGCAGGGTAAAAGCTATTTGACGCCTCACATGAGCTCGCTCCTCGAAGCGGTTATTTATTAACACTGTTGACGACCACTTTGGCGATGGGTTAACACTATCTGCCTAAGACGCCAGTGGTTGCGATATCGATTCCCGCACGGAACAAGAAAAAAACATGTTCTGGGTCTGGGCGTTTATATGTATTTATATTCTAGGTTCCCCCCTAGTTCACTATATGGTATCCCATATCACAAGCTCTGCTTAGTTTGGGGCCATGTAGTTGGTGTGATTGTCTGGGTTTTTTCTTCTTCTTTCTTTCTTTCTTTGTTATTGTACTTACACATTAAAAAAAGGAACTAGAAAATAATTGATTTTATACGATGATTGTTGCAGATGGTGCGAAAATTATATTGACTCTCTGCAAGCTCTGTAGTTACGCCATTAGTATTAAGGGCCATCGCTTAAAAAAAAATCCTTATATCTGACCTTCTTTACACGGCACCATAAAACATTGAAGTTTAAACTAAGATAACATCAATGAAAAAAAAATTGAAAAAACTTAGTGAGTATATTGAATAAGTTACTGAATTTAGTTTTTTTATATAGTATGGATGGGACGTTTGTCTCCCATGACACCTGATGTTGAGTGAACTTGAAGACTAAGGTGGTACACGTCCATCCACGAGAAACCTATTCATTCGTCGCTTAAAAGTACTAGGACTATACTGGGCAGGGAAAATAGACGCAGGCAGTAAATTCCAAACCTTGGCGACCCGCATCAAAAAGGAACTGTCAAAGCGCTTAGTTCGACTTTTTTGCAGAGCTCCTGCAGTACTTTCAGTATTCAGTAGTAGTACGTTGAGTATTTTGAATATAACAGGTTAAATATGGCAATATGAATAAAGCACCCCGTCCAGCATCGGGGGTCGGGGTCGGGTCGTGGTTCTTTCCAAGAGCTTTCATATAAAACATAATGAATTGTTAAAGATTTTGAACAGGTAGTTACAAGTTTAAAAAATTAACAATAAAGTTAAAACAAACAACTTACGACTTAATTATATTAGTATAGATGAGAAAGATTATATAGGCTATAATATATCTTCTACAAAATAAGCGTTTTTTTTTTCAAATCAGTTATTCTTAATTACGCCAAATCTATTCTAGACTCCCGATATAGCTATTTTGATTCGTACAAGTTTATTTACTTAAGAAGTGTATTAATTTCGATTGGTTATTAATCGGACGTCATGCATGTTAAGTACCCATTAAATTGGTGATATCAATCCATTATGAAGAAGAATGATGTCGATAAATAAGATAATTTAATTTATATTTAAATTACATACTATTATGGGATTAAATCCAGTGCGAGTTCCTTGGTTATTGATCTAATGAATATTCGATTTTCTAAAAATAAAAAATTGCTGATTATTTTCTGAGTATCTGCCTAAAATATTTTTTTAATCAGTTACTAATTGCCGCCCGTGGTGTTATCTCAATAAAATCTTAACCTATGAATATTATTCACGACACTTTTGGACCTTTTTGGATACCATCGAGAGGCAGACAGAACATAGAGAAAAACATAACAATGGGAAAACACAAATATTTTCTTTTAAGAAGGCGCCTAAGTTCTGATAATTTAAAAAAGTTTTTAAAATGTTGATCTTATTGTTTTAATCAAAACTTAAATAAGGTAGGAACCGTCGTGGTCATGGCGCTTGCAACCGTGACGAAATATCGAGAACTTTTCTTGCACTTTTATTGCATTTTTAACATACTCTCCAGTCTTTAGTCTGCTCAAAGAAATTTATTTGGAAATAAGCTGTACTACTTACCTTTTCACCTAACTTTTTGTTCAATGTGTTTCTTTTAAATTATATCTGAACTTGTGAGTCCATGAACTGTTAAATAAATAAATAAGATTCCAAAATAAATAAAAACATGGTAAATATCTCGTTTTTAAAGTTAACAGAACAACGAGGAAAACAAGGTGTCATGCTTTTAAAAACATCGAAAAATTTGATTTCCGCTTATAAATAACAGATTATAAATTTCAATAAGTATGCAATTTTTTATTTCTCAAAACCTGAACTCATGTCTATTTACATAAATTTTCTATTATTCTCATAGTGAGTTAAGGTTTTTATTTGAAAATTACCATTTAAAAAAACCACCATTATATTCTACAAAACAGCCATTAATTTATGTAAATCATTTTTTCTTATTTAACACCTTTAGCTCCATACAAAGTCTTGAACAGAACAGAACCACAATTACCATGCCATTATTCAAATCGTTGTAAATAAATAAGTAATTTCAGCGCCATTTCTCCATAAATCACATTAGTTTACAGAAATTGAGTTATCACAGTAATGCGATTTAAATTGGTGCGGCTCTTTGACACCTGTATGCGAGACTTCTGTGGGAATGCCATACTGTGCGCGTACGCAGATTTTGATTCTGGCAGCGTGTTTTAAAACTCTACTCTGTAGGGTGCCTGGTGACAAATTTTAGATATTGAAGGATAGTATTCTGTACTCGATTCTGATCATAATTATGTAGTAAAAATAGGTACTTAATTTTCACCAGAATTCCGTATAAATAAATAATGAGACATTACTATACTTTTACCGACGCGTCGCTCGCCTCTGTCAACACGCACACAGGAGTGTTCCCACCACACGCACACCACCATTTGTTCCACAATTTGTTCGCGTGCGAACTGTCCCTTCAATGTTTTGGTAGTAGTCAACTCGCACAAATTTCAATGCTCAATGCCGGTTGGTGGATGTCAAAATTTTGAGGATACCGGAGCGGCTTCTCTATATGCAAGAACAACGTGCCTGGCACCAGGAATTTGACATTCAAGTAGGTTTTCTTAATGGAGAAGAAAACGAAAAGCTCTAAATAGATGTCGCTTCATACGCTTGACACATAACAAACTATCAAATTAACAACAATGTAATCGAAATTGCTTGTTCTGTGTTCTATTTTGGGGAAAACCTATAAAATAATGTAAGCACATGTATCAAAATATGAAAAATGTGGACCGTAATGTGTACATTTCCACAAAAGTTTAAATCAAGTAACATCCACAAGTTCCGCATGTGTATATCCTCATAAAAACTGTGGTATCCATTTTCTATAAAACTTATGTCTACGCAATGGTGCATTTCTAATTTTTTGATCAAAATCACTGTAAAAAACTTTTACTATGGTATTTGACAGTTGTTATGGGTCAAGCGTAATCAGCGCCTCTAGTGGAATAAGAAGTCAGTTTTCTACCCCATTTACTGAGCTTAATGGATCAGCGCGCCAAGCCAAGAATGATGTATCTAGATAACAGGCTAAATTAAACATTAAATTTCTAAAGATAGGTCATATTTAGAAAACAGATGTTCAAATTGGATAATGAAAAGCGAAGTTTTCTCATTACGATTCTGATGAAAAATCTGTGAAAAATGGAGTTGTATATTTGCAAAAACTTTGTCGTAAGATCAACTGAACATTGTCTTAAAATATTGGTCAGTAAGTAACATAGTGAATGAAATCAAATCCAAAATCATAAAGCTATAAAACAAATATTTACAATGTTTTGATGCCTATATCTTAAGCCGTATTTCTCAAATACGCAGCCCTGTGACTTATTGTGCGTGCACAAAAACATCCGTAACCTATCTTTAATGACATTCATACAAATCAGCATACACTAGATGTCACTCAGTTCTTGCATATGCTCGTAATAACCGCGCATACACTTAACTACATTTGTCATAGGCATAGCTCACAAATGATGAAAAAAGTCGTGTTTTTAATGTAATTTGATTGTAATAATGTTATTACTAGTAATAAGATCATGCTTGTTATGTAAATTGCGCTTATGTTGTGTTTCTTGGGAACTACTGTCTTTGCTGTATCTGATTTGTATATTTTTATTTATGTAGGTACAGTATTTTTATTCAAAAAGCTAAGTTCTTGAAGTTAGACGGCCGGCTGGTGAAGCGGTAACATACATTGCCTTCTATGCCAGAGGTCCTGGGTTCGAATCCCGACGGCGGCGGATACTTGTGTGATGAACACACAGATATTAGTCGTCAAGTCATGGATGTTTATATGTTTATTTAAATTTATTCTAATAAAAAATATGTATTTATTCAATATGTATGTTTATATATTTCTTAAGTATATCAGTTATCTAGTATCCATAACACAAGTTCTTTAAGAAACTTAATTTGGGCTAGATAATGTTGTGTAAGTGTCAGAAATATTTATTTATTATTATTATTATTTATTATTTATCGTAGCGCAGGGACTTCTATGTATATCAATGGATATTGTTTGTTAGATTGGATTTTTTAGGTATGATAGAAGGTATTTCGGCGCCCTAAATATTCTGATATTCACCAACCAGCACAGCGTACTGCATGACTATGAGTCTCTCCTCGTCCAGAAGAGACACTCGTCGCTCTGCAGTAGGCTCATTATAAAGAGTTGTGACGATAATATATGTATATGTCTTTTTGACATTTTAAAACAGGTGATTGAGAAACTTTATGTTTGAACATTTTTTTAATTAATTTTCCATTCACAGCTGTGTACTATCATTATAGTAATATTTCCTCTTATTGTTTTCATTGAGTTTTTTAATTAAAGATTTACGATATATTTTTCTCATGAAAAAAATATTTTATTTTGTCGTTAGTTATTTAAAGACAGGGTTATTTATTTTATTTTTAGGCCGTGGTTTTATTTATACACGTATGATAATTATCACCCATTAGAAAGATAAAAGCCTTTCTCAAATGTTAGGCTAGATATATCATATCTCTAATCTTCCAAAACATCCAAACAAAAAAACAAGCAATTGCTTCAGCTTTATTGTTCTAGTACCTGCTCATAGAACTTAAATGAATCTTTAATTGTGTTATTTACTTAAACTAAGTGAATAATCAACGAATGCAGACCATTAAAAACCGACTTCATGTCAAAACTTTGGCTGAAGTAGAATGTCGTCAAGGTAAACGATCTCAAAATTCAAATATATTAAAAAAAAAATGAAGTCATCAATCGATTTCGATGAAATTTATATGGGATCAAATTATTCTCTATCATATGAAAAAATAATCATCAAAATCGGTTCACCCAGTCAAAAGAAATGTGGTAACAAACATAAAATAAACATACGCGATGAATTGAGTTGAGAACCTCTCCTTTCTTTGAAGTCGGTTGAAAAACTTTATCTAACCTATGACAGACAAGTTCTCACAATATTTTGAAAAATAAATAACTCAAGAAATCTTTATTCTCTCCATCTAAGTAGGAAGATTCTAATTAACTTAAAACTCGTTTGCTTTACATATTAAAGAACTTAAGTACTTAAGTTAACAGTGTAGGCGTTGGTTTATCTTTCATATTTAGACGTTTCTTTCTAAACAACTACTTCGATGAGATAAAAAATGTTCTTAATTTGAAATTCTGATTGAACATTTTAAAAGGAATAGCTGTTTCCTGTAAATTACGATCTTATAAATTAAATCTAAAATAAAAATTATTCTTTGTCTTATTCCAGGCTAAGACTGTCTGTGTGCAAAAAAAACTTTTACAAGTATTCGTTTCAGCGTAAAAACCTAGTAAAAAAACTCTCCGTTCACTCTCACAAACTTTCACGTTTGTGATGCTAGATATGTTAAATACTTTTAATTAATTTTACCCAAACTGTATAGCTTTGAAGCCAACTTAGCTAATCTTTACTTGACGTTTTCGTGGCTTTTCACTGTAGCCATGAGATACTGAAAGGATATTCGATGGACGTTCTAAGGCGTTTCAGTATTACAAATTAAAACCTCATCACGAAAAACGAACTATACTTTACTTGCGTCTGGGTCTGGACCCTAGTTCCACTGTTTTATTCCACTCACAAGCTCGCGTTAACTTTTAGAGTAAATTCTGAGCAGCCTCTATCTACCGATTGACTGTCGCTCCGAGACGACTCCTTGGCCCTTAAAAAGGCACGATCACCAAAGGGGGATGTTTAGTGGGTTAGCTCAGTTCCGTTGAGAACTATCAGGGAATACATCTATGGCTGCTAACCTTAGGGCTTACAGTGGGAGAAGAATGAATGCATTTATGCCCTTTCGTGCATAAATGCATTCATTCTTCTCCCAATAGAACTTACTCCGATGGGTGCCAAAGCTTTCCATGGCGAAAAAAAGGGTAAATAGTTGATTGCCAGTGTCCGGATATGTATTTAATTTTAATTAATGTATGATCGATTTAATTAACTATACACACATGAAACTTCCTTAATTATTCTTTTCAAGATCTTAATAACCACAATCCTGTCCTCTGTAACCGTTAAAATAACTATCAAAATTTCAATAATGAGGAAAAGGATGTATGTCTCATTAATTAAATTAACTTTATTATCGATTTAAGGTTCAAGATCTTTTGTCGGAGAAACAACACCTGTGGCTGGAGCTCACGTATCATACAGGATACGTACCGACTGATTACGCCAATCGATCGATGGTGATTACCGAAAAATCTTTAAATCGGTACTTTAAGTCGTTGGGAGGACCGTTAGGAAGGCGCATACGTGCGAAAAAGTACAATCCCAAACGCGCGTAATTACCTTTAAAACAATGAAGGTACTGTTCGTATCGATTGTAGGTACTGTTTTATCACTGGTGAGAAGAGTTCTGCATCAGAAGGATTCTATAGATTGGCCGCGTACCTGGGTGATATAACCAGTACGTGCTCTATGATCAGTCCTAATCATGTAGAAGTCAACATTTACTAAACGATCATCCGGGGTAGCTACTCCAAGTGAAACTAAATTAAATGGTTTACTAAACATTTCAACTTGCGTGAAGAAACTTAGTTGTTTCTCTGAAAAACTGATCACTTTTGACAAAACAGGGCCGATAAATTTTACTGACTTTTTCCGTCTTTTTTTTTCTGTCTTGTTTTATTCGTTTTTAAGTCGAGGAACAGTCATAACAAGGAATAGAAAACAAAAAGACGTGTGGCACTCGGAGACTACCGCGGTAAAGCTATTGCATAGCATTTTTTATCAACATATGCAATTATAATCTGTGCTGGTCGGAGTAGGGGGTGTTAGGTTTTTTTCGTTACGGAATTTCTGGATTCGGGCCCCCACGCTCAAGGCCCGCGATAGAAGCTATGCAATAGCCTAAAAATTTTTTTTATAATATTTCCTCACAAATCAATTTTTATATATTTATAAAAACCGTATGAAATCTATTTAGCAGTTTATGATGACTTTAGCCAGATAGACGTTGTGGTACTGTGCTTTATCTATAGTCATGTAAAGATCTATAATTTACAAATTGCAATAAATCCAGACCTCGTAAAAGTAAAATGTTTACCATAATTGACCATTTCCACTGCCAAAGGGTCAGACTAAGTAATGGTTGGATTAACGAGTTTTTAACAGTTGTTTTACGACTGTTCATTTATTTCAATGGACAATCCATTTTGTTGCGAATTAGGGCCATTCCGCCCAAGTACTAGTGTACTTGTTTCAATTAAATTTGCATTTTTAATTTCTTAAATGTAACTTTCACTAATCTAGTACTTACTCAATA
Source organism: Stenoptilia bipunctidactyla (assembly GCA_944452665.1). NCBI lineage: Eukaryota > Metazoa > Arthropoda > Insecta > Lepidoptera > Pterophoridae > Stenoptilia > Stenoptilia bipunctidactyla. The sequence goes on along the minus strand of OX101740.1, from coordinate 16,176,323 downwards.
GTGTAATGTAAGTTTAAACTGTGATAGGAAGTTCAAATTTGATCACGTTAGAGTTAAAAAATACATTTAAGAATATCTCAAAAACTCTTATTAAATCTTGTTATAATAATAATAGAACTTTATTTTTATAAAGAGCAAGTTTTACATAGGTATTATCCAGGGTGACTGCTGGGTCACTTTTAAAATTCCAGGACGTGATAGTTTAAGATCATACATGAAGAGAAAAAAATAAATTAAAAAATAATGATTAATTAATTACTGGGTAAACTTCTCATGGTTACATCAGCGTAATACAATAAATACTTAGCGGGTTCGTGTGGCGGGAACACTGCTGTGTGTGTGTTGATTGGAGTAGCGCGTCGGGAAAAGTGTAGTAAGGTCTCTTTATTTATTCATAGGGATTTCTGGTGAACAATTAAGTACCTACTTTTATTACTTAATTATGATCAGATTCGAGTACAGAGTGCTCTCCTTCAGTATTTATTTGTCACCAATCACCCTGTATAGGAAGATACTTAATAAGCTTGTGTTAGAGTGTATACCTAGTTGGACATACCTAGTAGGTATACGGGCCGAGTTGGTTTAGAATAGTTTATTTCCTAATGAATATAATGAATCGGCCTCCGAAGATCAGTCAAGAACAGCTTTTATTAACCTGGAAATAAGGAACTGGCACATCATGAAAAACTACCAAAACGCATCATCACTGGACATTTAACAGCACACTTTATACGAAGGGCGCGGTTTTTATCCTATTCTCTACCATACTATTCCTGACTAGGCTTTATAAGGGAATCTGAGTCAATCTGACCTAATGTCAAAATTTTCATCAGCAACGTCAAAAGCTAACCAACATGAGGTCAGTTTCGGAACGCGCCGTAATCTGTCAATTGCCGAGATTGCGGACGGTCGCTAACGAGGGATGATTCAATCTGAGCGCGGGAACCAATTCCTGACTGCAATTAATTTGTTACGATGTCAATGTCAATGGCCGGCGGGGAACAAAAGCAGTTAAGATCTTTTTTAAACTGCACATTTTCTTATACGCTAGCTTACTGTGAGGATATTTGGATATTGAATAAGCCTACAATATAGACATCGTCTAGTTCTGGTCACCCTCTTCCCTAAAATATGGTTGAGGAGGATGATGGCTGGTGCTTGCGTTATACTCGTGAACGGGTGCTACTAGCGGTGCCAGGTCGTTTTGCTAATGATACTATGACTATTTTATCCCATTCTTGTTCAAATACTCTGGTCCCAGTTTGTCATATTCGTATTGTGCAAAAATAAAATCCCCTCTGGGTATTTAAAAAACTAAAAAGTTTTCTAACTGGTCCTACAAATATTGCTGTATTTAAAAAAATGCTGTTTTGTAATCGTCAATAACCCTTTATCAAATTGAAATAAAAATAAAACAATATGTACATATTTAACCAAAAAAAATAGTTTTTAAATAAATTCCATTTATTTTTTTAAATACCCAGAGGAGATTTTTTTATTTTTCTGGTGACCCTTTTGACCAGCCCTATCAGCCCCCTTCCCAACTACGTAACCTTTTGGGACACCCTGTATACTTTGTGCATGAATCGAAAGCATTTTTCTACAGATGGTCATGATGGTCAACCACTACTGGGTCAGCTTGGTGGTATATGGCTGAAAAACCTTCGTCCGTCACCCAGAGGAGGGACACGTGGCTTGCAGTGGGCTCATTACAAAGAGTTGTGATGATAGGGTGGTCAAGCACTATTTCTCCCCAATAGACTATTATGTCCTAAGTGTGATGGTAGCTTAGAAATGTTTTGTGCAGGGACTGCATAGCAGTATACATTTTTTAAATAGTACCTCATCAAACACAATAAGTACCTGTAAAAGTTATTAAAATCTAACTCAATTATATCAATACCCAAATTATGTATACCTACCGGATTAATTTCTGTAGATGTTTTTAGTACAGAAATTTTTTAACCTATTTAATTTCTGTACCGAAATGTATAGGCCAGCATATGTCCCACACTTCATAGGCTTGCAACTAAACTATCGAACATTCTAAAGTATCCGCTACATTGTTTAAAAATAAATATTTGATATCAATATTAATATTGATACAAGAAAATTTCAGTTAACTGAAAAAAATCAGTTATGCTACAATAATAAAAAAGGTACACGAATTATTTATGAATTCCTGTACTGTTATTTTTAAATACTCCTAATTTAACGGTATGGAGTCATACAGAAAAACATGTAAGTACAGAAATTCATACCGGTATGCAGTCCCTGGTTTTGTGCTAGTTACTTTTTTACTCACCCGAAATCTTGCTCTACTCTAAATCGTCGTTACCGTAAAAAATACCAAAAAATAACTTATGCTTGTATTTTGCAATGAAAATAAATAATTGCTTAATTCAAACTTACATATTTCAAATCCACTTATCTTCAGTAGGTACTTACAGATATTTGGAACTAAATATATTCACTAATATATTGTAGATCAAATGTTCATCCATTTCTATCATATCTAACACGCAATTCACCGACCGGCTGGTGTAGTGGTAACACATTGCCTTCTATGCCAGAGGTCCTGGGTTGATGTGTGATGTGTGATGAACACAGATATTAGCCGTCAAGTCTTGGATGTTTATATCTTTATTTAAGTTTATTCTAATAAAGATATGTATTTATTCAATATGTATGTTTATATATTTCATTAGGTTATCTAGTATCCATAGCACAAGTTCTTTAAGAAACTTAATTTGGGCTAGATAATGTTGTGTGAGTGTCAGAAATATTGTCAGGAATATCCATCAAATGATCCAGTATGGGAATGTCTTAACTTTTAAACCATTTTTTTTTAAATTCAACGATGTTTTATGAACTATAAAATAAAATTTGCATAATTTTAAAATATAGCAGATACAGTTTCAACACCTTATACTACTATATTTAAATTAACAACCTATATTTCTAACTTTAAACCATTTAATAACTTCGTAAGATCTTTGCGAAGTTATCAAAAAGTTACACGGACGCTCAACATTAAACTATAAAATAAAGTAACTAATGAAGTATTATATTGAGATTCAAATTTGATTTTTATTTCGATAAGCATACGTTTTATTTTAAGTTCTAGACAGCTCTGTTCAAATGTTTACAACTTAAATTAAATAGAGATACTTGAGTCTTCGTTATCATAATTGTTATGACAGGACGTGCGGGTATGTATGACCTATCGAGTTCTTACACTGTCTATGTAAAGGAAGTCGTTATTGAGATTAAATTAAATAAACTATTTTCTCAAAAACTCATAGCTTATAGCATCATTTAAGCGAGTTTTGTTAGTAAAAAAAAATACAAAACAAAAAAACATTCAGACTGACACACCATTCAACTACTAACAATGATAACAATATAACTCCTGAATATTTTATTTGTGATTTAACCCATGTTTGACCTCTACTCACCGAATGGCAAAGGTCAAAGATAACCCCACTTCCTTAGGGACTACCGACGTGAATTTTTTTCATTTTTGCCAGACAGAAGCTATACATAACTTCAAGCCTGTATCCCTTATGGCGTAGGCAGAACACCAGAGGTCATCAAACCACCTAATGTCACGTTTGACAAATTTCGAGGCTTTATAATGATGGAGAGCATTTGCAGTGACTTTTCCCCCTTTTTGTCCCTTAACTGACTTTTACAGTATGCTATTTAGCTATTTTGTAACAGATTTTAACCCCGCGGACGTACGGTAGGAATAATGAAACCCACCCTTAGTTATGCGTAAAAAGAGTCAACCGAGACTATTCCGATCCGTAAAAAGAATTTGGCTCACCCTCCTGAGTCTCAATAAATGAATAAAATCCTCAAACAATCATACCAACTACATGGCCATAAAGTAAGCATAGCTTGGGTTATGGGATTCCATGTAGCGAACTAGGGGGGAACCTAGAATATAATTACATAAATAGATAAACACCCAGAAACATTTTTTTTCTTGTTCCGTGCGGGAATCGAGCCCGCAACCACTGGCGTCTGAGGATAGATGGGATAGTCACTCGTGACCACGGGGTCTGCAAAGACACCGAAACGTCGAGTCAAAATTTAAAATGTAAATATACGCGATAAATCCGGTTAAAAAGTGTTTTATTTAATAGTATGAATCGCGAAAACTTAAGACAATATTATTTAGATGGGTTTACCCCCGTGGTTTACCCCATCGCCAAAGTGGTCGTACAAAGAAACCCAAACGTGGTTAAGCGTAAAAAGGAGTCGACCGAGACTATGCCGATCCGTAAAGAGAATTTTGCTCACCCTCCTGAGTCAAAATAGTCAAGTTTTTTAATCTGAAGAGCCTTAGCGAAAGCCTCTGTCCTGCAGTGAGCATCCTTCGGTTGATTATGGTTATAATGAACGTCAAAATTTAAATCAGAGCTAGAGATATAATTGTCTGGTAGAGATCGCTTTACAGCGATATGACCTGACGCGCGTGTTGCGCCTATCTTTATGTTTTTTTAATTGTATTTTTTTTTTCCTTTTGTAATTGTGTGCAATAAAGTATAAATAAATAAATAAACTAAGACTGTAAAAAGCGAAGAAAAATTAGAAACCTTGGTAATTTTCAGGGTTTTTAATTTAGTTTAAGAATTTCGCTCTCACATTGCAGTTTAGAAACGCCACATATGGACTTTGACTTGTCGAAATAAATTAAACTTTTTTACAAACTCAGATTACAGAAAGTCTGATTCGAAAAAAATACTTTAAGATCTTAATTTATAACCTAATTGCCAACTTGAACTCAAACAAAAGCAACTAATGAAACACAGAACACATTAATGGGATTCGAACCTGGAGGTCTGATTTCAAAACTAGTTCTATAATTAAGAGCAATTACATAGTAACAAAAAAAGAGGAGCATACCTATAAATATCACAGCTGATTGATGATCAACTGAGTTTCTTTGCGTAAAAAAGTGTAAAGCAATTAAAAATAGTTCTTGAGACGTATTGAGAGTGTTACAAAATATTCTTTACTTGAAAAATAATAAAAATAAGTAGCAGAAGCAAGTTAAGTTTGTAAATAAATAATAAAATCTTATTAATTAACGCTTACTAGATCCAGTATTTACTTTAATGTCGAAGATATTGCTGTATTGCATGTTGGTTTAAATAACCCTTTAGAAATATCCCGTTTCAAATTGATCTTTATAAAAGCTTGAAAACCTATTAATTACTGATGGATGAAATGATAAAATAATTTAAAACAATTAGCAATAACTTATTTTAAATATAACTTACATTGGGTTAAGAATTGTAGCATTATTAACTATTAGTTCATGTCATTCTCAAGTTCATCTTATGACAACCGATTATGAGATCGACGTGGCTCATGGGCTCAGGAAGTAATACATACGTAACTTCACGCCTGTATCCCTTATGGGTATGCAGAACACCAGAGCCAAAAAACCATCTGATGTCAGGTTTGACAAATTTGGAGGCAATATAATGATAGAGAGACTATTGCAGTGACAGGCAGTCAGCCTATCGCCCACAAAAACGCCTTTAAAACCTCTGTCCCTTAACTGACTTTCACAGTATGCCCGGGAGGAGAAGCAGCTGGCACATTCTACGTTTTTCTTTCGCTCCCAGTCCAGCATGGAAGACATTTGGTTCATGGACATAGGTTCTTCTACTAAGCAGGGGTCACCAGTATTAGCCATCTATTACGTCACGCTTATCTAGGGTATATATGTATATATGCTTAGCCAACATACGAGTAAAACTCTATATTGTAGAATTTGTAGAGTCTGTTCGGCCATTTAAAACTCACGGATGATACAAAGATTCCAAATAACTCTGAGCGTTTAGGTGCCATTACTTCTTACTTACTATTTATTTCAGAATAGTTCACCACTAGCCCAAGTGAAATCCTAGCAGAACACCAGAGGTTATAAGACCATCTGATGTCACATTTGACAAATGAGGTATTATAATGATGGAGAGAGGCTATTGCAGTGACAGGGAGTCAGCCTATCGCCCACAAAAATGCCAATAAAACCTCCGTCCCTTAATTGACTTTTACAGTATGCCCGGGAAGAGAAGCCGCTGGTACATTCTATGTTTTTCTTTCGCTCCCAGTCCAGCATGGACTTAATTTTCTTTCTTTATATTAAAATACAATTTCACGTTTTTAAATTAAAAGATGTTACAAAGGCCAGCAATATAACTAGCACAAGAATACCTCTAAAAACGCGTATTAAATATATTAAATCAATCTTTTATTATTTAAATTACACAGCATATCAACAATAAATTGGCCTTCACACCTTTACGCAAACCGAAATTACAATAACATTGCCATACCCTCTACTTAGTATCGTTTATCAAAAACACCGTAGTATATTCCTTGAAGTGCATACATATATTAAATGTTCCGATAACATTACATCCGTTCGCTTGTGGGAAAAGTAGGCAGGTGTTGTCAGTACGAACTACCATGATTTTCTTAATTACAACATTCTTAAACACGATAGACGTCCTTAGTTACTTATGGCATAAAGTGCATAATTAAATGACAGAAAGATTATAAGATTTACAGTGTGCAAGCTAAAACACTGTCAAGCTGAAATGAAGTGTATGAGGTAGCAATATGTAAAAGCGTGGTATGAAGGATATTTAATTGTTTTCTTTTTTTGTAGAGGGTGTAATTTAAGTTTAAGATCTATTCTTTAGGTAATTTATTTTGCAAGTTATGTTAATTTTCAACATAAGGATATAAATCGTCTTAGAAAACCATTTATAATACAACATAACCATTATTCTCTTTTGTCACTCGTGTTGTCTCATCAGATTTTTTCGCTCTGTATTATTTGGCAAAAAATACGGCAATTATTTTAAAACTCTCTTTTGCGAATTATATTATAAATGAAATATTTTATCATCATTATGCAAACTGCCTGCAATTTTGACTATTAACTAAAGGAGTTGTCGTGGCTAGTGGTTCTTAAAAATCATTTTGCTAGAGTCGGTCTCCGTGACCGATTAATAATCGCGAATGATTAAAATCGATAAAATTCAGTAAAAACGTTCAATGTAATCAATCAATTATTGGTTTTCAATTGCAACTCCTTTTTAGTTCAGAACTTGTCCTAATTAATTAATTATGTTTCCATGTCTTTTTATTGAAATCACAGATTATGAAATCAGCTGTTATTTCCTTAACAAAGTTCAATAAGGTTTTACTATTGTAGGTATAGCATTACTTTCATTATAAATATTATTAAAAAAGCACATCAAAAGTGTGACTAAAATTTAAAAAGATGGACTATACAAATATTATAAACTAATTATGTTTTTACATTTGCGTACGCATAAAAAGCCATGAGAACGAAACCATATGAATTCTGAAAAAGACGTTACAAAAACCGCCACTTCCACTACTTTAACCTTAAATTTTGGCAGAAAACCTCAAAAAAAAACATATCAGATTACCCGCAAAGCCTGAAAAATGCCTGAGAATTATCGACCCGTACGGATTTGAGGTTCCGCTACTTTTTATCGATATATCAATATCAGTGGTACAGTCAGCTCCAAAGGTTGCTTAACGTGTTCAAATTTTTTATTTAGAAATTCACAATTTATTATTTACAAATTCCCAATTCCAAAAGTTAAGTAACATCACAATCACCAAAAGAACTCATAAGAACTCGGCAAATATCATTTGTTGATCTAATTTTGTATTAAAAGACTCAGCGACTTAAGGCATTTAGGATGTTAAGTGACAAATGAAAAACTTCTGTCATCGTTTTATGGGAGTTAGTAATGTTAAGTTTATTTTGGTATCTTGTTACGACCACTACTTATGATAGTTCGGATGTCAAGATATTTTGAAAATTTGAACACGTTAAGGAACCTTTGGAGCTGACTGTACCTTTAAAGTGAAGTGTTTTTTTCAAGAATCATATAAGCAATACCTGCTATAATTAATATCAGACTTATTAACCCCTATTTATCGCTAATTATATGTAACTTGATGTTTCGGTTGTATTTCCGATAGAAAAATTATGTTGCTTCGCTCGGTTTTACCCGAGGTAATACCGCTAGAGTTCTTATAAAAACAAAACTTTGTGTAACAGCCTTACTCAAAAAATAGACTTTCAAATGCAAAAATAATATAGGATTATTCGAATCGTAAAAATGTACATACCAATTAAATCAATAAAAAGGTGGTTTTAGTTTAATCCTCCTCTTCATTTTAGGAATGGTAATAAGATATTAATAGACCAACCAGTACTGGGCCAGCTTGGTGGATTACGGTCTAAACCTCCTCGTCATCTAGACGAGAGACTCATAGCCCTGCAATGGGCTCATTACACGGAGTTGTGAAGATGAATGAGATAATTACAGAAATGATAGAATAAAGTAACATGGTGGAATGGAAATATAATACTAGATAGATGAGGAAATATAATACTAGATTGCAATATGATAACTATTGAACAGATTTTTGAACGACTAATATGTTAAATAGCACAATATTTTTAATAGCACACTATTTAAACATGCTACTTTTGTTATAACTGATGATAACTCAATATTATAATGAAAACAGCTCTTAGGTTAAGGAATGAACTTAAGTTTGTTATCAGTTCAAAGCAAAGTAATCGCGGGACGATAAAGTATTGTGCAAAGTCCGAATTCATCTTAACTTGGTTGTCCAATAAAGAAGCAAAACTGGGTTTTGCGCATTATTTTTTCATCCTTCCTGCACGCGTTTGCTGTCATCTTCGACCTCGTCTTCACTTAGGACTTTAGACACGATGAAAAAATACTCAAACCGTTGTTGTAGCTTTGCTTATGAATTCCCATATACGTATACAATTATAAACTAAACTGATATCTAAAAAAAAACATTCTTAAATTAACTACAAACTTCAATCGCATTCTATGCTACGCAGGAAACTGAAATCTCTACTCAAAACACTAACCAAAATCTAAAATAAATCTAACCAAAACGCTTTGCTCCTAATCAATATAAACACAAGGATAAATGCTGACCACGTGGTCTCCAAGATCGAGGGAATACCGTGGGAAAGGATAACCCTCCGGAGATCCTGCCGAACAGAAGTACGTATTATTCCTTGAGCACATGCCAGCACAGGGCAATGTTAGTATGGATACGACTTTATATTAATAATTTTATATCTATAATTCATAATAAAGTGTCAAGTGTCACCTTTTTCTCTTTGAATAGTTTTCTGAACGTGTTCTGATCTGATCTAGATATTTTTATATAGATTAGTTTTTGTTTTTAGTGATTTTTTTGGAGACCAGCTAGAATTTAATTTCTTGATCTATTGAAAAATATGTGGCAGAAGAAGCGAATATAATAAAAAATATAAGAACTATCATATTATCTATTAAAAATGTGTTAATTCATGATAAATTTAAAAAAAAATTCTTTAACTCTTATCAAGATAATAATCCAGAATATCCACATTACTATAACAAAGTAGAGTTTGATTGTATGTCCCGCATAAAAGAAGATTCGCCATCTGCCGTCCCACACAAATTGAATCACGTTGTGTAATCCTTTTATTTATTTCAAGAATCTTAAATTACCTTCATACTTTATGGCAATTAATAAAATATGTAATTATGTCTTTTACTTTGCAGACTGGCGGCGCCTCAAAAATTATCCAATCGACGTTTTTGTGTTTAAACCAAAAACTATCTATTTAAAAAAATATTATAGTTGTTTGGTAGACTGGTTCTTTCGCTTAATTCGCTTACATTATCTAGGAAGAAATATGACTTTATAAAATTGTCTTGAGTTTTTACGATTCATGATACTAAATAAAACACGTTCTTAACCATATTTTCATAAGTTAAATTATTTTTATGTCATAAATCGATGTTTCGGTGTCTTTATTCGTGACTGAAAACGTACTTAAAGTAGTGCGGTTTCAGCTTCATTTGCTAAGTTTTGTTCATGGAGAGTCAGATAGGACTAGCTCTTGTTCTGCCTTTTATGCGATAGTGATAGGAATCCTTTAGGTCCGCGAGTCTGGCGACTTATTAGACGAACTTATTAGAGGAAAATCAGCCATACAATATCATCACCCCGACGACGCTGTTCGGCAATGATTCCTGCATAAAATTGGGAGCTCGTTTTTCGACTTCATCATCACGGCTTAGTATTATAGGAACATAAGGGTATATTAAGTATAAATATAAACAACATATCAACCAAATCAATGTAAAAAACAATGCAATAGCGTGCGCACTTTTTCTTAATAACCTGTTTTTAATGTTATTTATTATGTTTAATCCGAAAGTAAAGATTTGAAAAATTTTCATATAAAATTTAAAGATTCATTTTAAATAAGTAGATTTTTCACAAAACTGACTAACGATGTCTTTTTCCCGATCTTTCTAAGTTTCAATAAAGAAAAAATCTTACTAATATCTAAAAAGTAACAAAAAAATATCTTTATTAAATTGACACAAAATCACAATGTTATTTCAATGCTATTTAGAAAATGAGCCCTCCCATTATCCTATTGACGAGTTGACCGTCTTACAGACCACGTGTCCCCAATAAAGAACCAAAGATCCCGTGGCTACCTTTCATAATTGTATTAATCATCAAGCGCAACCGGCGAACGTCGATTTTCATCAACAAAGTGCTCTTGTTTGTTTTTTTTGTAAGGAAGTCAGCCGAAGGTGAACCGTGGGAACGTCGGGCGGGTGTACTTCCCAAAACATCAACGCACGGCAGCGGGCCAGACGTGCGCCGGACAGAAAGAAACAACACCATACGCTTCTTACAACCGAGACAAAGACGGAAGACGTGACGTGTGCTCGCCAGCGACAGCTCACAATCGCGTGATCATCTACAAGAAATAATAAAACGGCAATAAAAGAAATACGAGACAACGTAACCGTAGCGCGTGCGAGTGAGCGAGAGGGAGCAAGCGCGCGCGCTGCCTCAGTTATAGCGCGAGTGCGCCGAACAAAGATCAATGTTCGGCACGAAATGAAAGAGAAATGTTAACGCGCGCTGAAAATGAGGGAAAGAGAAGGGGATATGAAAAGCGCTACTTTGGCTCGTGTCAGATTCAGGGCATGGGTGTGCTTTTTGCTGCGATCGATAGAGGGCGCTGTAAATTTTGCAAATAGGAAGCTTTTTCATTGTTTTACGATCAAGTGTACAACAATAGGATTTCAATAGACGGTGATATGATAACTTTCTATGCTGGTCGATTGTGGTATTTGCAAACAAGGAAATGGGTAAAGCATTGTATTCTGATAAACAGGTAGTACAGTTGAGTAGAAACAAAGTTTTGAACATTATGTAGAGGCATGATTGTTACAGGTTTATTATATTCTTTTGAGTTACAGTTTTAAATAAACAATAAATATTATGTGTTGTTAGGTAGGTACCTACCTATCGAATTTTATACCGTAATTAGTTTGATTCAACTCAAGTAACATATTGTATTTATTGGATAAAAGATAATAACTATGCAACTTCTGTATTTTTAATTTGATTCCTCATTCATAGTTTTTTGGGTCACTTTTCGCGAGAATGCGTCATGTAGTTACTTTAAATTTATTGAAAGTTTATACCTACTTTTTTTGTTGCTTATTACATTGTATGGATTTATTTTAAATCTTCAATTAGGATATTTTGATCCATAAACTATGTCAGCACTCAGCACTATCGTAGACTATATTATGATAGCTTTGCGTCAAAGGCCCTACAAATAAATAATTGCTCTCAAACTTATAAATTAATACTTTGAAAAGCTTATAAGTTTGATTTATTTATATTTGATTTATTTAATGGTAGGTATAAGTGTAAACACCAAAATTAAAAATATCGCGTCTTTAAGTTTTCGAAAGATAAAAAGTTATAAAAAATATGAAAGAAATATTTTTATAGCAAAATATCACTAAAAGTAAACAAAGCAAACTTTAGTTAGAATTTATTTTTGTATTCTACGTACTTTCTTATTTGCGCTCACCAATATCTAAGAATATTACAGATTAAAAACGACACGAGCGCTACAGTGGTGCTCTGCTGTAACTAAATTAGTTCATTACCTTACCTCTAGATGGTGTAATATTCTGTGTTGAGAATTTCCTAGAAGAAAATATGAAGAAAAACGTATGGTAGGTATTATTTATGTATTTCTATTAATAATTAACTTAATGGTTATAAATAGAAATCTAATTATTAAGTAAGTATTTGAATATCATATCGTAAATTCCTAGATACAATGAGTTTTATAATAATAAGTTAAAGAGATCGTTGAATATTTTTATGTTTTGCCAAATTATTTAAAATATACTATCATTTATCTAATACATAATAGCACGAACACAAAACATTGCCTTTTGATACGTTTCCATTACATACCTACATATCATTTTTGCTTTACCAACCATAATCTTATTAGCAACTGACATAAGTAACGGTTACTTTTACTAACACCTAATTTTGGCATTAATTCAAATTTAGGAATAGAAGCCCGAGAGGCGTGTTCGAAAAGCGCCGCTGGGCAGAACCATACGCTGCTATTGGCCACCTAACAACCAATCGTAAAACAGATTTGACTACGCGGGAAACACGCCTGCGTTTTCCGCCGTTTGAAGATGAAAATAGTTTTTGTATTGCCATTTTCAATAATTTACATTACTAAGTACAAATAAATGACACGGTAAAAAACGGAATATTTTCAACACAATGTTTTTTTTTAAAGTTACCTGAACGATTTGTAAATGAGGTTTGCCCTAAAACTCACGAATACAATGGCGTATAAAATATCAAAGCCATGCATATTTGAACCATAACAATAGCGCACCTGTGGAACTTAAAGGCTTTTTTGTATCAAGACTGACACTTAAAAACTTATGGAGAATATTTTTGGAGTTTGTTCATTAAAAAATTTCACACTAAACTTGTTAGGAAAAAATTACCAACGAAGATTTACAGTAACAAATACTAAGTATATCATGTTGTGCCGAAACGTTAGGCGGGAAGTAGGAAGGTGGGTAGGTATGCCTTTTTGAAACAAAGTTTTATTTGATTGTCCTTTAAACAAAAACCCTGAAAAAAAAAACATATTTATGGTAAGCAAACTACAATTAGTCTCATATTCAAACACTATCGATATCAAAGATCGAAAATAAAAACAACAAATACCCCGACTAGAAAATTACCAACACTTGTATGACTAAAATAAATTAAATTGTAAAGAGCAAAAAACGTCACTAATTGCACCGTTACAGCAAACGCGCAAAAAGGTTGACCATGAAACGGCGCGTAAAAATAAAAAAAAACACGATCTGTATCGATCAAGAAATGGCAGAATTGGAAGGAAAGTGGTCTGCTAAAAAAAAACAAATTAAAAAAAACCGAGGCAAAGGCCGTGTTACATACAGCGTGGGAGAATCGAGCAGGTGCTGCTTCGATTCGGGATCGTGCACACGATGTGACGGCGTGTGTTTTTTCTTTTGCAATATTGGTTTTTAATTAATGATTCTTTAGTTTTAAAGGTCATATTAAGCTTTAGTAAATTGCTGTTCGTATCTAGTTGATATGATAAAAAAATACTTGATAAGTAACAAGTGTGTTTCAATGCAAAATATGTTCTAAACTTTTTGACTAGATTTTTGCTAAAACCATCAAATATTAGACAAAGTTTTAAATATGTTTATAGTTAAATATGAGAATATTGAATATTGTACCTATATTTTCTAACTACTATATTAAAGTGCCAATACCTAAGTATAGCTAAAGTTTATAATAAAAAAACATTAAACTGCGATTTATAACATACCTACAGATTTTTTAACTAAATGTCATAGGTAGCACTTACTTTAGATCCTCATGTACTTTGAAATTCACCAACAAGAATGCCAAATACAAAAACAAACCTTTAAAATAACCTTTACGATTCGCTTAATTAAGATAATTAAACAAAAAACTACTTTCCACACAATCCACATCTTTAAAAAGCAACTTTAATACGTAGTCTCATTGATTTGTCACTTTGCAATATTGTCTCGCACCGCTATGTAACGGTACACTATCAAGTCTACCTTGGGTTAAGAACAATATACTGCAAGTCAAACTTGACAATTGCAACAATTGCACATCAAGATTCCATTTTCAAAAAAACTGTAAAGCTTATTCCATCTTCAGAAGATTTAAATTCGCGCGGGCGGTTTAAGCCTAATAGGCACAGGACAAAACTATTGAGCTTTACTTGCTCTAAACTGTATTTTAATCGCTTAAGGACTGGTTCTCCAATTATTTTTTAATTTTATTTTTACTATTTATAAATGGCCAGTGCGTAAACACTTCGGTACTACTTTTGCTTGTGTTGGAAATAACGGGCCTGCATTTATGAATACTTTATCACTATGTGCTATTTTTATTCGGTTTTAACTATGTTATTGATACGGTACATTTTTCCTTTTTTGATTACTGTTAATAAGGATAATTTTATTTAAAATAAAAGAAAAAGCTTCGAATTAAAAATAATTCTTGTTTTTAGAAACATTAGCGCAATTCTTTATTAGAAATTGAAAATCAATACCTAAAGCTATGTATTCGATGTTTTATTCCAAATGTAGAGACGGCCTTTTTAATTACTGTGTTAGATTTCTTCCAAAGATTTCTTGGTTGACAAAACTTCTTTAGTGTGCTTCTTACATTCATCGGACTCTTGCCATTGCTTTTGTTCATCGCTGATTTGGTTTCGTCAATTTCATAGTATGGTAATGTTAAAATAATGCACAGTTGGAGTGTTGTTAAAAAATACGAGGTCACCCGAACATGAATGCCGAAGCTATGTGGTGATTTAATGAATACCATATAAGAAACATTCTAATGACGCTCTAATACTAAAACAAACAAATGTTATTTATCAAAACACAAAATCAAAAAACTTTGATTTATCGATGATAAAAGTTTATAACATAATAATCCAAACATTTTTTTATTCAACGCCCATACTAGAGTTAGTACGTGACTAGCAAAAAAAGCTCGTATAATGTTATTCTTATCTGTCACTCCGTATGCAAGACGCGTCCGCGCAGTCGAGCAAAGCCGAGCGCGGGCGGAGACGCCCGAGCGCAGTCCGTGGGAAAACAAGGCAGGTGTTACCGATCCAAAGCACTTCTTACTGTGTAAACACTCTGTGTGTACAAAATTATAACCGCCTTCAAGCGTCTGAGTAAATGGAAAACATATTTTGTATGTTTAATGATACTGCTTACTTTTTTGGTTCTTAAGTTATCGGAGGACATCGTTTTTTTGCGACGCTTTTGAGGGGCTAAATGTGGTTTGTTTTTATGCTTTCTGAAAAATTTATTGAGCTCCTTAATTGGTGCGCTGAAAAGCGTGGTCGTTAAGGTCATTGTGACCTTTTCTCGTTGACTTTAGATTGAATGTGCAGTTTTGTTTACACGACTTTAATGAACATGAATAAATGTAATGCAGGAGTGTAATCTATCTTGTTTATTCTCGTTACAGTTATAAATGCGAGTCGTAAATGGTAGGTGGATTATTTACTCGAATGCAGTTATAAGCTTGATAAGAGCTCCGTAATTAAAATGATTAAAGTAGGCAATTAATTGATGCCTTGTAAAGATTGCTTTGGTTTTAAATTTTTCTCTGTAGATTGTTTAAGTGCATAATTTATATAGATTAAATCAAATAACTTTATTTTACAAGTCATAATTAAGTTATTGTAAATCAAGTTACAATAAAGTTAACTACTCTTGGACTTATTAAATAATAATTAATTAAGAGTTGTGTATGTGCATGAAAGTCGTTTGTCACAGATTCAAGAGCTTTTGTTGATTGTGTTTGCGAAAATCTTTCAAACAAATATTACCTTTTTTGGATAGTGTCGGTTAGAAGTGAAATACGTTTTCAGATATTTAGATACCTACATATAAGTACCTAACTTTATGGTTTGCGGTAAGAGTCGAGTTTGTTAACTTGAGAGTGGTTTTGAGTTAAGATAGATGACGCTAGTAAGTTATTTAAATATACTCGATTCAACTAATCATGACTTTAAGTATACCTAAGCACAGTAGAGTTTTCTCGCTTGACTATGGTTTTTGCTAAATGTCAAAGTAATATTGAAATGAGTATGTTCAAGAGAAGGCTACTATTACAGCCCGTAGTAATCTACAGGCGTCGTAGCAAGATGTACATTTGGTAAGATTATACCTTATGGGGTAGGCAGAACCTCAGAGGTATTTTTATAATTTTTTCAATGGTTTCCACCTGGTGTCACCATTGCCAAATTTGGAGGCATTATTAATTAGTGGAGAGAGATTATTGCAGTAACAGGGTCACCTATCGGTGACCTATCGCCCACAAATAAGCCTCCCATAACACCTCGGTCCCTTAACTGACTTTTACAGTGTGCTCGATGGTCATTAAGAAAGGCGTTTCAGAAGTTTTTTTATTATTAAATATGAGTGGGACGTTTGTCTTCCATGACACCTATTGTTAAGTGAACATGAAGACTAAGGTGGTACGCTTAAAAGTACGAGGACTATACTGGTCAGGGAAAATAGACGCAGGCAGTTCATTCCAAACCTTGGCGACCCGTATCATAAAGGAACTGTCAAAGCGCTTAGTTCGACTTTTCGGAATATCTACCACATACGGATGGAAGTTCTGTCTGCGTCTAGTAGTCCGATGGTAAAAGGGTGAGGGTTCAATTTGTTCTAACAGAGCACTTGCGCACTCACCAAAATGTATCCTGTAGTACACCGTTAAACAAGCAACCTTACGAAGATGCTCGAGGGTCTGCAGTTTTTTGGTTGTAAGGTTGCAAACGTGTGCCACGAGGTAAGGTATTCTTTAATTATATGTTTAATGTCTTTAGTTTTACGATATTCGAATCCTATTTAAATTGCTGAGGTTGGCAATTGTTTACAAGATAGATACTGGCGTTAATAAGATGTAATATTTAGATTACAATAATTTGTTGTTTTACCTAATAAAAAATTCTTTTTTCGTATAGCCATTACCAACATGAAAAATGGGTAAGCTAAGTTTTTATGCAAAAGACCTGTCTGAACTAATCTGTTCTAAATTTAATCATGTTTTATTGCGTACTAGACAAAATTAATCTGTTTAACTTATAAGGAGATTAGCATAAACTTTCATAGCTTAAACTAAATTATACCTACAAGCTAATAAGCAAACATTTTTAGACTGATTGATAACTTCCTGTGTACGTATTTTAAATGATTACAGGGCAATAAAAAATAAATTATAAAATTATAATAACTTCATTATAATAATTCGAAGGAGAGCTTATAAAATCTGGTTAAGGTAAATTAAAAGATGATTGAGTTCCAAAAAAACAGCTGTTATGACGAGATTTGACTACTGGTTTATTTAGAATGGGTTAGTGGGTAAACTATCACAGTTCTATTTACTACTGATGTAGTTAATTTAAAATACGTTTTTTTTTACATTTTTGTATAGTAATCATAATTGAGTATATATTTACAAGGTCAAACATAATATGAAGTTTAGGAAGTAAATACTGGATCTTATTCGTATCAAGGCAGAGGCATGTGTTTGTTATAATTTTGCATTTAAATTAAACATGTTTATGATATTTTTATTACTTACTCGCAATCTTTGATCCATATTTACGCGTTACATATGAAGATAGCAAAATTAAATGAAACATACTTAATGGTTATTTCGTAAAGAAGTAATTACACAGATTTATAATAACAGTCTGTATCTTTAGTTAAATTAATTGAAATCTTTTAATCGAATATGATGTTTTAATTAGTATAAATCGCGTTTAAATTTACATCTCAGTCTCTACAAACTACGCGTTGACGAGTGAAAATATTTCATTCAGCCTAATCTAATAAGTCTGAAAAACGTCAAAGTAAAGTAAATAAAATACTTCTTCTTGTTAAAATAATAAGTTTTACCAGTCGTTTGATTACTATTCACATTTAAAGCTCACTTGTCAGAACTGTCAAAATTTGATTCTATCTTAAATGTCTTAAAGAAAATCGAACTAAGTACCTACTAACATAAAAAAAAAACAAAGCAGTATTTAGACTAATTTGAACAAGGCACAGGTACAACCGATACCTATACTATTGGAACAGGTATTTAGCCTCAGGCACAATGACATTTCTCTGGATCAGTCACTGTAATAGCAGTGTCTTGTTCTGACTTTAAAATAATTATGTATTGGGCGTGTCTTTTTTAAAAGCCCCTCCGGGCAGTAATCATGAGATGCTTATTGCTTTGGCTTCTGGATTTAAGTGAAATAATGAATGCATGCTCTGACAGTTAATAAGGTTGAGCGCTGAAATTACTTTGTTTTGCTTTGAAGAGGCATTTGTTTTTGTCCTTCATTTTGAGCTTTCGGGACATATTTCGGAGAGATAAATAAGTTTTGATGACAGAAATCAATATTCAATTATATTTTATGGCAGTTCTTTTTTTTTCAATAAAGCTACTTATTTTAACATTAGGAAAAAAATTGTCTGAGCCTACCTAAGCTCTCCGAATTTATTCTAATAAGATTCCAGTTTTATAAAAACTCTTGCCTTCTCACAAAGCTCGATACGAATTTAGCTTTAAACAACATCACTTTAGCTTCGTTCAATTAAACTTTGAGTTATATTTTTCAAGAAACTAATGAACGGTTACTAATTACGATATTTTATATTCAAAAGTTGAAAAGTTTGTCTATTTGAATGCACTTATCTCAAAAGCTTTTAGTTGGAATTACAAAATCCTTTTTGTATTAGAAAACCCAATAAAATAAACTCTACTTTAGTACCGGAGAAAATTGCTTGCGGCTACAACGCCAATAGTATGTATTGACTGCTCAATTGCAATTAGTAAAAATTATTTACAAATGATTCTATAAAAACGGCGTATCTGTATTTGTCTATATTGTAGACTCAGCAGCCAAACAAATAATTTTCAAAGATAATTAAATCAAATGAATAAGATTTATAAAATGTATTGGTATTTTAAGTGATGACTATGATTATTCAAAAACATATTAAGTAAGTAGAAATACTATTAGGCGAATAATGGAAATAAAATTTTATAACAAAAGATATAACAATTACTTGGTAATTGCTATTTTGAAAATAACAAAAACAATGTTAAAACTCTGCGTTAAAAGCTTGTACACTTAATATGGCTGCTAATGAACTTTGAGATAACAAAAAAATCGAATTAAAACATGTGTTATAACGAGAAATATGAACTCCATAATAAAGAAAACATTTATTAACATAATTCAAAAATCAATTAATCTCATCAAATTAGCATAAGCGTTATAATTTAATTGTTAACCGCCACAATGCCAACGGTCATAAGGCACGTGGTATACCAGAGTACCGACCCGGAACAAGTTAGGAACAGGTATTATGGTACTGTAAATACCGGAACAGTCACACTGGCACAGGTCGTGACATTACCTGCCATTATTGGACGTTTAACCTTTAAACGGGGGCGCATTATCTATTGTAATAACGACATTTGAATTAATACATTTATAAGGGGTGCTATTTTGGTTTCGCAATGTGGGGGTGCTTTGACTGCATTGAATAGATAATTGTTTAAGTTTGATTATTTAGAATAATTGGTTTTTGTTTTATTATTAATTATTATGTAGCGATGTCATTTCTTTTACAAACGAAGATGGAATATCAATCTTTGTTTGCTTTTCTTAACAAATTGGATAAACCCATTCTTAAAATAAAAAAAAAACTACAAGATATGCACTTAGTACATCTACTAAGATAATAAGATATTCTCCTATATATTTTCTAAATGTAACTAACCCGAAAAAGTAACACATAAATCACAACAAACACATTATTCTACGCTAAAATCTCCATAAATCCAAAAATTGATAACCAAACCCCTTCATTGATAATCGCGCCATTAAGATAAAATTAATTGTAGCCCACTGGTCTTCCGCGACAAAAAAACAGAGCACACGTGGGTCACTACTGTACAGTTAAGAAGCGAATATGCGTAGTAAGGCAGGTGGCAGGTGCTTGAATAGCCTGGGAACTTGGGGTCCGGAGCGTTTCCCACGAAGCGTCACCACCACCTGCGCGGTAACGGGGATGCTTCTACACACGACTAACACGCGAAACAAAAAACAACGCGCATACGAAGGGTTGAGACGCGATCTCGAACGCGCCTTAAGAACGTGCCAAAATTGACGTTTGACAGTTTTGTTTTTTTTTTGTTAGTGGCCTGGCTGGATAGTTGGACTAAGTAGGTTGAAAAAATGTTAGAACGTATTTAAATTTAGAATTTCAATCTAAACAAAGTTTAATTGCGTTGTTCAAATCAGAATAACCGCCGATTTGCGCACAATTAAGCTCAAGATAAACCAAATTCTTATTATCTTTTTAGCCAATACGAAGTGTTTGCTTAAAAACTGCTTATATCAAACTATACATGTTCACATATCAGATAACAGGAGTTTCATGTCATAAAGCCTATCTATTACTATCAGGTAAACATCATCGTAATCATTATAGAACAATTTTTACCCGTTTAAAAATTCAGTACCCATATTGATAACCCGCATTTTCACTATTAATTAAATACAATTCGTTCATAAATCTCTGTAGTAAAAACAAGGGTAATAACGATAATACTGCCCGCAGATGTGGTTCTACAACATTATACTGGACACGTATAAATATTTATAATTCTAAGATAGAAAAAATCACTACTTTGAATGAAATCGTTCTCACGCTACGCCCGTGAAGGATGTTAATTGATGCAATAACTTAGAAAAAAAATGAATTAGCAAACTTTAGCATAAAACTGGATATTGCGTTATGGAGCTAGAAAAAATCAAGATCGAGCATTCACCGATTCATTTATAATGAATATTTGAATATCGAGATGGAGTTATGTTTTTTTTTTGTATAATTTGTTAGAAGAATGATTTGTATTAAAAATAGTTGTTGCGCACTGTTGTTGAGTAGGTACCTATGTGCTATTCCAGATCGTACTCTATCCCTATGACAAATTGAATTCAAATTCGTTGCGCCGTTTTCCCGTGATTGAGGAACAAACATCCATACATCCAAACATCCATCCATCCAAACATTCACATAAGTTTTATAGCGTGCACATATTCTTTTATTTTGCCTATCGTTTAAAAATGTACACTTTGACAGGTGGAATTTGTAAAGGTACTTTTCGGAATCATAAATAATATTTTCATTACCTTGAAAATCAGTATTCAATCAGTATTTCAATCAAGGTATAATCAGAACCGCGATTTGAATGCAAAGTCGACCCGCATTCTATTGCTCACCCTGTATCTATTGTGATGGAATGCATTATTATCACCCTTTATACGTGCGTCCTTTAATTTAAATATGGAATTATTTAAAATTGAACCTAATGACTAAAAAAATAAAGCAGCTAGTGAATTTACTTAATGACAATCGTACGTGCGGCCTTACAAGTTTTGATCATGTTAATCTAGATTGAACCTTATTTTTATGGGCTTAGTGTTAAATATACCTTACGGTATGTCATTAAGGGTTACATTCACAACTACGCGTAAACGCGTGTCGTGCGTGCGCGCACATATCTAAGCGCGTGATTGTTTTATTGACGGATGGTTTATTTTGTTGATAGACACAAATAATTTTGTTGATTAAGTTAATAGAAGTATTTCACATCTTACTTACATATTTTTTTATTATTTTTCAAGTTTACGTTTAAACCATTTCTTATACAATGTAAAGTTGTAGTATTAAAAACAATTTAGGTTAGTTTTGGTCACGAAACCACATTGACTTTAAAAGACATAAATGAGGTAGATTTTGCTCTTGAATAACTAATTTAATTGCCCAAAAAATCCCTATACCTTCTAGAAATCTTCGTATTATTTAAACATAAATAAATAGTCAGTAATTACTAAAGCAAACAATGATATTTCTGACCCCCTCATCATATTCACATTGGGTCCTCACAAACCGTCATCGTTGTAAAAGTAAGTCAACAATACAAAGTATTTGTCGTGCGCAAAGCACGCTTCACGCACACACTCACAAAATATTCAATTGTATTCTATAACACTGCTGTGTTAGTGTTCCAAATACAAAATTCCATTTGTAACTCAACCCCTGTGGAGACGAGAAAAAAGTGAAGATTTCTTTTTTTTCTTTTTCGAAAGGCTTGCACGTGGTCGGGTTGTGGTTTGACGTATTTTTTATTTTTAAAAGTGTTATGTAAAACTCCTTGGAGTATCAGTTTCTACTTTGGATGCCAGTATCGATGTTCGTTATTCAAACTGATGAGTCGGTTATTAATTAACCGCTAAAAAGCTTTGCCCGAATGTATTTTGTGACTTAGTTTTTTTCTTCTTTAAAATTCCTATTACTACTTTTGCGTAAAATAAAGAAGCTATCTTTGTTATTGGTTACAATATTATCAAAAGTTAAAAGAATAAGAAAATTGCAAAGTCTTATTAGCATGAATTTCTTATTGGTTTCTGGGTAAAAATTAATGTTTTACTTAATTTTCAAATTGTCTACACTGTTTTCACAGTGTTTCAATCTTTCATTAAAACACAAAGTCTGGGAAGTTTTTTATTCTTTATTTTATTGAACTTTAACTCTATACTATATTATTTTAAGTCTTTTTTAAAAAAATAAGTATATTGTTAAATACTTCAAACTTAGTTTTAAATAATATAAATAATAAGTTACTAATGTAACTAAAGAGAGACTAATTAGACTTATAAACTATATTTGTATTTAGTTGTTTAAGTAAAAATATCTAATTCAAGAAGATAAATAATAAACTTATGTAGAATAATTACAGTATTATATAAGAATTGATTTGAATATGTAACTAGGAAATTGATGACCTCATTAGCTGAAATTTATTTATAAAAAATACAAATGAATTATTTATTTACGATTAAAGTGTTTTATATAAACTTCTCAACAAAATTTCCATTTTCTTCCCACGCTCTATCGAATCAAAATAAATTTACAATCCTACAAAATTAAAATAAGTTTACATACAATCCATATTTATACGCAAAGATCAAATTAAAGTAAATTTAAATTATCTTTGTCGAAAGAAAACGTAACACTATTTAGAATATACTATGAATAAATATGAATGGCAAAAAAATATTTCCGATCGAATTTTACATAAGTACGAGTATAATAAAATTTTATTAGATTCGATATTGATAAATGGGTACTTAAAAGCTAAAAATATAAAGATTTTAGATAAGAAAAATCAACATTGCCACATAGTCATTCTATTTTGGATGTCGTATTATACACCGTGGAAAATAAGTTTATTAATTAATCGCTAGAAGTCTATTCATGAAGATAAAAATAATGTGTCTTTCAGTAATGCACCTTTGACCTTTTTCTACCTTACACCTTACACAATGGTAAATTACGAAGTAAGTTCGCGTATCTAAATTTTTGAATACTTATAAAACTTGACGTGAACTATACTGAAACAAGAAAGTATTTAGCGGACACCATGTAACTGGTTAAAATGTATGTGGTGAAAATGGTAACATAATGCTTTTGCATTATTATTTTTTAATGTACTACGTTATTACTACGCTAACCGACCGTAGCTCGTAGACTAATCGTAATCAAAACAAGTAACTCCTAATAACCATTACTGGCAACTTAAACAGCACTTATTTACCATTAAGATTATAAAATACTTAACTACCATTACGTAACTAATGATTTAAAAATACGTGCCAAGTACAACGTAATGAAGGAAAATAGACCTATATCCGCCTCAGAGAGGTAATTATGTAGGTACCTATCTCGCTCCAGTATCTAACACTGAGGTGATCGAGTAGGTATTAAAACCAAAGGAAATGATTTATCAGTCCACCGTACGTGATTTGCGAGCGGCGGGTTTAATCGCAGGAAATAACTATAGAATGATAAATCTACAGGAACCTACCTATCCGACGGCCAGCTGCAATCCCTGATTCATACTAATGCGATAGCGTTATTTATATACACTATACTTACATTCAGATCTATCGCTTAAATCGCTACAGAATCACGCCCGCATCTACAGCTATAGTACAAAAGTACGCGCTCAAATAAAGAATTAATGACGCCCGCACCAACAATTTTCTCTACATCAAACATTCATTACTTTATATCACTCCGTACATGGAAGTCTTCCAATTTGTTTTAAAAAAGAAACTTAAAAAAAGAACTCGTCTATCTATGGCTACAAAGTAATCTTCCGTCGTGTAATCAATAAAGGTTTACGTCCAGCAATCTCGTCTAACCATGGTTCTAAGTCGCGGTGCGTCAAAGCCTTCGTGGAAGTTGTTGGTAAAAAGCGAGCCTCGCGCCGAACGCGTGCGCCGCGAGCGCGCGCCCCGCTCCCGCGCACGCGCACGGCGTCCCGCCGTTATAAAAGCCGACGCGCCCTTCCTGAATGCACCATTCCCGACTTGAAGCTCCGTGCGTGCATATAGCTCCTCGGTTGACCTTGTAAATACGTATCGGTAGTTTTAACTTACTTGTAAATAGTAAACATGTGCTTAGCTAAGGATGAATCATCACCCCAGAAGGAGGCGGTTTCACCTCGCTCACCTTGGGCAAAGCTTTTGAATAGACAGGTAAATATCTTAGTTGATTTACATATTAAACTTTTGTTCAGTTGATTTTTTGTTTTCAACGACTTTGATTTAAATTGCACTTTACTAATAGAATTTTCTTTTTGTCCTAACAGAACTCAAAGCCTCGACTTCCAAGAAAGGTAGCGAGCTCCGCAAGGGTGAATCTTAACAAGTGCTGGTCGAAGCTTGGGGAGCTCATCTCCAATGCATCACCACGCACTGATCTGCCATCACACAAGACTGCTTACCCTGAAGAACCCGTCCTAGTTTCATTCTTGGACTTCTTCAAACCCCTGGACCCGGTCAAACCGGTTCCAATTGAAGACATCGACAACGCCGAAAACCAAAATAGATTGAACTCTGCCCGTTTCGAGCTTATCGCAAATGAAGAGGTCAATGATAACATGGCCAATGAAGTGCGCGAAATCTGCTACTCAGCGACCGCCGACTGCCCCGTATGTAAACTTTGTCTTTGAGTTTACCTTCTCCTCTCTTCTCTACATCTTAACAGTTTAAATTCGGTACTAAAATGCAGTGAAACAAAATCGTGTCTTCCAACATTAGTTTTAGTGCGCTCTCCGTGAGTATAAATCAATGTCTTCCATTAGTATAGTGAAGTGAAAATAAGTAATAACGCCTCTAAGTTTCATTGTGATCTTAAATTTACTGTGATTTATTAATAATCTAATTAATTTTTGAGAGGCTTTAGCACTTACTTTCACTTAGTGTTGGTTTTAGTTTGCAAGTTTTGGTAGACAGCTTTAAAGGATTTGCACTGTAATTTTATCGCACCACCCAGCTATCTACTTGACTTTTAACATTTATTCTATTTTGATGTATCCATTACATATTTCGTTTTCTAAAAAACAATGTCTTCCATTAGTTTTAGTTTAGTCTGTGATATGATTATCAAGCTTTAATTAGGTTAAGAAAAGATTTTTATGAAAGAGTTTTATATTATGGGCGAATTGAGCTAGATAGGATCTTCCCTCAGATTCTTCTAGAACATATAAGCATATAATGCGTTTTTCTCAATTCGCTCTAGAAATTATAATAGGTTTAGGATAATGATGAGATAGGAGTGAAACAATTCGAAGCTTTAATAGTTTTAAGATATTAGTTTTAATGTAATCAATGACAATGGTAGCTTTAATATTAAGGACACAAATATAATGTAGGCCGAACGTGCCAATCGATAGCTTTAAGTTCTTTTATTTTTAAGGTTTTTTCTCTTTTGTTTTGGCAGACAAATATTTTAAATTTAATATGATTTTTTTAGCATTAAAGAAAATGTTATTCCTGCTTAGAATTAAGTTTTAAGATGTTTTTAGATTTAAGTTCTTTCTTAATTTTAAGTGATTTATTTGATGATGAATTCTTCCATGTGTCAATGTTTAGGTTAAGAGCCTCATGTCTTCTATTTTGTTTTAAGTTTAAGGTTAAGTTTTGATTTGTAGACTGATATCATTAAGAATAATGAAGACTTTCATTTGATCTCCAGATTTTAATAAATGGCATTTAAAAATATTTTATACTTTTATTCCTCGAATAATAAATCTACCATACCCCTTTTTGGAACATAATTAAATCTCTAAACGTCATACCAAATCATGTAGCTTGGTATCACAGTTTTTGACTTATTCTCCATTTTAATACACCCAGTTAGATAGAAATTATGTTTTTTTTTTAAATTCCGAAAATGATACAAGTAATCACGAAGTACATGTTATATTATTTTAATATGACACAAAAGTACAGATACACCTATGCGAAATTCAGATAAATAATAGTTCCTATGCTACCTAGGGTATTAAGATCGAAAGAGTTACACTCGCTGCTTCTTTAAACTAAATGGACAGAGCACTGTTCAAGAAGTAAAAAATAATCTCATATACTTAAATACGTTACGGAGCTTTCGACAAGAAAATGACAACTCTCATCTTGATAGTTATTATAGCGCATAATTTAGTGTAATCAGAATGATGATATCTATACATATAATAAAATGGTAGGAAAGTCAAAACTGTACATTGAATATTTTTTTAAAAGAATACTTGGGGTATGATCTACAATCGAAACAGAAACAAAAAATATAGTTTTTAGAATTTTTGTCTGTTTGTCTGTTTGTATTTCCGGGATAAACTCAAAAAGTACTGCATGGATTTACTTCAAATTTGGCATGAAGATAGTTAAGAAGTCGGGTCAACATATAGGCTACATATTATCACGCTAGCAGTGTTATAATCGTAGGTGCGTTTCGTGCTGCATAGCGTTCACGCAGACGACGTCGCGGGCAGCAGCTAGTATATCAATAATAGTGGATTCCAAAAGTAACCATCATTTGATCATAGATAATAAAATGTGCGTTTCCATAACTCATAACGTCTCTTATACAGTAGTTAAACTTGCTACGGTTTTGAATTAAGAAAAAGTGCATGAGATTAGTAAAATTTGGTTTGATCAATCCTCCGCTACGCTTTGACAAGCTTGAATACCAGTGTAGATATAGATAGGGCATTTAAAGCGCAAAAACGGTGCATTAATGCTATGATCGGGTTCAACTATGATGACCTGTGAAGCAAGCCTATTTTAAGAAATACAAAATAATCACTATCGCCGTTTCTCACCATATCGGAAATATTTAAATTTCTTATAAACAGTAAGCAATTTTTAACTAGTCAGGAACAATTAGTTGGAAAATATTTGAAGTTTTTGTTTGTGAACTTTTTGTCTTCAAAATTCGAGCTTCTAAATTTTTTTTTATAGTCCCTGACCCTTTTGGATGGAGTACCTACTTTATTTAACTTGTTTCGACATCGAAGCCATTTGCAACTATTTTTCATAAATTCAAATAGATTTTCGTATGTGTAATCTATTCATGAATCTAAATTCTATTACATAAATCAAATTAGAATTAATATATTACTTTTCGTTATTTTTAATTCATAATGTTCCTTTCAAAATTCAATTTTATAAATAACATTATACTTTATATACTGCTATTTTTTATGTATATTTAGCATTAAATCACAAAATTTAATTTTTATTGGATTGATTTCATATTTATAACATCTACAATTATTAACATCAATACATTATTGAATTACAATTTAATATATTGCTACCTATTTGTTATTTTCATTCCATAACATGTTTTCAGCATTAAATTACTTACCTAATTTAATATTAAGTAACATTTACAATAAATTTCAATATTTAATTACTTACTTAATTCCATTTCAGTATTGACTGTTATTTATTATTATACATTTTTATTTCGTTTTATTGCGAGAAATTGATCTATTTGCAACTAATTTACTGTATACTACGAATACCTTTTGTGTCTTATTTTTGCTTATCAGTACGCTATAATTATTGCTTTCTATTGCTTTAAAAAAATATTCAGGTCTAAACAGTGAAAGAAAACATTAAACGCGGCCCCGGTACGCTGCGGCGCGTATTTATAAAGCATTTTCAACGTCAAGGCTGATATTAAGCTGTAGAATTTCGTACGTTTAGCAGTATTTTTTTACTGGTTACTGAACCGCCGTTTGTCCTCTGTTTCACCTGATGATATGTGAATATCAATTCGAAGATAGTACACGTATTTAGGAAGACCGCTTTTGGAGTTGGATCTATTTATTAATACGGGCCTAAAACCCGTGGCAATAGACATCAACGACACGTCTTGCGCTTCAAGTATTTATTTACTCTTATATGCATACAATTACAAAGTAAATAGGTACTAAAAATAAAAAGGATTAATTTCTTATGATTGTATAACAATTGCCGGTCTTATCGCTAGCAAGCGATTTCTTCCAAAGAACCAGGGATATAGAACTTTTAAAAATCTGGGTTGGGATAAGGCATACATAATTTACACCATATTACATAAATAATGTAATATCAATATAAATAAATAAATATAAATATTTCTGACACTCACACAACATTATCTAGCCCAAATTAAGTTTCTTAAGGGACTTGTGTTATGGATACTAGTTAACTGATATACTTAAGAAATATATAAACATACATATTGAATAAATACATATTTTTTATAAGAAAATAAACTTAAATAAACATATAAACGTCCATGACTTGACGACTGATATCTGTGTTCATCACACAAATATCCGCCGCCGCCGGGATTCGAACCCAGGACTTCTGGCATAGAAAGCAATGTACGTTACCCCTACACCAGCCGGTCGCCAAGTCGCCGGTCTTTATTGCATACAATTACAAAGTAAATAGGTACTAAAAATAAAAAGGATTGATTTCTTATTCATCATCATCATCATCATCACAACTCTTTGTAATGAGCCCACTGCAGGGCATGAGTCTCTCCCCTGGGTGAAGAGGAGTTATAGGCCATAATCCACCAAGCTGGCCCAGTGCTGGGTGGTGGATGCCAGAATTTTTAGGGCGCCTAGATGGCTTCTGACAAACCCTCACGACTACTGTATACAAGTTTACAGCACCCGGGACCGACTGCGTAACGTGCCCTCCGAAGCACGGAAGTCGTCGTGAGATATGAATGGTCGGCGGTCACCCATCCAAGTACCGACCGCGCCGAACGTTGTTTAACCTGTGATATCGTATGATACACACAGTAACCACGGCGCCACGACGACTTCACGTAAAAATCTAAGTTGGGATTAGGTTTACATAATTTATTTATTATATTAATTAGGCATACATAATTTACATCATATTACATAAATAATGTAATATGATAGACATACATACATAAATATATAAAAGATACATATATAAATTAAGTTATAGGTTAAATTTAAAATAAAAGTTCGATATCAACAACCTAAGATCATCTTGAGAGAGCTAGGTTCTAACAAATAAACCATGTGCTGCTTGGTAGATGTGAGAATTTTCAGGGCGCTGAAATAGGTTTTAAATTGGCGTTAGTCACCCGTGTTGGACCTCAAGCTCACCTGATAGTAAGTGAAAATGACTCTGGTTTAGGAGTGAACTGGCTCTTCATAGTATATTACTTGATAACATCACCGCTGGAATGGTGACATTTAGTAGCAGATTTTGTAAGAAGGGTTATCGGACGACGATCACTTTGGCGATGAGGTAAACCTATCTGCCTCAGACGTCAGTGGTTGCGGGATCGATTCCCGCCCGGAACAAGAAAAGAAATGCTCCGGGTCTGGGTGTTTATCTATTTATGTATTTATATTATAGGTTCCCCCTAGCTCGCTACATGGTATCCCATAACACAAGCTATGCTTACTTTGGGGTTGGTTACTAATTGGTGTGATTGATTGGGGATTTTTTTTATCGCTAGCCAAGCGGATACTGAACGGGTCCAAACAAGTTGACCCACCTTGTTTACCTGAACTGCGATGTTAGCTTCATATGAGTTCAACCTGTCAGTATTTTAAGCTCTTGACGTCATAGTTAGTATACAGAAGAATACATTTATTCATCAACTTTAATATCGATCTGTGGAATCATGTATGATAACAGTTAATAACAAGTTAGTTTTAGTGTTCGAGTATGATAAGTAGGTCGAACCATAAAACCTGTTTAAAGTAATACGAGTACTATGATTTAAAAAAAAATGTAAATCTGTTCTGAACAGGATTTGAACTCTGAACTGCCATAAACCACGATCGAACTAAAATGAGCAGAGTAGGTATTTTCAACTGACTTCCAAAAAAGGAGGAGGTTCTCAATTCGTCTGCATGTTTTTTTTGTGTGTCTTTGTTACACGATATTGCAGTCAATTATGATATGATTTTGAAAAATGTGATTTCATATGATAGAGGATACCTCATAGTTGGTCTCATTGAAATTTCATCGAAATCGGTAGAGTACTTCATTGAAAATTTCAAATTTTTCAAAAAATATGTCTGATTTCGGGGAATGTTTACGTTGATGATGACATAATAACTCAGTCAAAGTTTTGACGTTAAGTCGGTTTTTTTAATGCTCTGCATTCGTTGATTATAATTAATTGCTAAAGTAAACACGTGTCCTACTTAGTAAGGTAGGTAGGTATACAAAAAGTTATTGAAATGAATTAATGACTTATAAGGTCAGAGACGTGAAGTGATGGTAGCTTTTTCAACCGACTTCCCAAAAAGGAGGAGGTTCTCAATTTGTCTGTATGTTTTTTTCTGTCTTTGTTACACAATTATGGATCGATTTTAAAAATTCATCGAAATCGGTTGAGCACTTCATTGAAAATATTAAATTTTTGAAAAATATTTATGAGAATTTGTTCCAAGAATTACGTGGATGACATTATATATAACTCAGTCAAAGTTTTGACGTGAAGTCGGTTTTTTTAATGCTCTGATTATCTATTCGTTGATTATCTAAATGGATGTTTGAGACGCCGCATACAGTGTGGACCCCTTGAACTATTAATGAGTTCTTGGCTGCGTTGTTAGTGAGAATAACAAGCGCGAGTGGAAACTGTTTTACCCCGTTTGTTGTGTATCTTGTGTAGGCCCAACTCGGGATTGACCTGCAAAGGGGGTGTTTAGCGGGTATCACTAGGTTCGGTGAGTCCCGCACTGTAAGGGATTGGCCGGCGGGGTCATTAGTCTCTAACGAGCATGTGTCCCCTGACGGTCCCCGTGCATCAAGCATTCACCTCCTCCCCGCTTCAGATTCCCTTAGGGTGTCTAGGTAGGGTATCAAAGTACCTTGTTTTATATCAAGCTTAGTGACTGAAATTTGTAACTGTAACTGAAATTTAGACTGAATCCATGAAGTCATTTTAGTGAAATATAATAAGTGTACAAAAAAAAAATTGCACAACGCAATTTAGTCACGCTGAAAGACACGCATGCTCCGCAAATATTTGTTATTGGTCTTGACGTTTTTGTCAACATTATAAGGAAGACAAAAATAAGTCTATTTTAGTGGAAGCCCATGTTTATTCTCAAACTCACCTGATGGTAAGTGAAGTTGAATTCGAAGATAAAATATAGGTGTATCATCGCGGCCAGAGAATTTTTTATGAAGGGTGGTCGCTAGTGTGTCGGTCCCTGACGGGATCTTGTCATCAAGCCGACTCTACACGGGCTAAGTGCTAAGTGCTTAAATATTATATACTAGCTGCTGCCCGCGACGTCGTCTGCGTGAACGCTATGCAGCACCAAACGCACCTACGATTATAACACTGCTAGCGTGATAATATGTAGCCTATATGTTGACCCGACTTCTTAACTATCTTCATGCCAAATTTGAAGTAAATCCATGCAGTACTTTTTGAGTTTATCCTGGAAAGACAAACAGACAAACAGACAAAAATTCTAAAAACTATATTTTTTGTTTCTGTTTCGATTGTAGATCATACCCCAAGTATTCTTTTAAAAAAATATTCAATGTACAGTTTTGACTTTCCTACCATTTTATTATATGTATAGATATCGTTATATTATGCGCCTCATGGAATAAGCGCGGCTTGATATGAATGGAATATAATTTTCAGGCTTAATCATCAAAGATACATTGTATGCTCGAAATAAATTATGTTAGATATTTAATGTAATGATTTAGTAAAATCTAAATTACGTTTTTTTATAACTCCTTTTAACTTACATTTAATGTGTTGTGCTATTATATGTATATAAAATACAAACAGAAAAAATATGTACATACAAGCTTTTTATAAAGCCAAAAAATAATTATATAAGATGTGACACACAATAAGAAATACGTGTCAAAAATCCGTTTCTTGAACGTGACATTTGACAAAAGTGGTGGACGTCCATTTAACATTACGGCATCTAAAGCTACAGGACAATATCAAAGAATGATAGATCGGTCGAATTTCTTAACGCGATTCGTTCCGAGGCCCTTGCAGCGTAGCGCACAAAAGTGTGCGACACCTCCGACCTATAAAGGTAGACTTTACCTTATAATGTCGCAGGATGCCGTAATAGGGTACCGTGAAATCGCGGATCTGTAGCGAATCGCAGAAAAATTTCGGTTTTTCGGTTATTTCTTGTGGATTTACACGGGCTTTCTTCGATGATTCGTTTCGCTGAACGGGTGTCAGCATTACAAACACATGGCTTTTGAATTAACCTGGTTTCCTATTCAAGAATCTGCAACGGCTTTTCGATTTCGCGACGGAATTTCACGGTATGCGACGCGTTACATTGATGTTGACTTACCTTCCGTCACAGCTGCTAGTTTGATTTCTGCGAGGTGTCACTGTTAAATATATGAGCTTATGAGAAATGATCGCAAATGTTCTGCTATTATAGTGCGATGTTTATAACCAAATATATAACAATTATATATAGGGTCGCCGTATAATAGTCCTTATAAAGACTGATGAAATTCTCTGCACCAAATGTAAAACAAGTTGAGTCTGATCTGCGGCTTAATGGGAACAGGTTGAATCTAGTAGATAACTCTGTTTTTCTTGGAATTACTTTAGATTCTAAATTGCAATGGGGCGCCCATATCTCACAACTAGCGAGTAGATTTAGTTCTGCAGCGTTCGCGGTAAAGAAAATTCGCTCATTGACTGATGTTAATAAAGCGAAGCTGGTATATTTTAGTTATTTTCATAGTATAATGTCCTATGACATCCTACTTTGGGGCAATACCGCAGATATTGACACGATATTTACACTGCAGAAAAGGGCTATTCGTGGAATGTATAAACTTGGAAACAGAGAATCTCTTCGAGAAAAGTTTAAAGAGATTGGTATCTTGACCCTTGCATCACAATATATTTATGAAAACATTATGTATATTTATAAGAATAGTAATAAATTTAAAACTAGGAAAGATAATCATGTAGTAGACATCACCAAGACATTGGTGGATAATGGGCGATCATTATCTTTATAAGCTGAGAGACGCACACTTCTCGACGGAGGCCTTCCCCTGGATTCTTCATGTCGTCCGGACCCGCGCCGCCCTCATCCAGCATTTGACGTTCGTAAAGTGTATAAAATTACCTACTACGAATAAAAAGTTTTCATTTTCATTTTTCATTTTTTTCATTTTTCATGATAAAAATTACTCTGTAAGGACTAGGAACGACCATAAGTTAGCGTTTCCTAAATTAACGCTGGCTAAAAGCAGCAAATCATTTATTGGAATGTCAATACGTATATTTAACAAAATTCCGAAGTCAATTCAATCCCTGCCAATCAATAAATTTAAATCAATCATTAAAAACACTTTATCTCAAAAAGCTTATTTTAAAACTAAAGATTACTTAGATAATCAAAAGGCATGGGATTAAGCACAACAGGATATTTCTAAAAGTGTCTAATAACTTAATAATTTTGTTTACGGCTTGACTGTGCAGTATACATATAGCATACTGGTGACTGTCCCACTCACTTATTTTCTTGTCAAGACAACAGCAAGAACGTCATGCTCCCCTCAGGCGGCATGGCTAGTGGTAGTGTCGGGTATCGGGTCACCCTCTTCCCTAAAATATAGTTGAGGAGAGTGATGGCTGGTGCTTGCGTTATACTCGTGAACGGGTGCTACTAGCGGTGCTAGGTCGTTTTGCTAATGATACTATGACTATTTTATTCCGTTCTTGTTCAAATACTCCGGTCCCAGTTTGTCATGTTCGTATTGTGCATCCATAGCTCATTGCACCTACTATGTAAGAAATTTGGTTGTGGCATGACATTGGCTCTCACAATTAGCTGTCTTGTGATTGTTTTTTTTTCATGTCGCGGTCAATTTGTACTGTACCTATTTGTATTAATTTGATAATTCTGACTGAAAAAGAGTGCCACGAGTTTTTTTCCGCCGGCTTTTTTTGTCTCTTGGTCTACTGTAATATCTTATTTAACAACTATCAACAACTACTTAGTTAAAGCCGAAGTGTGTGATGACTGACTTCATCAAGTGTTTTGTGAAATTCCTAAGATGGGGGCGGGCGGCGATGCGGGGAATCTGGGCCGTTCTCGACGCCAGCGGGCGTTCGAGTGCTTTGTCGCGGTTTCATACAAACTCAATAGCGTCGCTGTCGCTGTCGCTGTCCCTGCCGTCCAGTTTGCAATCCTAATGACGGCCTTTATAGACCATAGGTCAAGTATTCGCCTACGTTGTTAGGAAGTAACCTTAATTAGTTTTAAGCTCCAGTCAGAGTTAGCGAATCGAGATTTTCTAAACTGGCTTGGGTCTAGCTTTAGATTAGTTACTACTACTAACTAGCACCGTGATGTCTTCATTTCACAAGCTTATTAAACTTTGATTATAGCTTGTGATTCAGTTTGGGTGGCAATTTTTTTGAAATTTTATTTGTCTATAAAATCTCCAACTTAACACCAATTTCTATGGCCAAGGTTTCGCAACTTGTATTAACTTATTACACAAAGTTTCGCTCACTGCACCGAGCACCCGGCCGTGTGCGGTAAGACCAAGTCTTTGAGCTGACCGCCGACATTTTGTCGGCACTTTTGTGTGTTCACACGCCGCCTCCGAAATCTGCTCTCTTATTTATTGTCACCTTAAGCCGGGGTTAATCTCTGATCTACGGTCTACAAAATATGACATTCTTGATACGAAATTATAACAAGTTTCTTAGTTATGGTTTCGGTGGTAATAAAAAGATGTATGAAATCGATATACCAATCTTATATGATATCAAAGTAATGATGCATTTTTTAAATTACATAGTAGATAACTAGCATAACATCTCATATGTCAGCAATCATAGTAAATCGTCAAACAATAGATAAGTTTGAAGTTAACTTTTTAGCGGCATTTTAAAGGGTTGCATATTCATATAATTTTAAATGCAATCGACAACTTTGCTAACAATAAAGCATCTTCAAAGACACCAATCAAACATGCAACCTAAACCCGCTTTT
Organism: Stenoptilia bipunctidactyla; assembly: GCA_944452665.1. Taxonomy (NCBI): domain Eukaryota; kingdom Metazoa; phylum Arthropoda; class Insecta; order Lepidoptera; family Pterophoridae; genus Stenoptilia; species Stenoptilia bipunctidactyla. Next base: position 16,140,785 of record OX101740.1, on the reverse strand, counting down.
TATAAAAGCCTCCGACTAAGTTCAGGGAACTGTAAAAATCAATAGAGACTGCCACTTTTCTTGTTAAAATTCACAGCTTCAGGCTTCTTAAACAAGGCTTTTATGCCAGTCTACGGAGGCGTAAAACAAATAAGTATCGCGTTAAATTCAAATGTTACAAAAACTCCCAAGAACCCTTATTGAAATAGATATACAATCGCTTTTCCATTGCTTCAAGATTTGACAAGTCTTTACTCAAGGATTAACTTAACGCTTTGTGAGTTTTGGTGACAAAATCTAAGTCCATGATTACCTCATCCTTATTTTGATGATGTTATACGTATTCTGTAAGGGATGACAAAACAGGGTTTAAGGGTGTCAATGAGTAGATCACGCAACTTGGTCACGAAAGGCCCCAATTTTCGTTAACATGTGAATTTTGGCGTAAATTTGTGTTGTAAAGAATAGAGCTTTGCCAGAAGTTGCATTTAATATGTTTCTATTAGAAATCATAAACTTTATGGGCTTTGAAGATGCCGACATTCTTGAAAAAAAAAACAGTGAATTTATGTTTCATAAAGTGGTACATTAATACAGACAGATTTTAGTTGAGTTGTCATTTTAAACTAGAATATGCCATAGATAATGTTAAAATAAAGTAAAATATTTACTTTCTAGGTTTCTTTTACAATATTATTTGTTGTTTGACAATACTCAAAGATTCTTATGAGCCCATCACATAAAACTGGAAATAAATTAATAATAAATAAATAAATATTTCTGACACTCACACAACATTATCTAGCCCAAATTAAGTTTCTTAAAGAACTTGTGTTATGGATACTAGATAACTGATATACTTAAGAAATATATACACATACATATTGAATAAATACATATTTTATTTATTAGAATAACCTTAAATAAACATATAAAAATCCATGACTTGACGACTAATATCTGTGTTCATCACACAAAATATCCGCCGCCGCTGGGATTCGAACCCAGGACCTCTGGCATAGAAGGCAATGTATGTTACCGCTACACCAGCCGGTCGTCAAAAATAAACAAAAAATAAACGTGAAAAAATATAATATTGCAATATTATTAAAACCTTAGTTAGGTCCTAAAATATATATTTAAACATGTTTTTACTGTTTTATATTTTTGAAATCATCGTAATGACAATTCATGTAAAATGGTATTAATTTATACTAAAATTATGTTAGTATAAGAAATAATATGTAGAAATATTCGTATTATCGAACCATAATTAATTCTATTCGTTAGCAGTATTTAGGTAATCCTGTTTTACTATCGTTAACTAAAGTGGCTACCATTGAATGGCTGAAAAACTAAATGAACAAAAAAAGTGAAAGAACCAACTGCATTTAAGTAATCACTTAACAAAGAAGTACCTGCGAACCGCAACACTTAAGCACTCGTAAAGTGCAACTTAAAGCACTTAGGCTTAATAATTTCGCATGTTGTTCCTTCGAACAAGTAGTTTGAGGGCCATTACCGAGGACTTGATAATTAGGTGTGGTAAGGTGACACTTAGTTACTTCCGATGGTGTGTAAGGTGACTATTATTTAAGTAAATTATTCTAAAACATGCATTGTGGAATTAACATGCATGTTTTTTTAGAAGGATATATTGTAAACCATAATAAAATTACAAAAATCCAAACTTAATGTAAGTCCGTGATTGATTGGTTTTCGGTTAAATTTTCCTATTTTTTTTCAAAGGTTTATTTTTAATGACACACCAACGAGATAAAACATAATTCTGCATTACAGTTTTTTCTTGTCGCGTAATTTATACCAAGCAAAATCGAGATAATTTCTTATTTTGTCACAAAAGATATGCTGGAATAAGAAAACGATCGAGTACCCCTGTTAGACATAAATATCCCTGAAATATTTTAAGGTTGTTAGTATTTGGGTAAAAACTTAGAAAATATTACCTACATTTTAAATAGACTAATTATATAGCAAACGAAATATGAAATAAGTTAATTTTAGCAATAGTTTAAAATAGTTATTAAAGTTTATTTATACGGAGACACGATCTCACAGTCAAACCAACACCATGGTTTTGTGGGGCGCAGTGTTAATTCTAAGTTATTATTGTAAATTCTAATAAATAAATTGAAAAATAAATACCAAATACATATTATAACCGATAAAAAATAGCCAACATATTTTCCAAAATCATGGTCACCAATTCCAAACCAATGCATATGTGCCAGAGTTGCCATATTCAACGCAATCGCCAAAAGGAAACGAGGCGACAACATTAGCCCATTAACTATGACTACAAATCACTAACATGTGACAATAAATCCGTACGCAAAAACTAAAGAAACAAACATAAAATGGCAAAAGTTACTAAAACGTCGCAAAAAAGTTTTAACAGTTTTAAAGTTTGACCATTAAGTAAAGTAAACAGTAGAAATTTTACCGCAGAACGTCGTTTATTAGTATAAAAAAATACGATTCCTGTGATATTTGGTATCTCTAAGTTCGCAAGATTCTGTAAATGGAAACTCCATTTAAGTAATTGAATCTGTTAAACATATAAAAACCTTCTGCTTGTCTGTGCTGAAGCAACTATTCCAACAGTTTTTTTAGAAATGCCAGTAACTTAATAGATAATTTCTGGGCGCTACCACCACGCAAACCATCGTTTTGCAAAATACAGAAGAAAAAAATTAGTTACCGCACGCGGGTTTATTTATGCATAAAATAGAAAAAAAGTAAAGTATATATTTATTTGTTTACACTTTATTGTTAACCTTATATTATAACAATTTAAAATACATTCAAACTGACTGAGATCACACAAGTATACAGGGTGGAATTTTAAAATTCCCCCTGCAGGGAAAGTACTATAAATAATAGAGATAGCAAAATTTACTCCCAAGAAACATTCATTTATTCTGGAAAATAAATAAAACTGCATTCAAATATTTTAGAAAATTCGCTCGCTTCACCCGGAAATCGAACCGACTTGAATCTTTAAAAATGACACCCTGTGATTTTATTGCATCGATCGTTAGGGTCAATTGCAAGGACGAAATCACACTAACATACTAGGTTAATTCAACGAAAGAAAAACCATGAAATCTTCATTCTTAGATCGATCGATTCTTCGATTTCTGGATGAAGCAAGCAAATTTTCGAAAAATCTTTGAATACAGTTTTATTTATTTTCCAAAATAAAGGAATGTTTCTTTGGAGTAAATTTTGCTATATCTATTATTTAAAGTAGGTACTTTCCCTCCAGGGGGAATTCAAAAATTCCACCCTGTATAGTATGTTTAGGATCTATATAATGTACAACAAAATTTTAATGATTTCAGTTTTTTATGAATTCAAAGCTCTTTCTGTTTATTTCCAGTTTCGACCAATCAAAACAATATTTTTATTACTAAGTGAACCTCAAAACAGGATTTTATCTGAAACTAAAAGATACAGTTTACAAGAAACATAAAAAACGTCGACGTTTCCTATTTTTTGTAATCTCCAAATTCGGCTACAAGTGCAAAAATGAAGTTGTATCTTGCACGTGTGGCAAAACAATTTGATGCGGTCTCAAATTACAGAAACCGTTGGTTTTTTACCGGAAACTGAGGATTTTTGCTGTCGACATATATAGAACGCGATTTTGGAAAGCGATAATCACACTGCAAATGTCAAAACCAGTGTTATTTATGAACGGACTGTGTTGCCGAACTGTAATTATTTAAGGACGTATTTTTTTTATTCAATGTTTGCTTACGGTCTGAAGCCACTTTTAATTAAGTATGAGCATGTTCATAGAATTCGTACGGTTAAGAAAAATACAACACTTTTCACTATTACATAATCATGTGTCCACAACATCTTTAGGTAAAAACATAATTGTGTAAGAAAGTAGTGTGATTTCATCGGGTTTTATAGGTGGAAAGTTTAGGTGAGGTTTCCAACATAGGTGTGACTCGACATGACCTTTCATGCTGGACGGGGAGCGAAAGAAAAACATAGAATGTGCCAGCTGCTTCTCTTCCCGAGCATACTGTAAAAGTCAGTTAAGGGACGGAGGTTTTATTGACGTTTTTGTGGGCGATAGGCTGACAACAGGCGATATCCCTGCAAGCGGATAATTATAATACCCCCAAATTTGTCAAACGTAACATCAGATGGTTTTATAGCCTCTGTTGTTCTGTCTACCCCATTAGGGATACAGGCGTGACGTTATGTTGTTGTTGTTGTTATTTTCACATGCGTTTAATGGCTTTTACCAAATCTGCGGATTTGTTACCGTAAACGTATATTAAACGCGATTTTGTAATACACACTGCAAATGTCAAAAGCAGTGTTATTTATGAACGGTCTGTGTTTCTGAACTGTAATTATTTAAGGACGTATTTTTTTAATAATAACTCTAAGTTTTGTGACGTTGTATACTTACTTTATATGCGATTGTTGGTAGTGTCACTTGAAGGTAACAAAGCAAACTCTAATAAAGCATGCGGACTAAGAAAATATACCGAGTTTTACAATGACAATAACGTCTAGAATCCATAAAATATTTAAAAAAAAAAGATTGTAAGCGTACGTAAGAAGAGTAATAGATTTTAGCAGCATTTAGATTGTTAGTAAAGATTGTCCTAATTCAGGACCCCTATTCTGTCAAATTAAGGGACTCTCAACAGCTGTAAATAAAAACTGTTTTTGATACCTCTCAGTTTATATGACGACCGGCTGGTGTAGTGGTAACATACATTGCCTTCTATGCCAGAGGTCCTGGGTTCGAATCCCGGCGGCGGCGGATATTTGTGTAATGAACACAGATATTAGCCGTCAAGTCATGGATGTTTATATGTTTATTTAAGTTTATTCTAATAAAAAATATGTATTTATTCAATATGTATGTTTATATATTTCTTAAGTATATCAGTTATCTAGTATCCAAAACACAAGTTCTTTAAGAAGCTTAATTTGGGCTACATAATGTTGTGTGAGTGTCAGAAAAAAAAATCTTTTTCCTTAAAATTAACTGACAGTTTGCGATGTCAGAGCTTTTTGCCATCGACTTATGCTGACGACGGTTAGCAAAGTTTAGTAGTAATGGCATGGAAAATGTTAGAACCAGTGTCCGAACTCTAGTTATTAAAGGACGTACTAAGTAATGGAAAATTAATGATATTTTTCATACTAGATATTTGAGTTTATACAGAAACATAGTCTTTTTTTATAACGTGTTTTATTGGAGCTTTTTTAACGGTAACAAAGCAATATAATGTGTCCGAAATAGTTTATTAATATATACCCTGGACATACATACATAACGTCACGCCTGTATCCCTTATGGGGTATGCAGAACACCAGAGCTTACAAGACCAGCTGATGTCACGTTTGACAAATTTGGAGGTATTATAAAGATGGAAAGAGACTATTGTTGCTTCCATGCTGGACTGGGTGCGAAAGAAAAACGCAGAATGTGCCAGCTGCTTCTCTTCCCGGGCATACTGTAAAAGTCAGTTAAGGGACAGAGGTTTTAAAGGCGTTTTTGTGGGCGATAGCCTGACCCCCTGTCACTACAATAGTCTCTTTCCATCTTTATATACCCTGGATAAGGGCATTTAATTTTAAAACACACCGTATATGTATCACTGAACAGAATTAGGTTATTCAGACCTAAGCTTATATAAAATTAATGAATATGAATAGTGTTTATTGATTTTCTCTCACATAGGAAAAAGTTACAATATTACTGAATACAATGTAGTATTATTTCAATTTAAGCTCATTCTTTAGTTTTCTAATATCTATACTAATATTATAAAGAGGAAACCTTTGTATTTTTGTATGTTTGTATTGAATAGGCTCAAAAACTACTGGACCGATTTCAAAATTTCTTTCGAATCCGTATAGGCTACTTTTTATCCCGAAAATCCCGCGGGAATCGAAATTACACGGGTAAAACCGCAAGCAACAGCTAGTGAATTATAAAGGGCTAATTTTTATTAGCGCATCACTTCTTACAGGAAGCCTCTCCACATCAATCCCAACAACATTTGTTCTACAACTTTTTACAATCTTAATAACACAAAAATTTAAAATAAGGAAAAGCGTTTTCTCCTAACTCTACATTTTGTAAGCAGTGCCTATTATTATTTTGAAGCTTTATTTTACTACGCAAAGTGCGCGACATACCTACGCTCAGGGTAAATAAATCTAAGCTACTAAACCGAGGCTATAAATGTTTTTTTGTATAAGAAAACAATTTTCTTTAATAAAAAATAATAAAAACAGTTTATTTCAGAAAATTATTTACAAAAAAGATACTTGTGTTGGGAACTATTAATTTTGATAAGTTGTAGAAGTAATGTTGTTGGGATGGACGTGGAGAGTTTGTCTGCAAGAGATGATGCGCTAATTAAAATAAACCCTGTACCTATATCCTAACTTCGACTTAGGACCTCCTACGGCGCAGGTGACAACTAAACTAATGCCCCGTAAGAATTCTGAAGACCTTAGTGATTGGAGATTTCAAATATTTCAGTCATTTACATTTAATTATTTTATTTCATATCAGCAAATGTCTGATAAGCCAGTCTCTACGTTTCAATCTGACATGGTCAAAGTTCTACAAAATTATATTTGAAATCTGCATATAAAGAAACTTTTTCTGATAATTGTATCTCTCCACCCATCATCATTATCCCAGCAGATGCCCACTGCTGGGATAAGACCTTCCCAAAGTTTTCCATGTCATTATCCTGCAATCCCCTCATCGACCTAGAGAAGATCGTCTGTTACATCGAACTTAAGTAAAGTGTAATATGTTATTAAGTTTATGCTCTTGCTAAGAGTATCTAAATAAATTAAAGCTTCTATGATAAAGCCATAAAAAATATTTCACTTCAAAAGAATGCGCAGATGCATCTTCGTCCAAAAAACCTTTGGCTACTTCATTTAATTCGCCAATGTGGGTCCGCAACTAAAGAAATCCTAAAAAAATAGCGAGTGTGCACAAAAAGCATGAAATTCCTAACCTTACCTATAGAAGGGCTCTTATCTGATTCTAAAAAACCATTCTAACAAACGTTTGCCGGTAACTTAATACCTATCCGTTGACCAAAAAAGAAAAAAAGGAAAAAAAGCGGTATTTTTGCAAAAATTCGGTCGGAATCTTGGCCTCAGGCACAGGAAATGACGGTGAGCAAAAACTCCAAAGAAGCCAACAAAATGTCTACTTTGATGGATCGTTGTAACACAATCATTCGCTACGTAACAACTAGAAGAGCCTTAAAGTGCCCCTTAAAAATCAAGTGATATTCTTCAGTTAATAGGTCCATTCTATTGTTGTATTCGAACAACGAGAAATCAGCTTTAAAACATTCACTCTATGATTCAATATCCAATAAACTATTATTTGAATTTAGATCATTTTATTATTAGAAGTTTGTTGCTACATGCATTTCAAAATGAACCTTAAGTTAAGCTTTTTGAAGTTCATAAATGAATGTTAAAAGCATAAAGGACCCTGCAATTTGAACACGTGTTAGATAGCCACTAGAGGTGCATTCACGGTTGTTTATAATTTACGATAATTCGTGACAGATAAGGCTTTTAGATTTTTAACCGATACAAAATAAAACCTTCCATGATTCGGTTTTATGATGTTTTATTTTTATTATGTGATATATTTTTAATCTTTAGTATTTTGATAAGTACTACAGAACACTAGGGTTCACTACGAAAAAAAAGTGCTTTTAAAAATTCCAAAATATAGATTTAGGAAAACACGGTAAGAGTTATTTACTAAATACAAATATTATTAGTTTATTGTTTTTATTTGTGATATAAGTACCTAATAGGTATTTTTCCGAATGTCATTCTCAAAAAATAGAGATTGATAACACAATTGATTCCATTGCAATAATAGCACGTTGTACTAAATACCAATTCATACCAAATTCTTAAATCTTTTAAAACTTTTGAAGCCTCACACAAAAAGAATCTAAAAAGTGGGCGTAGCTCTACTGTAATTTTTATAAGAAACGTAATGCTCGGGTCGAATAGAACCGTGCCGCCCTATTATATTGGAAAAAAAAGAAAAAAAAACTGCCTTATAAAATTGTAGATGTAGATTCAAAGGAAAGCGTAGCCTTTGCGAATCTGGGCAATAAATTCTATTGATTGAATTTTGGACTCATGCTGAGATATACGGGCTTATTATAGTTCCAATAATTTTCTTTTTTTTACATAAATGTAATTTACTTTTTTTACTTTTTGCGTAATGGTCGCTCGTTGATGTCTTTTAGTTGTCGTGTCGAATTGCAATGAATTGGTGGTATTTTTTTCGAGTTTAGTTTAAATCTGATTGAATTATGTGTAGATTAAGGCTTTTTTGTTATTAATTATTTGTGTTTTATCTTGAAGTCGCGTCGTTGCCGGTGAGTGGCTACATGCAAATTGCTTTTACAGTCGCTTTTATAGTTTTTTTTTTCTAGAAAACTATAATTTCTAGTTGTTATCTTAAACTAATATTACTCTTAACCTAAACTAGGACTCATCTCGACTAAATCTTTCGTTAACTTACTTTATCTTATGAGATTTTGAGAACCCCTTAAATTACACTTTTAAGCTCATAAAACCTAACTTAATCAAGATCGCGCCTTTTTGGCTTCTTCGTATTTAAAAAAAAACTAAAAATCCGTTACTCCATTATGGACGTCCGCATGAATGAGTGAGTAAATGAATGAGCGGGAATCGATTACGCAACGGTCGTTTTGAAGTGTGGTCACTATATAGCACTGGACACGCGGGGCTTCAGAGTAAGTGTGAAGTGTGCAGAATTCATAGAAGATTTTTAGGGTTCAGTAATAAAATGAAGTAAATAGTTCTATTATGCTAAGGAAAGAACATAAACTTGAAATTAATTGAATCAATTTTTCAAAGGTATAAGAGAAGGGAGACAAGCATGTGGCGTTTTAGTTTAGTTTTACTTACAGTGCCAAAAAATAGTGCTAATTAAAAATCACCAGACCAGGACACGAACCTGGGACCTCTCGTTTGCCGGATTTTTATTTAGCACATTTTTCAGTTATTTCTGAATAATTGAGCATTTTAAATGCAAAAACTTAAAAATATTATAAAATAGTAAGTATCTTTATTACCCATTTTTCTACCCATTTGATTTTGTCTAGCTTTATTTCATTACCGCTAACATTGAATACTTCAAAATCAGTATTTATAAGAACAGTACTTATAATTATTTTGGCATAATTAGTAATTATTGAGTTTCTATGTAAATATTGATATTTCCTTACAACTTCATCGAGTTTTACTTCAATTCTTTTTTAATAAATACTAAAATAATAATAATAAATAAATAATAAAATCCCCAGACAATCACATCAACTACATGGCCCCAAACTAAGCAAAGCTTGTGATATGGAATGCCATATAGCGAACTAGGGTGGAACCTAGAATATAAATACATAATATAGATAAACGCCCAGACCCGGAACATTTTTTTTTCTTGTTCCGTGCGGAAATCGATCCCGCGACCAATAGCGTCTGAGGCAGAAAGTGTTACCCCATCGCTAAAGTGGTTTTCATCAATAAAATCAAATCAAATAAAAATCTACAGAACTTGAGATCAGCTTTTTTATTCTCACTTAGCATTCCATGACAAGATTTCTTAGGAACTTCACGGTACATACACCATGTCATCATCGCTTCCTTATTATCTCGCACTACCTACATTATAAATGAACCTGAAATACTTTAAACTTCTATTACAAAGGCGTCTCCCATTCATTCATTCATCTATTCATTCACAAATAATTCGAAACGGTACACTCTATATGATATTTACTACATTTCATTGAAATCCTCTTTAAAATTTAAATCGATTGTATTGCATTTATTTTGAGAATATACCTTTAAGGGCTTTTGAATTAGGTTAAGCGTAAAGGCTATGGATTCAAATAAATTGAGTAGGTACTTCGGTTATGCTTATTTGTCACAAACTTAACAAGAATAGATAAAATGGCCGCGGCCAGTACAATGGTGATATTGTTATTAAAACGCTTTCAAATCTGAGCAGTTTAACACTTGTAATTTTTTTTCGACCATTTAAAGTAATCTTAAAGCTATGCTAAAACTCCCCTAAAAATAGTTAAGGCTTAACTTTATTGTCTAATGCAGTATATTTATATTTGTAAATAAGCAATTCGCTAATTAGCAACATTAGTTTTACAATGTTGGCTTTAGTTTTCAAACTTTGAAAAAACGCTCTGAATTATGCCAACTTAAGAGACTCTTCAATATTTTGAATGATTTGCTTAAGAATACGAAATTTACACACAAAAAAAATTAATGTCTCCGTATAGACAGACAAATACACACTTGGACTTGTGAAAATTAGCTTCACTAACGCAAATCATTGTTCCTTAAAATAAGAACTGTTTAGTAATTATCATAATTTCGTTATTATGGATTTTTGTTTTTTATAACTTGGTTCTTAAATCAAAAGATTTTATTACATTGAGGCAAGCAGCAATGTGTGAAAGTCCTACATTTATCTTAACACTAGCCACTGCGCGTGGTTTTACCCGCGTAACTTTTGTTACCGTGGGATTTTAGGGACAAAATATAGCCTATAACCTTCCTCAAGAGTTGGGCTATCAAATGCAAAAAGAATTTTTCAAATCCCACTCGTAGTTTCTGAGATTAGCGCGTTCAAACAAACAAACAAAAAAGCAAACTCTTCAGCTTTATATATGTATAGATATACATAGGTTTTACATGAAGATTTTACTTACAACAAACAAAAAATTGCGATTACTTTGAATCGTCTAAAAAACAACTAGTTCATTTAAATTTAAAGGATCATGTAACCATTCCTCTTATCTACCTTCGCAACTGCCCCTGAACATCCCAACTTTTCACCCTTATCTCAACTCTACCTGTTAAAATTAAACCAACATCGTGTTTTTTTAAAACCTTATCGACCCGCACTGTATAAACATGCCCTACTTGTTGGCAAAGATAACACGAAGTCAAGCTCTAAAGCCTCAGCCAAAACAAATATGTGCTCAACACTCGAGGATCAAAGCACGACCCTTCCTTGAGATGTTAGGGTTAGTTAGTTTCTTTAAATATTATATTATACCAACATTATGTTCATATAATATTATATGAACATAATGTTGGTATCGGAGGAATTAAACAATATTATTGCAATTGCATAGTCGGCCGAAGGACTGTGGGTTGCTGTGCTCATATTATGTCTATAATATGGTACTTGAGTAGGGCAAAGTATGAAAATATTAATCCGCCTGCCCAATTCCTTGACAGAGTGCTTATAACATATGAAAATGATTAAGTAATTGTAAAATAAATTATTTATAAATAGATTTTTGTTGTTTTTTTAAAGTAACTGGCTACTAATTCTCCTTCAAATATATGAAATAATTGCTATAAACATCTCTAATCAATAAATAATACTTCAATATCTTCATGTCCATAGACACTTCCATTGCCCTATACATTGTGGTTGAAGTCCTTTTGGAGGTATAGTTTTGAGTTTTGTAAAAAATATGATTTGGTTTTTCAAATATGGAATATTTATTTTTGTATACAAATAAGAATTTCTAATTGAATTTTTTTTTAGTATTCATACTTCAGTCTTAACTAAATCATATAATTTACAATATTAGAATAAGTTGTCGTGGCGCCGTGGTTACTGTGTGTATCTTACGATATCACAGGTTAAGCAACGTTCGGCGCGGTCGGTACTTGGATGGGTGACCGCCGACCATTCGTTTCTCACGGCGACTTCCGTGCTTCGGAGGGCACGTTAAGCTGTCGATCCCGGGTGCTGTATACTTGTATACAGTAGTCGTAAGGGTTTGTCAGAAGCCATATCGGCACCCTGAAAATTCTGACATCCACCACCCAGCACTGGGCCAGCTCGGTGGATTATGGCCTAAAACTCCTCGTTACCCAGAGGAGAGACTCATGCCCTGCAGTGGGCCCATTACACGGAGTTGTGATGATGATGATGATGACAATATTAGAATAAGGAAACAATATACCGTTACTGTTAGTGTGTGGTTCTTGAAATCCATGATTCAATAACAGAATTTTATTTTGCCTCAAATTTGATGAGAAATCATCAAAAACTCAGTGATTTCTGGACCAATCTTACGATCTTCGCTTATATTCCTTGAAGAAAAAGCCCTAATTATAAGCCTCAAATCTGACATAGCGCCCGCATCAAACCGAGCCCTATAATTCAATTAGGCGTTCATCATAAATAGGCTTGTCAATTCTACCAGGCCTCTCCTATCTAAGGGCCCATTCAAATCGCACGTGTTATAACAAAAGAAGGTCGCGCCGCGGGCAGTCACTGCCAAAAGTGAGAAACTTCACAATAGTGTCAAAGTATTTGAGTTTAGGTGTGATGGTATGTAAGCAGGGCTATAAAAGCTCAGTATGGGGTTACCGTTTAATATGTCTCATGGTGGCTTTGATTGCAAACCGCTTTTGCATGTAAGTGTACTTGGTAGATATAATGGGATTTCTTAGTTTTGTTATTCTTATTGTGTTGCTAGTCAAGTGAAGAATGTCTTGAGAGTGTTAGTGCTTTGAGGGCTTAGATGGATTATCTTTTAATAAAATAATCTTTAATAATATGAGCTGTAAGGCTTTTTTGAAAATTTGGATAATCATTTTCGCTGTAGGGCTTTGGCGATATTCTAAAAGATTGCTCTACGTGTTTGTATGACGAAGGTAATAGCGTAGGCAGGGACCGGAACCGCTTACCCTTAAAGAGTTTTTTGATTGGGTTTTTCATAGACTTGTTTTAAAAAACCCTATCAATTTGGTAACCGTATGGAAGACTTACCCTAATTTAAGGCTTACCATATCAATAGAGTTAGCTTCATGTAAGCAGTAAGCCTATCGAAAACCCTATTGAAGGTTACCGATTCAATAGGGTTTTAAAACCTGCAGGCAAATTTAATCTCTAAGAATATCAAATTATCAAAAATATCACCATCTATTCAATCTCGCACTTCGACTTATACTTCCGAATTCAACAGCATGCGCGGAAAGAGATAGAAATAGGCTAACCCTATCACGGGGTAAGCGCATCCGAAAGTAGTTAACTTTATTCAAAGTGTTACCACGTCGATAGGCTTACCGTATCAATAGGGTTACACTTCCATATGGTAAGATTTTGATAGGGTTACCCTATCAATAGGCTTAATCAAATAAAGGGGTTTTCCGGTCCCTGAGCGTAGGATCTCATACATACCCATTTTTGTAAAATATCATGCCAGCTTCTGAATCTGCATTATATTCAAACATTTCTGTAGAACACAAAGTTCCCAAACATGACATTTTTGCGATGCAGTTCTTAAAGACATACTATGTGTCAATTCAACTTAAATAATATGCGCTATAATTGTGATAAGAAATACTACCTAAAGAATCACTTGCTTCCATTACTCGTATATAATATTTTATAAGTCGATGTTCACAAGTTAAAAGATTAACTGTTATATCTACAAGAATTTCATTCCGAAACGTAATGAAATTGAGTTTCTAATTATTTAACCTACAATTTATGTAAATGCTAAGATAATTAGATCTCTAGAGTCATTACACAATATCCTCCAAACTGGGTGTCTCATCCTGCACTTCGCACAAAGCTACACCAGGAAACTGTGTGCACATTCGTAAAGATTATAAATCTTCTCCAATTATAATTTAAAAACCGTAAATAGTTCATTCAAAGTTAAACCAGGAAACCAAAACTTTCATACACATATAATAGACACATATGTACAATTAATATTAACTAAACGATGATAACATAATAATTTGTTTACCAAATGAAATACTGTAGAAAAATTACCTTAATCAAACATAGATCTAAACTAAGATTAATAATTATGTAATTTATAGAATTGAAAATTATTCAAATAAACATTATGCAATTGGAAAGACGTTCAATTAAATTGAAACGACTTTTTAATTTTGCTACGTATTTTAATAAAAAATTATCACTATGTACGTCAGTTTTCACAAATCTTATCGATTACGAGAAGTTGTTGTTTTACGAGAAAAAACTGACAGAAAACGTCAACTTCGGAGACTTCTAGTGCTAGTTACAACTGGCTTAAGTAATTCGATGGGTGTTTGAGCAATATTTAAGCAGAAGCACGTAGAAGTAGCCTTAAAACGGACAATCCTTAAAATCAACACAGAGATTACCTACACTAAAATACGAGACAATAGAACAAGCAATAAAAAATAGTACTGCCTCTGTTAATAAAATTTACAATAATTTATCTTCAGCACGTTCCTGTTTTTATATTTACGTCCAAACTAAGTACAAAAATAAATAATTGCTTTACTAACCAAGTCAGAATTTTCTTAGAATTTTAACAGATACGTGTCCGTAACAATCGTTACCTTAGGAAAGACATTACCATTGACCCAGAACTCGCTCGTGCTGGGCTGGATTGATTGATTTGTTCACAAAACCAACAAATAAATAATAGAATTTTATCGAAATAAGTGCAGTAGAATAGGTGGTCGCCTCCCGCGGTGCTCTCACGAACGTGCAAACATTGACAACATGATCGCCAAATATAGTTAAGGTGCGGTTTCAATAACAACGGCTTTGATGGGTTCAAATGATTTTATAAGATTTCTTGTAGTTAATTTTTGTGGGGCTTAATACGATAGTAAAAGGCCACATTCAAAGTTATATTTACTAATTTTACTTCTTTTTAATGACAAAAAAGGACTGACTGAATTAGACTGAATTCGATGTCAATGAGTTAGTCTGAACTAGAACACATTTAGTAAATTATAGAGCAAAATTATGTAAATAGGTCTGCTTTAATATACACTTAAAGGGCAATTTCATACTCTCTTCAAATAACATCTACGAATTGAATTTCACATCAGTTTTTTTTTTTGAAACTCAGTGTAAACAATCCAAATGTTTATTTGAATGGATTCATATTTTAACACTAAATTTGTTACTTAATTCAAGCGAAACTCAACGCAAATTCCAACACTCCGCAAACGCATCACCAAAACTGTCCCTTAAACCAAAACGATCCTACCTTAAACCTTTGTTTCCTTCATTCGAAAGGCAAATATTGAGGCAGGGCCATTCACTAGTTTGCAAACACTGCCCTACTGGTAGGTGGCCCACAAAACCTTTCTAAGAAACTCCGTGACGACACTCGACATATCGTGATTATGCTCTAATTGTCTACACACCTGGTCTATTTAGTTTTTGGCTTGAACGACGTATTTTTGTATAAATAAAGCCATCTAATTGATGGCCACTCATTGTAGTTGTAAGACAAGTTAACACTTGAGGTTTGCTTAAGATGTGCATAAGGAAGTGCATGTCATTATTGGCAAACATCTGCGGGAAAGAGTTTTTTGCAAGTTGTGTGGTCAAGCTTTGTCTATCTATTGTTTGGGTTGATGTTAGAGTCAATAAAGGGACAAGATAGAGGCGTAAGTAGCTGGACGTTGTAGAGCTGTGGTAATTGGTTTTGAGGCACCTTAAATTCCTGTAGGGTCGTCGAAATACAGCCCTGCCAATGTTAAAAGTTGTCGATATTAACACCATATTGCACCATATACACTGTAAAAAATTATGTGATTTTACATGCAAAAAAAGTACAGAAACCTGTAGAATGTACCGAAAACAGCTGTAAATTTCAGTAAATTGTGGAAAAGAAAATAATTTTCGGTACCTAATTTTACAGATTTTTAATTATTTTTATGTAATTATACCTAAAACGTTTTTATTTTTAGGTATAATTACATAAACACAGAACAATTTGTATTTTTACACATGAGCTGGGATTATTACAGAAACAATACATAAAAAATGTGTAAATATACTTTAAAAAGGTATAAAATTGCCGAAATATACGTGAATTTCCATAAATTATATAAAAAGTACACAATTATGTAATGTAAAATTACATCTCTCATGTAAAACTACATCAACATATAATATGTAATTCTTGCTTTTGTGCAATTTTCATTTAAAAAAATTAACAGTGATCGCCTAACCCCATCATCACCGAGCCTCACCGCTGAAGCTGCTCCAGTCCTCTACCACAAACCAGCGTACTTATTCAGTAAACCCAGTTAGGCATTACTTTTTCTTTTGTAACGTTTTTCGATGTTAAACTTAGAGACTTAGACATGACAAACTTGCAATTAGATGGTCAGTAGTAATAAGTCGGACGAAGACTTAACAGACTTAACTTAACAAAAAATTAACGTGAATAAGTCCCAACTTCCATAATAAGCGTACGTAAATACAATACAAATGACCACGCTGTGTGTTAAGACCTTTCTGGGACCGCCTAACTAGCGATTAACCTTCATATGAAGTATGCTATGAATAAGCATCACACGATGACAAAGTGCGATGAACAGCCAGTTAGTGCCTAAGTGTGAGGTTACATGAACAGCGATAGAAAATTAATCAGAAACTCATTTCAGCGATAAAAAAAAATCTCGCAGACATAAATAAATATACAAAGTTCAAACAAGTTTGGTTAACTTTGAACTTTGTGAAGCATAGCGCATGCCTATTCTTTGTAGGTATTGCAAATTTTCACTATAGTCTGGCTAATGAAAGAAGAGACTGGAAAACCTGGGGAATAAAAAAACAGCATCATGGTGACCGCGACAATAGTACGAAATAAATGGATTAAACAAACTTGATACTTGATTAATTTTTAAAATATTGGTACTGTCTTACTTTTTGATGAGAAGTACATTATTAAAATGATAGGCACATAGTATTAATCAGGTTTTAAAATAAGGCAATTAAATACGATAATTATTTTTATTCATTATAATCAAAATCTGAATCCAGCAATTCTATATGAAATGAATCGAATTATGAAATTATTATTTTTTTTCGAATACGAAAATTCCAAAATCTTAATTACAGTCCGACATAGCTTTTTTGGTGCTTGGATAATGAAGTCAGAGGGGCGTGAGGGTGAAATAAGAGTTACCATTAAGTACAATTTCCCTATTCTAAGGGAAAAATATGAATGCATAAACGGTTATTTTTTTTTCAAGTTTGGAAACAGAAATTATTTCATTTTATGTAAGTACTACAAAAGATTTGTCGCGTAAATTTTGAGAAAAAAAATAGTTGTACAAAAACACAGGGTCGAAGATATAAACATATGATTCAGCAAGGAAATATATTAAAACATAAAGTGACATGAAATTAAAATCATGTTTTTATGATAAATTGTTTTCCTCGTCATCCTCGTCACCACTACTTACTTTATAAGGTACTTACTAGTTTCTAGAAATGCTCGTAATTTTAATTCAGATTTTAAAAATGAAATAAATTATGTTCTAAAACTTCTAAAGCGTATTTTTTAAAGTATGGCAATATGTAAACATTGCATAGGCAACTTGCTTCTTTACTCTTAAAAAGCGATTTATTGAGACGTTAAATGGTTTTTCTTCAACAACAATTTAAAACTACTTCTTCAATTTTATAACTACAATTAGTAAGCCCACATTTTGTAAATTTTGACGTATTTCATATCTTAATATTGAATTTAAAAGTACAAACAAATATGAGCAGTAGAAGTCATGAAGTGACGTTTCCCAAGACGGTGGTTAGTTCCAATTTTCGCCACGCGCCAAAAGATCCTCGGACTTGTCGGACCAAAACCACCAACAACCGTTCGATTGACTTACAGCTTACCAGCGGGGCTAGCATGCTACCGTCGACAACGATAAATCGGGTCTTTTATCGATATTTTCTTAGAATATGGTATTTAGTGTATTTAATTCATTAAGATTATGACATATTTGGTTCTGTGGTCCTAATCATGGTATCAAATCAAGTAATTCTATCTATAATGGTGCGCATATTAGCTTACATAATAGGATAAAATAACAAAATAATATTTATCTTGTCGCTTCGACTATTTATCTATGCTTGCATGCTAGCCCTGAGTATATTACGTAATATTACGTTACATCGTAAAGATCATAAAAAAGTAAAAAACACATATAAGTATTTATTTGAAATATATTTTTCTAAGTATCTATTTTTAGTATTGTCAAACGTGGATTTACTTCGATTACGTAAGGGTTGATGTGGCTTCTCATTACTTTCTAATCATGGACTAGTAACAAAGCATAGAAATATATCTTTCTGTTTTGAATACATCAATACTAATACGACAATATTTAATATCCGACATAATCAGGAAAAAGGTACAGTTAAGCGTCTAACTTAACTTGATCATCAAACTTATTGCTTCGAAACGACGAAAAAACAAACGATATTATGCAAACAATGAGACTTTTACAATATACGTAAATTACTTTTTGTTCCTGAATATACCTCAAAGTATCCAGAAAGATTTTGTTTCGTAATTTTTTAGTGCAAGCAGTTTGTTTTACTTCGTATATTCTCTTTGACGCAACAATTGCTTGCAATCTGGTAAGAAATCAATAACAGTTTACCTAAGAATTATTGTTGGTACTTTTTTCTGCTTTTACCACGACATCCGTCTTTCTGAAATAGGTACTTAAAGACGATGAAATACTAAATCAATATACAAATATTTTTCAACCTCTTCAAACTAGCTTATTTATTATTTCACTATACATATTTTATTTAATCTAAAAACATTATTATAATTCCTATATAATATTTGTTGCTTTACTTTCAATGAATACAAACCTTTTCTATAAGCTCTGACTTAGTTTTTTTTGTCGTTAACAATGACATTGAAAGATCCGTTTTGGCCAATGTTTGGTTAGCTGCATCTTGTATTGTCGACTCAGAAATCAATTTACGATAATTGTCATTTATTATGAAATAAATATGATCCTTTATCCGTGTATCTTTTGTCATCAAATTCACTTCCAAAAGACGAACCTCTGGCCCTATTCACTTTGGAGCATTGAGCGTTGATAATTTCTATATTTTTCGCTGATATTCATTCAAGCGAATGAGGAATCTATGTTGCATGGCATTTGACAATAATTATATTATAGAAGCCTCATTCCTTGGAAGATATTAGCCGTAATATCAGATGTTTTTGACATGACAGTAGAAATGTTTTAACAGCTTGCTGTTCAATTTACTGTTGTCATGTTTTGCTTGAGAGGACTTCTGCTTGATAGGACTCTTCCAGATTTGTTAGACTAACGACCATAAAACCTGCCTAAAATATTATTCAGTGTGTTTAAAAGCGGTAACTAAGAAAAAAATCAGGACAGCTACGAGGATTGTATGCAGCAAACTTATCTGACGTTGTTATCTGTAAGCGGAGTGTATGGCACGTGTTTGGCACTGTAAGAACACATTGATGTTGATGTCTCAGTCATTAAGATTGAGTGGATTTCAAGAAAATAGTTCAGCTGGGGCGTGAGCTACCCTGCCACTCTGGCGCATCTTATTGCAATATGACCTAAAACGAAACATACTTTTTATATAGTAAGGATAGGTATGTCTGGATCGTAGTTATTGGCGTTCTCTAGTCTCTGCCTACCCCAAAGGAGACAGGCGTGAAGTTATGTACACACATCAAAAAAAGTTTGAGATCACTTTTATAACACGACCTCGTTTTTGTTACGTTAGCATAAAACGTTTTTTCTTTATTTTATAAACTTTTATAAGACACGAATTAAAAATGTCAATTGTTTTTCTGCATAAAAAGAAATTAAATCCTAGTTTACACTCATTCAGATATCTGACCAACTTGGTTAAAGCGTTTTTTCTGACTTTTCGAAGAAGGAGTTCATTAAAAAAGATGATTATCAGAAGTTTTACTAGCAAGAATTGTTACATTGAGGGAAGAAGGACATTCTACGCGAGCAATAGCACGCAGAGTGGCTGTATCCCAATCCTGTGTCGTGAATACGATACGGAGTATCGCGGCGTGGATAACTTTGCTAATCGACCTCGCAGTGGTCAGCCAACTGTTCTTACTGCTGCTCAGAAGCGTAACATCAGATTGCTGACCACCCGAGACCCAACAATCAATAAAATAAAAGCTGAGTTGCGGGCTGCTACTGGACTACAAATTAGCACTCAGACCATCAGGAATTGCTTACACCAGATTGGATTACGAGCGAAGAGATCCTGCGATGACCCCTGAACTCACAGGAAATACAGCGCCGCAGATTGCAGTGGGCTAGACTCCGCAAAAATGAAGAAAACGAAGAGGAAAGCATTTTGCGGTATTGTGTCTTCGTTGACGAGTCCAGAATCGGCACTCATCCAGCTAGTGATCTCAAACTTTTCCATATCACTTGATGGAAAGTGTACATGAGGACTATGGTGGTACACGTCTATGCACGAGAAACCTATTCACTCGACGTTTAAAAGTACCAGGACTAATAGTGGACAGGAAAACAGTGATAGCTTTAAATCTAAATAAGTGTATATTTAAAGTTTATTTTACTTTGGAACACACTCATTTCATTTCATGTATCCCTACAGTCTGAAGACGAAAACTATCAAGTTCAATTCAAGACTTGGATTTTCCACAAGCGTAGGTATAAACATTATACAATACACATAACTTAAATGTTTATATTCTTGTTATTATTGCTATGTAGGTACAAATTCTTTGTGTAAATATAAAGGATGACTAGATGCATCATCTAATACGTCGAAGACACTGATCTTTGATTTCTATGTAATAAATCGTTTTTACACAAAACACGTTAAAATTGGCTTTTAAAGGGAATTTGTCACGAGTTTAACTACTAAAGGGTCCATTAAATTTGCCTTTGTTCGCTATTGAATTGGCTTTAATATGGCACTTTAGAGATTCATATACAGGGTGGTAAAACTTCTACTCACAAGGTATTGGCATCAATATTACATATTATGTTAGTTACGCAAAATAATATAAATATAAAAAAAATAATTGTACTAATATGGCAGGGAAAAAATATAACATGAAATTATTTTAAATCATGTAAATCCATAATTGGCTATATGTACCATTTTTATGTTAATATTGTCTTAAGTTTTCGCGATTCATACTACATAGTAAATAAAACACTTTTTAACCGGATTTATCGCGTATATTACATTTTAAATTTTGACTCGACGTTTCGGTGTCTTTGCAGACCCTGTGGTCACGAGCGACTTTTATGTTTGTAATCATTAATTATTAAGAGCTGTGGACTTTGTAATAAATAAATATATAAATTGGTAGATCAGTAGAAAAGAAGCTTAGGATTTCATTCAAATTTTAATATGAAGAATATTATTTAGATAAAAAATTACTACTCGTAAAAAATACGTAATAACAGTGGAAAAAGATACGTAAACAAAAACACATTGCACAAAAAAAAAGGAAACTATAAAATAATTTTTAAAAATTACACCCTATATAAACAACACAGTTGTCGCATCTAAAAAGGAGGACCTCTAACAAAAGATCAAATATCATGCACAACACAAGTTTTGGAACCATTCGCTAAACATTAACACACTTGGTTAAATCCTTTGATGTATTCCCATTAGGCGTAAATATCTATCTTTATGTCATCTTTAAGAAATTATATTACTTTGTCATTCGTTTAGGAGTCATCAATTTTTAATAGATTTTGGAAATGTGTTCGGAGATTTAATAAGAATGAATTGCATCTTGACATCATTGTTGTCATTTTGATGATCAATGATGAGTGTCGGTATTTCGGGATGAGGATATGTTTCTTTGGAAAATTTTAGATGTTATAATAAATCTACATATATGAACCGTGACTTTGAAAGTAAATTTAATCAGAGTATAATTAACGAATCCAGGGCATTAAATAACCGATTTCACGAACAGTTTCAAGTCCGTGTCAATACTTCGACTGAAGTAAAACGGGAATCCGCGCCTTGACGTCTAATACCAGTATTTATAACAAAAATATACCAGCATTCAGGACTTCTGGTACAGAAAGCAAAGATTTCAACGCTGCTCCAAGAGACCGTCGCACATTCATTCATTATCATTCTTATTAGAAGCAAGAATACTTGCCCTGAATAAACATAACTACAGTTGATTACTCCTAATACCTAATATACAGAGATATTTTCGATTGTAAACGCCTAATATACATAGGTATTTTGAATCCTCAATACCGTCTGAATTGGCCCACGTGTCACGATGAATCGTCCTATTGTCTGGAACCGTAGGGATTATAAGTCCTTCAAGATCTACAGATTATTTGATAACCATCTTGGCCCTTTTCAAAACTTAGATGCTCCGAGATAAGGGCACAGGGCTGGCCATTGTAAGGAAGAACCTTGATGGGCCAATATGGGAAAATTGAGTGTCGTATGAAAAAATGTGATGGACAAATATTGGATGACTGTCTCTGTGTCAATCAAGATGAAGTAGTTTAACGGTTTTTTTTATGTCTTCATATTTGTATGGACATTTTTAATGTCTATTGTTTGCTTGGGTTTGACAATTATGACATAATTCTACATTTTTTTGCCCTAAACTCTTGTTCTGCTTAATAAAAGTATTCAAGGAAGAAAAATCTATAGATAGACAGAAGATATCTAAAAAGTTCGTCCAATACTGGCTTAAGTTTTCGACATTCTCTTTATTAAGTCAGTCGACTCTTCTATGTTTTGGGCAAAGTAACAGTTTAAATGAAACACTATAAAATCTGCAAAGGTCTATTACCCAAAAATTTAAAATAATTTTTCTTTACGTTTGGAATAATTGTAAGTTTTGGAAAACAACCCATCTTTGGAGTGGGTCAACTGATTTCAATGTAATTTGAAATGTAAATGTCTACCACCCTGTGATCACCAACCACCATTATGGTGCTAACTCTTCATTTGCTGGTCTCTCAATATCTCATCTTTCACTTGAAATATTACACGCGAAATGGCAAACTGACACATTTATAATACCTATAATCTGAAGTCTTAATCATCATTTTTTGATATTTTTACTTATTTATTTACTAAACCCTCGTTTAAACTCAACCCATCCCACTTGACGTTAAGTGTAGATAAGGTCGAAGATGACAACACACGGGTTTAGCAAGCACTGGCTCCGCATACTACATTGCCGGAACATCAGATTGCTAATGATACTATGACTATTTTATTCCATTCTTGTTCAAATACTCTGATCCCAGTTCGTCATGTTCGTATTGTGCATCCATAGCTCATTACACCTACTATGTAAGCAATTTGGTTGTGGCATCACATTGGCTCTTACAATTAGCTGTCTTGTGTTTTTTGTTTTTTCATGTCACGGTCAAATTGTACTGTACTTATTTGTATTAATTTAATAATTGTTTTAATTTAAATACATTAATTTAAATACATTAAATCATTGTATTAATTTGATAATTCTGACTGAAAAAGAGTGCCAAGAGTTTTTTACCCCGGCTTTTTTGTCTCTTGGTCTACTGTAATATCTTATTCAACAACTATCAACAACTAGTTAAAGCCGAAGTATGTGATGACTGACTTCATCGAGTGTTTTGTGAAATTCCTAAGATGAATAAAACTTTTTTGAATTTTGAATTTCAGCGTCGGGGCGGTTATATTTGGCGGCAGACGTTATATAAAAGGTGGTCGATAGTCAGGCGCCACCAAGCTGGGGTCGTTAGGATTAGTCGCCTTTTATAACATGCTTATCTGGGGGTGGTGGGGCCATTCCAGGCTAACCCTACATAGACTAAAACATGGTATAAAGGTTTCCTCGGAAGGCTCCTTTTTAAACTAGTAATATTAACTTCACCTTCGCTTACCATCAGGTGACATTATAAATAATTAATAAAATCCCCAGACAATCACACCAACTACATGGCCCCAAAGTAAGCATAGCCTGTGTTATGGGATACCATATAGCGAAGTAGGGGGGAACCTAGAATATAAATACATAAATAGATAAACACCCAGACACGGAACATTTTTTTTTTCTGGTTCCGTGCGGGGATCGAACCCGCAACTACTGGCGTCTGAGGCAGATAGGTTTACCCCAACGCCATAGTGGTCGTCGATGGTTCAGTTAACGTTGAAAAAAACTGTAAGATGCCTAAAATCTGACTTGGGCAGTTAATTAATGAAACTACAAGTTTCAAGTCCTTAAAGCTGCCTTACTCAACACTAAGGATTAAAATTTATTATAGTTATTATGATAACACATAAAATGCATCCTAGTTTCATTCACGCAAAAATTGTATACCTTATGTATAAACCGTTAATAACAGCTTTAATCTATGTACACGCCGACACAAAAACTCAAAGAGCGCTCCACTTACATAGCTCCAACCAAGTTAGCTTACAAACATCTAAGTAATTCCAGATTGTGAGCAAGCAGCACACTTCAAAGGGCCAGCCCAGAAGGTTTTCTAGGAATCTAATGACACCGACAAACAGGATGAGTTGGGAATGCCTTTTGAGAGGATCGCAGTACCGCCTTGCCGCCTTCGTAATAATACCAGGCCCTTTGCGAGTATGGGCGGAGCACGTGCCCTAAGGAAACTAGGCGTAATAAATATTTACGTGACTTTTATCGTTGGATACTGTGATACCGATTATTCTTTGTGTTATTGATTGGCTGGTGCTGGAAATTATGAATGTCTTTTGTAAATTTCTTAATGGTTAACGGAAGTTTTGCCGATACAACATCTTTGGTGTTGAGCTAACAAATTTTAAGAAATGGGCTTTTTAGATGAACTTTTTAGTTTTGCGTTATCGTAGTTAGTATGTATAACAATATTTTTTAACAGCTAATATTTATAAACTCATGAACATCCGAAAGATCTGAATCATCAATTTTATTTGTCAGCAAAATAGCAGATTGCTATAGTTGGTCATGTTTGGCTTACCAGTTGGACCATTAATATGAGTCAGTTTGTGAAATTCTCAAACTAAATGATATACGAAGCTGTTATTAGGAATTGTGACATCGATTTAAAAAAAAAGCTAGAATTCACAAATTTCCAAACTTAGCGCAGGAACCAATTACGAACTGTTGAAAAATATAACCGAAACTGTTTCT
Source organism: Stenoptilia bipunctidactyla (assembly GCA_944452665.1). NCBI lineage: Eukaryota > Metazoa > Arthropoda > Insecta > Lepidoptera > Pterophoridae > Stenoptilia > Stenoptilia bipunctidactyla. Next base: position 16,115,715 of record OX101740.1, on the reverse strand, counting down.
ATTTAAATATTGTTTGTGAAGCTTCAATTTTTGCTTTAAAATATACAGGATGACTGGTGTGTCATTTTCGAAATTCTAGAACGTGATAGATTGAGATCATACATGAAGAGACAAATAAAATAAACATAAATTATTTACTGAGTTAACTTAACCGAAACTTTTAACTTTCCGTTAAGAATTCTTGAATTCTTTAGAATTCAATACGCAACGCATGGTTACATAAGCGTATTGCATGTCGCGGGAACACTGCTGTGTGCGTATTGACTGAGGCAGTGAGAAAAATGTAGTAAGGTCTTTTTATTTATTCATAGGGATTTCTGGTGCAAAAACGAATTCAGAGAGCTCTCCTTCAGTATCTATTTGTCACCAGTTCTTTTAGATTCATTTGGTCAAATTAAAGATTTGAAGATCAAAGATTAAAAAAAAATATGATATGATTATTATGTAAAATAATATTCACACGTGAAAGATTTCAACGGTAATTGCCTTTAATACTGTAACATTCAAGTACATTTAAAGACACTTAACTTATAACAAAAATAAAAATGAAATCCGCTTATCCAAAAAGTTTTTATTCCAAGACAGTAATGTTGCTGTCATTACTGTGTTAATGACAAAACATGACAAGCACACCTTTACAACACCTCCGAAATATTAATCATATTCATAACAGTCCATTAGCACGTAACAAACCATTTGGCACTTCGCCAAAATTCAATGACCAAGCGTTTTCCGTCACACCTTGCGTCGGCACTTTAGCCGTCCACCCACACAATTAATTTCAGCAAATTACAATGAATTCGATATTCAAAATTCCGAAAACTTGTTAAAATTCATATGGGTTAGTTTTCGAATCCCGCCCTAGGTTTGAGATCTCCGCCCAATAACGCCCTCTGTGCCACTTTGAGGTAACGAGTGGTGTGTGAAAAGGGCTGTAGAGTATGTATTATAATTATTAGTATGCCTTTAAATTCTATCCATATATTTAATTTTGCATTTTACATGGTATACACCTGGAAAATTCTAGAAATCATGAATTTCCTCATTGTATACCTAATTTTTTTTGCCAATGTATGTTACAGTAAAAAAATCGGAACCCACATTTTGTCTCAATTTTATTCAACTTTTTAAATACAAAATTTTTTTAATTGTAATACTTCGACCTCAACTCAAAGGGGGGAATTTTAATAAAAAAATATTGATTTGAAACCTAGGCAAACGCAGGTTTACTTGGTCAAGAAACCCTGTACGATTAATTAATAAAAGAAGCTAACTCTACTCACTTAGAATTTGGTAATTGCACACAGTAATACCTAATAGAAGAAACAGTTAAACCAATTAAGAAAGACCCTTTTCCGTTTAGCGATTTTTAACACTCATATACAAAAACCTATGTGAAAGGATTATCCAAACTAGACGCATGGTACATAATAATATGTAATTCATTATATTGAAAATTTTATAATTATTAATAATGGAATAATACGGGTCATCAACATTCTAAAAGAACAACATGCTTTGCAAAACACTATTTATTTTTTGCTACAAGTAATCAAGAGAAGGGGGCGTAACTAAATATAGATAGATCCTTTTTCAATCTGAAACACTTTAATACACTTTTAAGTAATTGATTACCCTCGAACACACCTTTAAAGTCATTATAAAATTGAAAACGTGTTTCATATTTATTTTATCCGATAAACGGTTTTATGGTTCATATACTTCATGGGTGTAGAAACCATTTTTTTTATTTTCATATCAGTGGCGTTAATTATTAACCATTAACTTAGGTAACTCGCGTTGCTCTAATTTCAGATTTATTATTTATAGGATTATATCTTTTTAAACTATATGGATTTAAACTATACAGTGTGTCCGGTCACGACCTAGCGATAATTTAAGGTTACAAAATATACCTAATTTCATCGACAAAAACACCCATATATGGGGGTCTACCTCCCCTCCTGTCGGAATGGCCGCCATTTAATTTTTTTTTCATTCTTGTAGATACCTCTGCTGAAAGATGCTGATTCCTCTGGACAGAAAGATCCTACAGATGTAAAAACAATGTTATTTTAAAGGTAGAAATAGCAACTATCAAATAAAAATAAACATCATGGAAAATTTTCCTTACAAAATATCTTAAAACCTTCACAATGCTAATTTAAGTGAAAAAAATTGACTGTTTTTTATATTTTTCTTAACATATTTCATAAACTAGCACATTGATACTAACTTTTTTACTACTGTCCTAATACTCAAGGATATTTCTTACAAATTGACGTTAAAATTATTGTTTTTAATTGCATAACTCGAGAGTTAGGGCTGTTTGAATATGACCCTTTTGTGAGGTTCCCAAACCCATGTAGAGCTAGCTGCTACATTGAATAGGGTTTATGTGACAAGGACGGAAAATTATTTGTATTATTTTAGAGCAGTGAATAAGTAGGATAAAAAATTATGCTCAGGTATCGAAGATAAATGTTTGTTAGATAAATTAATAGCGCACTACATTCATGATCCTCGCAAAAGGGTCATGTTCAAACAGCCCTAACTCTCGAGTTATGCAATTAAGAACAATAATTTTAACGTCAATTTGTAAGTAATATCCTTGAGTATTAGGACAGTAGTAAAAAAAATAGTATCAATGTGCTAGTTTTTGAAATATGTTAAGAAAAATATAAAAAACAGTCAATTTTTTTCACTTAAATTAGCATTGTGAAGGTTTTAAGATATTTTGTAGGAAAAATTTTCCATAATGTTTATTTTTATTTGATAGTTGCTATTATTACCTTTAAAATAACATTTTTTTTACATCTGTAGGATCTTTCTGTCCAGAGGAATCGACATCTTTCAGCAGAGGTATCTACAAGAATGAAAAAAAAATTAAATGGCGGCCATTCCGACAGGAGGGGAGGTAGACCCCCATATATGGGTGTTTTTGTCAATGAAATTAGGTATATTTTGTAACCTTAAATTATCGCTAGGTCGTGACCGGACACACTGTATATCTTAATATATAGATATAATATATCTTTTCTATGTTAGTATGTTGTACGCACTTAATTTGTTATTTTTTCTTTCTCATTTCCCAGCCTCAGGCTTGCTGGTAGAAATTTCTTTTAGAAATAAGCTTTGCCTTTGTACCTTGTTGTCAATTTAATTGTTTTTCTATTTAAGTTTCATTGTGTGTACATAAATTATTAAATAAATAAATATATTTTTAATAATATTATTTTATAATAGACCGATGTCAAAGTAAAGATGCGGTATGGCTAAGCCATATTGGATCAGTTTTAAATAGACTTACCACCCCTGTATATTGTAAAAGGATTCCTCGAAGGCTCCGCTTGGTGGTGGCTCCCTTCTTATAAAATCACGACCACTTTGGCGATGGGGTAACACTGTCTGCTTCAGACGCCAGTGGTCACGGCTTCGATTCCCGCACGGAACAAGAAAAAAAAATGTTCCGGGTCTGGGTGTTTGTCTATAATGTATTTTTATCCTAGGTTCGCTAAATCGTATCCCATATGACAAGCTCTGATTAGTTAGGCGCCATTTTATTAATTTAAAATGTGCTGTAGAATATCAGCTTCAGCGAAGATGTGTTCTGCTAATATTTTATGAAGAGCCAGTTCCTACCTAAGTTAGTTTGCTATCTTCCACTCAATCTTCACTTACCTACCATCAGATGCGATTGAGATAAGAACCCTCACCTTATACTGGGTCCGTTTATAATAGTCAACTATATTTTAATAGCAGATTAAGAATGATGAGTGGACGTGAAATTAAAAAACAATCATTTTTTTATATTTTTCATAAATTCAAATTTCAAAATTCTTCTTTTTGAGTAAAGTTTAAGTTTTATCTACATTTTATGACTACATACAATTAGATGGAAACGTTTTTATGACTTGGTGTGTAGTCATAAAGAACAGATTAAACTTAAATTTTGATTAAGTACCTACTTATTGGAATCTTAAAAAAAATCGTAATTTAGACCCACTAAACATTCTTAATCTGTTCTTAAAATAGTATTGACTATTATAAACGGAACCTATATTACATGAACCTAGAAGTATTACGAAAAGTTCTAGTAATGTCATTAACAGGGAGTGTAAGTAACCATGAAGTCAAAATTCGAGGCACAACTTTAAAAAAACTTTTCAAATCTAGCTGTAATCTTAACTAATTAAATACCTTATTTACAAATCACATCACTAATACAATTTGCCATAAATAAATTTGAAACAAACATATCACTAAGTCTTAAGTATGCTTGAAACTTATCGTCTAAATATTGAAATAGAATTAAAAGCATTATTTTCATACAATAACTCCAGAACAATATAAAAAAGCCTGAATCACAAAGCTCCCTATTTATCGACGCTCATATTATAAATGTGTAAAACCATTTAAATAGGTTATCAATAGAATGAATGTATCTTTGTTGGTGAACCAACTTGGCCGTGATGTTTCACGCACATTTTGTTTTGAAACCGAATTTAACAACATTGCACTATATCATTACAATGAAAACTCGAATTTATACAGTTAACATAAGGTTCTAAACTATATCGTACGTTCAGCGCTTCCAAATTCGTCGTATACTTTAGAAATTGTACCATATAGCAGAAAAGATAAAGTTGAAAGTCTTTTGAATTAGAGGTGGTGTTTAAAGCTGTTTTTATATTAATCGCGGATAAGGCTTTCATAGGGCTGCTAAAGGTAAGTATTGTCCATAATCATTGAAGCAAACACTTGTTATTTTAAGAGATCATCCACCCTTAAAGATTTATATTGAATTTGGTAACAATGGAAACTATAAGGTTATATTTATAGCACACTTGGAAGACATGCCTTCCTTCTTCGGGGCCCACAGTGTTTATTGTTTGCAAAGATATCTATAAGAATGTGACAGTGGTAAATTGTGTGCACTGAAAAAGCATTTACAACTTAAATAGCATACAGAAGTCACAAGACATGATAACTATTAATAATCTTTTCATAAAGTTCACTTTTGCATGGTCTTTAACCCATAATCTTTTTATAACTAAAAACTCAAGATAGAAATCTTGTTACTAATTTCCAAAATCCATCTTAGTCATGTTGAAATATAAAAGCAAAAAAGGGCTTTGGCAACCCAAAAATATCAATTTTTGACCCAACTCATTAGACTATTTGTTATTTTGTTAACATTCATGTCACGAAAAAACCGAGGTCAAAAAATGGCTGACAATGGTGACACTAATCTTTTTAGGGCCACAAAATTCTTATTCAAACGAAAAAGGGTCCAATTCCAATACTTAGTAACCATTAAATAAATTCGGGCACGTTTGACAAAAAATAACTTTTTTACACATGACCGTAGGCAAGCCATTTTTAAATATTTGTGCACATATGGCTTCCGGCTATTTGGACTCCAAATTCTGGAGTGGGTTAAAATTATGGTAACCGCTTTTTTACGCAATGCGTATAATATGTGATTTATGAGTTTTCCTATAACAATACGAAATCTCTTAGACCCTTCGAGAGGATTAGTGATGGTCTAAAATATATGAAATGGAAAACATCCATTTTTAAAATAATCTTAAGGACTTCCAATTTATTTCATTTTGATATAAAAACTATGTTGACATTTGATAAATCGTAGAGTGGTCCTAATATCAGGCATTTAATGTGTACCTTTAAAATAAATTATCATTAACGTACCTGTAAACTTTTTAGAAAACACGTTTTTAAAAACAGAATAAGAGTTAATTGCGGTGTGTTTAAAGCAAAGTTTTATTTACTTTTAGTTTTCAAACAAAGAACCCTGGAAGAGCGAAATTCTGAACTACAACGCTAATAACTCTACTACTGGAAGTGGTAATTATAGCGGGTTGTCGCGAAATTCAGGTAGCTATCGTAATATGCAGAATGAAAAAACTGCTTCCAATAGCTTCCAATAGTAACACAGGACGCATATCTAGAAAAAGATATTGCTGTTTTAAAATCAAAATCAAAATCTGTTCTTCTATAATTAAATAATTAAACCGAATTGATTTCATTATTTAAATATCGAACTTCACAAGTGTATCACATGTGTAGTATAGCATGTTCTGTATTTTTTTTAAATTAAATTTGTTATTAATTCAGTCACATATTTTCCCATAGCGGGAGCGTAGTTTCATTACCATTATACTTGATGTTTAAAGACACACAACGGGGTTAAATATGGAGCTTGCTGACTCAGGAAAAGGGCTACAGATATTATTTACACTATAGGCTTGTGGTTAGACAGATAGAACCCGAAGAAGTCCTACCACTTAGCGAGGGTCAAATGGAATTGCCACTTACTTGCCACAGATAATTTACTTAATATTCAAATCATTTCAAATACTTTTAGGTTTAGTATTAGGTAGGTTAGAAAGATCTTTACCAAAACTATTAACGATCCCAATCTGAATAAAATTTGTTAAAATAAATACTTAAGATTGAGGATCATTCGGTGAAAGCGTTTTAGTCACAAAGACTTCTATCTCTATAAAATCAGGTTATACCTCTATTCCCGACCAAACAAAGAGTTACTAGGTAGCGGAACAAACATTGCAAACCTCTTTCAGCTCTATTGAGAACTCAAACCTTGTAACAGGCGTCACCCATTCAGCGGCACGTAGATTCTGCGTCAAAGGATACCAAGCACCCATTCAACAACTGTAATATGTGCCTATCAAAGGAGTTTCTACCACTAAAGTGAAAAACTCCTTAGTCCCGCAAAACCGACAAAGGAGTCCATAAGCTGTAAAAACAATCCGGAATAAAGGATTCCAAATACGAACATAATCCTTCCGAAAGTATGCGGCGCGAGTTCTATTTTCAAAACAGTAGAAAATCCTTTTCGATATCAATTTGCCGCTTGAATTGCTCTATTCGAACCTTTTTTGAAAAAGGAAGCGTGTTTTAAAACTTTTTGAATCATCCATTATTTTGGCACAATAGTTAGCGGCGTTTTATCAATATTTAAAGAATGTATTGAATCCATGGTTAGTTACATCATAATATAGGAAAAGGATTTATTTTCTGAAGCACCTTGTGCATATTACTTTTTTAAAAGCATACACATATTATTACAAAAACGTCTCTATGATACCGGCGTCTGCATTGGGTAGCAATGTATGAAAATTCTAATTAAAAAGCTTAATTCGTAAGTACAAGTAGGTATTTATTCTGAGTTTGTAAGCAGCGCGGTAGATCTTATGTTCAGGAACTGTCTTAAATTTAAATAAAAAAGTAATGGTGTGCTAACATATACCTACGCGAAACTTTTCAACCATTTTTTCACCTAACGGCACGGCATATTTTTTCTGAAATGCGAAACGTTAGAAGCTGAATCCACAGTCCTATAAATCTGGAATGCAATGCGACCACGCCTACAAGTGCCTATAGAATCGGAACAATCCTAGGCTTTTCATACAAGAGTTTACGGAATTTCGCATCTGGTAGTACACAATGGATTTCCTGCTTGGGTCAAAGAGATACGGATCTTGTATCGCCTGAAGGCTTTGTAAAAAGCAGTTATCTTCGGATATATCGCGGGATCGATTTGCAAGTGTGTCGTATTGTTGATTGATGATGTACATACACAATAAGAGGATTTAATCATTTGTTGTTATTGAATTGAAATCTGAATCATCACTATCAATATTTCTATAAGTACTAGATACGTAATGCAACAGGATTTTTTTGCTGCTATTTTCGATTTTAACAAAATCGTTTCAAAATTGAAAATCGATTATCTTATAAGGTGGTCCAGAAATTCCGTTCCATAATCAAAATAACAGATTACACATTTTTTGTTTCTCTATTATGAAAACGTCACGTAGTACCTGTCAAGTCCACATCAGACCACACATAAGTGCACGTGAGCGAAAAATCCAAAACTCCACTTCCTTAAGAATTTACTGAAAACTTCACGGCCTAATTATGAGAAATAAGACATACAGGCAACCCTGAACACGTGCTAACTGTTTTTTTTTTTGGGAACCCGAATTCTTCTTAATATTAATTTGGAATTTAAAAGACGCACAAAAAAGCTAATTGGTTTTTGTGCAGCGTTTTTGCGCGTCGTCGGTTCATAGGTCTGGTCGTGTTGAGCAAATGTGGTCTTTGTCAGAGAAAAGTGTCAAATTACTGGCACGAGATGGCAGATAACGCAGGGCTGCTCAATCCTGTACTACTCATAAAAATGGCGCGTAAAACTTAAAGGTTAATAATCAATATTGATTAAAATACTTTACACAACTAAAAATGTATAAAAAAATGCAAAGTTACCTTGTTTAATTTAAATTCTCATACACGGATACATAAAAACTAGTTTCAAACTTAAATAGCCTAATAAAAAATTGCATAATTTAAAAATTTCCTGCCAAATCCAAACAAAAAATTAAAAACTGCATCTACCAATAAACCTTTTTCATAACTGTCATAATAAATTTTGATCGAATTAAATTAAAAAATAATAACCTTAATTAATTATAATTTACGCAGCAGCCCTACTTCAAAAGATCGTCTTCGGTTTTTGCGAGCATCAATTCTAATTTTTTCTTAAAGATTACACTGTTAGATAATAAACTGTGTGTCATTTTAGAAATATCTTACATTCTAAGTCTACACAAGGAAATTTGAACCCAATGTACCGTAAGATAAAACTTAATTTTCGTTAATTTTTAAGGTTGATATATGTCTTTTGTAGCAGTGTTGTAAATAACGATGCAATAGTTGACTAAACGGAAAGAAGCGGCAGATAAAACGTCGACATGTCGGGAAATATTTCCAAAATATTTGTAAGTGAAGCCGCGCGCCCGCCCCCGGGCGGTGCGGCGCAGGCGTGCTCTATTCATATCTGAAGAACTTTTTGTCATAAATTTTACCTTAAAATAATTCTGAAGTAGTCTAATATCTTTTGCTGTCGTAACTGAGTTATATTGAAAAATGTGTAGTCTATAATTACTAATAATTAAATTAAAATTGAAGTCGTCGTGGCGCCGTGGTTACTGTGTGTATCATACGATATCGCAGGTTAAGCGACGTTTGGCGCGGTCGGTAAAATGATGGGTGACCGCCGATCATTTCTTTCTCACGACGACTTCATTGCTTCGGAGGACACGTTAAGCAGTCGGTCACGGGTGCTGTATACTTGTGTATAGTAGTCGTTAGGGTTTATCAGAAGCCATTTCGATGCCCTGGTAATTCTGACGTCCACCAACCAGCACTGGGCCAGTTTGGTGGATTACAGCCTTAAACCGCCTCGTTAACCAGAGGAGAGACTCATAGCCCCCCAGTGGACAGAGCTGTGATGTGAAGTTGAGATATTTTAGGGGCATTTCTTACCTAATTGTTCTATATTAGTGGGTGGAAGAAAAACTTTTTTCATAGTCAAACTGTAATATAACTATTTTTGTACTTACTGTTTTGTATATTCCATTGGTTTTGTTAATAGTTGTCCTACATCTTAAGTCTTATTTTTGTTACATTTCTAATATTGTTTAAAAGTATTCCTGTTATTTTTATTTTATAGCTGCAAATGTATCTATTGTAAACTATTATGAAATGTAAATATTATTGTTTACCTTTCAACTCTAAATTTGTCATGTAGCTTATGTCACTTTTCAGCACAGATAACTATTAGTATGTTTTATATTCATTTCTTTTTCAATTAATTTTTATATTATTACTTTAATATAAATTATATTGAGACTTGCACACTTAGAATCAAGAGAAGTATCAGCTCCACTTTTACCATACCACCACCGCTGCTCCAGAGACTAAAACCTCCTTGTTAATAGAAGTGACAGCCGCTGGCCGATGAAAGAATGGATGCCTCTCAAAAATAAATAAATTTACGAGCTGTCGAACGAAATGGAGCCTATATAAGGAGTGGCGAGCTGAACTCGTGGTCGGCTTTTGAAAATAAAACACCGAGGAGAGTACTTGGAATTGAAGAAAAATATAAAAGTAAATCATAACTACATAATCTCTTGGAGCCGCTATATAACTTTATAAACCCTTGGAGCTTAAAATCCTGGAAACTGCTGTACATATAAATATTGGAAAAATCTCAGTGTTATATTTAAACAAATCCTAGTGGACTGTAAGTGTAAAAAGTGTTTTATACCTACTTGTAACTTTTTTGTAAATATATAAACTTTAACTTTATCCTTTATTTCTTTAACCTTTTTCTTTTAAATAGTAGGTTACTTAGGCTATTACTTTAGGTAACACTACAAAACCTCTTATCATGAATAGTAGATATAAATGAAAACCCATGACTCTGACTTTCGTGCCGACCGTATTAAGTCGTCGGCGTTTTTTGAAATAGTTATAGTTGAAAAGGTCATGACAAAAAGTCAAAGCTTGTAGGTGATTGAATATAAAAGTAATCGTAGTCCTGACTTAATACCCTCGCACTGTTAGTCAGAAAATTGAAATTTATATAGGCAAAACATTATAATCATAGCAAAAACCTAAGAAAATGTGAAGCATGGTGTAGTATTAAAAAAAAACATACATTTATGACAAACATTGCAAAATTTGATTTACAACATCTAAACAAACTAGCATCTACCTGCCTAGATGAGAAGCCGTTTGTTTAGCAGTGGACATAGCGTTATTAATGAAAACACAATTTCTATACATTAAAGTAAACTTAGCATATTTTATGTAACTATTAATGATCCTTTTATAAATAAATATTGAATTGAACTTACATAAACCCATGGTCAAGATTTATTCAGTGACCAAAAAAACTTCAGCACCACGTCTTTACAAAACCAGTGTTCAGTTTGGCCACTCTTGCGCACGTGGTCAACAATGCACGGAAGACAGATTCCTAACATCCAAGTAACAAGAAAACATTATTAAAACATTACATAAACACATTGTTGTGGGCTTTACAGATTCAATTTTGCGACCAACGCCTACTAAAGGAGTTACTTCATGCGTAAATTCAATTCTAAGGGTCAAATAGAACTGTCGATTTTGGAACTTACAACTTTATCTTTGCCGTCGGTACGTAAATCTTCTTGCAGCGTCTTCATAGAAATATTACAATCTTTGAACTATTTCTTAGTTCTCAGCTCTGCACAATTAAGTTGGTGCATTACATTTTGTTAGAATTCGTTGTAACTTGTTCTATTGTAATTCTATACGGCTTTATAGATGGTGTCTCGCGATAAGCAAGGATTTAAGACTCGGCCCATTTGGACCCGAGATTTGGATCGAACATGGTTTTATAGGGCATTATATGTTTGAATGGTGTGTGTAAATTGTCTGGTCTAAAAGGTATACCAGTTTATTTTTATAAAGACTTGATTTTAATAAAATACTCTCGCCAAAGTATCCGCCAGTTCTAATCACTAAGAGCAATATATGAAGTCTAAATATCCAAAACATGAGAAATAGTTGCAATACTAGAAACTCTTACTAAACCTTTGTTTTTTGTAATATTTCGCAAAAAAAGACGGTATTCCTGCAGAGGTCCTAAAACGCTGCGCAGCTGAGTTGTCTCCCATTTTGACGCGTCTCTATCGACTTTCATTGGAATCCGGTTAGGTCCCCAAGTCCTGGAACCTTGCTCACGTACAGCCAGTACCGAAGAAGAGAAGCCGTGCCGATCCTGTCAACTATCGACCAATTTCAATTACCTCCATACTTTGCAAAGTCATGGAACGTGTTTTGAACAATCGACTCCTGGCATACCTCCAGACCAACGAGCTCCTAAGCGATAGCCAATATGGTTTCCGCAACGAACGCTCGACCGGCGATCTTCTCGTATATGCCACTCACTTATGGAGTGAGGCTGGACTAGTCTCTTAAGTAAGCTTCCAGCATATGGCATACCGATTGGGCTCTGCGACTGGATATCTGATTTTGTGAGGGAACGGTCAATTCGAGTAGTCTTAGATGGCTACTCCACCGACCAAATGGCAATTAATGCCGGGGTACCCCAGGGATCTGTTCTCTCTGCAACATTATTCTTGCTGCACGTTAATGACCTTCTAACACCGAGCATTATTGGTTATGCTGATGACAGCACTGTTGTAGAGAGACACGTATCCAATGCGCGAGCCAGCCCCCGTGAAATCCAGAGTTTACGAAAGTCAATGATTGATGGCGTTGATTTCACCTTACGGAAAGTATCCGATTGGGGTGAGTCGAATTTGGTCAAATTCAACGCGTCCAAAACTCAGGCGTCTATTCTCTATTCTCCACAAAAAGGAGCACGATCACATTAACGCCCAATTTCCAAAATGTATCTGTCCCCATCACCGACCACCTAGTGCTTTTAGGCTTAACTGTAACACCCACTCAACTTCAGTCAACAAATTGTGTCCATGGCTCAAGAAGCTTCGAAAAAGTTGGGAATCATCTCGAAGGTACGGCGGTACTTCGGCCCTGCACAGCTTCTTAACTTATACACAGCTCAAATGCGATCACACATGGAGTACTGCAGTCATCTTTGGGATGGTTCAGCTAAATATCAACTAGAAGCGCTGGACTCCGTCGACCGAAGAGCTTGTAAACTAAATAACAACGTCGACCTTACAATCAAAAAACTGCAAACCCTAGAGCGTCGTCGTAAGGTGGGCTTGTTTAACCGTGTACTACAGGATACACTTTGGTGAGTGCGCGAATGCTCTGTTTCGACAAATTGAACCCACACCCTTTTAACATCGGACTACTAGACGCAGACAGAACTTCCATCCGTATGTGGTAGATATTCCGAAAAGTCGAACTAAGCACTTTGACGGTTCCTTTTTGATACGGGTCGCCAAGGTTTGGAATGAACTGCCTGCGTCTATTTTCCCTGACCATTATAGTCCTAGTACTTTTAAGCGTTGAGTGAATAGGTTTCTCGTGGATGGACGTGTACCACCTTAGTCTTCATGTTCACTTAACATCTTATGAAGAGTCTTAATAAAATATTGCCAGACCACATCGCTTCAAGATCGATGATGTTTGGCGGCAGATTTTAAATGAATGGTGGAAGCTAGCCAGAAGGACCTGGAGATGTCCGAACAACAAGCCTATTTATCTCCTTTTACGACTTGATCATTAAGTTTTTTGGGTAATCAGTTGGAAAATAGGTAGTATTATAGCTTACAGCAAATCTTCATGTGTAATCTGTTAACCGCAGTGGTATTTTTCTGTTCTATGTGGAAAATAGACAAAAGGATCTATTTCATAGATTTATATTAACTTGCATGACTTTTTTTTTACTGAGAATAAACCTGCATTCAAGCTTAATCTTCCCAATAGTATGTGCGACAAGGTGGTAGATGTAGGACGCATCACGGTGGTTGTAAGCCAACTATTGGTCCATAAATCTAGGTGTGCTGAGATTAATCGCGACTTACCACACTCTTGCCCAGGGGGTACTGACTGACTTGCCACCCAGCTGTAAAAAAAAACTCCTGTCCAGGCTAGTACCACGCGTCATAGCTGGAAGTAAATTTACAAAAAAACGGTAGAAATGAGGCTGTGTAGTATTTCTGAAATTACACCACCCAACCAAATTCTAAATTTCTTAAACAATTTAACAGTCTACCAACATCACGACTTCTAACTCCGACCTTTTTCAGAAATCCTTATCTGCCCAAACAATGCTAATATTTAGCTTCGACGCATGACTTAACATTTTATAATCAACAATGAAGACTGTGGACCCGTGCGAAATTCTATCGAAACCATACTTGTACAATAGTTATTGATTTTCTATCTTAATCTTACACGAATACAAATATTATGTCGTCATTGTCACGCAAGATGTTAGACAAACTATTTCTATTATTTGTTTGTGGAAATATTGATAAACATCTCCGCGGTAATCCAGGTTGGGTATTGGCGTCAAGTGTACCGTGACAAGATTATGACATTGTGCAAAATGGCTACGTGCGCACACGCTCAGGTCTATGAGAGTGAGATTAGGGAGTATATTTGAGAAATATTTTCAGTAAATGTTTAGACAACTTTGTTAAGTTATGTAAAATCATATTATTGAAGACATCAAAAGATTAAAATCATTTTTCAATTGTATTCTTGAATACATGATTAGATACTTCAGCTAGCACTGCTGTAACTAAATGTAGGTATACGTGTATAAAAGACCACTAACAAAACACAAGGGGAACTTACTTGTTTTTAAAGCAAACATATTCACAATGATTTAAAAATATTATCGGTATCTATTTAATATGTAAGTATTCAAATAATTGAAAGTCAATGAAGCACACCCGTCGGAGTTTGAAAACTCCTACCTTATCTATTTTTCCATCAAAAGCAAATACTAATAAAATTAACCTAAAGAAACTGCCCATTATTGCTGTCCCTATTACCGCATTACTAGATATAAGATACCACATTGTCCCAAGTTTGGGATACTTTCCTCCAAAATCAGATAACTTGTATTTTCTAAATCACAGCATTATTGGCATACCGCTGTTGTAAGTGACACCACAGAACCAAAGATTACAGATAAAACAGCAAAAAACGTTTGTTTTTGATTGTGAAAGAATAGTATCAGTGTTTGATCTGTGTTTAAATCGAACCACAATAGTCATAAAGTAAAGTAATACATTAACAAAATGGTCATTCAAAGTATTTTTTATTTAAATGGCGTGTTCTGGATGATTGTGGTTTCGTAATAAATACAAGAATAAAGCACAACACTTGGAGAAATGTTGTTTTTTTAAAGATTTATGTAAAGTTTCTGTACTGGATAAAGAAAATACTAAACTGATAAAAGTATATCATCTATATAAGCCCTAACCCTAAAGTAAGCAAATAAAATAAGTAAAGTTATATGCACCCGAATATTTACATTGTGCGGGAATCGAACCCGCGACCAATGGTGTCTGAGGCAGACAGTGTTACCCCACCGCCAAAGTGGGCGCCAAAAAATATATAAGAAATCCATATTCTCCAGACTACCGTCCAAAACAAAGGTTATGTTTTATGGTGGAATCTTCAGAGGATCAGCTTCGTGACTGAAACCATGCGAAAATGCGATTTTCATGTAACATAAATGAACAAGTAACACTAAAAAATCTAATAAATCCAACACATTGGATAGACACAGTATAGTAAAGAAATTAATAAACAGTGCTACATGCTTCTATGCTTCCATGCTGGACTGGGAGCGAAAGGAAAACATGGAATGTACCAGCTGTTTCTCTTCCCAGGCATACTGTAAGAGTCAGTTAAGGGATGGAGATTTTACTGTGGGCGATAGGCTGACCCCCTGTCACTGCATTAGTCTCTCGTCATCATTATACCTCCAAATTTCGTCAAAATTGACATCAAATGATTTTATAGCCTCTGTAGTTCTGCCTACACCATAAAGGATACAGACGTGAAGTTATGTATGTGTGAATAAACAGTAAAGAATTTATTCATATTAAACATTGCTTGTGTCTTATTTAATATATTTTGTCTCGTAATGATTGTTAAGACTAGTCAGTTGACACACGTGTCAAAACAAGATAAAATTGATTGTACAGCTACAATGGTTTTGTTATTGATTCGATATAAAATAAGAAGCAATAACATATAATACATGAATTTAACTTTCCTGCTGCCATACTAGTTATGTAACTATCGCGTTTGTCTTTCAGTCATTCAGATAGCAATTAGAAATGAAGAACGTCTCAACATGAGACATTCTAGATAAATAAAAAAGATTTAGTTTGGAATAAAGTTTGCATTTGATAAAAATGCCATACCGTTTAGATACTCCAAACTAGATCCTTTTTAATAATGTTTGTAAGTTTTTGCATTTAAAATGCTCAATTATTCTTAAAGAAATGAAAAATGTGATAAATAAAAATTACCCGACCAGAATTCGAACCTGGGACCCCTCGTTTGCCGGACGAGTGCTCTTCCACTGCGCTACCGGGGCCTTTTTGTTTATCCTTTTTGTTTACCTCAACATGAGACACTTGAATATTTTTTTGTATTTGGGCCTTTTTCTTCATTTTCCTGGTACATTTATAATGAATTTCAAAATTCTTCTATATCAAAATATCTTGGATTGAAAATTGAAGAATGAATATGGAAAATCGACATTGAACAATACCTATTGTCAAATTCAAAGTGTAAAGATCTGTTTGAAGAAGGACTGTCGAAAAATTTATACTACTGGAATTAAGTGAATTTATAAAGGTGACTGCTAGTTTAAAAAGCAGTGGGGTAAGATTAAAACTAGAGTGGCAATAATGCACGGAAGAAAAAACACTAGAGGGCCAACCTTATTTTTTTTTATATAGATTTAAATTCATTTAATCTAAAGCATTAAAAAGCAGACTTCACACGCAATCATTTACCTTCGTGTCCTTTTAAAGAGTTGAGGCATGAATGAGATTATGCGTTTTGTAAACGGTTAATACAATGCAAAATAATATGCGGGTCATTTGCTGTTGATATTAAAAAAACAACTTTGTCTATCTCCGAAAATATTGAAATCTTTAATATTTAAATAACGAATAAAAAATTGAGAACATACAAACTAATAGAACGCCCGTTTGAAGTTATTTTAAATGCAGATACAGCCATATCCAAACCGAAAGCAATTAAGCATACACTTCTATCTGTCATCGGTAATGATACTGTGTGTTGCCAAGCTAACAGCGATACATCACGGTGCAGGAAACAGGGATTAACTTGAAATTAATGTCAACTAGCAACCCAGACTAATGATCGAAACATGTTGATGGAGAAAAAATACTGTGAACGCAAGATTGATGAAATATTGAAAAAATATTGATTTATGAATGCGTTCTTAATTATATTTTTGTTGTCTTATCTGGATCTGTGTTAATGAAATCTGCTTTACAGGATTTATATTTAAGTAGGTATATGTTTTTTTTTCATTGCAAATTTTGCAACTCTTTTTTTCATGTAAGTGAATATGCTTGTGGTGTATAGCTTTTTAAATAAAGATTTAAAAAAATATGCTTGTTGGGTATGACTAAATTTGGAAAAGTAAAAGGAATTACTAGACTAGAATGAAATCGAGATAAAGGAATCTACAGCATAGTCTATAGAAAAAAAACATATCGGCCAATAATATACATAGAACCAAGTGTCTTGTGAAAGTCATGACTGTTGATTCGCGGCTAGGTTTTTCGGCTAAGTTCTTATATTAATGTGCTTTATACTAGAACCTTTAGGTTACTCCTTACCGAGATGTACAATAACATCAAGGTAAGGTAACGTAAGTAACCTAAAAAATGCCATACCATCGCATACTTACATATAGAAACCCTCTTAGTATGTTAACACTTAGAAAAATAAAACCAAAACCACATTTGTGTAAAAAATCTGATTCTAATCGCCTCATAAGTATTTATTTCCCTGGAGTATTGTGTTAACTCTACTAATAAAAACTTTTTTTTTATTTTCGTCAGTAAAACAATGTGACCTCCGTGACAAAAACCCAACCCTATCTCACAAACAAATCATAAATCTTGCTATTATAAAAACAACATGGAATCCACTGATGTAAAGAAATAATTTATTTAAATCACGCGCCTAGATTATAGATTGTATTGTTTTGTGATAGTTTCCTTACGAATGCGCTATTATAGTCACATTTTACAAATATTTGTGAGATAGCTTTGCTCGTGACGTCGCCCGTAATTACTTAAATAATTTCTCAAAACAAAACATTAAGTACTTAGCCACGCTATGATGCTTGCATAACTTTCTGTGTGTATTATCTATACTAATATAGTAAAGCTGCAGAGTAAGTTTGTTTGTTTGGTTGAACACCCTAATCCTGACCCTACCTGTCTCTTTGCATTTATTTAAAAAAAGACATGTCAACAACAACTATACAATCAAATCACAATAATAGGTCTAAAATGTCTTAATTCTAATATACATGTCAATACTAGGCACATACAGCATTCTCAATATTTTGCGCATACCCTACCTAACGAAACTAGATATTTAAAAGCTAAAAATTAAAATAACATCAAATTAAATAATAAATAATTAAAACATACAACATTAAACTATAAATTAGAAAAAAAGGTCAATGAGGAAAAAAAAAAGAAGAAGCGAGAACCAAAACCAACGAATATCCGCGAAGCATTAGCTTATTCGGGAATTCGAGAAATGCCCATAGGATCAAACAGTTTTCAGGTCCTATGGCAAAGACGTAAAAAAAAACATCTTAGTCCTATGGGTGTTTCTCGTGAAGCGACTAGTCAATAGTAAAATGAAACTAACGACTCTTTCTCTTAGATGGACGTGTATCGTCTTAGTTCTCGTGTTTGCTTTCCACCAAGTGGCAGAGTACAACCCTATCCATCCTTATAAGTACTGTAAAAAAAAGTTTAAATATGCATATAACAAGCGTAAGGAAAAAATAAACAACAAACAAATAAAACTTTTTTTTTTTACATTTTACTTTTTACACATATACTACAACTAGCCACCGCGCGCGGTTTTACCCGCGTAACTTTTGATCCCGTGGGAATTTCGGAATAAAATATAGCCTATAACCTTCCTCAAGAGTTGGGCTATCAAATGCAAAAAGAATTTTTCAAATCCCACTTGTAGTTTCAGAGATTAGCGCGTTCAAACAAACAAACAAACAAAAAAACAAACTCTTCAGCTTTATATATTAGTATAGATAATATTCAAGGTGCCCGCCGACTGCGCAGCGTGATGAAAATACAAGTATTATCTACATGCATGAATAAATTATTGAAATATTATTTTAATACTGCCAGAAACTATATGTCACCTAGTAGGTGACTTTTCTAAATGGCAAATAATGTTTTTCTTATTAAACATCTTTTTTTAAGTCTAAAAAATATACTTAGTAATGTCATCGTCAGAATTCATTCAATTATTGATATTATTTTCCATTTGTTTTTTTTTTCTACTGATAGCTTAATTCATATCTTTCAGAATCACAGTTTCGATTCACTTAGTATTTTTCTAATATTTTATTAATATCACACGTTTTCATGCGGTTTCCCCGAATCTGTGGTATAGAGTCGGGGACTGATCTTGGATCAGTGAACTGCACATGCACTATGGCGCGTGAATTTAATTCTGTGATATTAAACTTTATCTTTAACTTTCAACTCCTCCAAATATGTCATTGTATATTTATTTATTTATTAACACTTTATTGTACACATTACAAAAGGAGAAAAAAAAATATTTGTATCTTATTGTGCTCACGGCCAAGTCTCTATTATTGTAATGTGAAGAAAACTATTGATATAATCACAAAATATTTATTAATTATTACAAATTAAGTTAAACAGGGCTTGGCTACTTTGCGATCTCAAAACTTTTTACGATGGAAGAATTGCGTAGAGCGCCTTGGCTTTTTTTTACATTTAATGTTTTTGGTGGGATTAAATAATTTTGTCACCAATCTGAATGGCTCAGTGCGAAGTTGTCAAAGACTTCTGCTCACAATCGCCTAAAGCTATCCAATTGAAAACGATCTTTGAGAATTGAAAAAGATTAGATGGAACTACGTTAGCAATATAACCTAAAAAAAATATACTTACTAAGTAATTTCGACGGCAGGTGACCAGGGC
The DNA here is from genome assembly GCA_944452665.1 of Stenoptilia bipunctidactyla. Classification (NCBI taxonomy): domain Eukaryota; kingdom Metazoa; phylum Arthropoda; class Insecta; order Lepidoptera; family Pterophoridae; genus Stenoptilia; species Stenoptilia bipunctidactyla. Next base: position 16,096,111 of record OX101740.1, on the reverse strand, counting down.
CCGGTAGCTAAGTTGTATAGTGCCCGCGCAGCTCAGGCAGACTCAGGCAGGTTTGTGTCCTGGTCGGGTGAATTTATTTAGTATATTTTTTTAGATCTTTAAGAATAATTGAGCATTATGAAATGCAAAATACTTGAAAATATTAACGCAATTCTACTAGAGGCCATTAGGTTTTCAACTAGCATTGTTCTGAAAAGCGCCACCACTTAGAAGAATGAAGAAGGGGCGAATTTTGGTTATCGTCTGCGTCCTGCGTCGACGTCTTGTTTACCTTAAATATTAAGAGGTTCAATGTTGACTGGGAGATACTGGAACTGTTCGTTGTATTCGTCATCTCAAACTGCCATGGTTTGCTAAAATGATGGGATCATTAGGGTCGATAATACGTTGTGGAGGTGCATTTTTATACAGTCCTATAAACAACCGATATTGAAATAAGTGTGCAGGTTTTCTTGACCAGATTACTTTGCGATTTCTAATGAACTAGCCTTAGATAAGCTATTACAATAAATTAAGTTACTAATCAGTAGTCGTTGCAATCTTAGAGAAACGGCTTTGAATGCTTATATTAAGTGCATTAATATGCATTATTAATTGATTAAAATTGGACCAAATTAAATTATGATAATACTATGATGAGGAAATATGTGAATATTTCACATTATTTAAAGAGTTTTGTTTAAAATTATGATTATGAAATATATCACGCTGCTATAAGTATATTTGCCAATAAAGTAGCATTTTTTATCTGCGTTTTACCGTTATACTAGATAAATAGAGACAAAATTAAAGATCGAAACCAATTCATTATCGTTAGGTAGTTATCTTAAAGTCTTCTAAAACCTTACTCACAATTACCATCAAACTCGCTAAAAGTTTACAATCAGCCCCCAAATCAGGGTGTTTATAACACGCAACTTTAAAAAGCACTTTTATCTCAACTCAGGCAGATGATAAAAAAATGTGATGTGCTGAAGAACCCTAAAAACGCTGTTATTATCTTTGAACACCAAAGTCATTTTAGCTATAATAAGATAACATTACAAAAGGATGGGGCATGTGGTTCTCAAACTCTCCGTGTCAAGTCTTGTTCTATATTTAATTTCATATTGCAAAATACTTAAATGATCTTTTAAAAATGTTTGTACAATGTCAATACTAATGTTTTATAATTATTTTAATCATGATTTCTTTACATTCTAGGTATTTGCTATTTTGACACTTTAACTTAAGAGGAAGAAAATATGAATATAAAAATATCTAACTGTATGTCTAGAGACCAAAATACACGCTATGCTTACTTTATGGCAAGATCTGACTGAGTGAATATATTATATCTAATAGTGATTTATTTATTCACAAACTTTAAAAATGTATTTGTTATAAACTATACTTATGTTTCTTTTCAGTCAAAAATAGAAAAAGTGTTTTAGTAATCTCAAAAAACTTTGAGAAACAGCCCTCATGAATAGCGTGTCAGGGGACCTGTCGCTCTCACAGGGAACAGGTATCCTTTTTTCTTATTCCTTTTTGCGTGTGCGCACGTGTGCGCTCGCCCTTAATTACCGACGCATACCATAAACAGATCTTTACGCTCCCTTAAATAAATCTTCGGGAAAGATTTTTTTATGTTTTCTTAGGCTCCGTAATTTTTAGACCGCTCGGTTTACCGAACGCCGAAAACGGTTACGGTGTGATCGATGATCGGTTTTTGTTTCCACAGGTTCATCGGCGCACGATTTGAATGCTTACAAAGCTTACTTAATGGGTATTTAATTTTGAATGTGACTTTCATTATTTATAAATTTAGATTTAATTTTTATGACGCCCGTATGGCATTTTGAAATGGCTTTGTTTATCTTAAAACTAATTAATTAATTGCATAATATGCATTTATTAAAACCACTTTGTAGGTTTACTGCTGCAACTAAGAGCTAATTTGAATTTATCAACTCTTTGATATTATTCTAATCTTATCGTCAACTTATCTTAATTTATGCGCTAATGATGATGCTCAGCCGAGTGACCTTATAAAATGCGACTTTTCAAAGACTTTGACCTCCGAGATGAAAGATAACTTTCAGTTTTATTACAACGCTGCGCTGGCTTTTATCGTCAACGAGATAAACCTTTGAGAGAACCACAATATTTATCTTTCCAAATAGTTTTTTATTCGACGTTTTATCAACGTTATTTAAAGTCACAATAAAATACCAAACTGTCTTTAATTTTATGTTCACCATGGTGAGTTTAAAGCGGTGTTAATTAAACAAACAGTTGAAATATTAACGACTTTTCGGCACGCGATTCGTAAAGTACGTAATTTACGATTATTCCTGAAGATAATCCTTTGTGACCGATACAATAATTTGTCCAGTGACACATTATTTATTACATTTTCTGGATTTTGCAAAATCACATAAAATTCAACTGGATTTAAGGCTGTATCAAAAAATAAATTTTGTCTTAACACATTATCAACTGCCAAATAATAATTTACTTAGGTACACACGCATACACACACATGTGAAATTAAGTGCCCTTCACGATAATTTGAAACCCCGCCGACACAGCAGATAAACCAATCAAATAATAGAAACAAAAACTTTACAAAATAAACTCAATTTAAAACTTATCATAAACTTAATACACCATAATAATGGAGTCTAATGAGGTTGCTGTAAAATTGGTCTTAGAATCCGCCGCACGCTTATAATTTCGGTATAATTTGGCATCATTAAAACAAATCAACGTCGATGATGCCAATCTCCTATAATTAGGTGTTCCCAAGTTATATTAGCGCAAAAAGGTGTTACATTTGAATCTTTTAAAACTCGTTTCATAACATTAATACGGGAATTTTCGTGGTAGGTATATCATTAGTGCGTAAGAGCATCATTTAGTGTTCATAATTGTATGGTTCCCGGGTAAATGAGAGGCATTTAATGTGAGAGAGGTGAATGAGGAGACTTTTTAATAGGTATGTGGTTACACGCCGGAAACGGTTGTGTATCAAAATTGCGAAGCGCTGAAATTACACGTGTTCTGAGAAGAGAGTTCAGCATTCAGTTGACTGTTTAATTTGGCAGGGTTATTGAGTTTCATTTTAAAACCTTTAGGTTTCTCTTCATTATGAAATATGTATGTTTTTACGTAATACAATTTTACTTATGCAATACAATGCCAGTTGGGAAATGTAATGTATTTAAGATTTTTTCTGAATTTAATTACTTGTTTACTTCTTCTATAGCAAATGTTTAAAGGTTTTTGCTAACGGTGACGAAAACTGAGTTTGACCTCAATGTCACCTGATAATAAATGGTAAAGCAAAGTCGGCTATCACCCAAGGAGCGGTGATATACAGGGCGACTGGTCGGCCATTTTCTAAATGCCAGGACGTGATAGTTTGAGATCATACATGAAGAAAAAAAAATTAATAATTTACTGAGTAAACTTAACCGAAAGTTAGAGAATTGATTACGCAACGCATGATCACATAAGCGTTATGCAATAGATACTCAGCGGGTGGTGGTGTGCGTGTGGCGGGAACACTGTTGTGTGCGTGTTGACTGAAGCAGCGCGTCGGGAAAAGTGTAGTAAGGTCTCTTTATTTATTTATAGAGATTTCTGGTGAAAAATTAAAAACCTAGTTTTATTACATAATTATGATCAGCAGTGCGAGCACAGAACTTTATCGACTCGTATGTTAACGAATGTTCGCATATTATGGAGTCGGTTAGTAAGCAATAATTGAAATCTATCCATTGCCATTTTTTCCTTTCTGGGTCCGCCTGGCCAGCGACCACCCTTTATATAAAGTCTGCCGCCAAATGTTACCGCTCCGGCGGTAATGTGTTCCGGCAATATTGTATAAAGAGCCAGTTCCTTCCTAAACCCGTGTGCTTTCATCTTCGACCTCATCGTCACTTACCATCAGGTGAGATTGAGGTCAAACGCGGGTTTAGTCACTTATAAAAAAAAAAAAATTGCCGCACGGCCAGCTTAAATAAATGTGTGCCTTGTTGAATGTTTGTAAATATGTTGTACTCTTAAATAATTGTAAAATAAAAAATTACAATGTTACTAAAAACTTGCAACCGACTCCATAATATACGAACATTCGTAAACATACACTCGTACACATATAAAGTTCTGTGCTCGCACTGCAGAATCGAGTTTAAAGTGCTCTCCTTCAGTATCTTAAATTTGTCACCAGTCACCCTGTATAGTGACAGTCTTAATATAGGTCCCTAAGGATGATTGCTAGCCAAATGAACCTTTTAGGGGTTAGTCTGTCCACTAAGCGGAGGTCACTCGGATTAGTCGCCCTTTACAACATGCTAACCCAGGGGCTGTAGGGCTATTCTAGGAGACTTTATGTGTACAGTCACGTGCAATACTTTGTATAAATTTAGCAACTTATTCTGTTGTAATAAGGTTCAAAGTCCAATGAAAATGTGTACATAGTATTACTCGTGACTGTACTTACGAGTAAATACATATAGTTGAATTAAAAACAGACGTCAGAAAATCAGAGAGTCAGACTCCTTCTATCCTTGAGCCTGTGTAACACAACTTTTGCAAAATAACTTATAAATATAATTTTACAAAAATGAATGGCAAAGACACCATTCTACGAAATCGTATAAAAAACAGAATTTCATTGGTGCAAGGAAAGATCAAAAATACATATTACTAATTGATTGACCTCAAATACAACAATCATGCCAGGGCATTAAATATTCCAAATTTAAAAATGTTATATAAAAGCCGCTTATACATGTACAAAAAATAAAAAAGATCGATTAGAATGCGGAGTAAAAAATTACCAAATACTCAAAGTGAAAAAAACAACCTAAAAGTTTATTTGTTTTTTTTTCCACAAACCATTAACGATTTAAAATGTTTTATAAACCGATTGTAAGGTTGTTAATTATATTTACAGAAAAAAAAAACAAATTGCTATCCTATCATAATAAAAGGGTTGATTCTAAACCACCCCATGACGTGTTAATTTTGAAAATGAATATTTTACTAACGATGTTTTAAGTTGTTACCTGTGCCCCTAATGTGCCGCAGCTGATATCATTACAGATAATATAAGTTAAATTTGAACATTTAAAAAAATGACAGAACATTCTTTGAACGTATAAATAATTCTTAATGTGTTACTTGAGTGTACTTAAAGTGTTATGTATGTAGTTTACATATACCAAATTAGAGTTACAAAATATCGATATATTCCTACCTCACTAATTTAGAGGCAAACAGCACAAAATGATTGATTGATGCTTGCGAAAATAAATGCGCCTAAAAAACTAAATAAAGCTTTTTTTACTTAGACCTACAAGACTAACTAAGAACCAAGACCGTATAAGTCTCTTACTAAAAATGGATACGTTTCATATTTGCCGAAGATTTCAAATTTCAGATTTCAAAGTTCTCAACGTATTACACCTTTTACCGTATTTAGTGTTCATGCCAACGGTATTCCAGTGATATTCTAGCAGTTATTTAAAATACGGTGCATTTAAGAAGTCTTTCATTTGTCGCTCCTGAAGTGCGAGCTCACAACTTTATCGAAACGTATGTTAACGAATGTTCGTATAGTATGGTGACGGTTTGTAAGCGATAATTGAAATCTATCCATTGCCGCATGGCCGGCTTAAATAAATGTATGCCTTGTTAATTTTGAGTGTTTGTAAAGATGTACTCTTAAATAACGGTAAAATAAAAAAAAAAATATTAAAAACCGGCGACCGACTCCATACTATACGAACATTTGTAAACATACGAGTCGATAAAGTTGTGTGCTCGCACCGCTGTACCAACTCTATGCAATCAAATACCCCAGTCCCGGAATCTTTCTCATGTTTTTAAATTTCTAAATTCATCATCTAAAATAAAATATTTTTTAACCGGATTTATCACGTGGATGTTTCGGTGTCTTAAAACATATTGAAATAAATCTTTTTCTTTTAAACCATAGGTTTTTAAAATGTTGATTAGATGTCCATTGAAAATCCAATCAACAGGTAGCTCATAATCTACGTCAACCGACATTAAAATACGCAATAAAACAGTTTAACTAATAATTTAAACTGCACTTAATTTCTAATACTTTTTTTTTATTAATTTTCAATCACTGAAAAATATTGAAAGAGTTTTTTAAAAAGGCAAATGAATTAACAAAATCCCATATTATTAAAATAAAATTAACCTTTGCATGACCGAATTACAATTACCGAAAGAAAAAAATATATCCGAGTAACATTTAAAAGTAAAAAATCTGTCAATTATGCTCATAACAAATCCCCATAAATAGACACAAATAAGGTACAATCACGGCAACAGCTTATTGAAATAATTTCGACGAATGTTTCAACTATTAAATTAATTATACATGTCATATCCCAAGCGAAGTTTTTCTTCAATAATTATGGACATTTACGCTGTAAATTAGTCAGTAATAACTCAAAATATGAACAAAGCGCGTCAAATAAAGAGAAATATAAAATAACTAACCACTGTGTCCTTTACGTCTAGGAGAATAATAATTTACCGACACTCACGCGATGGTAAAATGCTTTTAAGCATAATTTCGAAGGATATTTTCATTAAAATTTATTTTAATAACAGTCATATTTATGTAGCGTCTAAAATACGTGTTTTTCCTTTTTGATTGCTTGGCAGTAATGGAAATTTACGATCTTTAAACTCTATGAAAGCAAGTTAAAATAAATGACGTATTTTATTCTGAATTGGAGGTCTTAGTAAAGTATTATGAACGTTTATTCAGGCATTGTTCATAACTCTAACATCCCTGTCAATTCTTCATAGAAAAATGTAAAGAATCTATGCTTAATTTTATTTAAAGACTGTGCAAACCTTTTTAACACTTCTGTATAATAGTGAGTTCTTTACAGATAAAGATGAACATCCAATCGATGGAAGTCGTCGTGGCGCCGTGGTTACTGTGTGTATCTTACGATATCACAGGTTAAGCAACGTTCGGCGCGGTCGGTACTTGGATGGGTGACCGCCAACCGTTCGTTTCTCACGGCGACTTCCGTGCTTCGGAGGGCACGTTAAGCTGTCGGTCCCGGGTGCTGTATACTTGTATACAGTAGTCGCTAGGGTTTGTCAGAAGCCATATCGGCACCCTGAAAATTCTGACATCCACCACCCAGCACTGGGCCAGCTCGGTGGATTATGGCCTAAACCTCCTCGTCACCCAGAGGAGAGACTCATGCCCTGCAGTGGGCCCATTTACACGTAGTTGTGATGATGATTATGATGATCCAATCGATATCAGCCATAGCGATCACAGTTTCCCCCCCCCCCCTTTTATCATACCGATTAACTTAAAACTGACAAAGATACGGTAAAATTAGTAATTTCACTTTACCGAGAATAAGACTTAAACGCGTTGTTTTATCAAATAATTGTTTTGTTAACTTAGTAATTAATAAACAGTAGTTTTTTATTTAAAGTAAACCTGAAACTTAAAAAATGCTGGATCTGTTCTAATTATTGTTTTTTACGTGACAAAATCTTTAAAAAAAATCAATACAATTCATATCTATGCAAAATAAATTATATGATTAATTGTACGTCTAAAACACCTTGTATCAAACTGTTTATAAATTAATAAGTCCATCAGTTCATTCACACAATACTTCCACGACTCACAAATGATAACGCGACATGATCTTTAATCTAAGCTTCATCAAGCAGCTAAATGCCCCCAATGAGTCAACAGCTATAGTTTACAAACATTACACAAAGTCGTCGGAGTTAACGACCGGCGCGCGACCACTATTACTCACTATTACGCTGCGCAAGAGTGGCCTGTAAGGCAGGGGCGGTAGCGGTTTTACAGTAAGTATACATTTGTAGATTTATTTGATCATTATTTTTGGTAGAGGTGGAAGTTAACTTAGGGAGAAGTTAAAAAAAAAACAAATAAAATATTTACCCGGAATCAGTGAAGTTGTAATAGTGCTTGTTTGATTCCTGTTGAATTTTGTAGAAGTAATATACTAAATTCACTCTCCGAAGAAGAACTGAAAAGAAGTATTAAGCGGGTGAATCCGGGTGATATTATTATATTCTTTTGTGATCCCATAAAGAGAAGGAGCTGCTAGAAAAATAACAATCCAGTAAGGACAACCACTACAGACATTTTGACCTTGAAAACTGAAGATATTAAAACTGGAGCTAGCATTTAATTTCATCCCCAAATTTATATCGCCGATAGCATTGAATTAATATCAAACGTACAGTCAGATACAAAAGTTGATTAACACATTGAAATTTTCAAAGTAGTTTTTCACTATATTGTGTCTAAATAACGACTTACATTGACTAACTTCTATGTATAGTTTTTTTTTTTTTATAATTTATGGATGGGACGTTTGTCTTCCATGACACCTGATGTTAAGTGAACATGAAGACTAAGGTGGTACACGTCCATCCACGAGAAACCTATTCACTCGACGCTTAAAAGTACTAGGACTATATTGGTCAGGGAAAATAGACGCAGGCAGTTCATTCCAAACCTTGGCGACCCGTATCAAAAAGGAACTGTCAAAGCGCTTAGTTCGACTTTTCGGAATATCTACCACATACGGATGGAAGTTCTGTCTGCGTCTAGTAGTCCGATGGTAAAAGGGTGAGGGTTCAATTTGTTCAAACAGAGCACTGGCGCACTCACCAAAATGTATCCTGTAGTACACGGTTAGACACGCAACCTTACGACGATGCTCTAAGGTCTGCAGTTTTTTGGTTGTAAGGTCGACGTCGTTAATAAGTTTACGGGCTCTTCGGTCAACGGAGTCCAGCGCTTCTAGTTGATACTTGGCTGAACCATCCCAAAGATGACTGCAGTACTCCATGCATGATCGCACTTGAGCTGTGTATAAGTTTAGAAGCTGTGCAGTGCCGAAGTACCGCCGCACCTTCGAGATGATTCCCAACTTTTTCGAAGCTACTTGAGCCATGGACACAATTTAATAATATAATAATAATAATAAATTTCAATAATAATCAACTTTTGTAGCTGACTGTACCACCGCTATGACGGTGATTTTAGATGACTAATTTAAAATGAAGATGTCCTACCGACTTGAAAAGTCGCCTCGAAATATGCTATTCCCCAAACTCAAAAACTTGTGTAATGTATCGTGATATTGACTATTTTCAAACTGATGCAGACGAAATCAAAATCCTCTCAGAACTTCCTAAAATTACTCCAAACATACTAATAGTTGTCCCTTTTATAATATGTAGAGACACTACATTCGCCTCTCCCATAAGCCACACTGAAGCCCGGCGCCCACAAATTGACGGAATTAGACGCGTGCGCACTTAGCTCAATCATTGATCGTGCGTCGCTCCCACCGCAGTAATTACTACTGAATTATTAAACTACTGGTCTATTTTAATTTAAATTCAAGGTTTTTTTTTATTGACGGTCTTCGTGGTGCATTAGTAGGTTGTCTCCAGCAGTGAGAGCTCCTGAGTGCGAGTCCCAACTGTTCTAAACTAGCTTGGATATGTGTGTTTGCTTGGACACCCCCTAGCTCCGCTATATGTTCTCCATAAAATAATCTTGCAACATACTTAGTGAATCAGTTATGGATTTTTTTACTTAAAGGTTTTTAGGTATTGGTGCATAGGCAATATTTAAACGAGATAAGTTAAGCAACCCAGTAAGATAAGGTGAGGACGATCTGATCAAGGTCACCAGTAAACGGTAAACCAGGGCAGGTCTGAGTGACGTTCAGAATTTTTTTTTTGGCGGTAGGATCCCTACTGGGTCCGCCTGGCTAGCGATCACCCTTTATATAAAGTCTGCCGCCAAATGTTACCGCTCCGGCGGTAATGTGTTCCGGCAATATTGTATAAAGAGCCAGTTCCTTCCTAAGCCCGTGTGCTTTCATCTTCGACCTCATCGTCACTTACCATCAGGTGAGATTGAGGTCAAACGCGGGTTTAGTCACTTATAAAAAAAAAAAGAACCTTTAGAACCAGCCTTTGTTCAATAAAGGTCGTAAGGAACGACACGGATGAAACTTTTCGGAAACACGGATTGACTATTACTTTTCAAAAATCAACCGAAATACAGCCAAAGATAAGCTATACTAAATTTTATTCAATAGCGAACCTCTTCTTTTCACAAGTTTTTCTTAGTAGTAAGTTGATATCTGGATGAATAAAACCATGCGTGCTACAAAGGGAATGTTCGTCTAGTGAAATTACAGGAACTATTAGCCTTAGGTCAGCAACGTCTTATTATTTCTGGCATCTATAAGTTTATGCTGTCCATGACCATTGATGTCAATAACCATAAGGTGAAGTAGGTAAGTTCATATCTTGATATATAAAAAATCGCCTTCCAACTTGATAAAGGGCAGAAAGTAGATTTTCTTTTCACATGGCAACATACACAACAGATAACAACACAGTTTTACAAATAATTTAATTAATAAATAGGAGCTAATTAAACAGACTTCTTTTAAATAGCATTATTCCTCTCTAAAAATCTAAGTTGCCTTCTAAATTACTATGTCAGCCCCAAACCATGTCGGGGTTACTTAAAAAAGCTCGCTTCGCTCGCTCGCTGCGCTCGTCGTCGCCCCTAACCGTACCGGTAAATTATTATGGTATAATTATAGTATAAATTGCTTCAAGCCTCATTTTTCGCAAAAGTGATTGTCTCCTGGCTAAGTTATGAAATTAGAAGAAGGATTTTCACGTAGCCAAAAAAAATATTCTGTGGCTGAACTTATTAATTCTCTTCATAAATACATCTGTTATAAGACTAATCCAGAACGTGAGCGTTAACAAAAACTTTCTAATTATATCTTATCTCAAAATCTCAATTTCAATCTGTAATAAAGGGTTTTTTTTTATTTTACAACCAGACAAGAGCGTAACGAATTTTTAATTAAACCTTCGATATGTAGATCATCCTTTACTTGAGTCATTAGATAGTTACCTCCAAAACTCGTCAAAAGTAATATATTCATAATAAAAAAGCCTAACGAGAGGAACCATAAATGGAGGGATATTATCGCCTCCCACCTCCTCTTCAAGTTTTTTAACTACTCCTCATTAAGCACGCTTTTTGGGTATTTTTAAAAAACAACCAGAACTTGGTGTATACTGATGGGAAGAATACATGTAATTTGGATTTGTGTTGATGGGTATAGCTTCAGAAAAATAAAATGAAATTTCATTTTTGTTTTTGTAGATTAAGGCTTCTGTAATTATAGATAGTGGGAATGTTTTGTGACTGAGTATACAAGGGCAGGTCGGTCTGAATAGCATCTAAAAATCTGATCTTATACTGAAGACACAACAATGACGTTTGAAAGTTGCTATAACAACCGAGCTCCAGATATCTCAATTTCTTACAAGGCCTCCGTGGCGCAGAGGTCTAATGGTGGATTTCAATATTGTATCTTTATCCAAAATCCTTCTTTGTAAACACTTAAAAGTATGGGCGTTGCCATGACAACTAAAATACAGATTTATTTTTGTATGAAAAAATTTGGAGTTTAGATTGAGATTCGATACTGAAACCCGCCGTAAAACGCTACTACGCAAATCGTCTGCATGTTTATCTACGTATATGTATATTTATATTTTAGGTTCCCCCTAGTTTGCCTTTATCAGAAGCTTTACTTAGTTTGAGGCCATGAAGTTGGTGTGATTTTTTGATTTTCTTTATTATTTTCAACTAACTTTAAAAAAAAAGGAGGTACTCAATTCATCCGTATGTTTTTTTTATGTTTGTTACCCCATAACTTTTGACTGGGTGAACCGATTTTGATGATTTTCATTTCATATGATAGAGGATACTACCCATTTGGTCCCATAATTTCATTAAAATCGATTGAGTACCTTATGAAAATTTTCGGAGATCATTTAGTCGAAGTCGGTTTTCTAATGCTCTGCATTCGTTGATTGTAATTATGTTAAAACATTGTTTTTGAAATATACATTAAATATTGATATCCACGTTTAAGTCGTGATATACTCAACTGGTGCTTCGTCCCAAGGACCTTTGTTTGTAGGACACTACTTTTTAGAATCTGCAAAAGTAGTGACTAAACTATCAGGCAAATTCAACGGTGGTTGTTTATTTAATATTTTTTGAAGAGCCAGTTCCCACCTATGTGGTCCATGTTCTACCTCGTGGTTGATTATCAGTTGAGATTGAGATAGCAAGTGGTTTAAGTTAATAACTAGCCACCGCGCGCGGTTTTACCCGCGTAACTTTTGTTCCCATCAGAATTTCGGGATAAAATATAGCCTATAACCTTCCTCAAGAGTTGGGCTATTAATTGCAAAAAGAACTTTTCAAATCCCACTTGTAGTTTCTGAGATTAGCGCGTTCAAACAAACAAACTCTTCAGCTTTATATATTAGTATAGATAATAAAATCCTATTGCTGTTTCACAGACCTAATTCGCAATCTCTACACTTTCAAGTGAGATTTGGGTAAAATTCTGTTAACTTATAATGATCAAAGATATGTGAGGTATATCTTATTTGTGATATTTGGACCTAATTCAAAAACTTAACAGATGTTTTAATTTACAGTAATAATTCGCATCCAATTGGAAAGCACGCGATTCACCTTGAATCTATCCTGGATAAGGTTTTTCCTAAAGGTATTTAGGTCCTGGGAGACTAGAATACTTGTCTGTTCAGCTGCAATAAGACTGTATTAAAAATAATGTACAAACTGAGACGATTCACAAGCAATCTGTAATTCTGTACTCAATAGCAAAATTATTTAATTGATTGGTAGAGACTATTTAATTCAAAGATTAACATATACTCACTTAATAATATTGTTTCCAATTTATAATAATTCTAATATAATAATAATAATAATTCATGTTAATTTTATTTAATTATATTTTATGAATGTGTGAATTGCATGCTGTCCTACAGTAAAATATGTGATACTTATTCTTACTTATAATTACACCTTTTTTGTACCATATTTTCTGCAATAAAGAATTTTTGAATTTTTGAATTTTGAATATAACTTCGTATTTTTGATTTCATTTTTCTGCAATTCTGTTCCTGCTAAGGGCACTAAATCCAGGTATTAAAGTCGTACAATAATGTTTATATTGCTCTAAATTGAATAGGTATTTTTATGTCCGTGATATCGGGTTGAAGGCACTTACTTCTTGTTCTACTACTTCTTAAATGATTCTTCTTATTAATTTATTATAATTGAAAAAAAAAACTACGTATTTATCATGGATCAGCCATTTATCTTTAAGACTTTTACCAATTCTAATCCACAAACTCACTCAAAACTTATTAAACTATCACTTTTACACAAATTGCACTTTTTTGACACACCCCAATTTAAATCAAGTTTACCTGAGATCAGTTAATTGTCTACCAACAACCCTCGAAAACTCCCCTCATAGTTTACATTTTAAAACAACCTGCAGTATTCAGCTTAAATTTTGACACTGATCTTTATTGTGAAAGCAGTAAGGTTTAAAAATGAACGTGGTGCCTTTAACAGGTGTAAGAACAAGTTTGTTTTAAATCTAATATTGTATGGATGACGCAACAAGTGTAGATGCCAACAATGGAAACGATTAGGGGTGATTTATACATGAGTCTTTTATTTTCCACCCCCGCATTTTTATTCTCATCTCGTAACTGAAATTCCCACACTTTTGAAAGGAACGATCAGATTTTTTTTAATGAATAAGATTAACGATTTTTCAACTTTAAATAACCGTGGAAATCTGGTTACTTGGTAACCTTTGTGGATGAGGGCACATTGCGAAATGAAACGAAAGTTTTTTTGTTCTATTTATATTTAAAGTAATAATTTATGTCTGAATTTATAAGAATTATACAGGTATATTCCGTTAACAAAAACAATAATGTATAAAATTAACAAAATTTATTTTAAGCATCAACAAAAACTTATCTTAATTATCACAGTTTCTTGCCTAAAAAATAACAAATGTAAAATACACTCATATAACATAAACTCATAAATACAATACAATACATTCATGTTGTAAACATTCAATAATATATTTCCTTTTAAAAGTAAACATTGCAAATTAAAATTGATCTACTGATCAATTAACTAATCAAATATTCAAAATGTACATTTAAAATTCATAAATGCGTATCAAATTATCTAGCAACATAATCCATTATATTTTAACCTCAGCAATTATAAAACTAAGGGGATCATATCAATTTTTCCCCACTCCCCTCGAGGCGACAAGTGTATCAACACAATAGCCTTCTCATCCCGAGGGGTGAACTGGGCTATTTCTCCCATGCACTTGTCTCCATCGGTAAACACAATAAAAACTTTTTACGGTGACGCAAAATGTCTCTTTCATTATTCTTCTCAAAGCATTGTCACGAGTGGTTTTTGCATCATCTTCGGCCGTGGGAAACGTCCAGGTCACAAGATAAACGGGCCTGAAGAAAAAACGATTATTTGTAGATGACAGATAGATAACATTGAATTTGGAAGGTTTATCTAACGGACAGATTTGAAAAAAAAACGTAAGTGTAGTCATAATTCAAACTCTACCAACTTTTTTGTAACTGATGACTAAAAGTTTGACCTCAATGTTGACTAGTTAGAAAATTGCGCCAAATATAAGGAATGATTATAAATTATGGATAATTAGGGGTGCAAAAGTTTGGTTGTTAAAGTTTTCGCTCTGCGTTATTCGCTCCCTATTATAAATCAGGTAGTTAAAACTTATTAACATACCTGAACTGGAATCTAATTGGAGCTGCAACCTCATCAGGGCACAACCAAAATTGGAGGCTGTAAGAAAATTAACATTGTAAGTTATTTGAGCATTCATCAGCTAATACCCATAATTCAGCCCAATCAACTTAACTACCCTGCTGACCGATCGCTAAATAATGCTTCTACCGAGCACTTCCCACAACCCTTCGACAGTATAATAACCCAAAAACTATAGTTTCCAACCCTACCAATCTCACCTAATCATCTTAAAATGCTTCTAATAGATATTTAATTACAGTCCCGACTGAGTTCCACTGACCCCTTTTACACTTGTTTACATCTTCATCCCCCACCCACACAAACCATCAAAAGGTATGTGCGATCCCGATACCTCATGCGATTTATTATAATAAAGCAGAACGGGAACAAGCGCCCGCCTGCCATCTGTCGCGGTTCCGAATCTTATGTCACGGAAAAAAACGAAATGTGCGAGCAACCCTGGGAACCTAGGATCCGAGAGCATTCCCACGCGCAACCCCTCAATTTTCAATAACCAAATTAGCGTTTGCGTTACCCTATTTCGGATATGAGGGACTCGTGAATCTATTTATGTCAATAAAAAATATCACTTCTCTCTTTTTATCGCAGAAGAATTCATATGTTCATCCCCTTCGAATGCACGTGTTCAAAGATCGTACATTAAACGTGCGTGCGAGTGTGTGCGTGATCTCGGCGCGCGACACCTGCCGCCGTACGCGCACCCCATTGGACCATCTCGCGCTATCACCGCTACACTGATTTCTTTTAAACTTTTTTTTTAAATCTCTCTTCGGACATACAAGAAAAAAATCCTACATGTTTAGACCGGTATGAGTCGGATACATTGTGTGTAGGTGGTATTTGTTGTTTTTTTGTAAACAAAATGCTAATGAAAATCTGAATAATTCAAATACCTTAACTAGCGATAGGGTTAGAGATAGGAAGGTTTACGGGAAGGAAGAACTATAAATACTCTGTCGTATGTAAATACACTTGGTAGGACCAAGTACATTTTTTTTAAAACCAATTTAGTTCAGTTCAACTAACTGAGTAAGTGTAAAGGAGATAGTTCATTACAGTATCCAATATTGGTAATGTATAGAGTAGATGAACATGTTGTGTGTCACGCGACCGGCGTGCGACTTGGGCACGCCGCGAGGGTCACACCCCATGACTTAGTGACCCCGGCGGGACGATAACAATCGCACTGTATACAGACTGTGGGAAATTTGGGGTCGGGGTAATCAACTTGCTTCGTGTTTACCGTGGGGCACGCGCTGCACTCGCCACAATTAGACGCCACTTGTTCCACTCATCATTGTGCAACTTACGAATCAATAACCCTTCGATAAACCTCACATTTTCTTACCACACAGAACCGAAATTAACGTAACGATGCTTGACATTTTTGGAAGTAATAATTGCACCGTGTACTTGTTCTTGTCAAAATAAACCACAGCGAAACCCAGCTCAGACCTTATAAGAATATTTAATGATTTCCATATTGGTAAAGCACCAAAATATATGTATGCCTCACTATTATCTCCCAAAATGTTATCATGTCGATTCTTTATTAAGTACATAAGGTACTTAAGAGATCCATAAACAGTTTACTACGTAACCACGTAGAGCGTAAAGTGTATGGGGTATCAAAAAACCACTTGACTCACGCACACATGCTCGGGGCGCTTTTCACATACACGGGCCTTTTATGTCGGGGGCGGCCCTGCCGGTATAAATAGCGGGCGCGGCGGTTCAGCCCTCATTCCAGCCTGTGATCTCACTTGCGACACACGCTCTCTCACAACATTTTCTACTCTAACTTATTTCACAAACATGTCTTACTACGCTAATCACGAATACATCATCGCGACAAACAACGCGATCAACGAAAACAAATACAACAGTGAAAAGATGAAGAACAGCGGCATCAAGGCTTTATTGAAGCCTTTGATGAAGTTCATTAAGAAAACGACGAAGCGCGTTCCCGCCAAAGCGTGCGACACGTGCTATGAAGACGAGCAGAACGCGAACAACGAGTTGCTCGAGCGCAAGATCTACCAGGAGGTGGAAGCTTGCCCTTCTGGAGCTGCCTTCCTTGTTTACAACGAGGACAACACTTGTGACATCGTTCCCGTGACCTCCGAGGACTTCTACGTGCCAGTTCACTTCGCGAGAACCAATGCCGGCACCTTCTTCTGGACGACGGTCTCCAAGCCTGAAGCTGACTTTGCCGCCGGCCACTGCTACACCGAGTGCCAGACCGCGGAGCAACAACACCCAGTGTTCGCTGATCGCTGGGTTCAAGCCTGAACTCCCAACTCAAACGACTTCAGTGTCTTCCAAGAAACCAGTGCTCCGTTGGTTTCTGCAACCGTCTGTGATGATAGCTTTAATTTATTCGCTGGTGCCATGTAGCTGTAGGTTAAGGATTAGCTTATCTCGATTAGTGATAACTCCCAGTAAGCTTTAATCGAATTCTGCTTCCATGATTGTGATATTTTTGAAATATTGTATTGTATAATGTTAAGGTTAGGATTAGGTATTAGTGAGATTTTTGTGATCTTTTGTAATGAGCTTTAATTGTTTTTAGGAAAAAAAAGTATTTATTGTACAAGTTGACTGAAATGAGATGAGACGAGAGAAATGAGTTGAAAATAAAAACCCATTTAAATATATTTCTATCTTTCAATACACATCCCCATACACCCAAAGCAAATACAATCTAGAAATAACTTACTATAGTACCTAAGAAACAATAAAACATGCAATTTGAAACAAAATCCAGTAGCCACAAGCCACACGGCTATTCGATGCTAATAAGGCAAAGTCTCGGCGCTATAAAGCTTGGTCCGTGCTGGTTTAAAAAGCGGTCAGACGAGAGTTGAGCGCGCGTCGGCCGGCGCGGGCGCACAGATTATAGTTGTAGATAGTGGTCCGACCGGCGCCGCGCACGTGCAGCCCCGCGGCTGAGCTACCGGACTTTTGATGCTCGCTTTTTACTGAACCACTGATTTTCTTTTATTTTTGCTAATGGTCATTAGCGATTTCACGACCGCTTATTTTAGGATTGCAATCCAATTGTGGACCTTTTGGATCAGGCACGTGCATCTCCTTGCAGCAAAATTGGGAAATTGCAAATTCCCGCCATTTTTTCAACTTTGCTTTTTAATTTCAAAACGGCTTTATAATATATCCTTGATAATTTTGATTAAAACGTATTCATTTCGTAAAAAAAAGTATGTTGAAACTGTAGGTTTTGCTATGTCATAATGAATGTAAAATTGAGAATTAGCGCCAATTTAATATCACGCCGAATATCATATCTATTCAATATCCATGATGGGTTTTCTATATTGTGATGTTCGAAATAATGCTTTAACGAAGTTTTGCTTCGTTTAAAAGTAAATCGTTATTAGTGTTCTTGAAAAAACATTATTATATTCTTTTAATGGTCAGCGTTTAACAATCACCACCAAAATCCCATAAGTCACACAACACTCAAAGAACAAAAATGCATGAAATTGTTCCTTAAGCCAAACATCCTACAGAATATTCATATTCACATTTTATGTTATTTTGCAAAATTCGCAGCTAGTTCTGACTTAGTAATATCGCAGAACAACATAACTCCAAGGACTTTGAAAAACGTGACGGCCATAAAATATGATAGTAACTTATTACAAAAATCATTTTTGAAGTATGTCAAAATTATTTCGAATTCATGCATAAATCAAAATAACACAAAAGTTTATTTTCACAGAAAAAAAACGCATTATTTAAAAAAACCTTCTTTAATACATACAAAAGCTTGCATAATCTGAATACATGCATTCATTCTCTACACTTGGTCTATCAGACATGTTTCAACTTGCAGCAAAGTTCCCGAAGACGACAGGTCCAAACACGTCTGAAACTCTTCTATCCAACGCAATACTACACTAAACTATATTGTGCAAATCAAAAGATAGGGAAAAAAACGGAGACAATCAGTGATGCACGTGCAATGCAAAGCAGACAATTCTAAAGCTTCATTGTTGTTAGTAATTTATCGAGTTTTCTTAGTAAAAAAAAAACATTTAACAATAACTTAACATACACGTAAATACTAGTAATTTTAGTTGTGCAATTAAAAAAACTACAAATATTAGTTGTACGATGCAAAAAACACGTTAGTAAAAATACTACAAATGTTAGTTGTTAATAAGCATAAAATTTGTGTAAAGAAAAAACGTTCGGAAAGACAACACTTGACAAGCTTCTTATTAATGCAAAAAGATTAGTTAACTCAATATTTAATAAAACACAAAATCTACACGTCAGTACAAAAAATTTTGATAATAATAAGCATGCCAAAACGCATCACAGATTACACTCGACAAAAAAGACATGTCATGATGATAAAGATATTTAGGTTGACGTATGTTTTCTACGATAAAATAAAACACAGCGTTGCATTCTGAATATAATGACAGATACAATAATTATTGCTTTAATTCATAATAATCAGAGTTAAAGTTCAAACAATCAAATAGGTATACCAAATCCCCGTCTGTGAGTAAGTCAAAACACATGCTGTCTAAAAACAGATAAACATATCAGTAAAGAAAGTCAAAACATTTCGAATTACTTAACACTAACTAATAAAGCATTCACATCTTAAAAAGACGAACTCTCAATTTGCATGTAAACATAAGTGCCAATTAACTGTGCATAGCGTAAATGCGCAGAAATGTTTCGCACGACGCCCAACGCAAACCAGATATGTTAATAGCCCTCGCTATTGATTAAAAAGTACCTATCCACAGATACCGCTACTCATAATTATACAAGATCTATAATGTGTGGTTCAAGATAGCGAAGTGGTCCGGCATAATAATACCATGCGCTCGCACCACGAATCCGTGAGAAATTTCGGCAGATGTTCAATTCCTTGACGCATCTCAACGACTGAACGCTTATATTCTTTTTTTTTTTAATAATACTCGACGACGTTTCGAGGCTCGTTCGTGACTCATCGATGCATCGTTTCGGTTTATTGCACGTGTTTAGATTTGGACGATGGGTTAGAAAGGATTTTTTGCAACCCTTAAATATTTTCAATTTCGCAACTCTTGCAAAATTTGGGTTAATTTTTTTCTGATTTCGGCCGCTACGTGCACGGGAAAAGACACGTGCAGATCAATTGAAATTTTGGAATGTTTGAAAAAAGATTGTGATTGTGAAAGGGCTGGACACACGTGTACAGGGTTGAGTGCAAGAATAAAGGGGTCATTTAGGAGTAGCGTCGACAGTTCATAACTATTACTAAAATAGATAGTTTCATACATAGCCTTTTAATTTCGAATTACGAGATACATTTTGATTCAGTTTCGATAAGAGTAATAATTACAGACGATTGCTACACTTCGCGTGGTTGGTGGAAAGTGATTCATGTTATCTTTTCTTGCATTACATCGGACTTGCGCTTACGCATAACCCATTAACTGAAATCGTGACTTTTATTAATAGAGATATCAAAAGACGATTCTTAATTACCGATATTGCTTTTGTCGGCTGCAATATTGAACTATTGAAGTGGGTTTATTTGCCAAGTTTGTAAACCTGTTTATAATCTTTTAACACTGATATTGTTTTGTTATAATATCGTGCAATATTGAGACATACTTGAGGGTTATATAAAATAAAATACATATTTTTTTATTTTACCACTGTGATACTGCACTTTTGTCTACATTTTCTAAATCCTTGAGCTAAATTTATGAATTATTTAACCAAAATTATTGATGATATCATTTCTGCTTGTTCAGTTGATTTCGTGCAATGACAATACCGTTTACGTCAAATAAATGAACTGGCATCATTAAGTTAAATGGCATGTTATTTTTTTTTTAATAATTAAGAATATTTTTAAGCATCAACAAATCAAAAAGCAAATCAACTATTACTTCCGCACTTAATCTAATATTTACACCGTAATAGTTATAAAATATAAGTGAGTCATTCTTTTAATGATTTCAAAATGAGAATGAGAATTATACAATGAAAAAGAAGGTTACCTTTTTTATGTTAAGTTGCATATTTCTTCCTTTACAAAAACATTTTCACTTTTCAGTTATAGTTTTATTGATTGAATTTTGTTATATTTTTATTGAACTGAATCAATAAAAACTGTCTAAATACGCGATTAAATATTATGGTATAACCTACATTACAAACATGCTTTAAAAACCTTAGAATTTTTAAAGCTCATCCTTTTTAGGATAAGCATTGGATTTGAGTCATACAGTCCCATTAAATAATATTTACATATTGACTCTATTTTTCACAGTTATTAACATTTTACTTTCTGCTCTATAATAAATAAAACTTCGGTTACATATTTTTGTTTCGCCTTAACTAAATCAAACATTGCAATGACTCATCTCAAACCTTTTGTTGATAACACATTCGTGAGTTTTAAACAACTGATAAAACTCACTATTTACTTTTACTCACGAAATATTTCACACTTCAAAACATATTTACAAAAGTAGGAAGGTACTTTGAATGAAGTCATGTACAGTTACTGAAAAACATTTTAAGTTAAGTTGGATAAAACACTTTTACTTATTGACTAAATTATATTTAAACAGATTTTTTCAATCACACTTCATTCTGAAATAATCACTAAAAAAACTCAACACTGATTTTAAAAACTTCCTTAATTTTTTAAACTGACAGGAACACTCACTTCACGAAAAAATTATACTCATTTTTGAACGAAATCACCACTTTTTAAAAACTGAACGATGCAATCCACATTTCGCTCGTAAACACTACAGTACCGTTACTTCCTGGTTGCCGTCTCCAAAATAACTGAACACAATTATCTAAATGTACTAAATATATACAGGATTCACCCTTGGGATCCTTGCGAATGTCAGCATTCCCATGCACCCTAACCTTGACCTTTGAATCAAGGCATTGTCTGCCATTGTATTGTCTTGCTTCCGACTCCCCTAAATGCATACACTTCCCGAGGTTAGTTCACACAAAACTTCATAGATGGCGTTAGTTCTAATGCCGAAATTTATAGGATTTTCGAATGTAACTTTCGTTATTTTTTTTATATTAGGTAGAGTTATTCATATGATTAATTGGAATGTAAGTAAATAAACGCAATAAATGTGTCCAGAATAGTGATTTACTTATGTATCTATTAATACTTTTAGAATTGGCCTGTTTTTCTTTGTCAACCGTTCAGTTAGGTTAGTGACTTGTACCTTTTAATAAGTCAAATCATTCTATTTGATTGTTCCTATAAACATTGCCAAATTCCAAGTTACAAACTTCTTCCGAAACTAAATAAATATCTTACGCATGTCGCGCTATAGACGCGTGCGCAACACGCGATAAGTTGTGACGTAATTTGATAACATTGCACAACATAAACTCTGTATCGAAGGTGGCATATGTGCATTTTATAAAAAACATAAAATTTCAAGTAAAATCTATACTTCAAACAGGTTTTGTAGCATAAGAATTATTATTAAGAGTTTAGATTGCCCGTAGAAATAGAAGCCGGAGTTCCGTACCTAGAAGTGTTAAGTTTAGTGAGTGCGACAGATTCTTAATTACATTCGTTCATGACTTCTTTTCATATAATAAACAAGTTCAAATCAATTCAAAAGTCAAATCAATATTTTTTATAAGCAAATCCGAAAAGGCGGGAAAACATTATCACATAGTTCAAATAAAAACCTTCTATATTTTCTAAAATTTACGCAATGACTTACCAAACAGAAGAAAACACGGAAAATGTATTTAAAAAAATCAGCTTCCCTCAGCACCGCAAAACTTTCCGCCTTAGCCTATTTTTATTTCGCATGCAAAATAATGAAGGTAATGCATTAAACTCGTTAAAGAACACTGTTATTTTCATAATTGGCAATCATGACACAGTGAGCGTTCTATCAAGCCAGTATTAAAAGAAAACATTCGGAAAAGGCCGGTGTACGCGACCCGTGGGAACGACGACAGTTGTCCGCCCACACCTGCCCTTTGCGCTAAAAAACGATACCAACATTCAAATTTGGTACGATTTATTTGACCTTGGTTTTTAAATCTTTTTTTATGATTGATTGTGATTTAATAACGTGCTTGTATTTTAGGTATAATTACGAGGTAGAAGGTATTTATTAAATCTTTTATTAATGATCTGTTCGATATTAAATGTTTGGGAAAAAACTTAAAGCTGCGTGATAAGAAATTAAGTAACCAAATTTTTTTCTCAACTTAACTCACCTACAATTACCTAAGACAAAAATCACACATAACAAAAACAACTTAAATACAAATCATCCCAATTCTCCAATAACCTTATCACCCAAAACCTCCAAAGTACATATAGGTACAAAACTCCATTTCCATCAACCGGTTCGCTTATCTACATTCACGTGAGAGCATCATCCCATAGATCCGCTAAGTCCAAGTATTTTTGTACACGCGTCACCGCTGATCGTGTGTAAGGCCCGCGACATATGGCGCGTGTAGCGTGGGAACGGATCCTTACACTGAACGCAATGTGTGCCCTGAATCAACTGCCTCCTTAATAACACCGGTCCACATTCTAAACATACCCTATTCAAAGGACCTAGGGTTGCTATTCCTGTCACGTGTTTGATGTAGATCGAGTGATAGTAAAATGCACCATTTTGCATTTGAAATAGATCCTAGTTTTGGATAAATGGTGGTTTTGATAATTGCCTTTTCGACAGGCTACTTATTGATTGAATATTATATCAAGATCACTAAGTGGGTTATTGTAATTTTTGTTTTTGGGGTAGTTAATTAGATTAAATCTTGTTGAGGTTCTGATTTTTTGACGATCTTGATGAATGGGTCAAAACTATACAATACCTACTGTCTTTATTAGTTTTTCGGTAAAAAAACAATTTGCAATTAATTTCAAGAACGACTTATTGATTTTCTTCAAACAAATCCAATATTTACACACAATTCATAACTTTTTTACAATACTAATCCTATTAGGACAAAACCATAATATCATACAGCATGCACTCATTAAAGTTTTTACACCCGTTTCATGCATCAGTCGTCCGTCACACAAATATCGTCTTCATAATGGCAATACAAAAAAAGAATACGAGTTTGAGGGGAAGACGCGCAACTGGCGCGAGCAAGCGTGGGAACGCGACGAATACTTTAAATATAGAACGCCTTAGAAAAGGTGCAATTCTTTTTTTTTTCAACTAAGAGTTTTTATATCTAATGACGGCCGCACAGATAAAGACTGGCTATTGATGCATTTGAAATCGGAACCCATTTATTTTTGTTTCGGAAAAAGTTGGATGTGTTTTTGTAACACTTTTGATTTTATCAGTTTGACGTTGACGGTATCACGGAATAGTTATGAGATATGGATGACTGATAAAAAGCAGTATGGCTCAAATGTCATAGTTGATAATTTAATATTTGACGGAATCATCAAATCACAAATTAATTTAAATTAACATTCCAAAAACATCTCTTGTTTACGAAGCATAACATCACGTACGAAGCATGCAAATCGCCTGGTCATCACAAACGCAACAATTTCCTTAAAAAACTATTCCAATAGGACTTCCTAACAATATAGCATCAATCAATTCACTTTTTACAAGCAATTCCACACTTAACCCTAGAGCATGCATCTGCCGGCACAAAAGAAACCCCCGCAGTATGGCAGTATACATTTTTTCTTGACCTCCATCGCCCTTTATGCCCATGGGGCGAACCGTGGGAACGATCTTGCACAATTCTCCGTTTCCTTGGCCATATGCGACAGAAAAAAGTGCAATTATTTATTCCCCCTCAAAGAAAAGGGGAGTTATGAGAACGTGGCCTAACAATGCGCTTCCTGGCTTACGATACAAAATCTTTCGTAGGCGCCTAAACGTAATTTTAAACTTTACTGTAACACGAAAAGATTCACATTCCGATAACAATATTTCGTATTTGAAGATTTATAAGTGTTGATGATCGAATGAAATTGGACTTTAACGTCTCTAGCTTTGGGTCTACGATTTTTTTAAATGATATGAATTATTTACGTTTTTATGTGAATAGAATTGCGCGTGACCTTTACGCGATCTATTGTATGAAAATGATAATCGATGTAACACCGTTAACTATTCGATTCTTTGGATTTGAACTACGCGTGTCTCAGATCAGTGGTTTTGCACATTGTCTGAAATCTCACATTGTTTTCTTATATTCAATTATCATGAGTTTATCGTTGGTATACCTAAAGATACTCGTTAAAAGCATGTTGCAATAGATAAGAAATTTTACTAATATTGCTCTTTAACAACACGTTGTGTGATACCGCAGATAATAACTAATTGCTTAATAATTTAAGTGCAAATTACAAGTTTTCAATTGAAAATTTAGTCACGCGCGGATCGCAGATAACGCATACAAAGCCTTGGGTGATCCCCTGACCTTTAAAACTACATGCTAGTGCTTGATACCTGTAGTTAAGTAGGTACTAACTATGGAACAATCTAGACGTGACAAATATTTATAAATTGCAAGAGACTTTTGGAAAAACGTTTTAGATTTATATTCTCGTATTTTCAATTATTTTAACGAGCAGGCACAATAATTGACACAGATGTGTACTCCGAAAATTAACTTCCTTAAATTATATATCTATATTGTTTAAAGTAGTTTAGGTACAAATGACAAAACGAATACAATCTTAATAAAGTATGTTGGTATATTCGTATAGCAAACATTTCCTAGGTCGCGTCGTCGCACGCGCGGCACAGATCTCAGGGCCGCACGCGCACGACATAACCAAACAAGCGCCGTCTCACTAAACCTCAAACCCACATTATTTACCTCAATCGCAGATCGCACAAATATGTTTTCTAACTTAGAACAGTCGTAAAATTAACGCATAATTTAACTACCTTCACAATAAAAGGTCGAAATTTTAATTTTAATAAGCTGTGAAGGATTTTACATAGTCATAAAATTACTAAATTATTTTATCTTAAGTACCAACAGAAATGTGTCGTTAATATTTTTATGGGATAGGAGGCCAGTCAGATATTTATATGTTTAATTATAATTTATGTCCAATGAAACCTTCAAAATGTTCTAAATTATCTACTTTTAGTTATTAAAAACCAACACAAAAGCTTAGCGAAAAATCTTTTTATCCGAACCCATTGAAATGTCGTGATCGTGACTCGTGCCGTAATGAGTCACAGCATTTGTACTTTTCATGAAACGCTTGAAATTTAAACAAAAGCACGTCGCCAGCTATTAGTCAAAATCCGAAGGTGGTATTTCCGTCAGTTGTGCTTGTAAGTGGTGAGAGATCAAGTAGTGTTGCAATTGGAACGTGCTGTGCGGGCAGTTTATTTCATTGGCACGAGTGTCCGGAGCGACTCACGCGCTGCGGCGGCGGTCGCGGGGCGCGGGGCGCGGGCGGCGGGGACGCGACACCGTGGGAACGCGAACGCCTTTAACTCGGCGCACGTGCTCCCACAGCTACCATTACTGCCACGAGCCAAAACGAGACGCCACTACCGCAACCAACGCAACAAACAAGGACAGAACGCATTATACATTCAAATGAAAGGAAAAAATAATACGACAATAAAATAACGAGAACCAACAATAATTTGTGAGCGTTCGAATCTTTTGGTTGCATCAAGCGTGAAAGGAGAGCTGAGATCGTTTTATTTATTTGAAAGTAAGAATAAAATTGTAATGGAGATGTTGATTTATAAGTTGAGGTGTTGTTCGAACTCGTTGCTACTGTGTTTAAATACCGTTTGGCATTTCACAATTGCCGATATAGTCTCGAGCACTATTATTACTGGGTATAAATTAATGTAGAGTCATTTGCTTATATCGTTCAGTTAGTTTAACGATGTCTCTCACGTCGAGATTTTATCAGTTAGAAAAAGTATGCAAAATTACGTGTTGATGTGAATAATAACAGCATACGATGTTGTTTACAACTTTGTATTGTCGGTTAAAAAACTACCTCCATAGAAGAGGCATATGTTGCGAGCATGTTGAATCTGCGCTGGGGTCAGGTTTCTCGGCGAACGGTCACATTTGGTGACCACACTCGAGCTGAGGTTGACCAAATGTCAGGAGAGTCAATGAGTAGTGAGTAGTCAATGGGTCGTGAAGTGACGAAGTCGGCCTTGCTTCCTGTGCAACGGGACGCTTCAAACGACCACGGGGGAAGGCCGGTTGGATGCTGCACGCGAAATCTGTGCGCAACAGTTTGGATAACGGTTTTAGGAATATTTTATAAGGTTTCGGCATTTCCTTCGAAATATAGTCGAATATTATAAAGAGAGTCTAAATACCGTTTGAATTTTGTATATGTAAAGGAACATTTTAAACTGAGAATTATGATTGTACAAGTTCTAATGTTGTAAAAACTTCGTAAAAGAAAAGTTAATAATTCTTATTACAAATCGCATTTGGATGCTTACTGATGCCACGAGCTATGGCTGACTGTAGCAGTCAAAAAAATAAACTGAATTTAATCTAATTCATCGCGTATTTATGCAGATCACGTGGTCACGCAAAGACACCGAAACGTCGAGTTAAAATTTAAAATGTAAATATACGCGATAAATCCGGTTAAAAAGTGTTAGTGTTAAAAAGATAAGATTGCATAGTTACTTATACTTAACGAAAAAAAGCTAATATTTATTGAAAAAAAAAAGAAGACAAAAGACTTTCTCATCTCTAAGATAAGAAGATTAATGTGAAGTTTAAAACAAAATCTAATTTAAATAATGGCGGCACCACCCTCGAAGCAACAATTCCTGGTGACGTAACATAAGAAGTGTTTTTGTCAGATTCACTGAAACATGATCGCCCCATCCGGTACAACCTGATTTAATAGACTGACCTACGGGGTGGACATCGAAAAAAATAAAACACATTCAAAAGTAAACTTTATGGTCATATAAATAAGGTTTATGATTTCCGTGTTTGCTTTTAAAAAGGATGAGCAATTTTATTGTTAATTCAAATAAAGTGTTCATTGGTTTGAGCGAAACCAAATTGCAAGCATCCGGGGTGCTTCAATGCGATGGCTACAAGTTCTTGAATAGGCTGTAAGGAGAAAATTGCCTCGTCTATTCAAGTACAAGATAGTTCGCATAATAGGAAGTGCGCGGTAAGGGCTTAAGAAATCTATGAAGATGAATGTAACGTGATATTTTGCCCATCTTGAAATTTTTTTCTTCACTTTTTTTATTAATACATATTGGTAAATTCATGATCGTCAGTACAATAAGAACATCAACTATAAGCCAATCAATATAAACGGTTCGAAACGAATCGCAAAAGATATTGGAGATACGAAGCGGACGATTTCAATCAGCAACTGTTTTTTTTTTATCATAAAATAAGTAATCTAGACTTTTAAGGTAAAGAGAGACCTTTCACTCCCAGAGGCGGACATGTCATTTAAAACATGTTAAAAACAGCAATTTGCATTTTAAATTGCACGAACATACGAGTAGTTCTCTACCTTGAAATAATAACTGTATTTCGTCCTTTATTTTTTCATCAAAATACTCTGCTTGATAATTGAGAAATAAATGACATTTACTTTGATCGTATCAGTTAATATCTTTATATCGATTACAGATATTTTCCATTCGATTTTAAAAGATGAATATTGATTAGCATAACTAGTTATCTTTAAGAGTAACCGCGACTGAACGGTATCATTTTTAAAACTCCCGTTCGGATTTCAATTACGCTGGCTTGATAAGTTGGTATAATTAATATCTTTCTAATACTCTTTCCATTGCTACGAGCTACGGGGCTACGTGTGTTCTGTCTCGCTCTGGCGGCCCTGTGCACGCGTAGGGCACGCGAGGCTTGTTTCTCTTTCGCTCGCGTTGCGCGCGCGCCTACGGCTGCCAGCTCGAGTGTGGGAAAACAAGGCAGGTGTTATGCGGGATCGTGAACAACCAAGAATTACCATTCACATTATTCAACAATAAATAATAATAATAAGGAGCGCGAAGCGAGCGTCGAGCACGCGTAGTCCTTAACGTCTCACATACTAATGGGTTTATGCCTGTGTGCGTGTCTTCTAAGCTAAGCTTTGATTATAGTAATGTTGCGATAAGATACAATAGTGAGTTGTGGAGTTAGCTTTTAATGAATTCAGAGTGTGGGCGAGCGGGCTTTTATTCTAGTTGTAATTAAGATTTCTTAGATGTTATTTGGTTTTATTTGCTGATTATAATCTGATAATTATTGTTGGGATTAAACGATTTTGTATAAAGATTATGTTTATGGTTAAGTACAAATTGAGATAAACTAGATTTATTGTGATTGGGTTAAAAACAAGAAAACTCTACACGCACATAAAGATACCTTCTGCTTACAAGTTTTTTCGTTATAGATTTTATGTCACAGCCTATTTTGAAGTACTTGCAAGTTTATATAACTCACTACAACATATCACAATTGAAAGGATACAAATTTGTCAATGCAAGGTTTTTATGAGGCATTTAACTGTTCTTGCATATCATCAGGCAAAACAAATAGAGCCTTTTTCATATGTTTGCAAATTCATTCAGTTTATACCTCATGGAAGTAATTGCTAGGGAGTGCGTACTCGCACGCAGTCTTACTAGTGTCATTAAAGGTAGAGGTGTGTGGAGTGATAACGTTATTTAAAAAGGCAAATGATGAAGTATCTAAAGTAGAAATCAAATCAAATGTTACCATACTTCTAGCAAAAAAAATATTTGGATTTGATAAATACGCAATTCAATACTTTAGTAACAATACCTCTCATAGCTTCAATTTATTTCTAAGTCAATTTTTGTGACTATTTTCAACCGACTTCAAAAAAAGAAGGAGGTACTAAATTCGTGTGTATGCTTTTTTATGTTTGTTACCTCATAACTTTTGACTGAGTGAACCGATTTTGATGATTCTTTTGTCATATGATAGAGGATACTTCCCATTAGCATATTCATAGAAATCGATTGAGTGCTTCATCAGAAAAAAGTCATTTTGAAGTGAAGTCGGTTTTTTAATGCTCTGCATTCGTTGATTATACTTGTTTGATACTTTTAAATATTCCAAATGCATCGTGTAGAATTATCGTTATTTCTTTTTTCTTATTTTATATGTTTTAAATTAGGTCTTTACAACTAGTTTTTTTTTTGTCAAATAAAAAAAACAAGTTTGATATTATTTACAAAGTATAGTCTTCTTGGCATACGTGTTTTAATTTTGCTAAGAGTTTTCCTATTTTCTTTTTTCAGATTATTTTGGAATTTCACAAAAAATCCCCGAAATTTATATATCTCCATCAGTTAGCATCTGAAAGTTTCTCGTAAAAACCGCATTCCTCTGCTGTGACAAACCAACCGATAATTACGCCATGAATGAGGGACTCTTTAATTGGCATGCCCCTCTAATTGCTAGGAACCTGGGAACCTACGAGGTACGCTGGTCCATACGTTTTCACACATGTACGGGCATGTTTTATCCTGTACTAGTACGGAATCTTCATGAATGGAAGGCCATTTTGAACACCTGTGAATAATTTACAGTTTTATGCGTAGTTTTTTATAGTGTTTATGCTATAGCCACATGTGGTTCTAAGGAGATGTCGTGTTGTTTGATTGCGGTGAAACGCAATAATTTACTTGCTTACTTGAATTAGACTTGATTTTTATTTAAAACTAGCTGCTGCCCGCGACGTCGTCTGCATGAACGCTATGCAGCACAAAACGCACCTACGATTATAACACTGCTAGCGTGATAATATGTAGCCTATATGTTGACTCGACTTCTTAACTATCTTCATGCCAAATTTGAAGTAAATCCATGCAGTACTTTTTGAGTTTATCCCGGAAAGACAAACAGACAAACAGACAAAAATTCTAAAAACTATATTTTTTGTTTCTGTTTCGATTGTAGATCATACCCCAAGTATTCTTTTAAAAAAATATTCAATGTACAGTTTTGACTTTCCTACCATTTTATTATATGTATAGATAGATTTCGTTCTATCCATCCATGTCCTGGATATCTTCGGCAATTTCGACACTGAGATCAAGAGTCATTTACAAACAACGCGAAGTAATTCGCTTCAATAAATTATCTTCTCTTCCTCTGTTTTATCTTCAACAAATATAGATTTAAGAAATCTAGATATGGCGCGCTCGACCTGTGAAAACACTTCGGAATTTTCTAGCTAATTTGTTTAAAATGGCATATTGTAGAAGTATCCGTCTTTAAAACTATTTAAGCAGCTTGTAGCAACAATAATATTTTTACTTTGAATTTCTGTTGTAATCAACACTTTTGACAAAAGAGCGCCGAAAGTTGTTTTTCCGTGGACGTTTTTCTTCCAGGTTTACTTTTAGTATTTTTTTAAAGCCGATTTAGTAGTTCATTCTGACGTGAATGTCATGTACCTACAGTAAAAAATGTTTGGATGTGTTGCTCCACAAAACGATTTCTTAATTTTGTAGATTATTTCTTAAACTAGACTTAGTGCTCACTAAGTTAGCATTTGTATCAGTTGCAACGAATGATTCCACTTTTTTTTAATTTTCACATTGGATATTCATATAGTTTCAATGGTAATTTATGAAGGCAAAAAGATTTATCTATGCCATACAGAGGCATCAAGCTTATACGACCAGTTTAAAAAATTGCTAGAACTAGAATCACAAACAGTTTGTGAGTTAAGCGATAAGATTATACATTCATGGCGCCAAGTCGGGTTTTTAAATTCTCCTATACAAAAACTTCTCGTCTTGGGTGCCCCCAGGGAGATATAAGCTCCTACTTAGAAAGATGTACTTTTAACTACAATTAAAGTGCCATCAACTCTGCGGGCGTCAGTTATTGTTTACGTCTTAATCTTAGGCGCCTGGTTAACTTTAACCACTGTTAGTGAAGTCTTGGATGGAGTGGCTAAGGAAGACACAGTGTGCACGTCAACTAAGATATAAGTCAACAGTCAATCGAAAATAAAGTTAGACCTGTATCTTATTTGCGGCCGGTATGATTAAAGAGTGAATGGGGATTTTGTTTTGGTTTATTGAAAAACATTAAAAACAAACGTATGTGATTCCGAAATTTCAAATATTTGCTAGCCGTTGGATATCCCATTTTGTAGAGTCCTGAAGAGGTCGCATAAAAACCACGTAAACTGAGAATGATACTTTTTGTATCAGAAGGCAGTTTAACTGATATTTCCTTGTTCAACATTTGAATTTGACTAAAGTGGGCTTTGAAATTATAAGACTTACAAGGAGTTGAAACCATGATTTCGGAATAACGAAATTATTCAGAAAAACATCAGTTTATTTTTTTGGTGACAAACTCGCATTTGACCTCAAACTTGCCAAATGTTTCTATGCCATGATAATTCATAGTGCTACAAGGAAACACAAGGTAAGCAGAAATATGTTCTTCACAAAACATTATCAGAATACAACATTACTAGAGCAATGATATGTGCCAGTAAGCTTCGAACTTTCAACAAGGGTACCTGACACTTTCGATCGAGGCATAGAAATGCCATCTAACCTTGGAATCTTATATAAATTTGTTTTGAAAGTTTTATTTAAGGCATATAAAAATAATATTTAATTGGTGGTATTCAGAAATTGCTTGACAATTTACATATTTAATTTAAAAATTACTTGACGTCTCTACGGTTTACCTACAAGCAGTAGTAAAGTTATATGTATAAAAAATAATAACAATTTAAAGCAATTATGTACAGAGTAAAATTATTTTATAACTTAAGGCGGTTATTAATGTCAACTTGGAGATTAAGAAGTTTCATAATAACTACTGGTTTGGGTGGCCAGCTATTAATTGCTGAAATTATTTTAAACGGCGACACACTCATAAAAATCATAATCAATATCTCTGGATATGAATTTAATAGCACTAAATTTGTTTTTTTTTTCTATAAGTTATGCAATTTCAAGAGACCTCCCAAATTGAGACGATTGATAGTAGATCAACATCGAAGTCTATTTTTTCATATTAAAGACCGACCTCAATCTCACCTGATGGTAAGTAAAGATGAGGTCATAGATGACAGCACACGGGCTTAGGAAAGAACTGGCTCTTCATAAAGTATAGACGGAACACATGATAATTGAAAAAAAAAACTAAAGTCTATACACATGATCGGCAACAATTTAAAAAACGAACTCCAACTCTATTTAGAATTTGATCACAGAAAAACACAAGCAACCTACACGTAAGATAAAAACAGAAAGCCATTTTCATCATTAAAGATTAATTCAATCTTGAGATTCTCTTAATAACGTTAGGGGTCCATTAAAGAGAACCAGTCCTGAGGTATAGAATATTTTTTATCTTTCAGAAAGGAAATGAGAACCATAATAAGCAATCACAGGTTAGATTATGGAAGGCAATTGCTTCGAAATTAACTAGACGTAATGGACTTATTGCCTATTATTGGAACTATCAAATAAGCTCTGGGATTATAAAGGTAATAAAAATTGCAAGGAAATAGCATGGGCAATAATTTAAGGTTTATTTGGCTAACGAGGTTTAGATTTTTTGATTAATATAATGAAGGCGTAGAAGTTAATGTGACAGATAAAAAACTTAAGTCCATTATAAATAAATATATATGACATTCACACAACTTTATACATACATACATACATAACGTAACGCCTGTATCCCTAATGGGGTAGGCAGAACAAGAGGCTATAAAAACTATCTGATGTTACGTTTAACAAATTTGGGGGCATTATAATGATGGAGAGAGACTTGCAGTGATAGGGGGTCAGCCTATCGCCTACAAAAACTTCAAAAAACCTCCGTCCCTTAACTGACTTTTACAGTATGCCCGGGAAGAGAAGCAGCTGGATCACTATGTTTTTCTTTCGCTCCCAGTCCAGCATGGAAGGTAACAACTTTATCTAGCCCAAATTAAATTTCATGAAGAATTTGTGTTACCGAAAGTTACTAGATAGCGAATAATGAACTTAAGAAATACATAAACATACATATTGAATACATACATATTTTTTATTAGAAAATAAACTTAAATAAAGAAACAAACACCCATTACTTGATGATTCTAACCCAGGACCTCTGGCATAGAAGGCAATATAGGTTACCACTACATCAGCTGGTACACGGAAAGAAGACCATACATAATTAATATCACAGGAGTACTCTTTATTATTATTGGCGTTATTCTTTAGGTATTAATGCAAAGCGTCTTCTGGGTATATATATTTCTACATATATTTTTATTCTTCCCGGGAACCGTATACAAGGAGTCATAAGAGTTTGTCAGTAGCCAATCAGGCACCCTGAACAGTTCTTAAAACCACCAATCAGCAGCCTGCTTTGAGTTTACGGCCAATGTATCTTCTCCAGCCAAATAAAAGACCATTAGAAATGATGTTTACGAATGTACGATTTTATTCGTATTGTAAGATCACAAACCACTTTGGCGATGGGGTAAACCTATCTGCCTCAGACGCCAGTGGTTGAGGGTTCGATCCCCGCACGGAACAAGAAAAAAATGTTCCGTGTCTGGGTGTTTATATATATATTTATTTATGATCTAGGTTCCCCCCCAATTCGCTATATGGTATCCCATAACACAAGCTATGCTTACTTTGGGGCCATGTAGTTGGTGTGATTGTCTGGGGATTTTATTTTTATTTATTTATAATTATACCTATATAAATGCAATAAATGAAAATAACTGTTACATTAAACGATGTACAGCCTTGATGTCTAGTTGAAGTTAATCGCATGTGCACAAAATAACATAGTGTAAATTAAGGCACCGTAAACACTCGAATCGATTAGCGATCCAGGCGACTTATCGATCGCTAATAGGACGAAATCGATAGCTAACTACATTGTTGCAACCATGACTAACACGATTTTACAGAATATCTAGCATGTAATGGTATTTTTATATCTATTTAAGGCACCAGTTAAATGCTTGATGTGACATGAAATTTTAAATTTATGTGACGGCAATTTTAAATTATTCAAGTAGAATTTTGTTTTCGGTTTGAAAAAGATAATTGTTTTTAATAACTAGTCATGAACGGAAGATATATTGAATTATATGGAAGATATATCGAGTTCTTGGAATATAGGTGAACGCCTAAGTAACAGTAGAGAAAATCTTTTATTTTTATTGTTAAATATTTTTTAAGTTTTTTTATATGTTCATATTCATATTTAAAGAAAAACAGTTATAACCATATTAATAAAGAACTACAAAACGTCCTGTCATTAAGGTGGGTTAAATTAAATTTTATTTAATTTACACATCGAAACCTGTAATATGAGATTTTTTCAATTAAACATCTCAATATATAATACGAAAAAGGTTAAGTAATACATCATTAATCAATAAAATACTTACCGTCCAACTTTATCAATAACTTCAAAAGGTAAAATAAGTTTATTAATAAAAAAAGATGTTGTCCCTGACGATATTAATTTACGCTGTAGGACCTTCTAGAGAATAACCTTATAATTAAAAATAGATGATTGTACCTACATGCTGAATTGATGGTTATAAAAACTAAAGTTGACATCGCAACGATATAACCGCGGCGTCATTACCGCTTTACGGCACGTATTCCCACTTCATATTTCTCATATATTGCATGGAAGCCGCCAATTAATCCGATAGGATCAATAAAAATATCAATCGATCAACCGCCTGCGCTACTGGGCAAACGACTCGACCCCTAATAACACCCTTTTCCATATAAATTCCAAGTTTAAAGCACAGGCGGCAATTTAAAAGAAATTCACAGTTAAAAAATAAGTTGGTTACCGCTTTGTAGCTTTGTTTATTTGCGATAGAAGATAGCAATAATTAACAGTATAGAATTGCAAATGTATAATCCAAGTGTAAGGCTAATAAAACAGTATTATAATTTTCATTAAAAAACGTTGAATTGAGGAATTCTCCTACTAAAATAAAGTTGTAACATGCTGGCTGCTGGCTAAGTTACAAAATTATCTACTACAAACTAAAAAACCGCAAGAAATAGAGCAGTAGAATTAGAATCAAACAAATAAACAGTTGTACCTGTAGTTTAGCATTATACGGCGCGGCGGCAGCTTAAAAGCCATAAAATTGGAGACGTTATGGAAACGGACAACAATAAACTTCAAAGCCGAAAAAACAGTTCTAAACTTGAATACCTATCATTAAGTATAGGCCGCAGCCATTAAAATATGACTTTAGAACCATAAATGTTCTCTTTCATAGAAGACGTGGGCGGCTCTTCTAAGAGGCTTTTGGATATTTTATTATTTCTAACGCGTCCTTCATAATAATGAGAATAGGCCCTTAACTACGAGAGGCTGTTTGTCGGCTCCAGCACGTGGACATCCTTGGGTTTCGCGCATTTTAATTCAAAGGGGTTTATTTCCCAAAATTCCGAGAATTCTTAGAAACAACCACAAAAAAAAACACAAAACTTAAAATCGGTAGAAATGTTTGAAAGTTTGATCTTTTGTTACTTACTTTGTAGTTAACCAAATTTGTAATTTCTGTACTAACAAGCGGAACTGAGTATAAAAGGCGTAATTCGCTTTACAAGGAATACATAAGGCATGCAATGGCAAAGTTAGAAATTACGCGCTTCTTTGAATCATAACAAATACTACATTGTAGTCCCACTAAATCCGGTTGTTTGCTTGCATGCAATCCCTTAGGTTGAATAAAGTCAATTTCGCGATCTCTTGTTCTCAGTCGGGAACACAAAACGTATTTTTGTTAGATTTCAATGAATTTTATATATCTCTACACCTTTAAAGCCGCATGATCGCAAGATGAAAATGTTCTATTTTATAAATTAAAAGCGGATACCTGACGTCTCTTACTTGAATATGTTGTAACACATTATTTTAATGGTCTAAACCCATATATACTTATCTTTCAAATGAAAACAGTTGGATGGTTTCAAACCCAATAACGGACATAGGTTAACTTTTTATATAGATTTCTAATAATCCAATAAACACTCAATGAACAAAAAAAAAACAGAATAGATTTTGTAATTTGACTCCCATAGCAAATTGTAATTACTGTCTACGTCTAAAAATAACATGCGGCAGTTAATTAATTTTGTTATTACCGTCAAACTGATTACGATGCCTCTCAGAATTTATTATTAACCGTAATTACAGTGAAGAGTGCAGTCATTCTCTGACACTTGAGTGATCAAGTACAAAAGCCAGACATTTCACATCGTTTGTTCCGACACCTCAGCGCCCGCGCAACTAATCTATGAAACAAGTGGCAAAAACGCGGCGCCAGCTTTGTTATCCCGACCCCCAGGGTGCTGATACTGTCTCAAGTATACTTCACTTATTCCCAATGCACTTGTTCTATGTCAGAGTTTTTTTTTCAAACCCAAATCCGGCCTGCTTTGTCACTGGGTTTGTTCCATGCGATTCCAAGAAGGATTCGAAACGGGACGGACGAGGAAGTGCGAAACGCCTTTGTCCTTTCAATAATAGCACTAGAAATAAAACGCCGACAAGATTAGACTCAAGTACAGAAATAAATGACTTTATAACCTAAACAGTTAAGTTATACAGCCCGCGTAAACATAAACAAAAAGGTCTCAAAAATACCGTTATGAGTATAAAACCTCCTTGGTGTAACTGAAGTGTTAGAAAAAAACGCGCCAAGTTCTCTGTGTAGAAAGATATGTTTGAAAAAGTGGCATGCACATGAAAGTCATTAGTCAGGGGCAGGCATGTGGTGCACAAATATTTGGCGAGACTTGCAAATCTCGGCGCCACGAGGACGCCAAAAAGGCCGACTTCTTTGTAAAGCCGCCCTTCGGCGAATGGCAGCTAAGATAATATTGACTGAGATGCTGAGTGAACACAAATGACCGTGGGATTAGGTATCATAAGTAGCTAATACTGGCCAAACAAACTAGTTCTGTCCTCGTGTAAACATTTTGGTTATCTACTGACCGGTGGCGACGGCAGTCTGTTAAACAAGAGGATTAACAGAGCAACTTCAAATAAGTTTTAAATGGTTTTAAAAATGGAATATTTACTTCGTAATGTACTTAGAAATTTAAAATAATGCTCTGAAGATAATATTTAATTTATACTAGTCATAATGACTTAAATAATAAATAAGGGAACTAATTCGCACCAGTTATCATAAAAAAACCTAGTGATTATATACGTAACCGAATGCTTTTAGGATTATCGTTATCACTGATAAACTAGCATAATCAAATTTATCAATGTTCATACACACTTGTTATTGCCAATTCATTAAGTCTATGTCATAAACACGTCTGACGCCAAAGCAATCAGTGAAGTCATAGGAAGGCGAAGTAAAAAACAGGTGAATGAGGTGTAAAACCTTTTTAAAGTCTCCAAAACGGTAAAGAACATTTTTTGTAAAATTGATTGACATCATTGAACAAATGACATACGCTTTCACAAGCTATACGATTACATGACGTCATCACGTACGAAATCATGATAGAAGCCTCATAACACCTCAAATTCTGTTTAGTCATAACTGTATGGACTTTAACATGACGATATCCGGTAGTGACGAGATTCGCATATATTAGAAGATTCCAATAACATCGCTAATTTGTGAAGGGTATTCCTGAGTATCCAATGATTCTGCGAATTTTTAAATTGTTTACGGTATATACCCGTTTGGAAACACTGGGTTTTTAAATTTGATATCGCAGGGTATTTTTGCTGATCGTTACCAAATGGAATTTACATGTTTCGCATCCAAAGTGTTTTTATAGTATTTCTACAACTAACATGGATGCTTAAAATCAGTCAAGTTATTAAGAAGATTATCACTTTTTAATGGGATTTATCGCGTATAATTTTATTTTTAAACTCAACATTTCGGTGTTTTTAAAGATCTCATGATCCTGCGGGTTTGATATATATTAGATTATGAATCGTAAAAACATAAGACAAACTTGATAATACATAGCCTTTATTTACTTTGACTGTAGCGAAAGCGAAGCTGCGCTTAATTAATCATAAATAATCCAATATACGCTCAACATATACCTACATAACTCATTGCATTATTTATATTTCTTTCTTTCATAATAAGTGAGCTAACAAAAAACAAAAGCCTGTTCATCTACAAAATATTTAAACAGTTACCTCTCAATCGAGTAAAGCTCATTAAGTACTCGATTGGCGTGCGATTTCCATATTATCCTATTATGGCATGACTTGCTCTACTTACACGAATCGAAGGTTAAGGTAACCCTTAACCCCTCACTATGACGTGCGCCGGCGCACGCTGCACGCACGCACGAGGCCGCAGCAGTGACTCACGCGCCGATATTCCAACCAGTTCTGGAAATCACAACCTATCTCTTTTTTATCGCTTCCAAGCGAGCGAGAAGACAATTCACGGATGCATCTTAAGAATAACCAAATGTGTTTTATGAAGGTGAGTTAAGTTTTTTCTAGATTTCGTTTTTAATTTAATTCGTTTAATTTGGGCACGAGTATGTAGGTAATACGGGAACAATACCAAAACGGAAGCAACCATCTTTTTTGCCATATGTTAACGAAAATTTAAATGATTAAGTAAGCAATTCTTGCAAACAGTTCTGAATATACCTACACACCTCACTGTTACACTAAAGATGACCTAGGCCCGTTAAAAACTTTAAGAACCGACAGCAGTTCTGACTGCAAAAAAACAATAAGGATATAACTTAACAATTACAGTATAAATGTAGATGTTTAAAATGAAAATCTTCCACGAAACTTACTGAATAATAAACGTTTTTTTTAATTGCGAAGTAGGAAAACCGCAAATGCGGAAAAGTATAAAGTTAAATGCATACAGTATAACTGCCGCCGTTCTGTGTCAGGTTCCGGAATCGGTTATAATCACACTTCATCTTTAATTGTCAAGTCTCGTGCGTCATTGTAAGTATTATGGCTAGGCCGTTGTATTCATTAGATATTTCTATTTATATCAGATTATCTACTTATAAATTATTTATAAGATGACTTTATTGAAATGCAATCATTATAGGTTGGAATGTTATTAAATAGAAACGCAAGTGTGACATGAATTTTGAATTTCATTTAGTGGATATCAACAACATATAGAGGCATAGAGAGGCTTTATAAAAACTGCATAAGAAGATTGAGCAAGCCCGTTATATTAATGCGGCTTATGTAAAGATTTATTAGCCAGTGCCTTCCTAAGTCAATCATTATCATTTCCAGTCACTCTTAACTAATAGCAAATGTATCAATAATCAAGGGTAATATTTTTTTTAATGGAAATGACTTGGAATGGGACCTAATATTTTCAAACGGCTGCTTCTTTCCAACTTCGACGACCACTTTGGCGTTGGGGTAAACCTATCTGCCTCTGACGCCAGTGGTTGCGGGTTCGATCCCCGCACGGAACAAGAAAAAAAAATGTTCCGTGTCTGGGTGTTTATCTATTTATGTATTTATATTCTAGGTTCCCCCCTAGTTCGCTATATGGTATCCCATAACACAAGCTATGCTTACTTTGGGGCCATGTAGTAGGTGTGATTGTCTGGGTAAAAAAAAAAAAGAAAAAAAAGAACTAAATCAAACGTGTATTGAACATGTATTTTCCAAAGCTGGTAAAAATACTTTGTATTACCTAGCTATACAGCATAAAACTTTGTCTAGCGTATAATAGGAAAACAGGGAAAATATAGAACGAATGGAATATTCCTATGCACCAACTGACGTCTTTCCAACATAGGTAATGGAACTTTACTCTTATGAAACAATAATAATGTAAATGCATACACGAGCACAACTATTTAATCACATAAGATTGTGATTAAAATCAACCTGAGACTGTTTGTTGTACGTCATCACTTGGCCTTAGAATATCCCTAACCCGTGCCGTAGTTACTTGCCGAACGACTCACCGTCTTACAACAACAAACACTCTTGGTAATTTTAACGTCTTTTAAATTTTGTTAGAATATGCCAATCTCTGATAATGCCAATAATAGTCTGATTTGAAAAATATTTTCGCAAATGATAGCCAAACTCTAGAGTAAGGCTTAGGCTTTACTTTAAATTTAAAATTACTAAACGAAGCCGCGGGCAGCAGCTTATTTAAAATAAAAGAAAGTAAGTAATAAAAGAAAAACTTTTATCCTGTCATTTAAACGAGACATAAAATTATCTTCCAAGATTGATAACCAAATATGACAAGTAAGAGTAAAAGGACCAAACATATTAGCCTTACACTCTTCTATTGAGCTCCTAATCCACTCTTCAAATGACAGTATCAACTATTACTAATATTTACAATACTTCCTTCCGGACCTAAAAACAAAACTAAGATCGTTAAAAGTGCAAACGGAAGTGTTTGTTAAATGATTTTTTTTTTTAATTTGTACTTGTTTACGACTTAATGAATAGGAAATTAAAGTGGTAGGTACTGTTCTTTTCATTATCAGTCTCTAATCTCGGTAACAATGCCGGCTTCTGGCACGTGTGCGTATAACAATGAAGCAGTACTCATCATTTGCTAAACAATATGCTGACTCTTTGCAAAAACTGCTGTTCGATAACATTGAGAGCGTTTGATCAGTTTTGAACACGTGATTGAAGAAAGATTTTAGTTGTTAGTCAAATTCATAGATATTCTAATGAAATTAAATTTAGAATATCTTACTAATAATTCGTTAAACGTGCTGTCTACTTATTTCCATTACAAAACAGCGTTGTTGTAGTTCAGATAGAAGGGACTTTTGTTATGTACGACCCACATTAGGTAATCGTCATGCTAATTTAACTCTTATTTATTTTCGCGATCTAAAATTATACAAAGTCTACATTAACACCTACCAATTAATCACATATACTTATCAAATTGATAATGGTGTGTGTGCGTAGCGCCACGTACCTACATTATAAAACAGAGATTACGGCGCGTGCACACACTTAGCTCTGTTTACTCCCGTTCACAAATAGGAAAATTCCTATTATTAAACATGTTTATAAATATATTATTCAAGATTACATTTGTCACTAACCCGATTGCATTATCTATAATAAGCACTCGCAAATTGACTATAAATGCATAGATTCATTTGTTATGATTAAAGGAAAGGAAAAATTTAGCAAAAGTTCGATAATTACAAATATTCCCAACATCTAGAACATGTAAATGTAAATGACGATTATATTGCTATATATTGACAATTAGCTTTATGTAGTGTGTGAATAGTTTCCGCTTCTAACTGCCGCGGTTATTAGTAGATATGAGATAAATTAATTAAGATTTCCGACGTCCTAACTGCACCT
Organism: Stenoptilia bipunctidactyla; assembly: GCA_944452665.1. Taxonomy (NCBI): domain Eukaryota; kingdom Metazoa; phylum Arthropoda; class Insecta; order Lepidoptera; family Pterophoridae; genus Stenoptilia; species Stenoptilia bipunctidactyla. The sequence continues at coordinate 16,053,891 of OX101740.1, read as the reverse complement.
CTGTTATTAATTATTTTATGAAGAATTAGAAATCCGGTATTATTTCTAGTGACTAACTTTTCCTTATATTATTCTCAAACTATTTAAAAACTATTCGCAAATGAAAACATTTGTTATAAAAATGTGCAAAATACAAAAAGACCATACCAATTAGCTCAGTCAGTAATCATAATGACAAATTTAAATGTATTTCCATAAAAAGCTACATCATAAACAAGCAAGTATTCTTTTTGCAGTTTTATTTCATTTTACATGTTTTTATTTTACAAAACAATTTCATTCATCGACTTTGCAAGAAACAGTAAGAACGCAAAAAGTATCGATCAAAGATCAATTGGTCGACGCACGCGCAGCTATCGTTAGCAAAACTTTCCTACAATTCATTAGTCCCTGGTACTTAGCGTTATAATAAATATTTTCATACTGAGTGTAACTGACAAACAAGTTTATGATATAGTTTATTCAACGTTGATTTGTGACAAATAAATAATTATTGGCGTTCCGGCATGCGATAATGGAAATTTTATACGATATGCAAATTTTGTATTTACCAGTCTTCACAAATACTGCTGTTAGGGCTTTAAGTTTTGGTACGTTTTAACTATTTATAGCCGTGGCACCAAGGAATATTTAAAGACTATGAACCAAAGTTAATGATAACGACACAATTAAAAGAAGAACACCGAAAATGTTCCAAGCGTTATCTTCAAATATTGGTTGCATGTTAGAGATCGTAGCTGAGAAATAAGGTTTCCAATCTGTCAAATACTTGCCACTTTAATGTATTGAATTTTATTTAATGATAATAAAGTAGGTACTTAATTTGAATTTGAGCAGGTAACGCTAATTTGTTAAATAAAATAATTTTAAATCCTAAAAATAGAATACCGTAGAAACATCGATGAATAACGCCCTTAATCCTTTATCGTTTGTGAAATCGACAGAACATTAATATATTTTCAATCACATCGATTTTTTACAGTACCCACGCATCTTAATTTACAACAAAGTGTGGGTGAAAGAAGCGCCTGCATCGATCTACCGTCCACCGACGACGGTTACCATTCTCAGCCCGCCTACATACCACCTACTCGAATAATATTTGTTTTTTTTTAAGAATCCCTATATGCATAATGTCCTCCATTTCTTAATGGACAGTGTCAACGACGTTTGAGGTTGGTTTAAATTATTAGTACTTACCTACTTTTAAGGTATTTTGTAGATACAAAAAACAAACATCAATATGATGAGTATTGTAGCATTTTTAAATTTGGAACTTCGAACTTAATGAGTAATCGTGAGTGATGTAAGCAACGACATTGAATTCAGATTTTCGATTTAAAGATACATAAAAACAACTTAAGAATTTAATACAAAAGTGAAATCAAATTACAGAAAAAGCTTATAGCACCTAATTGGCAGCACAAGACTATAAGTAGTGAATGTGGTAACAAGTTTTAAAAGATAAAACCAGAAAAAATATAATACGCCAATCAGAAACTTGTTCGCAAAGCCCCGTTGCAAAACGCAGGCAAAGTCGACGAGTTAATTCCGGTGGTCATTAGGCAAGACGTTTCATTTGGAGAACAATCTTATTGTCAATATTTATTAATGGAATGAATAATCTGTGATTGATGGACGTTGCGAGAAGCAGTAGCTTACCGAGTAACGGCCTCTTTGTAACTACGGTTGCAACATTCGCATAAATCTACACCCGGTATTAATTTTATGTTTAATTAGATTACTGTCGAGGTGTGAAGTAAGAGGTAGTAATAATATTGATCTGATGGTCAAGTAATTATATGTGCCCTCGTAGAACCAGCACGTAGCGTTATAGATACTACGGTTTTACTACGACCTTTTTTCATAACTAATTTCACTCTACATCATATTAACATCACTGAAAATATTAGTTTAATACAAACGTATTTATTGTTTTTATAAATCTTACTTTGGAATTTATTTGTAAGATATCTATCTAAGTTGTAAACGACAGCCAGTCTTACTATGTTTCAAAAGCATAATATTTGATCAACAGGTATCCAGCACGTAACCAAAATTGGCAAGGCTAGTTAGATTGAGCTTAGATGAGCAATGAGGTAAGACAAGTAGGTAGTGCGTGGTCGGTAGCGCGGCGTGCGCCGGCGATTGTTTACTATGCGCACGCGCGGCGCGTGTCCCCGCGCCCCGGCCCCGGCAGCTGCGCGCACAGGTGGCGCGTGTGGGAACTCGCCGGCTCTCTGCGTTCCCACGATCGCGCGCCCTCCGCTCCCTATATAAGCCCCCGCCAGCACGGCACACCGCATTCCGCGTTCAACGCTCAGCGCTAACGCACGCTCTTACACAACACACACCAATGTCAAACATGTCTTACGAGATCGCGTATTCCCTTGCGGAGGACGGTCCGCAGCCCGTCTCACGCACTTATCAATACCGTAAAGTGATGAAACCGATGCTCGAGCGCAAGAGACGCGCTCGCATCAACCGTTGCCTCGACGAGCTCAAGGAGCTGATGGTCAGCGCTCTCCAGTCGGAGGGCGAGAACGTCGCCAAGTTGGAGAAAGCTGATATCTTGGAGTTGACAGTGCGCCACTTGCACAAGCTGCGCAGGCAGCGCCGCCTGTCGCTGTCGCCTTCAGTGGATTCGGATCGCTTCCGTGCTGGATTCACGCATGCGGCTAATGAAGTGTCGCGCTGCCTGGCTTCGATTCCCGGAGTGGATGTGAGGCTGGGGACACAGCTGATGACACACTTGGGGCACAGACTGAACGACATCCAGCGCGCGGCCGAGTGCCCGGCGAGCCCGCCGAGCCCGGCGCCTTCCACCGCCTCCTCATCATCTGGCTACGTGAGCCCGTCGCCGCCGGCGTCGCCCGCGCCCCTGCAGACCGCCATGCCACTGGACTGCTCCACCAAAGTCTGGCGGCCATGGTAAGCCGGCTGCTGGCGCCGGCGACCCGGCTCCGCGGTCACATCTGTTCAACCACCGCCGGAGCCGCGCGCTCTCTAGTGTCCGCCGCCGCTGTGTAGTGATACAAACAAACAAACAAACTCAACTCAACGACGCCCTCTGATCTCACACTCAAATAGTGATTAGCCTAGCGATCCTCTTTAGTTTGTAAGTTCAAACTTGAAAGCTTTAAACTTAGTATGTAAGTTATATTTGTGATATTAAAGAGTAGATTTACTTTATTATTGTATAAAGAGAGAAAGATGTAAAAGAACTTCGCCTTTAAAGTGAGTTCGATTTGTTATTTTTATCGTTAAAAAGATTTCACGATTATGTGAACTAGCAAAAGCATACGTTAAATAAAAAATATTATTTGCTATCATATTTCTGCATTTCATTCTCAAAATACCCTACATGCATTTACCCACCTATAATTAAAAAAAAATATTGGAGAAAGATTGGATTGAGTCAATACTTATATTGAATCATTTAATACAATACAGAAAAAATATATAAATACTTATGTCTTTTGACATAAATATAAAAGTGTACTGTCCAAGAAGTCACACCAATATTTTTTTTAAAGTTAATCTTAATTTCAAATAAAGCTAATAGTCCTAAGCACACGACTTCTTATTTGTGATACGCAAACGAGAACTCCGTGGTGCAACATAGTCATTTGATAAATATTTAAAGAGGTTAAGGGCGGACCTCTGACCCGCCGCGGCGCGCGCCAGTAACTTTCCTTCCACTCCTAATCAAATAACTAAGTTTCCATTCAAATCCATTAACTGCTGATAACGAGATGTGCTTTAATTAGAATTGACAAATAGCGACTATATCGGGAGTATATCTCAGATTTCGGTATACACGTCGACTACAATCGCGATTATCGTCATTAATTTGCACTTATAGTAGGAATTAATCACACGTCATAAGTTGATTACTTATCGATTGATTACGAATATCGTTCTAGAATATGCTTAGTAATTGTTTTGTTGTTTTACAATTCGTTTTAATACTAACCATTCTATTATGCAAGATTTATATTCTTGTATTTTAATATACGCAACGTGACTTTTTTATTGTTTAAAAACTGTTACCTTTTAATGGAAAATATGAAATTTATATTCACATGTGGAACACGTCACCGAAACAATAAAAACATTGTTCAGTATGTAATATTAAAATACTCCTTAATGGACCGTATATTTATGAAGACATGATAAAAGAAATAATTAATTCTGTACAAAACAGCAATTAAACAGACTACTTACAAATAGCATGATAATAATCTTGGAAATCAGACAAGTTAATTTTATTAATTATTTTGCAAATTAAGATAGCTAGCCCACCATTATGTGTTGACAATTAACTTTATTGTAACAAATGATAACTTAATTTAAGGAAACTTTAAAGGACATTAAGTACCAGCGTCGTGTTATTTTACGACGCCAATAAAAATAACAAGAACCTACTTATACCTATACTAAATAAACAAGACACATATTAATTGATAGGCTACTTAACGGGCGGATTAATTTTTGACGAAGCGATTTTAAGACGTTAAACCACATTGAATTTTAAATTTAATTAGACAGCCCATGAATATTTTTTTATGATAAAACAACGTAACGTAGTAAAATAAAATTGTGAATAAATTACTTATTTTTATCAACGGAAAATTAATCTAATATATAAAATTCTCGTGTCACAGTTTTCGTTGCCATAAGCCTCCGAAACGGCTTGACCGTTTTGATGAAATTTTTTGTGCTTATCCGGTATCTATGAGAATCGGCCAAAATCTATTTTTTTTTTTATTTATATGGCAAAACAATGTTTGCCGGGTCAGCTAGTAAGCCTATAAGTTATTAATTAGCATATGGACACCACACAGCGATATTGTAAAGTATACCTATTCGTAGACAAGTCGGAAAAGTATTTACATTTCTAAAAATGAGCGGGATGGGTATTGAATACCTGACCACTGTACCTGACAAAACGTTTTCCAAACAAAACTCTTCCACAAAATTAGTCTATTCAGAACATCATTCTTCGTAAAAAAAAAATGTACTTTTTTATGGAGAGTAGTAAAGACAAAATATAATGTTACTGAATATTACCAAAAACTATACTTAGAGCGCCATCTACCTATATTATAAGTAACAAACGGCTCAACTTGGCTGTATTGCCATCTAGCGAAGAGCTTTTGAAACAAATGCAAGTTTAGAAGCTTTAAAGCTGTGCTGAATATTTAAAACTTTAATATATCTACAACGACATCTTCCGATGATGTCGCGAACATTTTGGATTGAACATCAATATTCTTTTTTTTTCTTTATTCTTACCTTTAGAGCCTGCAACTTGACTCACTAAAGATATTTTGCAAAACAAGCTATCTGGGACGTTTTTAACACATTTTTTTTAATAATAGTGCAAAATACTTTGAAATTAATCATGGTGTTTTTAGACAGTTTTTAATTTGTCTATCCTGTTACATGAAAGAGCTTTAAAGTAACACTAAGGCCATCTATTGGGAGCTTTCAAAATCAAAACAACTCGAATATATATATAATAGAGGTAAGTAAATGAGTTCTTACATTTGCTGGGCGAATTAATATAATCTTAATTAGACCAGAGTTAAAAGTCCTTAATCTAAGTAAGATTATCAGGGTAAAATGTACCATTTCAGGCTGGCTTATGTCACGCCAATAAAACCGCGCGCCACTGCGGGTTTAAAATATGTTGAATGTTTGAATATGCGGGTTTGAAAAAAGAAACAATGGTTACCCTCCCTGTCTATTTAAAGCTTTGTAAAAAACCCGTAAGCTACCGTTAATTAACCAAATTTATGGTTAACTACCGATAAAATGCAGTTTTTAACGGTTAAATATCTGACAGTGACAACGAAAAAGGATAAAGTTTTTCTTTCTTTTCTTCTTAACCGACATCGAAAAAGGAGGTTATCAATTCCACTCGTATGTATAATACTATATGTAATACTTTCAGAATTACCGAGTTTTCGTATATGTTAGTCTATATCAACGTCTGAACAAATGTGTCAAATTTCAATAGTGTATGTGTGATATTATGTTTGTGTTCGCATATCTCCGGAACTACACGTCTGATTTGACTAATTCTTTTTTTGTTGTACTAGGTATCGTCCAACTAAGGGTATATATAATTATCAAAATCGGTTCAAAAGTCTTTGAGGTAGGGAATTTCAACAGACTTTTTTTTGCCAGTCGAAGCTGGCATCATCACGCAACTTGCGATTCACATTTCAATCTATTAGCGACATCTCGCGGTGGTATTTAACCGTAACAAGCATAAAATGCGGTTAATTAACCGTTAATAAAGAAAAATTATTATTTGACCCCGTGGTTAAAATCGTTAATAACCAGCTTTGTATCTGGTGACCAAAAAGAGCTTTTCGAATATGTCCTTATTAATGATCAATTTACTCCGGAGCTTCGTCGTATATCTAACAGTATGTCACAGAACTAAATATTTCAGAGCAAAAATACGCAAATGTTCTTTAACGACTGGTTGAAATACTTAGTTGTAGCTATCGGCCCGTCAGTTTAAAGGGTCTCGTACTCACAGACTTAAAACTTAAGGTGCAATATGCAGATCGCAGTTATGCCTTATGCAGTACCTACTATGTTGGGCATTCGGAATTTGAAATTGAAAATTTTTAGGCTGTGATCTCCTAAAAATCTTCTCCCGAATACGACTGAGTCTACAAAAAACGGTTTTTGACCAATAGTTATGCCAGAGATGACTAATGACATGCTAATATGGACCTTACAAAGAAGCTCATAGTTGCGGAATTACAACGGGTAGGACTTAATTTGAATCAGAAATTAAGAGTTTCGAGGTGTCTTTAGAAGTTTGACTGCCAACCTTCAGTGATAGGGAGGCACTTTAAGAAGAAGAAGAACCCAATTTTTTTTTTTAGAATTAAGAAATATATGTTTTAAGATTTCTTTATTTGCTAAACCTAAAATTGGGTTCAAATTTAAATGATGGCAAGTGTCAAAATATTGCATGTTTCTTTAGTTTTAAAAGAAATAATAATAAATGCATAACCTGTGCGACATTGCAATCAAAGGCGATAGTCTATCACAAAAGCATGACATACACTTAAATGCAGTGATAAGGTTGCTTGCTAACTAACTCTTCCTATTGCATCATACCCACGTACTTATATATCATGGTGACCCACACGTAGAAGATAATCTAATGCTTAATTAGATTATCTTTATTAAAAAAAAAATAATAAATTAGTAATAAGATTGTAATATTGATGTGCATAGTAACATGTATTTTTGGTTTTATTTATACTGTATTATTTAATGATTTCTTAGTATTTACTAAATTGTAATCTTGATGCGATTTAATTTATTGTAAATAATTCATTTTCTTTTTGTCAGAACACTTTTGTTAAATGCTTTAAAATATTGTTGGTGATTAAGCATATTTGAATATGAAAATTTGAATTACTTTAGATTATTATTTCTAAATGCTGGAAATGATAGAAGTCTCTTTTGTTAAGACGCGCCTGAGTGCATTTCTTGCTATTTCAATCGCCTACGTATCCATATGTATTTACCTATGTCAGTATCATTATCATATTATGTAAGCAATGAAGCGTATTTTTATTCGTATAACCTGAGAGTAAATGATAAGTGACGCGCTGCCAAATGGACGCTAAATTTCAAAAGCCATACCGTAGTCTAGGGTGTTCCGTAACTTAGTAACGGTCTTAGTAGTATCTAACAACACTTTTGAAAAAACGCATATTTTGCCAAATGTTTTAAAAAAAGCATTTTTATTTACAAAAACTGTGGATTCACTTTTATTTAAAAAAAATCTAAATCCTTCAATGTCTAGAAAGAGATGGGTATTTTTGCATACATTCTGGTACTGAAATTCTAACCAGCATGGTTTGTGCACCAAATCAATGTTAAGACTTTTATCTTTGAGCAGGCTTAACCAAAAATTTTATATCACAACAGTTTATATTGATTAAATGTGAAAATGCACCCTAGTTTTTTTTTCTATCATCACAGAATTCACAGTAAGTAATTATTGAAATGGTGTCGAAATAACGTTAAGTTCGAATTTGAATGAGTAAGAGGATAACGCATACAATTTTATTTGTAGATACTTTTCAACCTTTGGAGATTTATTTCTAGATATTTGATAAGTCCACTAAGATCAAGGTCACTGATTTCTTGTTTTACTACACAACTTAATTTAAGTAAGTACTTAAGTTAACGTTTGATTGATGTTTCTTTTAGTACTTAGTTGTTCAAATGTGATAAAACGGCACAATGTTTTCCTTATTTTAAGTTGATATTATTTTTAATTGTAAACAATAGACATTCAAAGTTACACCATAACAACAATTTGAAGATATATGCAAACAAAATTTTGGATAAACTACTATGAAAAAATAACTTATCTATCGTATAACTAAGTGTTCCATACACGTCAAAGTACTCTTTGTAAATCAATGAATGTCCTTGCCCATTCATACTCAAAGATAACCTATGTATCATAACCTATGTACAGTAGGTAGGTACATAAGAATATTGAATGCCAGAAGGAAACAGCGAAACTCTGACTGTATGTTCCGCTAAAACCGAATATTTCGCTTAAGCAGACCAAGTGTAGAAAATAAAATAACCTAAGTTGCTCCTCATTAAGTTTAAGCCACACAAAAAAGTACCTAGGTATATAAGCGAAAGGTTGATACTTGCCTACGTTATATCATGATGGAGTCGAGATTATAAACTACTCAAATACATAGGTTTTACGATGCTTTTAACCTAGATGCCTATAAAATAACAACAAAATTTGCTCTATTGTCTCTACACATATTTCTATAAGCGGCCAATAAATCTACGTACATAGACACTTTTAATTATGTAATAAATATTAATTACATAACATAAATAATCATATGACAACAAAGGCGTTTTAGCACTCATTTTAATTGAAATAGATATATGCATTGACGTCAGCAAGGAACTTAATGCATGGAACAAAGTCTTCAACAACCGATACACAGGATTACAATGCTAATGCTAGGGTAAACTTTAGTAGTACGACGTCAAACGCATAATAAATAGTAGGGGACACGTGTCTCGATATCATGATGTTATCATTAGGGAAAATGTACTATTGTTTAACGAGGTACTTAAGCATGTACATACCTACTATTAGATATACCTGCTTACCTACGTATATTTTTAGGGTACGCGACGTAGATTGATAGTTAATAATTATAATATTTTATAAAAGGCTCTCTGCAAATACATTTAAATCTAATAATCATTTAAAGAAACTACAGGTACAGGAAGGAACCTACGAACAGTTTATTTATTTTTTCAAACCATATGAAAAAAGGATCTTTGAATGTTTCTATAGGCATCATTTTAGTTGAATAAAATCATGAGACCATCACAGGACCATTAACAGATATCGCGATTAGAAAATATCTGCATAATCGTCTGCTCATCAGTGCGAGCACAGAACTTTATCGAATCGTTTGTTAACGAATGTTCGTATAGTATGGAGACGGTTTTTAAGAAAAAATTGAAATCTATCCATTGCCGCAAGGCCATCTTAAATAAATGTGTGCCTTGTTAATTTTGAATGTTTGTAAACATGTTGTACTCATAAATATCTGTCAAATAAAAAATTACAATGTTACTCAAAACTTGCAACCGACTCCATACTATTCGTAAACATTCGTTAATATACGATTCGATAAAGTTCTGTGATTGCACTGCATAAGCGGCTACAAATACGGCTTCCAATCTAAGTAGTCGCGACGTGTCCATGCGGATTCCGGCGATCTTTTAGTTAGCGAATTAAACTAATCAGCGGTGCGAGCACAGAACTTTATCGACTCGTTTGTTTACGAATGTTCGTATAGAATGGAGTCGGTTACGAGTTTTTAGTATCATTGTAATTTTTTATTTAACAGTTATTTAAGAGTAGAGCATAAGCGACTACAAATACGGCTTCCACTCTAAGTAGTCGCGACGTGTCCATGCGGATTTCAGCGATCTTTTAGTTAGCGAATTAAACTAATCTGTGCGAGCACAGAACTTTATTGAATCGTATGTTTACGAATGTTCGTATAATATGGAGTCGGTTGCAAGTTTTTCGTAACATTGTAATTTTTTATTTTACAGTTATTTAAGAGTAGAGCATAAGCGACTACAAATAAGGCTTCCACTCTAAGTAGTCGCGACGTGTCCATGCGGATTCCGGCGATCTTTTAGTTAGCGAATTAAACTAATCTGTGCGAGCGCAGAACTTTATGGAATCGTATGTTTACGAATGTTCGTATAATATGGAGTCGGTTGCAAGTTTTTCGTAACATTGTAATTTTTTATTTTACAGTTATTTAAGAGTAGAGCATGTTTACAAACATTAAAAATTAACCAGGCACACATTTATTAAAGCTGGCCGTGCAGCAATGGATAGATTTCAATTTTTGCTAACAAACCGTCTTCATACTATACGAACTTCGTAAAGATACGAGTTGACAAAGTTCTGTGCTCCATCGCTGCGTCACGCATATCTACGCGTGTATTCATATAAAACTGCTACGGACGTAGCTACGCGCATCCGGTACGGAACGCGCTACGCACGTGTGGGACGTGGCTAGCCTTACATCGTTTTTCGATTTTAATCGAAGTTTATAAAAAATAAAAATCGTTTATTTCAGCAATTCAATTACAAGCCCATACACAACATAAAAATTATAGTTTAGAAATTATCATAAGCACTTAATATATTAAAGATAGAAACAAACCAGATCAATTAAACAAAATAAATATAACAAATTTGATAAAATGAAGACTAAATCTACTCACGAAAACAACACCCTAATTATAAAATTATATGTTATATTAAAATGTGTATAAACATATTTCATTTTATTATTACAGAATTAATTTGAATTTAGGCAAATGTCAAGATTAACAAATGAGGTACACAAATTAAAAAATTAAATAAGAAAAATAAGCAAGTTAAGTCACAAAATCAATATAAAAATAAAGTTAATCGTTGAAATTGAGATTAATCATTAAATTAGCATTAGATTAGGTATTAAATTACATTACATGTCATGCAAACAAAGAGAGTCAAATTTATATTTAAATTAAAATTAAATGGCAAATTAGGTTAGCCTAATAGTAAGAGGTTAAGTATTCCATTGACACGACTGTTCAAGCACACTAATTAAATTTTACTAGCGAAATTGCTTGACGCGTGTCGTACGTGCGTACGATACGGACGTACATTACGCGCTTAGACACGCGTGACGCAGCGTTGGTCCTCAAAGGGCCGACCCGCTGCCTTAACACGTAACTTGCAAGAGCAAAGCGATGATTTGCTAAAAAAGGACTAATTCGTATTACGTTACGGCAAAAACAAAGCCATAGCAATCCAACGACTGTGCTGCCTCTATCGTACAATCGATGTACTAAAAGTGCATATAATCCCTTTGACTTTCATACTTTTCGTGTGTACTTTTCTGCGAAATTTTAAAAGCAAATATCTGTTTCACATTTTATTAGTTTCTTCTTTACTACCAAATTGTTTTTGGCGCTGGTATCGTAGCAATAAATGCATTCTGCGATCAACGAACGATTGCACAGCTAACGCTTACATAATACGATGTAAAGCAATGGATCGCGCGTCCATGGCGTGATGACTGCGCCATTATAGCTGATCGCTAATATTTACGTGATAAGGCAGCCGAATGCATTGCATTGCAGTGCAAAAGTGATTTCCTGGCGTATCGTTTGGACGTAGCAATGGCCTTTGAATGACACTGTTGAATGAAACTCTTTGTTTATTAATTTATATTATCAATTACACGAACATTGTTTACAGTGCGAAGCTAAACTGATTTAGAATATAGGATAAGAATAAGAAGAACATGAACAAGAACCACATTTATTGTAACTTCCTGTTACGGAATAAGGACGGAATAATTTTTACAAATTACAAGTTCGACCAAAATAACACCTTCTGCATTTACATTTGCGCTGGAGTACCACAATAACTGCTTACTCAAAATATGGTGATAATTATAATTTAAATTAAAAATCAGGTAGATACTTACTAGCGAAAAGCAATGAAATAGGTATGCTCTTTTATTTTATTTTTATATCTTCTGTACTTTGCTCCTGAAAAGGTGTGCTTTTGTAACTACGGAATAATACCTAAGTAAATAGCAAGGATATCACGTTTGTCATCCATGCCACCCTGATGGAAAGCCAACATGAGAACTGAAGCCGTACGCGTCCATCAATAAGAAATCTATTCACAAGATAATTACAATTTTATATCATCCTAATCCACACTAGACGACCTACTTGTGTCCTTGGGATAATAAGTTTAGTGTGGTATAAAGTTTAGGATAGGCAGGTGCACAGTACACGTATATCAAGACAAAACAATTGAACCAAACTTCATGGTTCATTCATATGATAAGGAATGGTCACGTGTATTCAGCAAACGAGTCAAAAACGTGATAATGAAAACGAGAATTTGAAAACGTTATACAGGGTTGATTTCTAGTCACCGGCCAAATTTTTTTTACTCCACAAGTATCATGAGACAGTTTTTGCAAAAAAATAGGATTATTTTTTACAAAGAAATAAATATATCCGCTAACATTACCATTAATATAAAGACAACTACGCGCTTCTACAAAGCATCTTGTAGTACTACGTCGTAGTATTATCAAAGAAATGCCGCGTCTTAGTAGCTTTGTTCATCAACAGCGACTATTTGCATAAAAGTGTGTGGTGCCATATCTTTATTTTTTTGTATTGAGATATACTAAAATAAATATGCAGGTACGTTTTATATCGTATCAAAGAAACTAACATTTAAATTTGGCTGGTAGCTACAAATCAACCCTGTATAAAAACCAACAACAAAAATTGTATGCATTTGAGCTTTATCTTGAAAATTAATTCAATATCTTTATTTGTTATGAAAACAACATTATGATATTTGTACCTAAATTTCGATAGGCTGACCCCCTGTCACTACAATAGTCTCTCTCCATCTTTATAATACTTCCAAATTTGTCAAACGTGACATCAGATGGTCTTGTAACCTCTGGTGTTCTGCCTACCCCACAAGAGATACAGGCGTGACGTTATGAATGAATGAAAAAAATCCTAAATTTCCAATTAAATTTGGCGTCTTCAGCTATAGAGTAGATTCCATAAGCCAAGTTTTGTTTTTAACTTCCAATCATTAGACATAATACTATTAATTGCCATAAAAAATATGATGATTAACTACATAACTATCGAAAGCAAACAAAAATCGACCAATTTCCATTAATCGATTAACTTTATGTAGGTATACAAACACACCCAACTTAGCAACTATGTATTCGCAACCAGTGAAGGACACGACCCTGTCTTAACAACTGAAATTTACTTCTCTGCACAATCTTAATGAGATCAAAAGGTGACATGGAGACAAAACATTTAGGTACCACACAACCAACGACTTTAACTGAAAATATTTTGATAAATTGAAAAGATAAATATTTATATCATTTCGTCATTCAAAACTGAATTGATAATCTATTGACGCAAGCTTCGGTAAAAACCGACTTAATACGTCTTTTAAGTATTATTCAAAATTGCACTATCTGGCTATCGTTTGAATTGAGATTAAGATTTTAGGAGTAATATAGATTTTAGGATAAACCTTTTAGGAGTTTATCCACTTTATCATTATCTAATAATAAGATAAATCTCAGTACGTGTATATCTTACAGGTTTTAGGTGCTTTTCGACGAATGCAAGATAAAGGCGTTTTAGGAACACTTTGTATTACAGCTTTTTTTCAACCGACTTCCAAAAAAGGGGACGTCTCAATTCCTCTGTATGTTTCTTTTTGTGTCTTTGTTACGCGATATTTCAGACAAATTTGAATGTTTATTTATTTAATTATGGACCGATTTTGAAAATTCTTGTTTCATGACAGAAGATACTTCATAGTTGATCCCATATAAATTTCATAGAAAATTTCAAATTTTTGAAAAAATATGTATGTGTTCGGAGAATGTTTACGTGGATGACATTATAACTCAGCCAAAGTGTTGACATGAAGTCGGTTTTTTAATGCTCTCCATTCGTTGATTAGTATTGACTAAGCTCGCGTTTAAACCTACATAACACCTGATGGTAAGTGGCGATGAAGTAGAAGAAGAAAGCATACATTGCTGTTTAGGAAGGAAGGAGTAAACAAATCCTAAAGAGTGTCTTTTCTTGTCCTGATGCAGTGTTAACGAATCTACCCTTTATGGTAGAACTTTTTAAAACATATTTTTATTTCGCATACCAACGGATGGCATACCTTTTCTTTTGGTGGAAAATCGTGAGGATGCCTCTACTTTTTTGTACACTTAATATCTATAGTCTGTTAAGTCCGAATCAACTTTTGGTATAATCTTCATATCCGCAACAATAAAAAAATATAACCATCATATTAGTTCAGCATGTTAATTAATAAAACTGTTGATTGTAAACATATGTGGTGTTTATTTACCTATTGAATCTTGCAAACAAATATGTGCCTTGAAGGCAACAAGAATCTAGCATTAAAACATGCACGAAGCCAACATTCAGCATCCAAGCAAGCATATAGAATGTAAGCAAGCATGCACGTCGCTTGCAGGCAAGCCTGCAGCACACAGACAATAATACGGCACGCAGGCAAGCATGCAGAATGTAAGCAGGCATTCATCACGCAGGCAAGCATCCAGCATGCACAAGCATATAGATCTGGGACGTCTCCGACGCTACGGGATGTGCAGCGGCTACACCTAACAAATTGCCCTCCCTCCGCGCCTTCAGATTAAAAAAAAATTAAGGTGGAACAGAAAAGTAGGTAGATACCACGTGATTTAAAGGTTGGTGCATTAATTTGGTTCTAAGTATGATAAATTTCAATCTCTCCATACTACCCATTTTTCCCATAAGAAGTTCGATACTAACATTATCGTGAAACTAAACTAAAATTCAAAGTTTTCGAGTTAAAGGTACATATGCCAAGTTGAATTCTGAAATACAGAGGATATGCAAATTGAAATTTGAACATTTAAACGTTCAGCGAAACAAGTGGCATACTGAATAATTTTTGTTCCTTCAGTTCGTCCAAAGAAAATCTAACAAGTTTACTTTCGGACCGACGCAACGTCGAGTTTCAGCCAGATAGAATGCAATCAACCAAAAAAAAATCCATTTTGCAGCGCATACAAGAAAGCATAAAGCCAAAGCACAAGCGGCAGAAGCTCCTTTGAAAAAATAAATTCTTTCGCTCAGCCTTTTATGAAAGTCGGCAAAAACTATTTCACTGTCAATGCCTTCCTGCGACCAGGAAATCATTATTGACTACTGACAATCTTTGGTTTCAAGACCATACATTAGCGTATAGAATAAACCACTGCATAACTTATCCTGAGACATATGAATGCTAGAATTTTATTCAATATTGGCATATTTAAATTCTATAGGTACATAGCTTTAGTACGATTCTTCAGAAGTATTTTTATTTGCATTCACGCCTCACGCCGAAGAGATACTTCCACGGTACCGTCCTGTTCAAACTATTTTGGCAAGCGATAAGGATTTTTAGCCTTATCACATCGACTCTCAACGTCTGGACGTGATGCAAGTATCAACTTTTCTAAGTGTATTTAACTTTCAATTTAAATTATTTACAAGCTGGGTCCCATGGTTTCACCTGCGATTCGATTATTGAATTAAGACCTCCTGTTAAATATAACTAAACACAGCTAAACGTTAGGAGGTCGATCCATGACTACGGCGCGCTGCCGCATCTTTCCACGGCGTCTTGCACGGCGCACCGCTCATCGCTTCATATTAGCTCTTAGAATTATCTCCATCATAGTTCATTACAGAAAAGCATTCATTTGCACCGTACGGCACTGCGCCGCGCCGTCTCACGTGCCGTTATAAGGCATACTTTTCTATAAAGAACCACGATGGAGATAATTTTAAGAGCTAATATGAAGCGCTGAGTGGTACGCCGTCCACGACGCCGTGGAACGGTCCCACGGCACGGCGCCGTGCCGTAGAGATGGATACACGCACTTAGGCTAATGCTATTCACAAATTATATACTTCATCGAACATAGATACCGAGCTATTGTTTCTAGATGTTTACTTACCTACAACTATGCATAAGTAAAAGGTTGCTATGAGCAGGGCTTCAAACTGCTTTGTGGCCATTGCATAATAGCAAGAATGCGTATTAGCTACATTATGAAGTAATATCATGCTATGGCTATGTAAGGATGGTAAATTACACAACATATTTAAATATGTGTAGTAATCGGGTAATATGTTCGATAAAATAATATTGTTGCAGGGTCGGTGTTGAGTAGTTTTTACATGTTCCCTAGATGCTATGAAAGCAACTTATCCTGGTATCCCGAGTTCCCTTGCTTGATGGTCAGATTTCTGTCGTGGCAGCGAATGACAATAAATTCTCTTCCGGGATTTACAAAGATATAAATTAAATACTTACATTTATATGAAATTAACATGATAGTTAAAAAACTTATATTGAGTTCCAAAATATGAAACGAATAAATAAATTAATAAAAACTTATATTGAATACTTTGAACTCTACATGGAGAATAAATAGAGTATTTTAAATGAATCATAAAGAACCTCCTCTTTTTGTAACAATGAATTACGAATCTGAATAGCTGAAGGAGACTTACAGCGTTTAATAAAATCTTATTCGATTAGTTGTACCAAGTGAGGATAAAAATCTGCCATAAATATTTAAATCTGTTTAAACATTTATTACAGAAACTGCCTAAAGCTTACCATAGACACTAACTAAGACATAAGCTAACCGACTTAAGCTATGTTAATTGTGCTGGTGTAATATCGATCATGGCTTCGAGAAACAATTAGAGACAAGGTTTGATTTTTTTACATATTTTTACGATGCTGTAAACCTAAAGACCTGTTAGTAACGATAGCTCTAAGGCAAAGGCTGTAAAATCAATTCTTGCACTGTACTTTGTATGTATATTCTATTGTTTAAAAGTAGATGACGAAAACAAAATAACATCTACCTCAACGACCAAGCGCTGCTTTTTTCTATGTTTCACGATAAACTATGCATGACCGATCACGTCCAAAATTTTAAGGCAATAGAATATTGCAGTTAAGAGAAAGAGTGGAGTTGATAAATTAATATAACTTTTGTGGAAACAACTCACAACAAAATCAATTATAATAAGATGTCCTAAAGAGACTTCAGTAATAATTGAATCTAAACTCTACAACCTCGACATTAAGTTAAAAATTGGTTGGGGAAATTTGACAGGTTTGTAACGCGATTGAATTGACTTTTGGATTTTCAAACGACTTCCAAAAAAGGAGGAGGTTCTCAATTCGTCTGTATGTTTTTTTATATTTTTTTTATGTCTTTGTTACACGATATTTCAGACAATTATGAATTGATTTTCTTCTTTCATATAATTGAGGATCTTTCATAGTTGGTCCTATATAAATTTCATCAAAATCGGTTGAGTACTTCATTGAAAATATTGAAGTTTTGAAAAAATATGTATGATTTCGGAGAATTTTTATGTGGATGACATTATAACTCAACCGAAGTTTTGACGTGAAGTCGGTTTTGTAATGCTCTGCATTCGTTGATTGTTTGTATTTTGCCTTCGTACTACAGCTAGTTTGAGTATAGATTAAAGACTCCCGAGGTGTAATTGATAAATGGCTCGGCCTCCAGCGCATTAGACCCCAGGTTCGATTATTAGATGAGCTAGTTTGGAAAACTAACATTTCTAAACTGGCTATAGTTCGTTTATTTATTACGGTCACCTCATTTTACCCGGTTGCACAAGGGGAGCGGCCGGGTTATGTCAGACATTAACCCACCAAAAACCCTACGGTGTACCTCATGCGCCATAAGTGGAGCCCATGGTATCGCCAATGGCATCACCCGCATCCTCCGGTGGATCTCGCCAAGCCCGAGACGAGCGCCCTCTAACGTAGGAAATAGTAATTACGGTACGTAACCTCTACTGTCTCTGTTCATATACTTACCTACTTTTTAAATTTAGTTACAAGGCATTTAGATGGTGTGTTCTTCTGAGTGCTATTTCATCATCATTTATCTACATACCTACATACATAACTTCGAACCTGTATCCTTTATTGGACAGGCAGAACACCAGAGGTTATAAAACCATCTGATTTAACGTTTGACAAATTTAGAGGCATTATAATGATGGAGAGAGAATATTACAGTGACAGGGGGTCATCCTATCGCCCACAAAAAACCTCCAATAAAACCTCTGTCCCTTAACTGATTTTTACAGTATGCCCAGGAAGAGAAGCAGCTGGCACATTCTATGTTTTTTTTTCGCTCCCAGTCCAGCATGGAAGTAATGATTTATTTTCGTTTCTCCATCTTTGGCCTACTCATCCACCAACCAGAGACCGAGGTCAACACCTCGGTTTGATAACAAAACCAAACGTACCATGACTTGTTCGATACGTTTTTTTATCTGTTACTTGTCAGATAACTTTCGGTATTAATGAAAATAATGTAATTAATTATTTCCTTAAAGTTACTGTAAAGATAAAGTACACACCTCAAATTTATGTATTTATACACTCATGTTCAAAAAAAACAGGCACCTGCGTTTTATCTAGATTTATTGAATTAGAGGATGATTTAAAGGTTAAATTACATTATTATATTTTATATTAGTGTTCAAAAATGAATGCCAGGCGTTTCATAATGTCTGTATAATTTACTCCTAAGGTCAAAAATAGTGAAAAACAGAAAAAAATAAAATCGTTTTAATACTAAATGAATAAAGAAACGGATTTTGGCATTTTTATGCAGTATTTATTACAATTTAAATGAACTTTGAAGATTTTAATATCGTGTATGACCTCCACGACTGGTAATAACGGCCTGAATTCTTCTCTCCATACTATTGATGAGATTTTGTATGACTTCTTGAGGAATCCGAGCCCATTCGGATTCGATAGCAGTCTTTAGCTGTCTTATTGTCTGTGGAGGTGGCTGCATATCTCGAACACATCTTTTTAGAATGTGCCATAGGTGTTCAATGGGATTGAGGTCGGGGCTACGTGCTGGCCAATCCAAACGACGTATCCCGACCTCTTCTAGGAACTCGTTCACAGCGGCGGCGGCACGGTGAGCTCGGGCATTGTCGTCCATAAACACTGCATAGTCGCCAATAGCAGCTAGTGCCGGTTGCACATGTGGAACTAGGATTTCAGTAATGTATCGAGGTGCATTTAATGAACCATTTTCAATGAAGACTAAGTCTGTGCGATCTTGGAAATTTATTCCTGCCCAGAACATAACCGAGCCTCCACCATATGGCACTATTTCTTCAAAACAAACGTCTGCATAGCGTTCACCTCGTCTTCTTATCACTCTTCGGCGACGATCCTCACCATGTATTGAGATACGGCATTCATCAGAGAATAGTACCCTACTCCAATCTTCACGAATCCATAAGGCGCAATTTCTACCAAAAGTCAACCGAGCTACACGGTGCCCACGAAGCAATTTTGGACCCCTAGCTGGTCTTCTACTGTGCAAGCTTGCGTCTAATAATCTCCTCCTGACGGTGGAACGGCTCACTTGAACGCCCCTTACTTCTCGTAGGCTATTTTTCAACTGAACATGAGACAATCGGCGATTTCTCAAAGCTTGCGTAATAAGAAAACGGTCGTCTCTCGCTTCTGTAACCTTCTTCCTGCCAGAGCCGGGCATTCTGTTGAGAGAGCCAGTATCTTGGTTCCTTCTCCAGATTCTCTGGACCGTCAAACGGCTGACTCCAACTTGCTGAGCAGTGTAACATTGGTTGCAGCCTTCTTCAAGCAAAGTTACCACTTTAGAAGCAATTATGATTTTATTTGCCATGTTTTAGCGGTAAATTCCAATCAATCAATCAATTTGTAAACCAATAGTTTTAAAAAATGTGTTAAATCAATTAAATTTACCCGCCATAAAAAGTTTATTTTCTAAGAAACTGAATAGAAGTCAAACAAATGAACGAATTTAATAAAAATTTTGAATTTAGAATCTTGGTTTACGTTGCCAGTATGTTAAAATTGCACTAATCAACTAATGAAATCAATAAAACCTTTTTAAATTAAGTACTTTTTACGTATTAATTTTTTCGTGTAGGTGCTCGTTTTTTTTGAACATGAGTTTACATTGCTTTACAATGTGATGCTAAATGATTCTCATTCAGTACTTTACGAAGATTTTAACCTTGTATCATTACTTTTCTTCATGACATGTCGAACTGCCAGTTTAATGCATTGAATTATTTGCCAAGGTTTAGAGTCCTTTTCATGAAAGAAGTCCCGCGATTTGAGCGATAATACACCCTATGTGCTTGACATAAGAGCAATGCATGGGACATCTTTTATGAAAACACCTATAGTTCCTGTTTATTATAATTGCCCTGTAGCATGGTGCGGGAGATGGTGTCCTAAAAGACCCTAAATCTGTTAGAACCACTTAGATTTTGGAGTTCAATTAGATTTTTTTAAATTAGAACATTCTGGTTTGATTTGATTTAATTTACCACAGTTATAAATGATTTAATATATTTTGTATATGGTATATCTGAAATAAAAAGTCAAATTTTGTAAATAGTAGCAGCTTTCAGGAGTAAAACGATACGTTACGGAAACAGTCACCCGTGCTATTACTGTGCAAATATAATAGATCCTATCTCAAGAATATTCTTTAACCATTTTTTTTTTAAATATTAATGTAAGGTGTGTCATCCCACAAATAAATTTGTTTGCGTTAGTCAAATAAGTGACCCAAAATTTTTATAGTTTCATGCCAATTCGTTATCACTTTTACCAAGACAAGATAGAGACAGAAGTACATCAAGATAGATAAGGTATATGATGCAAAGTAAAAGACTATTTCCACAAGGAAGAAGACTCAGTTCCTACGTGCATCCATATGTTTTATTTCACTCTTTACTCTAGGAAACGTAAAAAAATTACGCGCCAGCATGACAAAGTGAAAAAATCAACTGTCTAAAGCAAGCAATACCTACACTCTACTTATTTCTACTCTTTATTTATAGCAACGTTTCTGCGTTTGCAAGAGTTATAAGATACCTAATTGCATTATCAAAGTGGTCCGACATCCCAATCATTAATTCTGACTTAAAGTTTTAGTGATATTACGTCATCAATAATATGTACATAAGCTAGTGCCATTCATCACGCACATTCGCTCTTCCACTCTTGTTTGTAATGGAATCTTCCCGCGGTTGCAGATAACCCAATGTTATCACTATATGCGCTCGCACGAGACACTTATGCCGCGTTTATTTTTACACAGATAACGAAATGACATCAACTATCGTGGTGCTCTAAACACGTGCTCGAGCAAGTGGAATTCTCCTTGTTGTCAATTGGCAAACATTGAGTAATTGAGTGCAAGTGCTGATTTATCGGTGTAAGGAATGTTTGTGAAAGATTGATTATTGCCGCGATTGAGAATGGAAATTTTAGGGATCAGTTGGAATATTTTACGTTAGTGATGAAACTAAAAACAAGATTGAAGTCAGGAGACGATTAAGTTAAAGATGGCATCATCGAGACACATAGACGATAGTCATAGGTATTACTTTGCGGTCAAATTTATCCAAAGCTTGGTTGTTAGACTGGTCCCAACCAAGCAGGGTTGTCTCGAATGAGTCGATTTTGGATTTTTATAGCACGACTTTTACGTTCGGTTATTAGATAGCAGGCTCAGTCAGAACCTCTGTATGCGACATTTGTTTTGTTTTTTTTTTCTAATATCTCCATATGCAATGGGTTTTTGCTGATAAAGATTATAGAGATAACACTCAATAAACTTATCTAATCAGATTAAAATCACGAGTTTTCGAGACCGTATTGCTCTATTTTTTAGAAGCAATAAATGAGTAATCTAGATATGAATTTATTGACAGCAAACATAGTTGTTTTCAACTCACATTTTACACGCGTTGCTTAATGGTAGATAGGTACTGAGGTAATCTGAACAAGAGAACACTTTCAGGGATGATGCGTCCTGGTAAGTATTTGAAGAAAAACCATCTTGAACCTATGTACTCCATTTTCAACATCAGTAACTTGCCATCACGTGAAGTTGAGGTCGTAAACGGTTTTTCACCCATAAAAACTAGAGGCAATGTCTGAATTTTTTCTAATGTAATATGCCTCATTTCTACGCTTTTTAACCTTTACGACGCCAACAACTTCTATAGAAGTTCAATACATTAACAATACATATACATTTACGTACTTTTTAATTTTGTCTAACGAATTTGAGTAGGTATGACTTGGATGGTTATGTTATTTGGCTGATTTAGCTTTTATGGTGCATTTTCGCTTGGAGGTTGACTTGCTATATAAAAACATATTTGTTTATTTGAAATGCAGCTCAAAAAACTGAGGCAGTGTATCTACGTTAATATGGAATGCTCAGATCGATCTTTTCAGGGACTTACGTCTCAATAACCTATCTTTGACTGATACCTATCAATAGTAGCTCAAGTGACAGATTAGAGACAAAATTGTAAGGCGCAGCGCAGACGACAGACTATCCGTGACGCACTTTTTAGTCTGTGAAAATAGAACCTATGCAATTATATGCAGTAATGCACACGACGCAAAAAAGTCCGGCGCACAATAATTTGACAAACGTTTGTATAAAAGTTATACAAACTAAATAATTAGCACTAGTATCCGGCTCATTTCGGGTGCAAATTGACATCAAGTTACAAAATTTGAGAATAAAAAGAAAAATAATTAACCACCGATTTTTACTAATAACTAAAATCTTTTTGTGCGATCGAGTCTGCGGCGCACAAAAAGTGTGCCGTCTGCGCTGCACCTTATTGAGACCGGCCGTTAGTTGGCAAAAATCGCGACTGCTCAGCTATAGTGCCTTTTACTGGTGCAAACCAGGTGAAAATACGAAGATTAACCCAAAAGTTCCTTGATATAAGATACTAGCTTTATCCCGCAACTTCGTATGCGCTTAACTACCCTTCTCGTGGAAATTTCAGAAACTATACAACCAGACACCCACTGAAAGAACCTTTAAACCAAGTATCACACCCATGCACTCCAGGAATAAGTTTTTTTCATACAAACTAAAAATCATATATTTCCCGTGCCCGTGGGAATTTTGGGAATTTTTTTCGTAGCACAACCAGTCACTCTTTGAAGAACATTCATGCCAAGTATCACATCCGTACACTCAAGAAATAAGATTTTTCATACATTCTAAAAAGTCCAACCCCTTCCCGTGAGAATTTCGGGAATTCCTTCTATAATACAAACAGACACTTATTGAGGAACCTTTATATCAAGTATCACATCCGTGCACTCAAGGGATGGGATTTTTTCATACAAACTAAAACATCATATATTTCCCGTTCCCGTGGGAATTTCGAGAATTCCTTTCATAACACAACCAGACACACATTGAAAAACCTTTACACCAAGTTTCACATCGGTGCACTCAAGGAATAAGATTTTTCATACAAACTAAAAAGTCCTATATTTCCCGTTCCCGTGGGAATTTCCTTAGTGCACCCCTACATCCCCTAAAGAATGTTTGTTCCAAATTTCAGCTCTCTACGCCCAGTAGTTGCGGCTGTACTCACTCAGTCAGTAACGGAACAGTTTTATATATATTGATAGAGACATAGACATATAATAAAAAAACACGTAGACGTAAGTACTTACTTTATATTATTTTATAATTCCAAAAACATAACTTTTAAATGTTATTATTTGACCTTAGGTCGTCGCGTACCACCGGCTACGACCAATAGATGGCGAAAGTAGTTATTTAGACAACAGTGAATATCTAGTTATTTTATCATAATGATTGTCCTATAAAAGTTTAAATGTCTATGTCTTACCTTTAAAACGTACGTTAGTTATGACTTACGGCCGGTCTTAATAAGTCAAAAGTTAAAGATAGAAATTGCTATACTATCTTGAGCTCAAGTGACAGATTTGTGGCAGATTTTACACAAGATTGTATAAGAATTTCTATGTTTACTTTTACTTTAACTTTCTGGTCAGTTATTGAAGTCGCCTGTTACTCACTGTCCGCAATCTTATCTTTGTAAGGCACTCCTTAGCAAGATTACCAATAGTGTATAAGAAATGTATATCATAATCAAATAATCAATGTGGTATCATGCAAAATCAAACCGATAATGAAAATTTAAACCAATCAGTTTTAATTCAATTCATCATAAATACATATCAATATGTTATATGACCTTATATCTAGCTTTGTTGACCATGTGATGGGACGAGCTTTGCAATTTCAATAGCTCCTCCTTAATCAGTCGGGTTATTTCTGACTTAGCTTTAGCCACGGCAAGTTCCTGAGAACTTTCTATTGCAAGATACAGCTTTCGTTCACCCTCGGGAGGCGTTTTACCTGGAGGTACGTAAGTCCCTCTAACTGTAATACCAGCTTCGGAATATTCACTGATGAGCGCCAACGCCTCCTGCAAACAAAAATAAACGTTATTGGCCCATTTTATTATCTAGACCACTCAACTAATTATATCAACATCACTTATGTTAAGGCGTACCTAAAACGAACGCTGACCGAATAATGATTAATTTTATGAAACAATTGCGTCATTCATTAATAAATACATGATAAAAACTTTCAAGAAAGTACGCAGTTATAATAAAATACATATCTGAATTTAGGCATAACAGTTGAATTTCTTTAATTACAATAATAACAGCGACGTTGTTTATTAAGGAGTTTTACACAGACGAAGGCGAATAAGCCTATAAGAGCCAATTTAAGTAAAATCATGGCAGCGAAAGTTAACAACACACTAGATACAACAGGTCTGCTTCGAACTAAGAACCAATTTGTACTACAATGCAATTAATGCAAATTGCAATGTTTTCTAAAGGGTTATCATACAAAGGTCCAATAACACACGCAGTAAACATAAATAAAATAGAAAAAGAGGTTGCGGACATGCAATTAAAAGAAGCATACAAACAATACGAACAGGGTCAAAAGTCGATACAATCTTTATCATTCAAGGAAAAAACACGACGTTGGAAAGTTACAATGATGAAATGCGATAAGGGATAAGTAATAAAGGAACATTCACATTTCATACATCATGTTGTATGATAAATGAAAGAATCCTCATTATCGACTTGTTGTTTTACCATCTATTTATAGGCATGAAAGGCGACACAAGTTTGTTAATAAATGATGATTAACGGGATTATGTAATGAATGTTATCAACATTATGTCTCCATATGAATTTATAACCAATACATCTCCACTTCCATTGTCACTTGTATGAAGAATGACTGAGGTTGAATTCTAGATTAGTAAAATGAAAAGTTCGATCTCGCCCGGCTTAATAATAAATAATAAATTTATTTATTTTTCCCACAATAATATTTTACATACTATAATTAAAAACTATATATATTATAAGAGGTGCCCCATTTAGGTTTCCCTGTACTAGGGGATCACCAGGCTCTTCCCTCGTGCAAGTTCACGATACAATAGTTCTTAAACTAAGACTAAACAATGACTAACTATTATGCTACATTAAGTTTATTTTACATTACGTTGACAGATTTTTTCTTAAAAGCTAAATGTGTGATATTTATTTGGAGTGTGTATATCAGTATGTGTGTGAGAGATGTCTGTATGTGTATGGGGTTAGTGTATGAGATGAAGTGTGGCTGGATGTGTGTGGGTAGGAATTGAGTGTGATGTCTCTAACTATTGTAGTCGTTCAAAAATATTTTCAGTTTCTAAGTAATCAATTGATTTAAGCCAGTTGGTTAATTTGAATTTTGTTTCGGTTTTGTGTAGAGGATATATTTTAAGTTTTCTGTTTACTGTGTTATACAATTTTGCTCCACTGTAGTTAAAGAATTTCCTGTAGTTAAAGCTTAAGTCTTTATAGCACATCACTGGTCAAACGTGTCGTAAAACCATGTTTCTTTTTAGAACGGATGATAAGTTAATCATACTGCATTATGTTTTTGAAATGTATCTCTAGGTATAAGTACGATATCAGTTAACCTCTTGCAGTTGCATAAATGGTATAAAAGTCTGAAACCTGCATCCAGGAAGGGCAAATAACGGTTAACATAATAAGATAATATTAATGTGCAAATCACAATCTTGACAAAACAAGCTACTATGTAAATTGTATGCTAAGACTGTTATTTCGTATTAAAATCCGTATTAAAGTGTTTATAATAAACAAATTCGTTCTCATAACCTTAAACGCGGTTTTTAATATTTATTACACTATAGGAATAGTATGCAGTCAGCACAGTAATGCGATGATATTTTTGTTAATATTTGTCTAATTTCTTGGCACTAGAATGCCAAAGCAACTGATTTGTTGTTACTATACGATTAAGATAAGACTATTGTAAAGGTTAATATGGCCAAGATTGCACCGAATAAAATATTATTATTATGTTGGTCTATACTATTCTAAATGATCTATACTACTACTATTGAGTGGAAATTCGACGTAAGATTGTATTAAATTAACAAAAAACTATCGAAACTCATAAAATATAAAGAAATGAATATGTATAGATTTAAAAGCTAAATTATCAAACTTTTGAGGCATTCGTGATTAGCAACTTTACGCATGCTACTAAGGTTCACATTTTAGACTAAGGAATTTGTCATTAGAATAAGTTGGCTGAAAAATGATTGCAAACTATGATTTGTGCACTTATAAAATAAAATTATCCAGGAGTAACATACGACTATAATTTATAAATACACATCTGCACAGGATTAAAAACTACTCGACAGAAACTGCGCAAAGCCGTTAGTTTACTGAAGCACAATTTTTCAATCGTCGGATAAAAGTTATTTAACTAAAAGTTATTAAAGGATTAACTCGGCGGAATTATGTTGTTTTACGATGTTTTGTATTTAAAGTTGCTGAACACTGGGCCAAAATAATTTAATCCGCCTACAATTTTTATTATGTTTCCAGCTTCATTCGACGCGATTTATATACAATATGTTAACTCAGATCGCAAAGAATGAAGCTGGAAACATTATGTTGTTGTATCGAAACGAAGAAGAAGAAGAAGACGATGTTTTGTATTGTATGACAATAACATAGACTGAAAATAAACTTGAGACGAGCTTGAATCGGCCGGGTAATACTTTATTCATTAGATAACTTTTATCTGACCATTGAACAATCAGGCCTTAACAAACTATTACTTTTTTTGAACGGGTCGCCAAGGTATGGAATGTACTGCCTGCGTCTATTTTTCCTGACCAGCAGGGCTAGCATGCAACCATCGATAAATAGTCGAATCGACAAGATAAATATTATTTTGTTATTTTATACTATTATCTAAGCTAATACGCGCACCATAATAGATAGAATTACTCGATTTGATACCATGATTAAGACCACAGAACCAAATATGTTATAATCTTAATAAATTACGTACACTAAATACCATATTCTAAGAAAATATCGATAAAAGGTCCGATTTATCGTTGTCGACGGTAACATGCTAGCCCCGCAGTATATTAATTTGCGTCGAGTGAATAGGTTTCTCGTAGATGGACGTGTACCAGTTTAGTCTTTATGTTCACTAGCACGTGTCATGGAAAACAAATGTCCCATAAATAAAATAAAATATCTGTGCTTTTTATGTCGATTATTTCCGTAATAACTTCGTTTACAAAAATAGCACTACACGACTCAATTGAAGGCAAATAGTCCTCCTAACGAAATCTACAGAAAGCAACAGGTCAAGCGTTACAAATCTGCCAAAAAATTGTAATTGAATCTGAACTCTGTGCCCTCGAATTTACGTGAAAATTAGTTGAAGAAATTTGACAGGTCTGTAACGCTTGATATGCCGCCTTCTACACCTTACCTCCTAACACCCGGTATTTATACAACGTGTAACAAAATGGAGAGATAAAACTTAAGGGTTTGCTTCTATACCGCACTTAGAATATACAGTAAAAAATTAGGATGATCAGTGCTGCTAGGCTTTCTTACAAATTTATTTAATTATTTTACAACAAAATATTTTGACAACCCTAGTCAACCTAATAAGCTAAAACAAGACCTAAGACCTTTCCCGCACCGGCTGAACTTTGTACTATCTGTCTTCGTTACCCATCACTTTATTTTTACGCCATCTGTTATCGAATAGATTTCATCAAAAGCTAACAGCTGCTTTCAGGGTTGACTGATATTTTGATGTTATCTTTGAACTTGTTTTTCGGGCGAACCGTAAGGACAGCAAATTTATGTAACTGTTACTTATAAACTACATCATCAAACATACAATCCCTTTAAGTATTATCTCTTCATTATGTTACACGTTGTATAGTCACATAGATAGCGGTAGATACTATTCCGAATATAATGGCAGATAATAAAAAAAGAGACTTTTTCTTAAAATATTGTATTTCTGTAGCAAATAAGGCAATTAGTAGGAACAAAGTTTAGCAATTAAGATACGTTCCTTAATATCATATAATCATATTTAAGTGTAACATATACCTGTAAATGTAAAGTAAACAAAATGAATAGATTAAGAAAATGAGATGTAATAGAGTAGAATGCAAATGTTGAGTAATAAAATGTAATAAAGAAATATGTAAAGTCGGATAAGAAATTGTAAGTAGAGCAAGGAAATGTGGAATTATAGGGTAGGAAAGTGTTGAGGCAGAAATTATATTAGAAAGTATGAAAAATTCAATTAGTTAGCCACCCGTTAAAGCGATAAATGAGGAATGGATGGATTTGGCGACCGGCTGGTGTAGCGGTAACATACATTGCCTTCTATGCCAGAGGTCCTGGGTTCGAATCCCGTCGGCGACGGATATTTGTGTGATGAACACAGATATTAGTCGTCAAGTCATGGATGTTTATATGTTTATTTAAGTTTATTTTTTAATAAAAATATGTATTTATTCAATATGTATGTGTATATATTTCTTAAGTATATCAGTTATCTAGTATCCATAACACAAGTTCTTTAAGAAACTTAATTAGGGCTAGATAATGTTGTGTGAATGTCAGAAATATTTATTTATTATGATGAAAGACCAAAGAATGCGGTCGAGTATGAAAGTGCGCGAAGCACACCAGTGACAACTGGAATGAGAGCTAGCGTAGTCAAAGTTTGTGGCATTATCGCCCAGGTACAAGAATATATATATATATATATATATATATAACACCCTGTATTTACAGTCAACCTACCTTACTAGTAACCCGCCAACGCGCTTGCTGCGGGAAGTCATTGATCTCCAACTCAGTTTCGTACTTCCTGAAGACCTCTTCTTGAGGCTCCTGTGCCGCCTCGTCTCGAGGCTGGTAGTTCAGACGAGTGTTTAGCTTGGCGGCAAGTTGTTCCGCTACTGTTTTAGCCTGGGAATAAGTTTTTAATTTTAATCTATACTAATTTATAAAGCTGAAGAGTTTGCTTTTTTGTTTGTTTGTTTGCGCTAATCTCAGAAACTACAAGTGGCATTTGAAAAATTCTTTTTGCATTTGATAGCCCAACTCTTGAGGAAGGTTATAGGCTATATTTTATCCCGAAATTCCCACGGGATCAAAAGTAAAACCGGGTAAAACCGCGCGCGGTGGCTAGTTGAATATATTTTAGTAGAGATTACAATCAATGGAAGGTTGTATGTGGCTCTATTTGCCATTGGTAAAACTGACAGAAAATACATTTGTGTATGTAGCGCGTTGTGAGTTACACAGTTTTAGACCGCGTAGGCTTAAAACAGCCCTACTACCCTTGTATCAAAGTGGGCTTAATAGCAGGACCCCATATAAAATGAACTAGCCAAATACCATCGTTTGGCGGTGCTAGGCTCAGGTAATATTTTACGAAGAGCTAGTTCCTTGCAAAACCCGAAAGCTGTCACCTTTGTCCTCATCTTCTCTTACTATAAGGTGAGATTAACGTCAAACGCCAAATTGACACATGAATTTCTAAATTGCCTCAAAGTAAGCAAAGTTTGTGATATGGGTTGATAAACCATGTAACGAACTAGAGGGTAACTATATTATATAGATAAACATCATAGTTTTTCTTTTACCATCCGGGAATCGAACCCGCAACCTCACGATGTGCGTAGTAGCTCCTAACCGCGTTATCCGCTTTTCTAGTTTTATATGCAACTGCTTGTGATTGTACGCACTTAAATTCAAATTCCCCAATATTTAACCGTGGCGGTTCAATATAGAGCTGCGGCCCGCTTCACGGCTGATTGGACCGCTCAAACGAACCACCTTAACCGCCTAGGCGGCCAGCCACAAGTACGTAGGAGCACTTAGACCACTGCACCTCGGAGGCTGTCAGTTTATGTGTTTATAAAAATTATGAAACGAAGTATTTGACCTCAGTTGTGACCAGAGCTTGTGATATAAGCGAGAGCAGCAGTCGACTATCCACCCACTAAGCCTTCACTAACTAGACTGACAGGTTATTTCTTATTCACATCACAAGCACCTAATTTGAAACTATTTCATTGGCATTTTATTTTAGTGCCTCCTGTCCAATTCAACATCTTTCTAAATATCTTTGTTTTATACTGTTCCTTCGATGGTTTTTATAGTGAACATTAATAGTTAAATGAAGAACATATATTTCGGAACTCATGCAACTACATTAAAAAAAAGTTTAGCCACGAAGAAGTGGGCTTAGCTCTACCGTCCTTAGATAAACATGTCGTAAAATGCGAATTAAAAATACAATTAATCCAAAAGACGTCTACCGGATGAGTTCTACTATTATTTTATTTATATTTTATTTCTATGCTGGAATGGGAGCGAAAGAAAACCATAGAATGTGCCAGCTGCTTCTCTTCCCGAGCATTCTGTAAAAGTCAGTTTAGGGACAAAGGTTTTATTGACGTTTTCGTGGGCGATAGGCTGATCCCCTATCACTGCAAGTCTCTCTCCATCATTACAAAACCTCCAAATTTGTCAAAAGTAACATCATATGGTTTTATAGCCTTTGGTGTTCTGGGTGTTTGGTGTTGCCTAATGGGGTATTAGGGATACAGGCGTGACGTTATGTATATGTCGCAGTCACCTGGATGAATTAACCACTCAATTGGACGCCTAGACCGAATCAACAGCCTAGGCCGATGGTTGATTGAACACGAAAAACTCAACGTTTAACAACTTGGCGTGTTGAAAGTTAGCCCCTTGAAGATGGCTGACCAAAATTCAGCCAAGTGATTTAAATTTGGTACAATTTTGGCTTAAGTAATAAAACAAGTAGGTCATGGTAAAATTATCTGTCATGTCATGACGGAAAAACCAGTCAAGCAAAATTTTTTTTTATAAGATTTTTTTTTATTTATTTTAATTACAAGGAAATAAAATCCATTGTGGCGCATCGCCGGGTGCTACCGCGGCGTACTCGGCTCGCGCGTAAATATAAATATCATAAATATAATAAAATAAGTTCCATTTTAATGTTTTAATATTTAAACCAAACATCATAAATTTAACAATATCCAATTTAACTAAATGGCTAAACAACGTTTAGGCAACTGGTTAAACGTTGCCATCAACGACTTGACTAATTGTCCTTAAGCCGGTTGAAACGGCCTAGGCGTCCAATTGAGTGGCTAATTCAACCAGATGACTGCGACATATGTATGTTATATTTTACTTCCAGTCTTTCCCTTAACACGGGTGCAATCTTATTACTTAATTACAAGATTTTCTAACAAACACATTTTATTAAATAAAAACATATAAGCCTGTTAATAATCTTACCGTAATCAAAGTATGCGCATTAGCATTTCCTTTCAAAATGGCCTCAGCGGCCTGTTGCGTGGCGCCCTTCTGTTCGACTCCCAGGCCCTTCGCCAAATTAATTCGGGAGGCCAGTCGTCGAGCCAGTTCCAGTTTACCATCCGTTGAGGCTGTGGTCACTGGCACTCCGGGTACTCCGGCTACACCAGGCTGGAATTAAAATAAAGTATATTGAGCAATTCAGTTATTATTGCTACGTTTAGGGAAGACATCTCAAACAGATTTTATTCGACCCTATAATAAGCTAGCTGTTGCACGCGGTTTTACGGTGTTTATATCGGTATAAAAAGTACCGTATGAGTTATTCCAAACTATAATCTATATTTTAAACCAATTTTATCCACATAATATATCAACCCATTTTTCCGTGATAGAGGAACAAACATCCATTCTTAGTCACAAACTTTCGTATTTATTATAATATTAGTAGGATTAGTAGAACTTGGAAAAAAGAACATAAGTCTATTGGTGCGTACAGATTGCTGTAATGGAACTTGTAGTGTAACATTCTGCGCATCGCACGTCCAAATACGCAACATGCGCAGAATGTTACATTAATAGTTGCATTACTAGCAATCTGTACGCACCATATGACTCTAAAGCGATTTTAACCGATATTTTCAATACTTCCTTTAAAAAACGAGATAACTCATAGGCAAGTTAGAAATGTTTTTTTTTTTAAGTTTTTTGCATTTAAAATGCTCAATTATTCTTAAATAAATGAAAAATGTAATAAATAAAAAATTAAAATTAAAAATCCTGGTCGGGTAATTTTTATTTTTATTTATCACATTTTTCATTTATCATAGGTTATTGTAATGTTTAATAGCCTACATACTGAGCCCCGAGCACTACTTTTACACAAGTGCAAACCAGATTAAAATCTGTTCAGTACTTCCATAGGTAACCTCGAACATAAAAACAAAAATACGTTCCATTTTATATGTTGAGAAAATTGTTCAGCATATTGATTTTTATTATTATTGAAGTAACCAAATTTTAAACATATCATTTAATTTTATAACGTCACGTAATTTTTAAAGTATTTACGAAAAAATACGTAAGTAAATACTTTGATTTATTTAAGTATTTTTGTAGCTTGTTAGTTTTACAACATACCTTAATCTCCTTGACAATCTTCTTAGCAGCGAGCATAGTTTCGATCTGCTGGTCGAGGTCTCCCTCAACGTCCTCGTCATCCGAGTCTTGAAGGCCGAGCGCTGCTTTTTGATATTTCTTCTTTTCTGAAGCTGCTTGAGCTTCGGATTCATCGAATTTGAAACCTGCAGGCAAATTTACATACATACATAACGTCACGCCTGTATCCCTAATGGGGTAGGCAGAACACCAGAGGCTATAAAACCATCTGATGTCACGTTTGACAAATTTTGAGGTATTAAAATGATGGAGAGAGACTTGCAGTGATAGGGGGTCAGCCTATCACCCACAAAAACGTCGATAAAACCTCCGTCCCGTAACTGACTTTTACAGTATGCCCGGGAAGAGAAGCAGCTGGCACATTCTATGTTTTTCTTTCACTCCCAGTCCAGCCAAGAAGGCAAATTTTAGTTTGCAAATAGCGGAACTTGCTGTTTTTTTATGTGTAACTGTGAGCATTCGTAGTTTATAATACGTTGATAATAATTTTTGAGTTCTAGTTTAGCGATAATATTGTATATAGCCAAATATAAGGTGTCTATATACGAAAAAGTTTGAGTTTGGTTTAGTATAAAACATCCGATCATTTTAGGGTTAGAGAGAAAATTCATATTTTGGTTCAAAAAGTGAATCTCAACTACATTATCACTACCTACGAAAAACATAAGGACATCAAGTCAATCATCAGCTTTTTAATAAAAAGATTTCAAATTACAATGTCCTTTTGATGTTAATATCTTTGTCGGTTTTTCTAATTTCTTTATTTAATAAACCTTATATGTTTTGAAACCATCTAATGTGCCCCAAACCAGTATCATTTAAAAGTATTCATGCAAAGATTATAAAACTAAAACAAACCATAACGCATATAGGTTTCTAACCTATACCCTGGCAAATAAATCAGTGCAGTAAAATGACAGTTCCAGTGCACTTTAGGGAAGAAAAAAATTGTGGTGCGGTTGAAGTGAATGAATGTTTTTTTTTAATATAATAGGTATCTTAACGATATAGGAAAAAAATATTTTAATTCACAAAATATTTTATACTTTCATTTTCTCATTTTTGGAGTGACGAATTTAAGTCACTCACTTTTCGTTGACTTTAAAAAATAGCAAAAAACTAATTTTACTTCTACTGTTACCATTTTAAAGCACTTCGTATGATTGGTAATTACTTATTCTCATTAAAGTTACTGTAAAGATAAATTGCATTTAGTCTGGCTAAAGAAAGTAGAGAATGAAAAATCTGGCGAATTAAAAAAAAATCCCATCATGGTAACCCCGACTATAGTACGACACATATGGATTAAACAAACATTTTTATAAAATTATCGTAAAAAATAACAATATTGGTACTGTCCTACTTTTTGATGAGAAGTATATTATTAAAATGATAGGCAACTAGTATTAATCAGGTTTAAAAATAAAACAATAAAATACAATAATTATTCTTATTCATTGTAATCAAAATCTGAATCCAGCAATTCTATATGGAACGAATCGTCAGAGTCACTGGTATCGGTGTTTCCTACATTGGTTATGAAACTATCAAATTTTTTATTTTTTTATTCATTTTCAAATATGAAAATTCCAAAATCTCAATTACTAAACCACCAACAACCGTTCGTTTGGCAACAGTGACACCAGAATAAGTTGCCATATAAAAATTTAGCAAAACCCCCATTATCTACTTACGTTAGCAAGACTCTACCTCGAATTCAGGTATTTATACATTATTTTATACATTTGTTTAAAATGTTGTTCTAAACGAATGAAAAGAACCATTCCATTTTCAATCATTTTCATTCGGTACCTTACACTACGAAAATTTTAACTGATATCATTATTTTTCCTTTTCACATTTTACTGAATTTATTAATTATTTGCCAGGGTATAGTAGTGCACCCCGTGAATCCGCTAATTGTTAACAAAACGTAGTTATAAAAGCCTTTTAAAAGAAAATAAAAGTATGTATTATTATTTGAAACCCTTTAAGTATCACCAACCTTTCCCACTAAAGCCGCCTCCAGAATGCACTTTCTTGCCGTCCTTTTCCTGCGCTTCCTTATACTTCTCCCACAATTGCCTCAACTCCGGTGGGGAGGTCACTCCTGCCATTTCGAAAGCTCGCAAAACGTCGCCGGCATACCTCCCTTGTTCGGGAGTTAGGAAGGTCCAAGCGTACCCTTTGTTTCCCGCTCGACCGGTTCGACCGCAACTATGGAATTGTAGATGTATTTATTTTTATTTTAAGTTTATACATGTACAGTAGAATCCGTTTATTATGACTCCGATTATATTGACCAACCGCTCTTTATGACGTTTTTACACAATGAAGTTTGGTGTTCATAAAATTATATAACTAAGTCGGATATAACGACTTCGCCTATAGTGACATATCGCTTATTGTGACCCTTTTTTATTAAATTTTGCTGGCTTATAGTGACCGACCGTATGTTTTCTAACACCTTTGGCAGTGTTCGGGAGCAGTGTACGTTAAACCCAAAGACTTTCGGCGCGTGAAAGGCTTTTTTGGTTTGAGTCTCAGACCGTACATTTACTTATTGAGTCTACTTATTAATATCTACTTTGATTTATCTCTATTTTATTCCTCTCTATTAAAATAAATCACATACTAACTTAAACAGTTTATTTATTCTTGCAGTACCTATGCTTTGTATGACGTCCGTTTAGTATGACTTGTTTCTTATTTCCTTTCGATGTCATTATAAAGGATTGCACTGTATTTGATTCCTGGTTTTAAACTTTAAAGAAACTTTACCCAGTTTTTATCTGGATGTGTATTTAACTATTTTGCTTGGTGGTAGGATCCCTTCTGGGTCCGCCTGGCTAGCGACCACCCTTTATATAAAGTCTGCCGCCAAATGTTACCGCTCCGGCGGTAATGTGTTCCGGCAATATTGTATAAAGAGCCAGTTCCTTCCTAAACCCGTGTGCTTTCATCTTCGACCTCATCGTCACTTACCATCAGGTGAGATTGAGGTCAAACGCGATTTAGTCACTTATAAAAAGAAAAAAAAAACTTATTATTAGAATGCACGTACACAATATCCACAACATCCACCACCCAGCACTGGGCGAGCTTGGTGGATATGGCCCACCTATATCTGCTCGTCATCCAGGGGAGAGAGTCATGCCCTGCAGAGGGCTCATTACAAAGAGGTGTGTTAATTATGTGAACAATTTAATACTACTTCCATCCGAAAGAATGGATTTAAATCAAAATAGTAAAATATTGTCTTAAGCTTCAATCATTGGGTTAGATAGAACAAAATTATTTTAAATTATCATTGTCATTCGATTCGGACCTATAATGAAAATGAATCATGAAGTATTTTTTAACTGTTTAGTGTAAAGTGATGCCCTCGTTTAAACCAT
This sequence comes from Stenoptilia bipunctidactyla, assembly GCA_944452665.1. Lineage (NCBI taxonomy): Eukaryota > Metazoa > Arthropoda > Insecta > Lepidoptera > Pterophoridae > Stenoptilia > Stenoptilia bipunctidactyla. Next base: position 16,017,369 of record OX101740.1, on the reverse strand, counting down.
CTCAAAGAAACTTACAAGGTTTGCAATATACTTTTGCTACACTTTCTCTGTAATACATTACATTTACGTTCATATACCGTCTAAAGCCTTAAACAGAACTGGACTTAAAATTTCAACTTTCCTACATTAACTTACCGATGCACATAATCTTCATAATGATTCGGACAGTCATAGTTCACGACGAGCACCAACTGTTTAACATCCAGCCCCCTGGCCGCCACACTGGTCGCGACAAGCAACTTCACCTTGCCATTCTTGAAGTCCACAATCGTTGAGTCCCTGTCGAATTGATCAATCCCTGTAACAGGCCAGTATTAATATATTCGAGGAAAAAAACAGGTTTTCAATATGTTGCGGTTGTACTGTGTAGTGTTAAATGTCAATTTAATTCTTTTTTATCGCTAGTAGTAAAAAACCTATTGAGTAAATTACAATATTTATCAATTAATATCTTCTCACAATTATTTTTCTTACAGGTTCTTATTTTTAAACTAGCTTTTGCCCGCGACTTTGAACGCGCATAAACATCGTTTATATTTAACATAGAATAAGATTTTTTCATACAAACTAAAACATCATATATTTCCCGTTCCCGTGGGAATTTTGGGAATCCCTTTCATAACATAACCAGTCACTCTTTGAAGAACCTTTATGCCAAGTATCACATCCGTGCACTCAAGGAATAAGATTTTTCATACAAACTAAAAAGTCCAACCCCTTCCCATGGGACTTTCTGGAATTCCTTCCATAATACAAACAGGCACTTATTAAAGAACCTTTATACCAACTATCACATCCATGCACTTAAGCATTAAGATTTTTTCATACAAACTAAAGCATCATATAATTCCCGTTCCCGTGGGAATTTCGGGAATTCCTTCCATAACACAACTAGTCACTCTTTGAAGAATCTTTATGACAAGTATCATATCCGTGCAGTCAAGGAATAAGATTTTTCATACAAACTAAAAAGTCCAATAATTCCCGTTCCCGTGGAAATTTCGGGGATTCCTTCCTTAGTGCCCCCCACAACCTCTAAGGATTGTACGTTCCAAATTTCAGCTCTCTACGGCTAGTAGTTTTGGCTGTACGTTGTCAGTCAGTCACTCAGTCAGTAACAGAAAAGTTTTAAATATTACGATGTTCACTAAATATATCCGATATTTAGTAGAGGTCAAAAAAAACTCAAATATTATAAATTAATAGATCAGGCAACTCCGAATATCATTCACAGTAGGTATTACACTTCACGCCTTTTAAAAAAATAGATTATTATTGAAATCTCTAATTTAAATAATGTTTTTGAGTTTTTGCATTTAAAATGCTCAATTATTCTTAAATAATTGAATGAATTTTCATTTATCACATTTTTTCATTTATTTAAGAACAATTAAATGCAAAAACTTAAAAACATTATTTAAACATTGCAATGCTTCACTTTAACTGGGATTAACAATTTCTGGTCTTAGCTGCAAAGCTATACCATTAGATGGAGCTACGTTAGCAATATAACGTAAAAACAAAAATGTGGTAAGTAATTTCAAGGCGTACCACCAGGCCCCGGTAGCTCAGTGGAAGAGCACTCATCCGGAAAACGAGAGGTCCCAGGTTCAAGTCCTGGTCGGGTGATTTTTATTTATCACATTTTATCATTTATTTAAGAATAATTGAGCATTTTAAATGCAAAAACTTAAAAACAATATTAAAACATTGCAATGCTTCACTTTAACTGGGATTAACAATTTCTGAAAAGAAATCGGTCTCGGGTGGTCTTAGCTGCAAAGCACGTCCGGCAAACGAGAGGTCCCAGGTTCGAGTCCCGGTCAGGTGATTTTTATTTCACATTTTTTCATTTATCTCTAATTTAATCAACAATTAACACTAAAAAGGTACAGAATCGCCGTAAAGTAGCCGTAAAGATAATGCAATAAAGTCTATGGACTTCTTTAACGAATTGATTTCTAAATGCAAGCTGTTGCTGAGAGTATCCATAAAAATAAATCTACAATTACTTTAATTACGTTCAGATGAGTTTAAAATAAAAACATTACATTAACATACTTTTTAGGTTATATCGAAAAAGCTATCGGGCAACGTCTTTTTCGTATTTAAATCCCCAACGAATGATATGTTTGAGATAATATTCTGAAGCTTACTGAGGAATATTGAGAAATTGATTGACAATAATAAGTGATGATTGAAAATTCATCTGTATTAAAATATCTTCCTTTAAGCAGGACTACCTATATTAATTTAGTCGATATTTTTGTCAACTTTTATTAGCCAATAAGTGACAAATTTGTAGCACAATCGAACCGACGAACACGGCTGGAAGAAAATTAATGAGCATTAATGTTTTGTTTCATATCCATTTATAGCAACGAAATTTATAGAATATTTTTTCAAAAACAGCATTTTTAAATAAAAAACATGTAATGGTCTGCTGAAGCCTATGTGTTTTTCGAACTAAATATGCAGACTGACAGGGTACCTGTAAAAGAAATTAGACACCTATATTTTGTTCATTTTGTATGAAGTTCACAGTTTTGTGTTGAATTATCAAAATTATGTTACATAATGTAGATTATTTATAAAAATAACTTTATTTCATAAATATCTATTAACATTTGGTTGTTGTTTTTTTATGTTAAATGTCTTTACTATATTATGCTGTTCACTATAATAGTGCTGATATGTCTTACAAGATCTGCCAAAAGCAAGCTTATAAAACTTTCTCAAGTTTATTTCGTTCTTAGCTTAAGAACGATAATTTGTTAAAATCAGTTTTCTAAATTAAAAATGCATCTAGTTTATCCAAATAGCGGTTCGCAACGCCAATTCTTCAACGCAAAATCACTTACCTCCATGCAAGCTCATGCAATGATAGGACGCCTTCATCAAATCTTTCAGAAGGCTGTCTGCATTTTCTTGTTTGTCCACGAAAACGATGATGCTTCCCAACTGGCTGTACAGCCCCAATAGTTCTAGAAGCTTGAAGAACTTTGCTTCGTCTTCTAATACGGCGACGTGCTGCTCGACTTCTTTGCAAACTATACTGCGGCCTCCAACCTGCAGGTATAACATTCAGGTATGTTAAATGATGGGGAAAAACAGAGGAAACAAGAAAAAGGATTACCTTCACGTTCGCTGGTTAGCTTGCTGTCTCCTGGCTGTCTTTAGGTGCCCCTTCAGGTTTAAAGCGCGCGATCGCGATGTATTTGGTTTAATTTGTTTTGGATTGATTTCGTTTAAGTTATTTTGGGAAGATCCGATAGATCGATTCCGCTGATGATGGAATTTTCCGGTACGGGACTCGCGTTCGAAGTAGTCGACCGTAGGTTCCAATGGCGCACGATAAGTGTCGGCTTGAAGTGAAGGTAAGGGGGGGGGGTGAGGATAGCCTTTGGAATAGGATGTTAGTGGGTAGTTATATTTTAATCTTTAGTATGTAGCTTGAATCTACCCTATCATTAAAAAGTAAGGATGCGTTCAAAACTATCTGCCATACCGCCCCCCAAAGAGCGAGCTAGCTCTTTAAGTTTTGGAATAAAATAATTTATAAATAATAGAAAAATAAATAAATAGAACTAATTGAATAGTGTGATTCTACGGTAAATTTGAATACTTAGAAAAAAAAAATAATAATAATAAATAAGGAACAATTTAGAGTTGTGTTTGGTTATCAGAATTCGCGAGCAGTGGACATAATTTAACTACAGGCCTTAGCAGATTTCCAGAAGCTGTCATCAATTCCACTACTCTCACAATATCATCTTTACCGGGACAAAGACGAATGACGCGTGCTTTACGCCACTGAAGAGGTGGCAAGCTAGATTTGATTAAAACCAAATCGCCAACCTTAAGATTATCAGACTTGGTTAGCCACTTTGTGCGTTGGGAAACAGTGTGCAAATATTCGGTATGCCAACGCTTCCAAAAATGCTGAGTGATTTGACGAAGCAGCTGCCAGCGCTTCAGCGGACTAATAAGCTCATCCTTGACGTTTTGTTCCGGCAAAGACAAAAGAGGCTGTCCGATTATAAAATGACCAGGCGTAAGAACCTCTAAATCATTAGGATCATTGGTTAGCGGCCAAAGCGGTCGGGAGTTTAGGACTGCTTCAACCTTGGCAAAGATGGTTGCGAGCTCCTCAAAAAATAAAATCCGTTCACCAATGACGCGATTTAAAATAAGTTTGGCGGACCTAACCGCGCTTTCCCACAGGCCACCCATATGAGGGCTGGCAGGCGGATTTAGGTGCCAGTTAATTTGTTTGTCGCCGAGGCAACGATGAGTTTCGTTAAAGGAATTTTGAAGGAACTGCTGAACTTCCTTTAAATAGTTTCTAGCACCCACGAAATTCGTACCGCAATCGCTGTAGATGTCACTTGGAAGACCTCGACGTGATACGAAACGATCTAAACAGGCGATGAATGCTTCAGTGGAGAGCTCAGAAACTATCTCTAGATGCACGCACTTAGTCGTGAAGCAAATGAAAACGCATAAATAAGAACGAATTGCCTTAGCGTTTCGAACCTTGGATGTCTTTAGCCAGAAGGGCCCTGCAAAATCTATTCCAACGCGTTGAAAAGGACGACAAGACGTAACTCGACTGGACGGTAAGTCACCCATGAAGGGCTCTAAGGACTTTGGCCGCAACCGATAGCAACGTTGACACCGAAATGTAATCTGCTTGATTACTCGTCTAGCAGATAATATCCAAAACTTGCGCTGAAGTAGGGTCATCAAGGTTCCTGATCCGGGATGCAGATAAAGCTTATGATAATGCTCTATTAAGATATTCGTGACATGATTGTTCTTGGGCATAATTAGGGGATGTTTACCCTCGTAGCTTAAGTCGGACTTACGGATTCTGCCACCAACTCGCAGGAGGCCCTGCGTGTCTAAGAATGGGTTCAGTCGCATTAGGGTCCCTTTGATGCCTTTCCCTGCACGCAACAATTCTATCGTACTGTGGAAAGAAGCAAGCTGGACTAGTCTGACGATAGCTTGTAAGCTAGCGTTCAATTCTGAGACCGATAGTGGCCCGGTGCGACGTTTAGCGGAGTTGCGGCAGTTATAAAGGAACCGCTGGCACCAACCAACTACCGACTGTAGTTTGGAGAGTGAGCTGAACCTATCCAAAGGAATGGCATGAGAGTCAGCTTGAGAAACGCCGACAGATAAGATTAGCGGAGTCGACTTGATACCAGGTAAGTCGACTTCACTACTAAGAGGTAGGTCTCCAGGCCATGTTGCAGAATCATCTGCAAGCCATGGTGGGCACCACCATAAAGAATGAACAACCAAATCGGAGGGAGTAAGACCCCGACTCGCGGAATCGGCTGGATTCATGGCCGACGGAACGTGTTTCCAGACGGTGTTTGGACATAGCGCTTGAATCTGAGATACTCGGTTCCCTTCATATGTTTGCAGCTTGTGAGGGGAGATTCGGAGCCAAGATAAGACTATGCTAGAGTCAGTCCAGGCGTAAATTGATTGTACGCTGAATTTACTGCGGAAGTTGTTGAGGACGTGTTCGATTAGTTGAGCGAGCAACAGTGCGCCATTAAGTTCCAACTTGGGAATCGTAAGTTTCTGTTTGATTGGTGCAACGCGGGACTTGGCATCGAGGAGACGCACCATGATGTTACCATCAGAGGTCTCAGAACGAAGGTAAAGGCAAGCCGCATAACCTCGCTCAGACGCATCGCTGAAACCGTGGATCTGAATTGACATTGGTTGATCAGGCAGAATGCGTCGCGGAATCGAAACTTGATTCAAGTGATGAAAGTCGGCCAGGAAGGTTTTCCATAATTCGAGGAAATCTGAGGGAAGAGGGTCGTCCCATCCACACTCGAGAGACCAAAGTGTCTGCATGAAAAGTTTAGCGCGCAGAATGACTGGCGTTAAGAAGCCACATGGGTCGTACAGTCGGGCAATGTTGGAGAGGACGCCACGTTTGGTCATGGTTTTGCTCATCTCTGAGACATGGTAGATAAAACAGTCAGCTCTAGAATTCCACTCCATCCCCAGGATTTTATAAATGTTGTCTCCATCCTCGAACCGAAAAGGAGATTCACAATGGTCAGTAGGAAGCATCGCTAGAAGTCCCTGTGAATTACTGGACCACTTACGAAGTGTGAAACCGCCCTGGGCGAGAATCTCGACAATATCTTGTTGTAGTTGTCTAGCAGAGTCAAGAGAAGAGGCACCTGTTACCACATCATCGACAAAGGTGTCTTCTAGGAGCACCCGGGACGCTTCGGGATGGACATCCGAGTTTAGACGAGCAAGCTCGTGAATAACGCGAATCGCCTGGTAGGCTGAGCTGCAAACGCCATAGGTGACAGTTGTCAGCTCATACTGCCTCAATTTGTGCTCAGGAGATTCGCGCCAAAAGATAGTCTGCTGCTTGCAGTCCTCGTCAGCCAACCGGACCTGGCGGTACATTTGACGGATGTCACCGGTAAACACTATTTCATGCGCCCTGAAGCGAAGAATGATGTCCTCAATGTTCTTCTGTAATTTGGGGCCAGGCATGAGTATTTGGTTTAAAGATACACCAGAAGAACTAGGTGACGAAGCGTCAAAAACAACGCGCAGCTTAGTGGTACTGCTATGTTCTTTAAGAACTCCATGGTGAGGAATATAATATCGCGCACTGGATACAGGGGAATGGACTTCGCGCATGTGTCCAGCGTCCAGATAGTCCCGCATAAATGCCACGTAAAGCTCGCGCATCCTTACATCCTTGAGAAGCCGACGCTCCAGATTGTGAAATCGCTTCAAGGCAGAACAGTGCGTTTCACCCAGTGGTTTGCGGTTGACCTTGAAAGGCAGCCGTAAAATAAAACGACCCGTATTATCTCGAGTGTGAGTTTCAGCGAAGTGCTTTTCACATTGTACATCCTCAGGATCCTCCAAAGTCCGCTTGGGAATTTCTTCACACTCCCAGAAACGGCTCATAGCCATATGAAGATCCTCGGTGCAGGCCATCGAGACAATGTTGAAGACATGACTCGATGCTGCTGGGGCTTTGCCCATGATGATCCATCCAAACATGGATGAGTAAGCTGTAGGCATATTCTTTCCTAAGCTTAACTGCAAACCATCAAAAATTTTACTATAGAGACCAACACCTAAGAGCAATTCAATCTGACCCGGAGTGTCAAAGGTTTCATCCGCTAGTTTTAAGTGCTTGCATTTATTAATAACTGCCTTGTTGACATGTGCCGAGGGAAGATTGCCAGTTATATGTTTCATCACAATGAAATCTTCAAGTAAGATTTCATTTGGTTGATGAACAGGTTTGATATTGCAAGATAATCTACCCTTGGTAGCCAGACCAGCTGAAGCACCTAACCCGTATACAGCATTGGAGTGAAGGCGAGGTAACTTAAGTCGCTGAGCTAAGTCCTCACACATGATTGACACTTGAGATCCGCTATCAATTAAGGCTCGAGCTAAATGAAATTGGCCTTCAACATCCTGCACATGAACAACGGCAGTGCCAAGCATCATGGTAGATAAACCATCAATACTGTGCAAGGCTTGGTTGTGATTGTTGATAGTATCACCCTGCGTTGGAGCAGTGCTTGTACTAGGTGCCACATTGCTTATATGCAACTTAGTATGGTGACGGCCACGACATACTTGGCAAACACTGCGGGATGTACACCTAGAAACATGATGAGTGCGAAGGCAGTTAAAGCAAAGTTTTTGTTGTGAAATAAATGATTTACGTTCAGTTGGAACCATGGACTCAAATTTGGAGCATTTATAAATAGAATGACCTTCCTTGCAGCAAGGGCAAGTAAAAGAATTAACCAAGCTAGTTTTATTTTCAATAATGTTGAAAGAGTTACTTGAATTTGACTTAATTGTGGAACTTGACATATTCTCAAGGATTCGCAGCTGATTTTCTAGGAATCCAAGCAACTGAATAAATGTTGGAATTTTACTGGTATCTAAAGTTGACTCAAACTTGTTGCGCAATTCTGTTGGCAACTTCTTTAAGATTATGTGAAGCAACAAAAAACACCATGCATCCACATCAAATTGTAAGGCCTTAAGCGCCTGTGTATTTTCCTTGACTGTGGATATGAATTTATTTAAATTTTTTATGTTGACTTGTGTTATGACAGGTAAGCTTAAAATTGCCTCAATATGCCTATCTGCTATGACTCTTTGATTTGCATACCTATCAGTAAGCAATGCATATGCTATTGAATAGTTTTCCGATGATATGATTAAATGTTTCACTAAAGAGAGAGGTTCCTTGTCCAGCACACTCAATAAATAGTGCATTTTTTCCACTGCGCTGAGTTGGCAATTGTTGTGTATCAAACTATTGAAAATTGCAATGAAGTTTGGCCACTCAATATGAATGCCTGAAAACCTAGTGAGAGTGATTTTAGGTAAATGAAATTCACTATGCGTTTTGTGTGTAGATTGAGAATTGGGCGTATGATTCGAATCTATATTCATAGAAGAATGCATGACTTGAATAGAATAGAACAGCTCCTGGAATTCATCATAAGCACCTTCTAGTTCTAGACGCTTTTTATCGTCAAAGGTAGACGTATCAGACATTAATATAAAATAAGTATCGTCCATCTGCTCGCGATATTTCTCGATGTCCTTATAGCGAACTAAAAACTTCTTTACTTCGAGCTCAGACTTATTGTCGTCTACGCTACACGCAGTTCCTAAATCATAAAGCTTTCGAAGCTGCTTATGAACATTGTTAAATTTAACGACAAGTTGGCCGATTTTACTCATATTGAAGTTTAATAATGTTGTTCGATAAATCAATAAAGTTTCTCAAATAGGAATGTAAATAAACAAACAATAATGGCGGTTGATTGAAACACAGACTAAATATGCCGCATTGATCAATTGAATGACAGATGAACCACAGACTATTTTGATCAATCACCGAAAGAGTGAATGATTCAATTACTGCCAACACAATACAACACAAAATAAATGATGTAATACCAACACAAAAATAAGAGATGGCGGGAGAAAGATTCAGCCACGAATTAAAATGAGAATGAGGGTATCAGAAAAAAGGTTAAATGAAATTACGAATTTATACAAAATATGTTAATATGTAGGATATTTAGGGATCCAGTTCGAAGGACCAAGGAATGATGGGGAAAAACAGAGGAAACAAGAAAAAGGATTACCTTCACGTTCGCTGGTTAGCTTGCTGTCTCCTGGCTGTCTTTAGGTGCCCCTTCAGGTTTAAAGCGCGCGATCGCGATGTATTTGGTTTAATTTGTTTTGGATTGATTTCGTTTAAGTTATTTTGGGAAGATCCGATAGATCGATTCCGCTGATGATGGAATTTTCCGGTACGGGACTCGCGTTCGAAGTAGTCGACCGTAGGTTCCAATGGCGCACGATAAGTGTCGGCTTGAAGTGAAGGTAAGGGGGGGGGGTGAGGATAGCCTTTGGAATAGGATGTTAGTGGGTAGTTATATTTTAATCTTTAGTATGTAGCTTGAATCTACCCTATCATTAAAAAATAAGGATGCGTTCAAAACTATCTGCCATTAAATGTAAAATAACGTTAATAAAAGTTATGGTTGATAGTTTTCGAAACTACACATGGTTGTCTGAAGAAATTGCTTGCTAGCGATAAGACCGCCAATTGTTATACAATAATACCTTGTAATGGTATGCAATAAAGAGTAAATAAATAAATAAAGATTGTTAACTTTTTCGTCTAACGTAGCGTTAACATTAACACACAATGAGTGGGTCCTGTGGTAATAAGTTAAATTGATGCTGTAAATTAATGGACACACGTCGCTTTTTAGTCCTTAGATATAGGGAACTTATGATAAGATGAACATAACAGATAGAGTATAAATAAATTAAAATAGGTGTCTGTAAAGATATAGAAACGTCGAGTTAAAATGTGACTCGTGAGATTTTTTATCAAATACACGACCGCGGCTACACATTTATCAAAACCCAGGCAACACCGGCTTTTTTGTATATTATTAAATTAAACAAGAAACTCAAGACAATATTAATAAAATAAGTTGGCGAAAAGAACTATAAAAACATGGTTGAAAATGTCAGTCAATGACAATGACAGTCGGAGTTTATGAATGAGCTTCACGCAATAATTATACCCGGTTACTTCGTCGGGTATTTATTGAATCATACCTTACGCAGTAACTTTTGCACAACCTAAACGTAAAGTGTGATTGAGATTGAGATAATTTCTTGCAAATGTTATGAATTGTTATAATTCCAACGGAATATCATTTTATTGGAATATAGCAACGTAAAATAAATAAATGCCATTTTTAGAAGCCTCCAATACGATTCTAATGTAACGGTGACGGCACTACAAGGTTATGTTGTGGAAATTATTTTCAGTGTCATAGGGGGGAGGTTCGCCGCGCCGACTACAGGTACTTATTTGTTTGAATAGCCTTAAAATGCATGTTTCAATACAAAAATATACGTCAGAATTTATCACTTTATCCCGTATTAATAAATTTTACATTTTAACTCCACGTTTCAGTGTCATTGCAGACCCCGTGGTCACGACACGACTGATCATGACTGCTCACAAGATTTTGGAAGATTATGAATAGCGAAAAATTAAGACAAAATTTATCTTAGATTCCTATGCCATATTTGAATTTCACTGACCTGAATTTCTATAGGTTTCTGCAGTATACGTCGAGCCAAGGCCTCCATTTGTCGCGGGAATGTGGCACTGAACATCACAGTTTGTCGGTCCGGACGGACGTTGTCTATGATTTTCATAACCTGTAATAGTATATTTCATTACGAGTGCGGAAAGCCTGTCGGCTGCGCCTCGGCTCGTGTAGACATTTGTCGGAACTCTTTGCAGTGACGGTTCCGCACGTGTACTGAACGACTATTTTTAATACAGTTGCGAAAAAATTAAGCAATTTTATAAAATATACAAAATGGCGCCAGCCGTGAAAGATTATAAACAGATTTTTTTTTTTGCTTACCCATTCTGGGTAGGCAAAGGGAACTATGCCCATACAGCCAAGTCTTTGGTAGATTTTTTGTATTGACATGAAATGAAAATGAATTTAATGAGATAAAATGAAATGAAACCTAACCTAACTCATTGCATCAAATCATTATATCTGATATTGAAACAAATTAGTAGCTTCTTTTCAGAAATATTTGCATGAATCGTATAAACTTCTATGAATTTTTTTTAGTAAAAACTTCGTGGTTGAATTTTTCTTTTTAATAGACATTATTTTGACATTTGGGAAAGAGAACGCACGAGTGCGGAAAAGGTAAAGAAAAAGCACAAGTGTGTAATAGCCCACATCCCGAACGCTAAACGTCCCTGCAATACGCCACTTTTTGAGCAACTGTATTAAAAAATAATTTTCGTTAGTTTAAAAGTTTGTTTGTACTGAAGACGATGTATGTAGACTTTAGCAAAGGAGTAATGATAAGGAAGGTTTTAATTAGCTCTAAAAAGCCCTATTATTATTATTCAAAAAAGACGCGACGAAAAAGTCTCTCCCCTTTTACAGCAAAGAGGGTCTGATAAAGCAGGGTACTCGGGCTTAAGCCAAGAGTATCTGCTGGTGTTTTTAAATGGTAAATGATGATGATACTGTAGATGATGACAAAAATTTGCGAGTTATACGACACGTGTTTAGTATGACGGCTTTATTTTTATTATTATTGGGGTTTCGGGACTATATGAGCAGTCTTGTCCGCTCGTCACACTGCGACCTAGAAGATCTATTGTGTGAGTCCCAATTTATAACTCACCGCGCACTTCAATGAAGTCCAATGAATTTAAGATTTCCCTTACGGCAATGCTCCTAATCGCTTTTGGATCCAGTTCGTGCTTATCCAGGTGAGCGGAGCGCTTGTGCATAAAAAGCCCTAAGTATATTTAGAAGTATTTTACACTTAAACCCATGTGCCGTTATCTTCAACCACATTTGCAATTAACATCAGGTGAGACGGAGGTCAAACCCGGGTTGGGTAAACAATAGTAGTATATTATGTAACAAGTGAGCTAAGTCGGCTCATTATTAATCCCTCGCCTGCGGCTCGGGCTCAAATCACAGCCTCGACTGTAATTAGCAACGCTCACGAGTTACATACGACGTTTTTCAACACACTTGTGAGTAAAAGACAGACATACGTGGTCATAAAATTTACAATAATTTTATAACAAATTATTGTAAATTGTGAATAATTTGTTTGATATACAAATTTGTTTCACTAATATAAGGCGCAAACATTTAAAAATGTATATGGATTTGAAGTGGTATAAAATCTCTTTGTTGTTTCTGAAAATATTTAATGTATAACCGGGATCAGTAAATATGCTCTGTTTACTCGCATGTAATTTGCACTAAGGTACAATTCAACTTTGTAGGATTCATTATATTATGCACTAGGGTATAATATATTATGCACACATGACTTATAGCCCAGTTTACAGTTCTAAATTCAATAGAACGAGTCTCACTTTACGAGCAAGTGTGTTGAAAAATAATTTTACTCCCCATATTTAATCTCCAGCCCACCTTTTGGTCAGTGACTATTACTTTCCTTGAGTGACTTAATACTATAAAGGATGGTTGCTAGACAGCCGGACCTTAAGGGGCCTCAGGTTCGAACAGGTTCATTATCCTTTTAAGACACTCCTATCCAACGGCAGAATATCGCTATAATTTACAAGTAACAAAGGCTCAATATAATGAATTCTTATGGTCCATCCATACCTGCGGTTCGAAGCCCATATCGAACATTCTGTCGGCTTCATCAAGCACTATGTAAGTGACTCGCCACAAGTTGGTAACTCGACCGGAATTAGCCGACAGCATGTCAATCATACGACCCGGGGTGCATACTATGATTTCTGCACCTCGTTTTAGTTCGGCAATCTGTGTAGAAATGCGATGTAGATTTTAAATAAGCGTAAAAAGTGAGGGAAGTATCATGATTAGGTTAAGAAGCATATGAAGAACAATAACACAATAAACACACAATAATAAACTTAATGTAATGAAAATGAGTTTTTTTACAGGACCATTTTTTTCGGATTAGTGAAATGCATATGAAATCTAAAATAAACAATAATTATTGCAGAAACAAATAATACTAGTTAAACGATGAGGTTGAGGCGATAAGATAAACACCAAGCTAGCTCAGAGCTGTTTGGCTTAGCGTGCCCTCCGAAGAGCAAATAAAATACATGTTATTTAATAAAATTGGTTATTATGGACTGAGTCCCAAAACTGATTTGCGCCATACTAAATATCTACTATTTATTTTGATCGATCAATCCAGAATAACTCAACAAAATCTAGTTATAATGCCATAACACAAACCTGTTCCGAAATTCCCGTGCCACCATAAACACAAACTACCCTCAATCCCAATGACTTGGCAAACTTTCTTATATCCTTCCCAATCTGCATACAAAGCTCTCTCGTAGGGGTCATTATAAGGGATATTGGTCCATCCGTGTCTTCTAACTGAGGTTGATCTAATACATGACGGAACATAGGCAGTATGAAGGCCAGTGTCTTGCCCGATCCAGTCTTTGCTATACCGATGAGATCTCTGTAATGTAAGGGGAAAATAAATTTAATAATTATAATAAATAAAAAAATATAAAGTAGAATTAGTATAGGACTTAAACAACTTTAACTGGATAGCATAGAATAATCCGCGTCTTTTTAGAGGATAATGGATACTGTCGTTATTTCGATTTTAAAACGGTGAAAACTTAAGAAAGTACTACCTAAGAACATAATTACAATCATGCTTCCTATGATATAATAAAGCTGAAGAACTTTCAAGTTCATTTGTATAAAAAAGTTATAGATAATTATAGAAGGTAATATTTCACTAAGAAACTCTTAACAGCATCAGAAATTGCGTGGGCGAAAGTATTAATACATGAGAAATAAAATGATATTAACCTGCCCGACATAATAGCTGGAATGGCCTGCGCCTGAATTGGTGTTGGTTTCTCAAACCCAAGTTTCTTCAATATATCCATTTCCTTTTTACTTATACCGCAATGAGCCCAAGATCTGATAGGCTTGGGACACCCTTTGCCCTTCACTCGTATTCCTTCAAGTTCGGTACGATAGGCTTCTACTTCTTCAGGAGTCATACGGGCTAGTTCACTGACCTAGTAGTTAAGATTATAATTAAAAAAAAGATATTAAAAATGAAAACTACTATTTAGCTGTCACCAATAATAATCTTCTTTTATTTTACAATAAATTTACATCTAAATTAAATAAAACACTTTTTGTTTCTTTTTATTCACGCACGAGCGACTGTGTCTGAGTCGGGGTCTGCAAAGACACCGAAACGTCGAGTTATAATTTAAAATGTAAATATACGCGATAAATCCGGTCAAAAAGTGTTTTATTGAATAGTATGACTCGCGAAAACTTAAGACAAATTTACATCTAAAGGTGGGTTTCAATATTGAATCTTTATCCAAAATCCTTCTTTGTAAACGCTTAAAAAAGTATGGGCATAGCCATGACAACATTTTTGTATGAAAAAAAAATGGATTTTAGATTGAGATTCGATATCGAAACCCACCGTAAGTCACTTAGATGGTTAGTGAATAAACGAGCCGCCGGCGAATAAACGGGTAGGTTACTATCGAAGATTTTCTAACTCAAGAAACATGCAATAAATTCTGCGTAAAAGTAAGGCGAGTACTCGCTTTACTAGACTAGAGCTATCAAAAACACTCGCTCAGTAATGCTCGCTCGCTCGCTAAGTAGCTTAATATTTGTCACTAGCGTCAGCGGGTAACCCTTAAAATTTCTCAAGAACTATTACAGTTATTTAATAAATCTGAGAAATAAAAATAATGCCCAGAAATCACTGTAAAAAAATACTTTACGTTGTTTTAGACATGCTCTGACGTACAACAAAGCTAAAGACTTCAAAGTTCTTAAGGAATACTTAGGAACTCCTCCGGGACCAGCATTAAAAGTTTTGCTTACCTCAGTGTAGAAATTCTTTCTAAACGGCATGTACTGCAAAGTCGAGTGGTCTACTTTTGCGAGATCTTTCTTTTGTTTAGACGCTAAATTAGCAGCAGCATCTTTAATATCCTCTGTCTCTTCTTCGGAAGAATACTCAAGACCATCTTGGTTCTGCTCAATCAGTTCACCTGGAAACAAGGAAATACAGTCACTATATCTATACAACGTGTAACAAAATAGAGAGATAAAACTTAAGGGTTAGCTTCTATACCATAACGTAGAATATACAGTAAAAGATTAGCATGATCAGTGCTGGTATAGACTTTCATACAAATTTATTTAATTATTTTACAACAAAATATTTTGACATCCCTAGTCAACTTAGTAAGCTAAAACAAGACTTGTGCCGCAGTCAGTGACCTTATGACCTTTCCCGCACCGGCTGAACTTTGTAGTATCTATCTTAGTTACCCATCAATTTATTTTTACGCCACCTGTTATCGAATAGATTTCATCAAAAGCTAACAGTTGTTTTTAGGGTTGACACTTAGATATTTTGATCTGAACTTTGAGTTTGTTTTTCGGCCGAACCGTAAGGATAACAAATTTATATTACTGTTACTTACAACTACATCACCAAACATACAATCCCCTTAAGTATTATCTCTTCATTATGTTACACGTTGTATATAGAAATAATGCCTATTTGAATTTGTACTTTCTATTATTTATTTATTCAATGGTATATTCCAAAAGCTCCTCAGATTTGAGAATAAAATGCCAGAAAAACCGAGGATGTCCTTTCTGTTTTTCAGTTGGTGCATGGCTTTTCAAATATTCACTGATAGTTCTAAAGCCCAGCCATAAATAGAAACCTAATATATCTTCCATTTATTACACTTCAACTGATTTGCATGCCACCAAGGAAATAAGTTCAAAGAGGATTTGGTAGAGTTACAAAGGACCAAACTTTATATCTAAATATTTTAATGTTACAATACTTGCATGTTGTGATGTTAAAAAAAAGTAAATTAAAGTTCAATAGCTCAAATATCCTTTATCCTTACCTTTATTCTTCACATCTTCAATATTATTTCTGTTGCCAGTTACAATAACTACACCCGGGCCTCCTGCAGTTGAGACAATTCCCTTTGTTTGATCTAATTGGTTCACCTTACGCACTTCCTAAAAACAAGAAAAGATATATTTTAACTTCATTATATCACATATTATTTACACACTGAGAATGGTGTAAGAAGAAACACTAAACATGTTATTTGCCTGCGGTATAGTTCAAGCCTAAACTTGACCAGTTGGGGAAGAAACTTTTGCAAACTAGCTTGGATCAGAATCTATATCAGTATACTCTCCACTGTCACTGTTCAGGTAATAGGCTTAGTTCATATTTCTTAGGTCATATTTGATGACCAGCTGTTGTATTTTATATATATTTATTTTATATTATATTTATTTAGATATATATTTCTTTATACCTAACACTCTCTATCACTTTAACTACTACTATACCTTCAAATACATTTCCCTATACATCACACTACGCGGAGTGGATGTCGCGGTCGATGTATGACGCGCGGCTAGTGATAGCAAAGACTGGAGCCTATTAGCCCTTTTTTAAAACTCGCCGCTTTATTGCGATGGCTCGGAGGCTAAAAGGCTTAATACCTCGCAAGCTCTCGAGGCTAGTCTTAATTATGGCTTCTGGCTCGAGAAGCGTGAAGCCTAAAAAATTGTGTGCCTCCTAATAAAAGATTTTAGCTTCTTTTATTTTAAGGAATTTTTTTTTAAGAAAAAATAGGAATCGTTTGACAATCATCAATGTGCCTCTTATCCTGGTTAAACGGTTTTGGTGATTAATTTTCAAAAATTTAGAACCTTTGCTTTATTACATTTCATTCAATCATGTACGAGTAGGTATACCTACGTATTATAAAAGAAAATAACATAACATTGAACTTTAATTAATAATGCCTTCTCATTAACCCTGAGCAAAAGGTTAATGGGAAGGAAATCCTGAAAAGAGACTTAAAACTTTTTTTCGTGCGACGCTAGTCTTCAAAAAAGGCTTGAGTAAAAAAAAGCTCGAGCCTAAAAAAGGCGCAAGGCCTTTTTTAATAAGCAGCTTTTAGTAGTCCTGTTTTATGAGTCCGCCTTTAGAAAAGGCTTGTAAGCTTTAAATTTGTGACTAAAAGGCTCGAGTCTTTGCTATCACTTTGCTAGGGACAATGTTGCAACGTTCGCAACATTCATGCTGAGTCAGTGCCCTTTCAACAAGTTTTAATTGTATTTTTTGTTTTAATGTTTTATGTATTGTAATTGTAAGTGCTTTTCTAATTGCCTATTTAATTGTTTGTGTTTGTTTTATATGTGTTAAAGTGTTTTCTTTTATATACGATTTTGTTTTTGTAACTAACTTTTATTGTAATTTGTTTCTTTTTATTGTTGCTTGGTGAATAAATTATTTATCTATCTATTAACATACACTGCCTTCTATGCCAGAGGTCCCAATTCAAATCCCGATGGTGCTACTTATGTAAGTTTAATTTCTTTAAAAAGAAATACATTTGTTCTCAATATGTTTGTTCATATTTACATACTATATTTCTTTACTTTACTATCCATTATCTAGTATCCATATTGCAAGTTCTTTAGAAAACTTAATTTGGAATAGATTGCGCTATAAATACAGAATCATTAGTTAGCTTATTTCATAAGGATAACACTGGTGCATAGTTTGTGGCATAAGTTTTAGGCATCAATGAGCATAAACATTTTATTTGTGAAATGGGTCCTCAAGATCTTAGGCATTGTTTGGAGCGCACTTAGGCTGTAATAGAGGGAGCCTCCTCAATCACTGGACAGGTTAAGTTTACTTTTGGACCACATAGTTGGTATGTGAGTTTTGGTAAGTATTTACCTGTTGAACCTCTTGCATGTATGCATCCAGAGGATCGATTTCATCTTCTTCTTCCATCTTTTCTTCAACTTCTTTTTCTTTTTCTTTATCCTTATCCAAAGACAATTTTTCTTTTTCTTTACCTTCACCATCTTCACCAGCTGTAATTACGATATTAATTATAGGAGTGAGACGTTATAATATTTACTATGATTATGTAGTTGGAATTACAGTAGACATTATTACAATTTTTTATATGAGTTTGCACACTTTTGATGTTTGAAGTTAAAAATATGGATTTGAAAAGAATTTTTTTTTTTTTTATTAGAATAAGAATATTTTAGCAAGAACCTGCATAAGATGTAAATAAAACACTTTTTAACTCTTTTATTTAGTAGTAAGAATTGCGAAAACTTAAGACAATATTATGTTTATTGCAAGTTTGAAAGCATAGAAGAAATAACTGAACAAATTCATGTATGGAAATTAAAAAGCTTTACCTTCATCACCAGAGTCATCTTCAAGGGACCATTTCTTAGCTGATGGCAATTGTATATTGCTGATCATGCTGCCCTTTTGCACTTCTTTCTTTGCTGACTCTATTTCTTTACGCTTACGTTCCGCCCTCCATCTCTCAATTCGTTCTCTTCGCTTTTGCATTTCAGCTTCCAAGCGATTTTGCTCTTCTTCCTACAAAAATACTATTGTTTAACAAGGCTTCTTTAAAATATTTACTAATCAAACTAAAATTACTAAAAAAAAAAATATAAAATCATTTAAAAGAATAAAAATTTTAAAGCTCAGATAAGATTTTTCTATAAAGACACATATTTAAATACATCATTCATACATACATAACCTCACGCTGTCTCCCTTTGGGATAGGCAGAGACAAGGGAACAACAATTGCTTCGATCCAGACATACCTCTTTCGCTTCCTCCACGTTCATTTGTCTTAAATGATCTTGTCATAAATGATCGCCGGTTACGGACACTTTTAACTAGGCCCTTTTCAAGAACTTCGCCAATTTCATCGGCGTACGTTCGCCTAGGGCGGCCCCTTCCGACAGCACCATCCATTCTTGCTCTGTACACCTCTTTCGTAAATCTACTTTCACTCATCCTTTCCAAATGTCCAAACCACCATTTCAATTTTCAATGTTAGTCACTACATCTTCTTTCAATTCGCATTTCTTTCTTATTTCACTATTGCCCACCCTATCACTCAATTTCACTCCACACATGCTTCTCAACACTCTCATCTCCACAGCATTAATCTAGCTTTCATGTCTCTTCTGCTACACCCAAGATTCACTACCATACATAAGCGTTGGCGCCAAAACTTCCTCAAGTACGGCAAGACGAGCCTTATTTGGTATAGTTTTGCTTGCCATTATCAAGTATATGGCGCCATTAATACAATTTCCTGCTTTTACTCTCTTGTCAATATCACCTTCACACTTCCCATCTCTTGTAAACAAGGACACCAAGTATACAAACTCTTTCACTTGTTCCACTTTTTCGTCCCCTATCATAATATTGCATTCAGTCATATCTTCATTCCTCTCCATAACCATAACTTTCGTCTTTCCAACATTCATTTTCACACCTTTTCTTTTAAACAACTCATTTAAATAGTTACATTTTAACAATAAATGTATAGGTACCTACTAAAGTTTAATTTATTCTATTTCCTAAAAATCTTTTCATTTTTTTTCTTGCAAAATAGTCACTATAAAATAAGAAAAACACAATATCTTACATAACAACACTGAGAATGCATTACTTACATTGTTATTTGAATAAATGATCTGATATCATAACTCACAGGATACTTAAGAAATAAAACTTATACATTTTTTACCTTATCAGCCGAACCTATGTCATAATCGGGTTCTTGTTTAGATTTGTCTTTTGATTTTGATGATTCCTTATCCTTATCTTTTTCTTGTGACTTCCTTCTGGAGGATTTACTACTACTTGAACCATTTTTACGGTCATCTCTTTTGTCACTGAAATAAATTACAAAGATTTATGTTACCTGCTACTGCTTCAATCATGTTTGGGTTATATTTTGATTTGAAAAATATTAGGATAGATTAGTATAACCACTTATGACAACTCTACAAATCTATACATATAATAAAATGGTAGGAAAGTCAAAACTGTACATTGAATATTTTTTTAAAAGAATACTTGGGGTATGATCTACAATCGAAACAGAAACAAAAAATATAGTTTTTAGAATTTTTGTCTGTTTGTCTTTCCGGGATAAACTCAAAAAGTACTGCATGGATTTACTTCAAATTTGGCATGAAGATAGTTAAGAAGTCGGGTCAACATATAGGCTACATATTATCACGCTAGCAGTGTTATAATCGTAGGTGCGTTTGGTGCTGCATAGCGTTCACGCAGACGACGTCGCGGGCAGCAGCTAGTATTACTATATACTGGGAATTTTCACCAAAAACAGCCACATAATCTTACTAATATTATAAATGACATAGTTTGGATAGATGTATGGTTCCTCAATCACAGCAGAACAGCTAAATGGATTTGGATGAAATGTGGTATAGTGATAGTGTACAGGCTGGAGTAGCATGTAGCCTACTTTTTATCCCGATACACCCAGGGGATTTTAAATTGCACAGGTAAAACCGTGCGAAACAGCTAGTTCTACTAACTATCTACCAACCTTTTTAAAAATTAGAGTTCATTATTTTAATAAAATTATAATTTAGGTTCATGAAGGAAGACAGTTACTCTGTAAACAACTCAATCATGTTACTATAAGCACAAATACATACTATAATAAGACTGAAAGAAATTAATCTATGAAATTAATGAAATATTAACATATTTGACTAAACTATAAGAAACACTAATTCAACATAGACAGCAGATGAGTTAGCTAAAATTAAAATATCTTTAAGAACTACCTAATGCAAAACTTCTAGCCTGTGAATATCATAATTATACCTACTCTATTTTTTTCAGTAAACATTGAAAAACATATTTGATGTAAGGTTAGGTTATTCCGATGCAAAAAAAGAGACTGTTATTTTAAATCATTACAATGTCGTTCTAGAATGCAAGTCTGGGAAATTTATGAATGTATTTAAACAAGCGTAGGTTTCACAATTATAATAGTATTTTTATGTTGTAAAAACTTAAGAATACAATATACAAAAAAACCGATAGATAGATGTAACAGGGGGTGATAGTAATTAGAGAAGTTAAAGCAAAACTTCATTATTGCCCCTCTAGCGGAAATGCCCCGCCTGACCTTATCTATTAATTTATCTCGACATAACTCTAAAGTCTCCTGATTCTGAATTTTTGTAGTGGATGCCAGATTAGCTCCCAAGTTACCCTTACCTAGTTCCAGTGTTAACAAACATAAATATGAACCAATAGCAATAGATTTAAGAATTCTATCTTTAAGTGAACAATGCTTGCAGTACCTTTTACGATCTCTTTCCCTGTCCCGATCACGTTCTCTTTCGCGATCCCTCTCCCGACTGCGTTCTCTTCTAGTCTCCCTTTCTCTGCTGCGGCTTCGCTTCCTTTTCGAGGTCTTTGCAATTCTATCCCGACTTCTTGATCGTGAGCGTCTTCTCTTTCTATCTGGGGTAAGAGATCGGCTGTGTGAGCGCCGACGTTCGCGATCTCTATCCCGATCACGGTCTCTATCACGCCTACAATAGCGTTCAAACAAAAACATTAAAGTTCAGGTTATATTGTTTCGTGATGTAAAACCTTTATGTCACCAGGAACTGAAACTTACCCACTTCGCACCATTATTCGTTAAAGTTTTAAGACCTCGACTTACATAAACCACAAATGTTTACTTTGAACTATTTAATCCACCACAAATAAATATGCAAAATCAGTCATATTTAGTTGTTGTTGTTGTTGTTTAGGTTTGCCATTCTGGCAGGCAAAGGTTTAAACCATACAGCCTTGTCTGATGTTTTTTCTTTCCAAGTTTCATTCATAAAAAGGCCTGAGCCAAGACACTTGTCTTTCAATTAGGTAGGTACATAAATAGGCCGAAGCCATGCAATTTGTTAGTATATTCCATAATGTTAGATAAAGAGGCCGAAGCCATGCCATTAGTATATTCCATGCGTTAGTAGAGTTAATTTAAAAGCCATGTATAGTAATGTTTATGTTCAAGGTCCAGTTTTAGTAAAAATCTTATTACTAAAAAAGATTGTCTTAGTGAATCATTCTTATCACTCCAGCTTATTAAAATGGGCTTAGCCAACTATTCTTATATTACAAAAGCATCATAAGTCACTTTCCAGTCAGAGTAATTTGATTGTCTCGTCCGTGAAAGCTAAATTTCGATTTATAGTTCTATTCCAGTTTCGAGTACAAATTTATATAATGTACAATACGTATCCGGGTTTTTAAGGATTTCCTGGATGGAGCGCGGGATTTCTCCAGGTTGTCTATATATATTGAGAAGTGCGTCAATCATAAGTAGTCTAGCTACTGTGAATTGTGGACATTCTAAAAATATGTGATCAATAGTTTGATTAGTAGAATCACAGTAATTGCAATTTGAAGATGGGACGATTCTCATTCTGGCTAAGATTGCATTTAATTTGCAATGACCGATTCGTAATCTACAACAGGTTGAATAAAATTTTCGACCCTTGAATAGATTAGATTTTACAAACCAGCAGTGCTAGCACGGATCTTTTCACGATCGTGTATTTGACATAAACGACGGTTATTTTCGTGATAGCTGTTAACGGTAGCATAGACAACACGATTCCTCACGATTGGTAATGTATCTCGAATCTATCACGAAATTACCGAGTAAACCGAATTCAGTAGCATGGAACTCATAGAAGACGACCTGGTGGCGACTGTCAAAAAGTTTGTAGAGTGAAAATCGTGAAGCCGCCATTTGACTCGCGCTCATATTTTAGTGAAATAATGGATTTTGGATTCGTATTAATTGCCGAGGAAGAGAGGAGGAGATACATTAATTCACAAATGATGTCCAGAAGATTAATACGGGACGCTAACAATCCCTTTGAGCTTGCCGACCATGTCTTTTGTAAGGACTTTGGATTCGCATTAATTGCCGAGGAAGAGAGGCGGAGATATATTACTATGCAAATGATATCCAGAAGATTGATACGGGACGCCAATAATCCAAATAATAAGCTATTTCGCATTAATGAAGACATCGCCACTGTCCTTGTTTTAAATTTACAACAAGATTTGCAGCGGAGACGATCTAATGGATTGCCTGTTCATATAATGGTAAGTTCCTACGTGTATTTTAACTAATATCATTTGAAGAGTTTTGCAGCACCAATACTAAGGTGTGGTTTATTAATTTGGGGAAAAACGACGGACATTGAAAATTTTTTTGTTGCTTAAAAATCGTGTGTGAGAACTATTTTAGGCAAGGCTACCTTACGAACCCTGCAAACCACTATTTATCTCTGAGTTTATTGACACTGCCTTCAAATTACATATTGGAAGCTAAAGCTAGGAATGAACAAGAGTTACTGGACATGCAGAAAGATTGATTTATAAAGATTTCCCATATCTGTAGCTATATCGCAGGCTATGTTAAACAATCTCTGTTAAACTCCACAATGCTATTCCTAAATCATATAAAATTTTATCATCTATAGGTTACCTACTATAAAAAAATTAACGTTTAGTAAAAAGTTAACAATTGACCAATACACTTTAATAAGTATATGACACATAATACAAATCCTAATCATTTTGTTTTGTTTTGTTTCAGATATAAGGAGAAACTTTAAAACTGAAGAGAAATGCCTATTACAAATATAAATAAGAAAATAAAGAAACTAGCATACTTAATGGAATAAACATAATATCTTACAAGGATAAGAATGAAGTTTAAAATGTGAGAGAAATAAGTGTGAACAGTGATTTTAGTGTACACAATAATTCTTTTAAAGCTAATACAAAGTGAATTAGGACTTGTGATGTTGCGATTTTGAAAAAAATAATAAATACTTTGATCATTGCATGTTTTCATTATGCCGCAATAAGCAAACTTTAAAATTTAAGTGAACCAAAGAGTTTGCTGGGTTTGGAAACATCATATAACATATATGCAAGCTTTAATTTGCAATCCCCATACCAATCACATATTGAGTTGAGAGGGTTTGTTTCATATTGTGTGCCAGGACCGTACTTTGTCATAACTTGTTTACTAAAAGTTTGTGCCCAACTGTATATCACTCAGTCCAGTCTTACTTTTATTGTTCCAATTTGCATAGCTAGAGTATTTTACAAATATTAAGGTTTCAAAAACCATTCAATGCTCCGTAAACTAGACTACTGCCATACAGAATCTATCATGTACTCCGGACAGTATGAAACTAAATAAATTAATGTATAAATAATAATACCGTTATATAAAGCAATAAGTTAAGACCTCTTAAGGCTATGTTTTGTCTTATGTATACTTGTGTATTTTATCATGTATTGTTTACTAAACTTATTGTATTACTATTAGGTAGCATATTTCAAATTACCTTAATAATTGAACAACTATGCAATGCTCTCGTATTAATAAAGATTATAGATTATTATCGAAAATGTTTTTTATTTGTACAATACACTCATGGAGACCCAGGTCTAAACTTATAGTAAACATGTTTTATGTTCAACCATACACCCAAACCTGCCTTATAAATGTTATTATTTGTTTGGAACCTACTTGCATCAGGAATTTCAAATACTAACCATTCAATTATAAAGTGACCAGGTTTATTTAAGTGTGAAGTAATCCTATAAATTGTTTACTAAGATTTTACCTCACTGAAATGTAACGGTCTGTATTGTCGAAGGTTTTAATTTTAGCATAGAGTTTTATAGCATTTTCAGACAGATTTAAAAGTAAATTAATATGTGAAGTAAGTTGAAATGTGAATGACAATGCCTTTTTATATGATTTCAAGTTGTTTTTCGCAGTTCAGTCATTGAGAAGCTAAGTGTATTTTATTTTTTAGATATCTTGTAAAATATTAAAATAAAAAAACTATTAAAATTGAAAATCTTGCACCCATTTAATTTATCACTAAATTCCCCTCAAAGTGGCCAGACCTTACTTACAGAAAAGTAATACTGAACATGTATATCACTAAGTTCAGTATTATTTTATTGTTCCATTCAGAATAACAAACACAACATACCTCAATCCCCATACCAATCGCATATTGAGTTCAGAGGGTTTGTTTCATATGGTGTGCAAGGACCGTACTATGTCATAACTTGTTTACTAAAAGATTGTGCCCAACTGTATATCACTCAGTCCAGTCTTACTTTTATTGTTCCCATTGGCATAGCTCGAGTATTTTACAAATATTAAGGTTTCAAAAACCATTCAATGCTCCGTAAACTAGACTACTACCATACAGAATCTATCATGTACTCCGGACAGTATGAAACCAAATAAATTAATGTTTAAATAATAATACTGTTATATAAATCAATATCTCATTTTAAATTTCAATCAGTTAAGACCTCTTAAGGCTATAGGTATTTTGTCTTATGTATACTTGTGTATTTTATCATGTATTGTTTACTAAACTTATTGTATGACTATAGGTGTCATATTTCAAATTACCTTAATAATTGAACAACTATGCAATGCTCTCGTATTAATAAAGATTATAGATTATAATCGAAAATGTTTTTTATTTGTAGAATACACTCATGGAGACCCAGGTCTAAACTTATAGTAAACATGTTTTATGTTCAACCATACAACCAAACCTGCCTTATAAATGTTATTATTTGTTTATTAAGATTTTACCTCACTGAAATGTAACGGTCTGTATTGTCGAAGGTTTTGATTTTAGCATAGAGTTTTATAGCATTGTCAGACAGATTTAAAAGTAAATTAATATGTTAAGTAAGTTGAAATGTGAATGACAATGCCTTTTTATATGATTTCAAGTTGTTTTTCGCAGTTAAGTCATTGAGAAGCTTTTTTATAAGTGTATTTTATATTTCAGATATCTTGTAGAATATTAAAATAAAAAACTATTAAAATTGAAAACCTTGTACCCGTTTAATTTATCACAATAAATT
The DNA here is from genome assembly GCA_944452665.1 of Stenoptilia bipunctidactyla. Taxonomy (NCBI): domain Eukaryota; kingdom Metazoa; phylum Arthropoda; class Insecta; order Lepidoptera; family Pterophoridae; genus Stenoptilia; species Stenoptilia bipunctidactyla. The sequence goes on along the minus strand of OX101740.1, from coordinate 15,991,342 downwards.
CCCCTCAAAGTGGCCAGACCTTACTTACAGAAAAGTAATACTGTACATGTATATCACTTAGTTCAGTATTACTTTTATCGTTCCATTCAGAAAAACACAACATACCTAGTGTATTTCAGATACATTTAATTTTCATAAATATTCACTGCTCCTTATAAGGCTTTAACACTATAAGGTTACTAAACTTAACCATGCTTGTTTTGTTTATAATACTGTATGTATATCTGCGAAAACCTTGAAGTGGCTTTTGACCCATACAATACATCATATTTTAGTTAAGTTTTTCAAAAACAAATAAATAGGATTTGCAGTAATGACAAAACTTCATAAAAGTGGGTATCAGATTTTATTAATATAAACAAAATACAGTTTAAATAAAATGTTAAAACTATAGACATAAAGCTGCTTTATTTATATTATTCATTGGTCCTTTTCAATCGGCTCGATCCAGTAATTATGCCCCGAAAGTATAGTATCTAGTTTAAAGCATAAGCATCTAGTCTTATTGATACCGAGTAGGATTTTTATTGAATGGTGTCTTCTTCAAAAACGAAACTTTCTATTACATTCGTATCGCAGAAGAAGTACTATAAATCACATATTTCTTGTGTTGGAAGAACCGTGTTATGCGCTTTAATGTTTTCTCTTGAACAAGTGGATCGAAGTCAATATTCTTTTCCTCATTTGGAAGAAAAGCAAGTTGCAGTATATTTATCGCTTCCTGTATAAATTGGATCTTCACATATATTACGCATATTATTTATTTGATATTATTCATTTTTAATAAATAATTCCCTTCTTCTTCTTCTTTTGGTTAATTGGCAACCAACCAGCCGTTTACATATTTCCCAAATTAACAAACAACAACAATGGAGGCAACATGACATTTAAGTTTTTAATTTAGTCCCTAATTCAGTTTTTTGTTGCTAGGATACTCGTGAATTAGATTGAAAACCATCATTGATAATTGAAAAACCGTATGGCAACATTGAAATTATGTTTTTATGAAACCGGACCTTTGTTTACTTAAATACACGACATCACGATCGTGATGGAGAACTGTGCTACCGATCATAGACAATAATCGCTTAATTCGGAAGCGTAAACACGATCGTGATAGAAGAACCGTGCTCGCACTGCTGGGTTTCGTTGTAGAGGTTTCATTTGTTACTACAGAATGCCATAAGCCTTTTCCTCTGTTTAATATTTCCGTTTTATATTCATTCCAGTCTCTTCTTATTTTATGTTTAAGAACGCTAATGAAGTCTGTGTATGGTATTGCAATCCTGTTGGTAATAGAGTTTTCACTGTCAATGTCACCGTCACTAATATAATTTGTAACGGCTCTGGCTAAGTAATCCGCATTTTCATTTCCTATAACTCCAATATGAGACGGTGTCCACATAAATGTTATATTGTTATTATGTACTAAAAGATTCGTACAAGTTTCTCTTATTTCGTAAATTAGGTAGTTTGTTTTTGTATCGAGTTTGCAGTGTTTGATTGATGACAATACACTCATAGAGTCTGACACAATGAGCCAATCTTTTGATGTATCCTTGTGCTGTTGTATATATTGAAGAGCGAAGGATATTGCTAAACATTCAGCTGTATAAATGCTACTTATTTCTGGGAGCTTTATGCCATGTCCAACTTTATGACTAGGTATGTAAAATGCACATGAGGTCTTACTATCATTCTTAGAACCGTCTGTATAAATTTTAATATGATTGGAATACTTTGAGATTTCTTCATAGACTTCTTCTTTACATCTGATTTTTTTATTTATGACAACTTCTAAATCGGAGAACTTACTTTTGTAGGTCCCTAAGTAGCAAGGCCAATTGTTATTAGACTTATATAGATTATGTACCTGACCAAGGTCTGCTACAACTAAGAATTCTTTAAAAATAAATGGAGCTGAATTTTCGACAGGACAAAGACTATTAAAGTAATAATTAACTTTTTTAAACAAAGGGTTATTTTGTAAAGATGACAACTTCAAGAGATATCGATACTTGAGATATTTAAATCTTAAATTTAAAGGGAGTATATTGCATTCAGACTGCAATGAGATAATTGGAGATGTTCTCATAGATCCAGTTATTAATCTTAGGTTATTATTCTGTAATACTTCAAGTTTATAGCACAATTTCTTATTAGAACCAAAACATAAGAATGCATACTCAAAATGACTGCGTACTAGTGATTTGTATAACATGAGTAATATTTTAGGGTCCGCACCCCAATATGTTTTTACTATCACTTTTAAAATGTTGAAAGCTTTGGATGCTCTAAAGACAATAGAATTTACATATTTTGACCAAGATAGGTTGCTTGTGAAATCAACCCCTAAAAATTTTGCATTATTATCAACAGGCAGTAGTTTGCCGTCATAAAATATGCTAATGTTGTAAGATCTGTTATTAAATATAACCACTTTACTTTTCTCTGTATTAATATCCAAATTCAAATATGATAAATATGCTTGTAGACTTTTCAAAGTGGTATTAAGAGTCTCCACTATATTATTAATATTAGAGCCTGAAGTGTATATGACTAAATCATCTGCAAATTGCAAGTTACATACTTCTGTACCTAAGATTATATTAAGTTTGTGTAAATAGAGTATAAAAATAAGAGGACTTAGAATACCACCCTGGCAAACACCTTTAAATGATAGTCTAGGTCCAATTAACTCGCCAGTTCTATTTTTTTTAAGATAAACTTTTCTGCTATGTAAGAAATTAAAAATCCAATTAACTATCTTTTCAGGAATTCCTATGATTTTTAATTCAGATGCAAGAGTATGAAGATTAACATTATTGAAAGCTCCTATAATATCAATAAATATTCCTACCAAAACTTTGTGAGTTTTAATGGCATTATATATATCCAGATGGAGATGTGAAATACTCTCTCGAGCCGATTTACCACGTCTAAAACCTAGTTGGTTTGATGGTAAGAGACAGTTTTTTTCTATATAAAATTCTAGACGAGTTTTCAAAAGTTGTTCCATTATTTTGCCTATACATGATGTGAGTGTAATAGGTCTGTATGAGTCTGAACTATCAGGGTTTTTGTCTGGTTTTAATATTGGAACTATAATGTCAATTTTCCAGTCATTGGGTATTATTGACTTTGCCCATAATGAATTAAATATATCTAGAACTATCTTTCGACAACAAGGTTTGAGATATTTTAATGCATTATATGTGAAACCATCAAAACCTGGAGCTGTGTCCTTTCTTGAGTTAATAGCTGCATCAAATTCATAGCTAGTAAAGGGCTGAGAGAGGTAATCTATGTCTGAAATGTAGGATGAAGCAGTATTTGAAATAGGAAGTTCAACAGTATCTGGAGTGTATTTATGTAAAATATTATCAGCCCATTCAGAGTTATCATTTGTGTGAATAGATGTAGGTATATATGTTTTATTAAATTTTCTTATTTTATTCCAAATTATAGACAATGGAGTGTTTCTATTAATTGACTCACAAAAGCCTCTCCAACTCTTCTCTCTTTCTCTTTTCAAAATGATTTTTTTAAGTGCTTGCAATTTTTTGAATTGTAAGTAGTTATGCTCAATTGGATTACTTTTAAATTGTAAATATGCATTTTTTGAAGTCTGAACGGCTTCAGAACATGTTTGATTCCACCAGGGTAGAGCCAACTTTTGTGGTTTTCTAGGCATATTCATATTATTGCTAGGTTTTTGAGGATTAGGTGTAGATAAATGAATTGAAGATTTTAATAAAGATGTAAATTTATCATAGACTTTCATAGGATCATCATTATTAAAATCAAAATTATGTAGTAAATTATGAGACTTTTCTTTGTACTGTAACCAATCAATTAGATATTTGTTAGGTGATAATTTAAGTGAAGTGTTTGTGAAATTAAAAGAAGAGTTATTAAAATGGAATTTTGATATTACAGGTAAATGATAACTTCCCATTGGATCATCACCAACAGACCACTCTGAACAAAGAGATAAAGATGGAGATACTATTGTTAAGTCAAGAGCATTTCTGCGCCATCTATGTGAACCAACTGTTGTCATATCCCCATTATTGAGAATAACAAGGCCTGAATCATCTATACATTGCAAAATACTATCACCTCTTGCATCTGAAAAATCACATCCCCATACCATATGATGGGCATTAAAATCACCTGCAATAATCAAAGGTTCTGGAAGACTAGCAATTAAGTTATCTAATTTAGTTTTACTAAAAGTTGGAGAACATGTAGTGGGACTATAAAAAGTGACTAGTGTAATTAGTTTTTTTGCAAAATTTATTTGTATTGCTATATTTTGTAGAGAATCATCATAAAATGTATCAAGTTTCTTAAACGAAAGTGAATTGTGAACAATAATTGCAACACCATTATGACTATTACCAGAATCTAATCTTATTAAATTGTAACCTTTTATGGAAATCTTATTGTGAGATTTTAACCAAGTCTCACAAACTAGTGCTACATGTATTTCATGTTCATAAAGAAATTGTGTTAATAAATATTTGTGACAATTTAAACTCTGTGCATTCCATTGAACTATTTTTAGGGTATCCATTAATTCAATTATTTATTATTTTTAATACTGTCTATAAGAACATCTTTAATTAACTGAGTTGAAATTGATTGATTATTAGTTTTATTAGAAGTTATTATTTTAACGATTGATTTCAATATTAAATCCAAAATATCATCTGATTTTATTAAAGTAAGAAGTTGTTCAGGTTTAGTTAGTTTAGAAGGTAAAGGAGGAAAAGATTTGTCATTGAATAGGTCAGTAAACTTTTTCTTTTCTACTTGTTCTCTGCATTCTAATATCATCTTCTTTTTAATTGGACATGTCCCGGACACACTAATATGAGGCCCTTTACAATGGATGCAGACAGCTTTATCAATGGGTGTGGTACAGTCTTTATAATTATGTGAGCCAGAACATATCGAACATCTGACTGAATTTTTACAGAACTTTGCCATATGTCCATACCTTAGGCATTGAAAGCACTGCTTGACAGGAGGAATATAATTTGAAATTGGAAATCTCCAACCGTGTAAATCCATATATTCTGGCAATATGGAAGATGCAAAAGTAATAACAACCGTACCTGTAGGCTCCAGTACAAACCCGGATGCGGAGGTTATTTTCCTCATAATTCTTCTGACGCTTATGATTTTTCTCTGACTGGATATAAGTGTATAAATCTTGAAATTGGACAGGTTTTGTGGTACATTTCTAAGTACTCCGGAAATTTCTGTGCCATTGGCTGGAATACTGGCTCGGAATTTGTACTCTAGAAGAAAAGTTTTGTTACTTAAAAACATATTGGCTAAATTTGGCTTTTCAAAGTGGATGCCTACTTTGAATTTATTAAGAGCATGGAGGTATTTGATTCCTTTAATGAATCTTTTTAGACAACTGGATAAAGATATCATATCTCTGGAACCTATGGGTTTCCCTTCATCTGTTGATTCTACAAATACAACAAAGTCTGTTAAGGGAGAATCTTCTGGGTATCTCCGAGTGTAGTCGCTGACAAAATACGGTTTAAACTTATCCCTATCGACGGATTCCTGCTCGTCTGTAATACTGCTGCAGTCGGATGATGCCTCGGCCCAATCTTCTGTATTGCTACTCCCTTTCAGGAGTCTTTTTTTCTTTTTCGGCATTTTGCCCTACGTTAATGAAGCACTTAACTGATATAAAAATTGAAATAAAGAGTTGAAAATAATTTTCTAATAAAATAATTTTTTTCGACAATCCTCCACTTTCAAAGGTTCCCGCCTTTTTCCAAGTCAGTCATATTTAGGCAAGTCAATCAAAGTCAAGTCAAACAAACCAAACCATAAACATTTTTTTTTGTGATAAAATCGTCCCGGTCAGGACAGGCAGAGAACGAAGCACATACAGCCATAAAACCATGAACAAACGAACGATTGACCACTGGAATTTTCTTTTTTATTAAGATCAAATCAAGCCTTTAAGGCAAACCATTATTACTTTTAATGAGCGATTTTTCGGCGCTTAGTAAAAACAAAAATACATCTAGATTGCGCTGATCTTCTAACATGAATGTAATTGAAAAAAATATGAAGCTTAAAAATTAAAAGCCGACTACTAAAAACACGCTCTATAATGTACGAAACAAGAAAATAGTGTCCGCTGAAACATTTTATGTATTTTAATACGTCATACTGATAGAGATATTTTCAAAAGATAGCCGTGATAATAGTACATAGACCCCGCCTGGTCTATGTACTATTATTTATGTATGTACATAAATTACTACACATAAATTCTGCGTTACAGCGTTTATGTGGAAAGGGCTTAATGTTGTCAACGAATAGCTATGAAAAAGATACATTAATTATGTTGTGGCACTAGTTTGTAAAAAAAACGAAGTGTAGAACGATTGGGGGCCTCTTGTAAAACAAACTTACATACACAAGGTGCATACACACATAACTTCACATCTGTCAACCTTTGGAGCATGCAGAGTCAAGGGAACACCAATTGCTACTATCCAGACATTCATCTTTCTATTGCTTTCTGCACGTAATCAATCTTGCGTAGGTACATGATCGCCGGTTAATTTAAACTTTTTAAGAAGGTCGTCAATTTGATTAGAATACGTTCGCCTAGCCTAGGGTAACCCCTTCCGACAATACCATCCATTCGGACTCTGTACACTCCTTTCGTCAATCTTATTTCACTCATCCTTCTCACATTTGTGTGACCGTTTTTACCATACCATTCTTAAATCTACTTCAATATTCCTCCATCTCGCAGTCTTCATCATTCAATAGCGGTCCCAAACTTTCTTTCAATTCTTACTTATATTTCTAGAGGGCAGTCTTTCATGCAAATATTCGACTTTCCCTCTTTTCTTTCCAGACATACGTATCCGTGTTCAAGTCACCATTTTTCAAGCGGACTTGCTATTCGTGACACCACAAAAAATGGTCTCTTCCGACATTTAGGTACTCTGCGGTACACTCTAGTATCCTTCACTGTCATTCCCGATTACAAAGTATAAAAGCACATCAATTTTCCTGGCATTTATCACCTCGCATATTTCATCAATCTTATCATCTATTCCTACACAAACTTTCATCCACAACAACAGTAACCCATCTTGTCCCAGCGGCACGACCCATACAAATACCCCGTCTCCAAAACAACAAAAAAGACGCTTTTCAACGGACTTTAAAAAAAGAAGGAGGTACCTACTTTATTCGTCTGTATGTTTGTTACCTCATAACTTTTGACATCTTTTTACACCTTTGCAATTAAAAATAATGGGGAGTTTTCTGACAGCTCATAAAAAATAGTTAAAAAAACCTCTATAGATGGCACTTTTAAAAAGCCGAAGGCGTTAATTCTGTATACTATAATGCAACTATAATGTAGGTTAGTGGTATCTACCATCTATGGTTATTTATACGTTCAATTTCTGATACAGACGTCAATTAATTTATTTTACTTTTAAAAACGCAGTGTGGAATAAATTCTTCGCCTTCGCCTTTTGTAAAGCGCCATCTATCGAAGCCTTTTGTACCAATTTTGTACTGTTTTGTTTTTTAAGGTGGATCGATTTCCATACAAAAAAAAATCGGGATTCACTGATACAGGATATGGTTTAAAGCTTTAATTACGAGTTCTACAAACTATTTTCTAGTTGAATTTGGCGCGAGATGAACAAAAAACATACCGTTCATTTATAAATCACAAATAAATCAACTGAAAATTTTCATCTAAAATGCGAATGTGTGTGTGAAAATAACACGATAGGCTACGTTGCCACTTCATGCAATCACTGACAGAGACAACGGTCGGGCGAGCGGGACAGTTGCTCGTGTGCTATGTTGCCGATCTTACTTACTTTACTACTGTCTGCTCGCGCTCGCTCATTCAATTCAACGTGAGTTATTCAGTCAGTCACTTTATAACTTACTTGACTTCTGATCGCAAAAATCCTGCTTCCTATCCTATTTCCTACATAAACACCTAATTTATTTATTACAATATAAATAAAATTGCCTACTGAAAAATATTCAATATTTTGTAACTGAACCATAAATCCGAAACGTACACGCTTCCCTAGCCTACCTACGTACCAACCTAGCTGACTAGCTGATATCTACAACGTGTCCAAAAATTCAACAATAAGCTGGCACCAGATACCTACTCATAACTACTCGTAAATTTTTTTATTTATTTATTTATTTATTAAAAAAAGGTTCGCCAACAAGGCACACACTTTTACATTCATAATATATGTACACAGTTATTAGAAAGGTTACATAGGTAAGTGCCACCTCAGTTAAAGGCAAACACAGCATGCTTAAATTAAATACTGTCTTATTATTATTTGTCAAGGAAAAATACAAAAATATTACAATCTTACAATCTATATAATTAATTAAATTAATAATTTTCAAATAAAAGAAAAAATAAAACATTAAGACATAAGAAAATAAAATAAAATTAAGTTACAAAATAAATAGTAAAAGATATTAAAATTAATTGAGCTAATTATCCTATCCTAATTAAAAATGTGTACCTATACAAAACAATAAATTATTAATTACTAACTAAATGGAGGTCGTGCATTTCTTTAAATTTTATTGAATAAGATCTCCTTCAGATCTGTTTTGAAGTTATCAAGGTTCGAAGTAAAAATACAAAAGTTATTATTATTTTTTGCTGAGCTCATTGTAGTACCGACACATTCTTGCTAGTGGAGCGTAAAATCCTATGTTAGTCCGTGACCTGTCGTTGTAAAATGTCTTATTATTTTTAGTAGATCTAGGCACTCTCAGAGGTACACATAAAGATATTTTATGTAGTAGGCTTTCACAGTCAATCGATCCATTTATAACTCTGCACAAGAACAAGCAGTCATGGTACTTGCGACGAAGCGACAGGCGATGCATTTTAAAGTAAGACAATCTGTCTTCGTAGGATGCCAAACATTTTGCTAAACCAGATTGAAATGAAAGATGGCGCAAAAATAATTTTTGGACCCTCTCAATTTTATTAACATAGACTGCATAAAAAGGGTTCCAAACTGGACTGCAGTACTCAAGTCTACTACGGACCAATGAATTATAGAGCGTTATTTTAGTAGACGGATTGTGAAAATCTTTTGTGTTTCTATTTATGAACCCGAGCAATTTTAAAGAAGATGTTGTGATGTTTTCAATATGTTTGTGTAGTTGTAATTTGCCATCTAACAATACTCCTAGATCACGAACAATGTCAACTTTTTTTATCACGTCTTTATTCAATTTATAGGAACCAATATGTTTATTGCAACGGTTGCGTGAAAAACGCATATGGTAACATTTATCAGAATTAAGGGTCATGCAGTTTTGTTCACACCAGGTCATGAGTCTGTCAAGATCCTCCTGCAGTAAAACTTCGTCAATGTGGCAAGAAACACTTCGTGTAACTTTTAAGTCATCGGCAAACAGATAAATGTCAGAATTATGAAAACATGTATGAATGTCATTTATAAAAATGTTAAATAGTAAAGGTCCCAGGATTGAACCTTGTGGGACTCCAGATAGAATTGGGTATGGGTTGGAAGAAAAACCGTTTATAACAACTATTGATGTCCTGTTTGTAAGATAAGAGTTAAACCAGTCCAGTAAACTACTCATAATCCCAAACGATTTCAATTTGTATAAAAGTATTTGGTGATTAACTCTGTCAAAAGCTTTACTAAAGTCCGTGTAAATTACGTCCATTGGGGTACGGTTGTCAATTGATTTAGAAAGAGTCTCTACAAAATCTACTAGGTTAGAGCAAGTGGATCTAAGTCGGATAAACCCATGTTGTTGTGGGCTTCAACTACGTTTAACATGCCAAGACAAAATAGGATTTATTAGACTTTCAAAAACCTTTGCAAAAATGGGAAGTAAGGATATTGGTCTATAATTTTTGATATTCTTTTTGTCTCCAGTTTTAAATAAAGGGACTACAAGTGAAGATTTCCATACCTTCGGAAATATCCCCGATTCAAGAGATTTATTAAACAATAACTCGAGTGGCACGCTTAAAACTTTAGCACATTTTTTAATAAATATTGAGGGGATACCATCAGAGCCCGCTCCTTTATTCGGATCCAATTCGTTAAGTGCTTTATAAATAGACATTTGACTGATTGAAAATTTACCTATGTAATTACAAGCAGAGGATACGGTATTTTGAAAGTGGGATGGTGTTTGCAACGTCAGATTAAAGTCCTGAGAGAAGCTTTTAGCGAACAGGTTACAGATTGCTTCGCCCGCGCTTGCTTTGTCAGATCCTAAGTTCATCTCTGCGGGATAGGAACTTTGATTTTTACGCTTGCTCTTAATAAACGACCAAAAAAGCTTTGGATTCGATTTTAAAGTTGTCTCAATACAATTAACATATTGGCGATATGACCATGTAAATAACTTTTCGCATCGATCTCTTAATAATTCAAAAGAATATTGATCTCGGGGATTTTTATATTTTTTGTAACGAGTGTGGTATTTATTTTTCTCCCTGAGTAAAGAGATTAGCCGCCTAGAATACCAGTTTGGATAGTCGGAATTCTTTCGCCTTTGCAGAGGCACATGAAATTGGATTACCTCATTTAATATATCATAGAATTTTTCTGTCATTTGGTCTATGTTTTCACAGGAAGACAGAAGTGTGTCCCACGGCTTGTTACCGAGTTCATTTTTTATAGAGTCATAGTCGGCTTTAAAAAAGTTTCTTTTTGCAATAAGTTTAGGCCTCAAAGTATTATAGTGTAATTGCCGAAAAGAAAACTCCAAAGGCGGATGCAGAGGATCAATTTTCACTAGTGGTATATCCGCAGTGCTTATGTCAGCTATGGGAGTTGTACTAAAAACTAAATCCAAAATTTTAGATTTGCTATTTACAATGTTGTTAAACTGCTGCAAATTAAATAGATTTGCAAAATCTATCAAATCACCTGCGAGAGAACTATTTTTCACATCCGGTTTGCAACCAGAATCGTCTTTATGTTGTGTCCAGTTAATGCAACTTAAGTTAAAATCCCCGACTATCAAAACCTATTCAGCATCATACAAAAATTTACTAACATTTACAATAAAATTATTTAGAATATGCCGCTGGACAGGTGGAGGTATGTAAACGGCACATATAAGTAGCTTGTTTATACTGCTATGATCATTATTATGATTAGAAATGTTAATGCTAATCCAAAGGTCCTCACATTCACTCTCATACTCCCTAACTCTGTGAGATGGAATGTCTTTATTGACTGCTATCAACACCCCCCCTCCTCATTTATTAGCGTGGTAGCCGGAGGTATATCTATCTCGTCTATACACTACGTATCTGCTATCAATAAGCTCAGCATCATATATATTATCTCTTAACCAAGTTTCAGTTAAAACAATCACGTCATAGTTATTTAACAATACATTGTGCAACAGTTCACTAGTTTTTGTGTTGAGACCTCGCGTATTTTGATAATAAATTTTTATTGGTAAGAATATGACAGATTGAGGCCACCAAGGCAAGCTCTAGTAAATATTGATCTTATAACCTAAACTAAACAAGTGTTTTTAATACATCTTCATTGCGAACATAAATATATCCAGATGTTTCTAGTTTTCTTACAAAGACTTTGCCATCCCGAACCCAAACATATTTATAATTAAGTTCTCTGGCTTTTTTTCGAGTGGCAGCGTGAAGCGCCTTTGCATCAGGTGCCAGATGTTCACTTACATAAATTGGGGAAGGTTTGCTGCTTCCTATCCCAAGATGGCGAGTATTTAATTTATCACTTTGGTTGTATCTATTAAATTTTGAACATGCCGCTAAAATTGAGTCTCTTAGTCTAGGTGAGCTTAAATTTACAATGATGGACCTTGGCCTTGAACTTTGCGCGTTAAGTTTTGCTGTTCGCGTGCATTTGAGGATATCTGTTTCCTTTAAGTCTATTTTAATTGTTTTTCCTAACTGTTGTACTAGTGTCACCAGATTTTCCGATTTACTCTCTGGGGCGCATTGAATTTCTATATTGCTCGATCGAGTATACTGTTCCATTTGATTCAGTCTGTTGGATAACTTAGTTATAGATTCTTTCAGAGATTGATTTTCATTCATCACGGATGTAACTTTTTGGTTTGTCAATATAAAATCTTTCTGAATATCGTCGAATTTATCACTTAAGAATTTTATTGATCTACTTCAGCGATTTCTTTTCTAAATTCTGTTAATGCCATTCCAATTTGTTTTGCGATAGTATCCTCTAATACTTTATTAAGAGCTTTGCGTATTTCGTCAGAAATAATGTTCCGTAGCTCGTCTTCTTTTATGTTACTGGAAAGTTCATTGGCTTCCTTTTTCTTCTGTTGAATATTTTTGGCACGTAAAGTAATGTTAGCATCCGCAGCTTGTGTAGTAGTTAAGCCGCGGACAGGAGTATGTGTGTTGTCCGTTTTACGAGTCTTGCTTTTACACAGTTGACATATCCATGTTTGACGGACTGTTGATGTCATTCCCAGAAATTCTTTTTTGCTGAAGTTAGCGCATGGCAGATCGTAGCTTGCGTTGCAGTTTGAGCAGTTTATGTGCAGGTTGTCTTGAAGACTCTGAGTGCAACCAGTACATTTTCCTGACATTTTTAAAAATTGTTTCCAAAATATTCCAAATATATATATTTTTTCAATAAAATTTCCGTAGATGAAGTAATGTCCAATATCAAAATAAGTGGGAAATATTAAATATTAAAAAAGAAAAAAAATACAAACAGGAATTGAAAAAAGAAAGAGAAAAAAAAAAAAAAAACTATCGTGTTGGGCCACTGCACTGGGGTTCGAACTCGAGTGGTGATCAGACAGTTTTACACTAGACCACGGCGCCTGTGACGTAAAGCGGTGAAATAGTCAGATTGATAACACTAGTCACTACTCACGGCTGGTAACACGCTTATTGTCCGTTACACAAGTCCGTTGACTAATGAGTTCGAAGTCCAGTCCTTTGTTCACTATTGGAGCGTATTTTAATACAGGGAGTATTTTTTAGACTTTGATTGCTTTAAACACTTATTAATCACGCGTGAATTGTCTATATTTTTACACACTTGAGTTAAGCACTTCACTACGCAACTTTTGGTATATTTTTCTTCTTATTTAGCGCACTTTTTACCGCACTTTTTGAATTAAGATACAGGTCGCAACTGTAACACGTCTGCCTTGACAAAAATGTTAGCAATGATCTGAAATGATTTTTGAATTTTATAGTGTTTTTTTTTTGCTATCGTGAGTAAGCTTTCCTTTAAAACCTTTAAAAGTTCCAGAAAACTAATAGTTTTTTTACTACAGTTAATCAAAAAGATTTTTATCAAAAAATTTTGAAAGTTTTTTCATTTCCGCTCACTTTTGCTCACTGTGGTGTAAAAAAATGTATGAAACCTACCGCGGCAACTTTTTTAAAAATTAGCGCCACTTTTCCCGATTATAAAATGGTATAACACATAAGGCATACTACAATACAGAAAAAAAACGGGTACTATTACTAGATTATAACCTTTTTTACTTTGCCACGCACCGGAGACCGATCCTTTGTTCTTGTTCTTGGAAATTCAATGGATGTCAGAAAGAGACAGATAGAGGAATATCATACATTGGTCAGGTAGAATTGGTTTGGTAGGAATTCTTTACATAACGGCAATTTCGTACGCTCTGCTGTTTTGTTTACTGCGCAACTTTTGGACACGTTGTATAAACAAAAGGTAAAGGTCTCCACACTTGCTGACCATCTGTGTGGATGTAAACAAAAGATAGGAAGTGTTTGTGAAATAAAATAAATGTTTGTCTCTTTGGCAGTTGACTCCGGTCGCAATATATGCATGGGATTTCTAGTTACAAATGATGATAACATTCGCTACAACCAAGGTCGCAATAAATGAAATCCTCTGAGAGTTTGACCAGCGTTTTACAAGTCTCCCTGTATAAAAACACATCCAAGACCCATAACATATTATATATACAGAGCCATAACATATTTATTTTTAATTCTTGTCCGTGCGGTGATCGAACCCTCGACCTTACAGCTAGCACTTTAGGCATTGCGCCGCGGATGTTGTCAACATCTGTGTATTTTTTTTTTTATATATGACTAAACCCGCGTTTGACCTCAATTTCACCTGATGGTAAGTAGGTAACGATGAGGTCGAAGATGAAAGCACACGTGTTTAGGAAGGAACTGGCTCTTTATAAATTAGTTCCGCATAGTTGGCTATTCATAATATGATAATCCATTACACAAAGCTTGCTTTCTTTGGCCCCATGGATTACTCTGGGTATTTATTATACCAATACCATAGACGGAAACAAAATATTATATAGAACACCAGAATTTCGCAGCCTCCTTTATTATTTGTTTGAAATTGGGTAAAAATATAACTATATTATAGACATCTTTTCTATCCCAACAAAAAAAAGAAATTCGGTGCTCGAACTGAGAACTCGCAGTTTAGAATCTGGGCCAACGCATAAAAAGCCAACATGCTTTTGTGTCGTAAATAAATAATAACAAACTAAATATCAAACAATCGCTACGAGGAGGCCATAAAACACGGAAAAAGGACGCCATCTGTTGCGCTCTCTGTCGCACTTGTGAGAGTTTCTTCTGTACATGTGTGCGTTATCCTTACACAACGTAAAGAAAGATTTAATTGAATTAGTTGGATAGTACAATACAATAAATCGTGTGAATTATTTTTTGGAAATTCTTTATTCATATAAAGATGTCGCGGAACATTTTTAAAGTCAAAAAATTGGAAGCTTCACAAATAAATAAAAACCAGAAATTCATGGAACTAACGCCATCTAGCGGGACTTTAGCTTTTTGTAGGCTCATCGTACCACCTTAATGAGCTGTCAGAAAACCTCTCATTAGTTTAATCTTTCTATCCATTACAAGTTTTAAAATTAGGTTCCAAGTTCAGAGCATATTAGGTTCATTCTTTTTAATTTGAACAATGTGTACATCACTCCATTTAACAGCTTTTCCTTGATTGTTTTTCGTGAAATTATCTATGTTCAATCAAGAAACTCGTTGGTTATGTAGGGTTTACATTTTTATCACAAAACACACAAATATCTTTCTTCGGTTGAAAAAATGAGATATTGTACTCAGTAATATTGTCTTAAGTTTTCGCGATTCATACTATTAGAAAAACACTTTTTAACCGGATTTATCGCGTATAGTTTACATTTTAAATTTTAACTCGAAGTCACTCGTGACCACGGGGTCTGAAACGGTTACGGTTTGGTCACGGTTAGTCCCTCGTTGTCACCTATACATAAAATAATTAAATGTCATGATATCAGGTTAACAAAGTGTTGTACTATTTTCTTTCTGCAGGCGATATCATGCCGCGTACTTATAAAAAGAAAACACTGAGGAGAAAGGTCATCCCCGAAAAAAATTCTGATGTTACGTTTTGTGAAGAAGACATGATTGATACGGGTAAAATTTCAATGGAAAATAACGAAGATATACCTGTCGTTCAAAAAAGTGGTTTCTACTTCAAAATTTTAAAACATGAGCCACACATAAAAATCGGTAGCTGAATTATATCCACTGCCACGTTTGACTCAACAGAAGATGAGAAAAAGAGCATGCTTAAAATCCGAAATCATAACTTCAATCTCATTTAAAAAAATAATTTCAAGAAAAGAAAGAAGTTAAAGAAAAAAAAGAAATTACTAAAAACAAATGTTCCTAATCAGTAGGTAGAACTTAGACGCACAATCTTTAATTCGAAAAGAACAAGGAAAGGAACCACAAATAAAGAAGAAAGAAGGCAGGCGAAGTATGACCTGTCAACTGATTGAAGTGATTGATAGATGCAAGACGCGTCTGAGTTTCAAATATATCGCAAAAAATCTTAAATTTTTTACTGATTTTAAAGCAATTAAAACCGTGATCAGACAGTCCATGGAAAAAAGAAAATAATTTTTAAATGTTTTCAAGAAATATTGTTTTTGAATGCAGCCAATCTATTATTTTAAAGTTTTACAGAAATCAACCTTATGAAGGGCCGAAACTAAAAATGATATTAGAGCAAAGATCATGTAAAATAAAAATACTATTATGTCAGAAAATATAAACTTTTAATTATTGTAATTAAATATTAAAGCTGAATGTAGCTATAAGATATGAGATGCGGGTTCTGTCACTCACATAGATCAATCAGACCTCGACGTCAGATTTGATTGATATGTATTTTCTTGCAGTAGGTACTTTGTGTGCCTTGTTTATTATGTTAATTATTTTACATTGCAGTAGGCTTATTATTACGCAAGGATTAAGCTAATATCCTGATATTTGATACTATTGGGCTGCGAAACTAACACAATTGCTATTTTTATAAGTCTGAGTCTGAATTGACGCCTGACATTGACAGGGACTATGTATTTATTTCATGAAATAATTTTATTTCTGCATCGAATTCAAAAATATTGATAATAGATTTAGATATTTAATACAATAAACAACCGTTTGAACCACCAACGAATTCAAGACGGGGTCAATATAAGAATTTAAGTGACAGGTTTTTGAATGTATGGACGGTGACCAGTATTCTTTGTCCAGTGTGCGGTGAAAAATATGAAGACCCTCCAAGTGAAGACTGGATACAGTGCTGTATTTGCCTAAGATGGTTTCACAAAGATGGCACGGCGTACGAAATGGGAAGTTTTGTGTGATTTTTGTGTTTAAATCTGGAAACATAAGCTACCTATTTTAAAAGCGGCTTTTTTGATACTTTTCCTATTTTTTTTTAAATCTCATATGTGTTGTTAATGTGATACTATTTTATTACATATTTATCTAATAATAAATCTATTTGTAAGTTGTTGATTTTTTCAATGAGTTCATTAATTTAGAGGATCAATATCTTTTGTTCCATTCTGTTTTTTAGAAGTTTTTTAGTTTGATTAAGACAATGTTCCTATAAGGTACCGTCTCGACCACTCGTCCACACACCCTAATCTATACCTATGTATATTTAATGATAGCTTATTTTAACCTTTTATGAAGAAGACTGATTATTGACTGATTATAATTTGAATAAATATAAAATAAATGTAAATATAAAATAAATGTCCGAAATGATTAAGAAAAATTCTTTATTGCGTTATTATTTCATTCCACGTTATATTTGTTTACATTTCCTAAATTTTCCTTCCCGCATACTAGTACCCCAAGTGCGTAGTTTTACCCAAGCGATTGCGTCCTTTTACACTTACACTGGGGTAACGTACGCATTCTGAATTCCTTCATATTTTCGTAAATAAAAATAAAACCTGCAAAAGCAACACAATAAGTATAAATATATTAGAAGTCTATTAAATATACTACAGATTGGGCATACTTGTGAGTCTCAGATCTTAATGTTTTGTGTTTAATTAAGCAAAAAAGAAAAAAGTGCGTCCATTTACCCCGAATGACTCTATACCAGGGGGCGTCGACATTGTATGGAGATGGTGCAGACTACATACTGGAGACAGAGTGAAAAAGACAGAACACAATAAGAGGAAAAGAGCAAGAATGATACCAGTGTAGCCCATGAAAAAAAATATTCAATCGATTGTTCGAATACATCGCATTACTTTTTGAGTTTACACTCATTCATATTTTTCTTCAAGAAATCTTCGCTTTTATTAGAAATAACATTAAACGAAAACTTTACATGACTTCTTCATAATTTTTAAATAATTTAACAAATATTTAAAGGTACCGTATTACATAATCGAATGAATTAGTGAATCGATGTTATTTGAATATAGCAACACAGACATAAAAAGAAATGTCAAAAATTAACGTCTACTTCACAATGTAAAAATATTTTTTCGCGATTGCGGTTTTGCGATATTTTTAAATTGTGTTTGTGTTTTAAGTTTTCTTGTGATTTAATCGACTTTTCTCCCCCTGATTGCTTGAAGAAACTCGCGTCAGTGTGAATTTGTATTTTTAAGAAAGAGTGTCAATTTATCCACACTTTTTGTTGTATTACTTTAAACAAAATAAAAGTATCAAAAACTTATTTATTGTTTTAATTATTGTTCATCAAGTTAACCTTATATTTAGCCAGTCGCAATAAAAATAAGCAAACCTTACAGAACTGATGGTATGGTATTTCACTTAACAAGTTTGTAAGTATTTGCTTATTTTTATTCAGACCAGAGCAAGTTGAAATCTCGAAGTCGTTTGAACTGTTTGAAATTCCCGCCATATTAGCTATGTGGACCGTTTTCAGATGGCGTCTAGTCCATTAAGTTCTAAGGTCATTAAGTTTTTAGGTCAATGGTCTAGTCTTAGCTTTTAATGTATGAAGTTGTACTTCTTCTCTTGAGTATATGTGTTCTATGCTCTATACGACGAGAATCAACAAGCCGTCCAAGCTGGTATAGGAGGATATTATTGAACTATCATAAAAAAATACCTCACTACATTGACCAATGCTTAAATATAGGATACCCCTTAGTTTGGCCTACAAGTGGACATGGTCTACTTGTAGGCCTACATTCAGAACATAAGCTTAAATACAAACAACTTTGTAATGAAGTCATTGCATTTTAATTTGCTACCAAATTGTATTTTAATTTCTTACAAATATTGTATTTTGATTTGCTACATTTTAAAACTTAAAGGTAAATTGCTAGTTCATTGGACGATTCATCTGAAGTCAGCGGCGGCAGAAGCGGAGGCAGGGGCGTGAGCGCGGAGGGTGCCGGCGGCGGCGGTGCCAGGTTCTCTTGGTTCTCGTAATTCGAGAATCGTTTCTGTTTGAAGTCCATACGATTGCGATATAACTTGCATTCGTCAGTGCATTTTATTGTTATGCTGTTCCTGTAAAGATAATAAATGGGTGAATCATAAGTCATAAACAGAAAAATGTGTTTCTTACTTTTTAGGACCAACGCTGCGTCACGCGTGTTCGCGCGCGTGCCGTATGAGTACGTCCGTATACACGCATCTTTGCCGTACGCGTTTCAGGCGTGAATCAATTTCCCTAGTAAAATTTCAATGGAATATTTACTTAGTCTCTTCCAATTTGGCTATGCTTTAATTAAAATTGAAAAACGATGTACGCGCGCGAAGCACACGAGGCAGCTAGCTACGTCCCAAGAGCGTGTGGCGCGTGCAGTACGTCCGTATCGTAAGCGCGTACTCCAGACGTGGCGGTTTTGTATGAACCTTGACCACAGGAAAAAATATGCAAATGGTCTGTGATAATTCGTTAATTAAAATTTGTATTTTCTACGTTTAACTGCAATAGACCAATTGCATTTGAACTAAAATTAATCATTGCACCTTACGGTGACCAAAATGGAGCCTTTGAAATAGTATTCAAGCTCGTACACAATATCTTGAATTCAGAGTAAAAAAAACATTACGGTTATGTAATAAGATAAAAAAATATATAATTTAAAATATTCCGAAGGAAAATAAAATTATAGATAAGCAATGTCGTATTATAGTACAAAAATAGTAATAGAGACTATCTTTATCCTATATATCTTTACCCACCTAACCAATCGTTTGGACACTGCGCAACGTTCAGATACGGTGTTGACTATATCCTCAATGATCTTAGGGTCTAATTGTTTTTTTGGAGGATTATCTGGGAACGCTGGAGATTTTTTGCCTGTTAGAGAATGCGTCGCCAATATCCTGTAAAAGAAATTAAAAAAATATACATACATACATAACGTCACGCCTGTATCCCTAATGGGGTAGTAGACGCTATAAAACCATCTGATGTCACGTTTGACTTTGGAGGTATTGTGATGATGGAGAGAGACTTGCAGTGATAGGGGGTCAGCCTATCGCCCACGAAAACGTCAATAAAACCTCCTTCTTTTAACTGACTTTTACAGTATGCCCGGGAAGAGAAGCAGCTGGCACATTCTATGTTTTTCTTTCGCTCCCAGTCCAGCATGGAAGGTAATTTATAATTTTGACTATAATGCACAAGGGCAAAACTTTCAATGAATGTATTAAAGTAGGTAATACAGCACTTTGTATCCGCATACCTGTGTTATCTACCATTTTCAGCAAAGCGCATATGATACTGATTAGTTTGACTTATATTGTGGGTGTCCTGACATAAGCGTTTCGTAGATGACGACTGTAATCCAAGCTGTTCTCCTTTGTTGAAGGGTTCCCTATGTAATCTATCTGACGAGCGATTACCAAATAAAAGAATTAACGGCCTAAGGTAATCGTTTATTTCGGTGATTTGGTTCACCTGTTTTTATGATGACGTGCTGTTTCTCTTGGCCCGCGTTTTCCTTTTGCTCATCGTTACTTTCCAGCAGGTGATTTTTATTTCAGTCAGACCTGTCTGGATGGAATACCTTGTGCTTTGCTATTCATGATATTATAGATCGACTACCACAGCTTTAACGAATCTTTTTCATAGAATGATATCAAGCTATTTTTAGTTTTAGAGTTGCAGTTTGAAAAACTTACTTTCTTGGAAATATTGCTTGCAATAAGAGTCTTGTGGCTTGGCCATGCGAGTTCCAGTCAATGTCTTTAATAATTCTGGCAGGCACTAGAGTGTGACCAGATCCAATGGGCACCTGTTATGTGAAGAAGATTTTTAATTTGAAGAAAAACCTGGCTCTAAATATTTAATCTAGGAACACGTACTTAGATGTCAAAATAACTGAACTCAAGGAAGATCTTATTATAAGTACCTAGGTAAACATAACATCAAAAATAAAAAATCCCTTTCTCCAGGGATCTTTAAGAAGAAAAATGTCGACTTTAAGTTCCCTTATGATGATTTAAAAATACTTATAGAAGTTTATAGAACCATATAAAAATTACTTTCAAGCTATTAGGTAGGTACCATTTATCTGTGAAGTAACCGAGAACATAGGTATGAGAGACCACTTTTTTAAGAAACATTTTCTTTTACAAATGAGGAAGACTATGTTTGTTGAGTCTGAAAACTTGCTTTATGAAACTATGTCATTATCTAATAATTTTGATTAGGAAGGCATTTGGTAGGAATTTTACAATAAATCCTCCCCAAGACCTAAGCTGCGAAAACCAAAATTTAAAAATCTGACTGGTGGGTAAATATTCACATTAATAAAAAAATTAAATAATAGTAGGTAATAAATTACCATCTCAACTTCTGTGCGGCATTCGGCATTGTTGTTTGATTTGGTAATAGCTTTGTGCATTAAAGGTGCTTCTTTGAAAGAATTCGTTGAAACCACCTGCGTACTAGTAGAAGGCTGAAAACACAAATTTTCATATACAGGGTCTCCTTGAATTAGAAGACAGGTTGTGGTACTTGTGGTGTGCCCAAACAAATAAAAAATTACGAACTTTGTAAAAGTGTAACCGTTCGTGAGATATGGTCCACTTTCCATGGTTTTTGAAAAACCATTCATTTAGTTAGTTTTTTTGATGCTGTGTGTACACACAAGCAGATGATTCTGTATTTGTATGTTTATCTAGTGATGAAAAGACTATCATTCTCATATTTTTTTTTATCTACAAAAATAAATCACCTCAGGTTTTGCATTTGATGGTGAAAAAAAATGTGCTATACCTATATCTACTATACAGGATGTTAACGTTAAGCTTTTCAAGTGTACCTATATTTCGTGTGTACCTTTGAATTAAAGAACTTTTAGAGTTTTAGTTTGAGCCCAAAAATATGAAAAGTTATACAATATGAATAAGTCTTAAGTTACGGATATTTTAAAATCGCATGCTATGCTAATCTTACCTTTTCAATTTCATTTTTTGGTTCAACGATATTTGTTGAGGTGTCAGGTGACAATCGATTCATTTTTAATGATTGTTTCATTTTCCTCGCTGAAGCTGAAGAAGGATTTTCCATTTCTTCACAATCCTAAAATAAAAAAGATATGCTTAAAGTCTGAAAGGAACCTAAAACAATTTAATACAATATAATTTTCAACCGACTTCCAAAAAAGAGGAGGTTTTAAATTTTAACTCAACATTTCGGTGTCTTTGCAGACCCCGTGGTCACAAGCGACTGAGGTG
Organism: Stenoptilia bipunctidactyla; assembly: GCA_944452665.1. NCBI lineage: Eukaryota > Metazoa > Arthropoda > Insecta > Lepidoptera > Pterophoridae > Stenoptilia > Stenoptilia bipunctidactyla. Next base: position 15,969,246 of record OX101740.1, on the reverse strand, counting down.
TCAAGCGTCGGATTGATAGATGGAAAAAGTTATACACAACTCTTGGGGATGATGATGTAAATATATTATGATGATGTAAATATAAATGTAAATATACCTACGCGATAAATCCGGTTAAAAAGTGTTTTATTTAATAGTATGAATCGCGAAAACTTAAGACAATATTAAAGAGGAGGTTCTCAATTCTTCTGTATGTTTTTTTTGTGTCTTTATAACACGATATTTCGGACAGTTATGAATTGATTTTAAAATGGTTATTTCATATTATAGAGCATACTTCATAGTTGGTCCCATATAAATTTTCTTCGAAATCGGTTAGGTACTTCATTGAAAATATCAAACTTTTGAAAAAATATGTATGATTTCGGAGAATGTTTACGTTGATGACAGTCTCAACTCAGCCAAAGTTTTGACGTGAAGTGGGTGTTTTAATGCTCTGCATTCGTTGATTATCTATACATATAATAAAATGGTAGGAAAGTCAAAACTGTACATTGAATATTTTTTTAAAAGAATACTTGGGGTATGATCTACAATCGAAACAGAAACAAAAAATAAAGTTTTTAGAATTTTTGTCTGTTTGTCTGTTTGTCTTTCCGGGATAAACTCAAAAAGGACTGCATGGATTTACTTCAAATTTGGCATGAAGATAGTTAAGAAGTCGGGTCAACATATAGGCTACATATTATCACGCTAGCAGTGTTATAATCGTAGGTGCGTTTGGTGCTGCATAGCGTTCACGCAGACGACGTCGCGGGCAGCAGCTAGTATTTTCATAAAAACAAGAGCCAAAGCGAAGAGTTGTGCTTTCTAATAAAGAAAACAGACACAAAATTAGGTGGTCCTTCAAGATGAAAAACAGTCACTAAAATTTATTAATTTCTTTTCAAATCCATAGCATTACTCAATTTGATCAAATCCGTGAAGCGTCTATGTCATTGAGCCACAAACACCTGTACAACCTTACTATATCCATATAAACTTTCACATAGGTAGTTTAAAAAAATATTTATGAATCACCATTTCAACATCCTGTGCCGGCTCAGTATTGTCGGTGGACTCAACTTGTTGTACTATTGATGGGTTATTTAATAGTCTTGCCGATATCAAACTATTAACTGGACCCATAGCTTCCTGAAATTTAAGATGCAGTTTCAAATTTATTGCAAAATGTAACTAAGTACATATAAAATATAAAGTAGTACCTATTGTAATATCTATGAAATATGTCAATTATACCTATACAGGGTTAATTTTAATTAGCGCATCACCTCTTGCAGGCAGCCAATCCACATCAATCCCAACAACATTTGTTCTACAACTTTTTAAATTAATAGTTTTTATTTATTTGTTTTTTCATACAAAAAATATTATAGCCTATATATAAAATTTTGAGCGTAGGTATACCAAGACCCTTGCGCTGTAAAATATCGCTTCATAATAACAATTGTTGTTGGAATTGATGTGGAGAGGCCTCTATATTATTTTTATTATTATAGTATTTATGCAATCCATTTACAATATTAGTATGTATGTATTATAATTTTATGCATGTATTACCTAAGTCTATTTATAATGCAATTATTAACAATTTTTTTTTATTTCTTTTTTTTATTCGTCAAGTTTTAATGTCTAATGTAACTGTTCTTTTTCCTTTTACTGTACCTGTATAATATAAACTGAAGTGTAAATAAATAAATAAATAAGTAAAACACGTACCTAACTAAGTAAAAATTCTTCTAAGTAAAATACCAATTAATTAGAATAGGTAAGATGTTAATTTTATGTGTCGAGTGAATAGGTTTCTCATGGACGTGTTCCTACCATCTTAATTCCCATTTTCAGTTTCCACCAGTCTTACGTCAGTATGTATGCAAAAAATATGTAAAACAATTTACCATGGCACTATTCAATGTTTCTGCTACACTTCGCACGTCCGATACTTTTATTTCATCATCTTGTTTCCTACTTTGACGGTAATGTCCTGACAGCCTTTTCTGATTCTGTTTTGCGTGCAAAAGATTTTTCTCTTGATTTATGCGTAGGACAAACATTTGGAAGCGTGTGAATAGTTCTTTGACCATTGCTTCGAGCTGCTCCACCCATGGTTCCAAAGGGTTGCTGTCAATTTGAGTTCCCTGATTGCAATACGTCACTGTTGGTTGCTGTTGCTGCTGTTGCTGTTGCTTGTTATTAAAAGCAGATCGGTTGAAATTAAGCTTTTGTTGCTTCGGTGTTTTGTATCGTTGTTTGTTTGAACTAACAGCCGACTGTTGGTTCCAATGTGGCATTGAATTATTCTGAAAATAACCACAAAAAGGACTGAGTTAAGTAGATGTGATGATTGAACACACATTATCTTTCCATCGGATGTACAAGAGTAAGCAGCAGCGTTTTAAGAGAACGACATATTGTTTCCAACAATAAAATTGTTCCCTATCTTCCGCCTTTCTCCTCCATGAGAATCGTGGGAAGGGACATAAACTTCAAGACAAATATTATGGTACATACACTTACCTCAGTATCAACGTCACTTTCTGAATCATCCGTATTATCCTGTCCTCTTGGTATAATAGGTGTAGATGTAGGAAATGATTGGCTGGCAGGCAACGGGCTATTAATCTGTAAAAGAAAATAGATTTTAAAGTAATAATATGCTGAGTAACGTTTACCGAAAACGGCTAAAGGTATTGGTCTCAAAGTCGTAAAACATCAATGTTAGTTTTAAATGAAGATTAAATTAATGTAGGTATCTATAGGCCTTTAAAGCCGTACCAATTTGAACGTTTAGTCAAGGGTAAAAGACTTTGGAAGTAAATCACAACACAGTGGCGTTGATAATGAAATAACGAAGATCCGTTATTATTTTATGTATGTATTCATTAATGCAACTACAGTTACCTATGTTACATCCTTACCAAAGACTGAGATTTCATTTCCGTCATAGTTCGCATGAACATAGACACGACGTTATGCATCTGGTGATCCTGTTTGTCAAGCAGCAATTTCTGGCCTTCTAAGCTACTTCGACTGCCTGGAACAGCAAATAACTTAATTGTATTTTCGTATAGAGTTCAGATTCAAGTAAAACTTTTTGACAGATTTGTAACGCTTGATGTGCATTTAGTTCTCACAACCGCTTAAAGGCAGAGAGAAAGATTAGGCAATGCTTCGTGGCTGACCTTTTATTCTGGGGCCTTTTATTCAAACGCTTCATTAAATAAATAATAATAAAAATAAAATCCCCAGACAATCACATCAACTACATGGCCCTTAAACTAAGCAGAGCTTGTGATATGGGATACCATGTAGCAAACTAGGGGGGAACCTAGAATATGAATACACATACCTATAGATAAACACCCAGACATGACAGACATTTTTTGTTCTTGTTCCGTGCGGGAATCGAACCCGCAACCACTGTGGTCTGAGGCAGATAGGTTTACCTCATCGCCATAGTGGTCGTCAAGCTGAAGTTTGTTCAATAATAATGGGTAGTATTTAATCTTACAACTGTAAATCCACATTTTTCTATCAAAGTATTCGAAATTGCTAACAAAAATACTGAATTGCACACTAAATTTGCGCATAAAATAAATCAAATATACTACACTGTTTGATGTTTAAAGCTAAACTATTTTACTGAATTACTATCTGTTAACTTATAGTAAATCTAATTATCCATTTAGTGCAACGAAACATTTAATCTGTTTTTTTTTGGAATACGTCACCTATTCAATTGTAAAGATAACCTAACCTAACCTAACTACTTATTAGTAATTTTGTATTACAGCATAGTACTGGTGGTAAGTAATTAATAAATAATAATAAAATAAAAGTTTATTTCTCCATACACATTTTTTCTTAAAACTAGAGACAACAAAAGTAAATCAGTGTGCTAGGAGCTGGTGTCTGAAATAGGATGACTCCTGTGTTACAGTGATTTTACCATAGCTGATATAAAGTTAGTGTCTTAGTATGAGTGGAATTGGTTTTGTGTGTGTGTGTGAAAAATATTATGTGTTTATCATGTTTTCAACACCATCATAATCTAATGTGAAAGATATGTGTAAATAAATAATTTAAGTTTACTACATTTGTATTTACGTATTTTTTCTTTATTTTCCAATAGATTATACAAACGCGGTGCCTGATAATTATAATGCCTTCTTGTATAATGTATAATGCAAATGTACTTTTCAGATCAGGTAGTCTAAGATGTGTTCTACGATTGCTGTTTTGTGGCACGAATGGAATAGTCTTAGTATGGTACCTCTTGATTGAATGTCTTAAAAATTAACTTATTAATTTAGAAAATTATCTTATTATTTTCTGATAAGCATATCGGGATTGTTGACAGGGTTGACTATGATAGCTGACCAGATTTATCTGCGCTCGTCGTCGCACCTAACCGTATCGACTCCAATAATGCCTCCATGTTTAATTGTGGCCAATAAAACATGCATTCTTTGTTATGCAAATCATATATTTCTATAATGATTTTAGTAATTCGATGGTAATATTGGATAATTTAGTGTAAGTACCTACAAATCAGTATTTTTGTTATACGGCGAGTAATTTTGTTTTAGAATGCTTATATCTGTGGTTTTAGCAAGATTTTCATAGTAAAATTATATAAATAAAGTCGCTAACTTTGATATATTTTAGACATTTTCTTATACCACACATTTAGTTATACAATTATTTAATTTGATAACAGTCTTTTATTTGATATGCTGGTACATTATTAGTGAATAATTGTAGTTTGCTTAAATTTTAAATAGAGGTTCAATTAAAAATTCCCCAATAATAATGAGAACGTAAGCTGCTTAACGTATTACTTACGAAAATGAAATCAATTAGGTAGGTACTCCAACGTTTATTTATTGCCGACTTAAAATGTTTTAGTTTTAAATAGTTTAACACTAGGATGAGAAATAATATGAGCCCGTACAGTTTTCGTTGTGTAGGCCAAAGATTTAAATCTTCGGTGTAGGTATTCAAACGCACCATACATTCCGTCCAAATATCGCTAGCTTATAATTATAACTACTTATTTATATATTTTTTTTGCAATCGGTTAAGAAAAATGTGCTTTATGTCTTTCGTAACTTTCACATGAATCCATGAAGGCATTTCGTAGCAATATCCGTTTGAAACTGTAAGTCAGTGTTATGTTTGTGTGTGACTTTTTTATCGAGAAAATTTTCATAAATCACGTTTCTTTCTTTACACATCGGTTGGTTATATTTTCAATTATTGTATATATTTTTTTCAGGCACAACATGTAGGTACGTACTAAGTACCTACTGGGGTTATAATCGTTCCAAAATGTCTAAAAACGCTGCATCCTCGTCTTAGCAGTTTTGAAACTTTATAACTTGCAAAAATTTTTTTTTTACTTTCAAAGATACTTACCCATACATATTTAATTTGATTGATAAGTTCATACTTAATATCCATTGCATGAGTAATATTTTATTTTTAAAGCTTTTAAATATGAACACTAACTAAAGCTGATCATATTATTTCTGTTTGTTTATTTATTAGACAAAAAAAAGCATTTCATAGCCCGACTTATATCTAGCTGCTTATTTTTCAAAAAATTCTTACGGTTTAAAAAATTCAGGCGGGAAAAGCCGTATAAAGCACCTGGGTTTAATTCAATTTTTTTCTTAGGATTATATATTTGTGTGTATTTCTGTAAGTTTGTCATGAAAATGTCTTTTTTACTTACTGTTTAATCGTATTGATATTTTCTAATGAGCTCAATCGTGTGCAAAGAAAAAAAAACAACTTCAGGACTAGTCGAAAATATACAACAAAACGTGTGCGTTTTATATTTTATAGCGTTTTATTTTTAAATTTCAAATATAACGCATGCATTAACGAAACACTTACCAGATATTTTCAAAACTTGTGCGCGTCGGGGTACTCTTCCCCGCGAATCTTGATTATCAACCATCACATATTTTCCCACGCTCGGCTCCGTGTTATCATTCAATATTGCTGTACTCCTTATCACACTATACGAGGACACTACATTCATTTCATCAGCCCATTCCACCAACAACCAAAATCGACGAGACATTTTCACTGATAAACTTAAAAGCGCAACTAAAACGACGTGTCTTCAACACTGCTTTTGGAATACCTTATGTATAGCTTTCTTGTCCCTTCAGCTGTGTTCACAAGTAACTAACAGTACTTATTGGCAGGTAAAACTTTTTGCACCCGAATCAAGACCCTAACTGGAAAGAATCAATTGAACAATGAAATTCGTTAGCGTTATAAAAAATGCGAGGGTACTTTTATGATGGAGCGTGATAGAATTTCTAAACTTATTATGTTCATTCATATTTTGAAACAGATTGCCGCGCTTTTACCTGCTTTATACTTCTGATCTCGTTGCAATTTTAAATTTGGAATACCTATCATGAGTTAGGCTATTAAATCAAACGCGATTAGATTTTCTTTAATCTGACTGGTATTTCCTGTAATCAAACGCGTAAACTTTGTAAGGCAGTTCTTTATAATTCTTTTTTTTTGTAAAACAGCATATGAAATCGGATTACACTTGCTGTGCTGCGGTATTTTTTATTAAGTTGTTAATCAACGTGCCCTCCTTGCTTCGGAAGGCACGTTAAGCAGTCGGTCCCGGGTGCTGTACCTACGTATCCTTGTATACAGCAGTCGTCAGGGTTTGCCAGAAGCCATTTTGGCACCCTGAAAATTCTGACTACCACCAATCAGCACTGGGCCAACTTGGTGGATTACGGCCTAAAATCTCCTCGTCACCCAATTCAGAGGAGAGACTCTAGCCCTGCAATGGGCTCAATACACGGAGTTGTGATGAAGTCCCCAGTACCCTTGGGACTGCGCCTGAATACATGTCAGTCATGTTGGGGTTGTGTTGACCTGATATCACCACGTTCGTTTCTTATTAGGGTTGACCATGAGGCTCTTCAGGTTTCAGTATTGTGGTAACCGGATTGAGATAATTTGAGAGATAAACCTTAAGATTTTTTTCATTGAATTAAGAAACCAATATGAAATGATATTTTGGATTAATATTTTTTTTCTAGTAAAAATTAGTGTAATAAATAAGCCTACCTCCAATAGTTTGTAAAATTTTAGTATCATTTTTTAAAGTAAGTACTTAAGGAATTGTCATTTGACGACCGGCTGGTGTAGCGGTAACATACATTGCCTTCTATGCCAGAGGTCCTGGGTTCGAATCCCGGCGGCGGCGGATATTTGTGTGATGAACACAGATATTAGTCGTCAAGTCATGGATTTTTATATGTTTATTTAAGTTTATTCTAACAAATATATGTATTTATTAAATATGTATGTTTATATATTTCTTAAGTACATCAGTTATCTAGTATCCATAACACAAGTTCTTTAAGAAACTTAATTTGGGCTATATAATGTTGTGTGAGTGTCAGAAATATTTATTTATTATTATTTAAAAAACACAACAACGCCATGAAAAAATGAACATAAGAATTCCTATAAACATACATATTGAACATACATTTATTAAAATAAATTTAGGCAAACGCAGGTACGTATAAACATTCATGAATTGCTGTCTAAAATGGGGTCACTCAATAAAATAGAATTTCGTGATCAATGTATGAGGACATTTTATAGTAATTAGCTGTTTCATTAAATTTTATAGAGTCGTAAGTAAACCATCAAATAAAACAACAAAATTGTCTCCCTACTTAGGTATACAGGTTGTAAGTTTATTACAACTAAATCTTCTAAGGGGTAAAAGTTCAGATCATTTGCATAATTTTTGACACTCCTGGGTGGAACTGAATTTTACTACAATACTTACCTACTTAAAATGTACTTAAAATCTGCTAACTCCCAATAGTTTCGATACTATATATAGTATTGAACTTCAATATCGATTATAGTTTTGATAGTATCGATAGTTTTTACTATCGATAGTTATATTTCTTTCAGTAATATTTCAATTAGTATGCTCCAAACGCGTCATGTACAGTTTATTAATACAACTTATAAGCAACACTCACAAGACTTTTGTATTAAACAAACTATTGGTCGCCTATGAAGTCGTCGTGGCGCCGCCGTGGTTACTGTGTGTATCATACGATATCACAGGTTAAGCAACTTTCGGCGCGGTCGGTACTTGGATGGGTGATCGCCGACCATTCATATCTCACGACGACTTCCGTGCTTCGGAGGGCACGTTAAGCAGCCGGTCCCGGGTATACAGTACTTGTATACAGTAGTCGTTAGGGTTTGTAGGAAGCCATCTAGGCGCCCTAAAAATTCTGGCATCCACCACCCAGCACTGGGCCAGCTTGGTGGATTATGGCCTATACCTCCTCTTCACCCAGGGGAGAGACTCATGCCCTGCAGTGGGCTCATTACATAGAGTTGTGATGATGATGATGATGATGATTGGTCGCCTGATAATATCTACATGCGTACTTCATCCAATACTATAGAATTAAAGAACACTATCGACAATACAAAACCAATATTGAAGAGCAATACTATCGCAGTATCGATACTTGATTATCTGTCGATACTATCGATACTGATGCCGTGTACCGGTAGAATTGCAATAAGAAATACTCTCAAGAAAACCCAAAATTATTTGATAGATGTATTTTTTTTATTTTAATTTCTTAAATATAATTACCTTATCGTCACCCAGGGGAGAGACTCATGCCTTCTCTGCAGTGGGCTCATTTCAAAGAGTTGTGATGATGATAAAAGTATAGTAGTATCTAAGTATCTTTGTTTTTTGTTGTCTCTTATAATAAAAATATGTATAGCAAACGCTTATCTTGTTGATAAAAACAACAATATTGGTCATGGACATGTAAGTAACTACCTAAGTAAATTAATTTTTCATAGTATCTGTTATCCCTGTTTACGATAATAATAATGGAATAACCTGACTTTGGCATCTTTAAAAAGTTACAATTGTCCCAATAGTTATCTCTACTACAGGCGTTATACCCAAACAACTACCTACTACTCTACATTTAGCTCCAAACACTTACCATCTTATGCAAAAAGCTGCTATTCTTAACAGGTGCCGAATAGTAAGAAAGTTTTTACAGACCGAACAGGAAACAAATACGTCACTAACACAACCTAACACTATCGCCCTGTTGCACTCAATTCCTCCGAATACTACCCTACCTGACATGCACTTGACTTAGGCCCGTGTATGCCTTGTAACACCGGCGCAAGCCGAGATGAGAAATCAAAATAATAATAATTTGATTGCTGTACCTACATACTTATAAAATGATTAGGAAAGTTAAATTACCTTTCACAATTAAATTTTACTAGAACGTAGCCATTTTCAATGTCAAATTGTTAGACTTCAAAAACTTCGTAAACAGGCTACTTATTACTTCTGATCAGTGAGATGATATCCACTTCTGATACTTATTCCTTCTAATAGTTATTTTCCGAAGCGGTGGCGGCGTGGCGCTTAGGTGATTTTTTGTAAAAAATTGTGTATTTTTTTAATCCGAGATAGTAATAGATCGATCTTTGTTGCTTTTTAATTCTTGCCTTCGACGCTGCAGCATTTTAGAGAAGGGCCACTTTAGGTGCAATGTCTGAATGTGCGAGCATCCTTTCTGTCGTTCATAAACTAGATACAATCATGACGTTCGTTCATTCTATGTTGTGAACGAAGTACGAACATTATTTCTTCTTTCAGTCGTTCATTCATTCTTATTGTGGCTCTGTCGGAAAACACTGTGTTATTTGAGTTAGAGAAAAGAAAATATTTTCATTTATTTTCGTACCTTCAAAATCAAGGAAAGACATACTAGATCGGATTATTGTTTAATTATTTGCAAGATGGAAAAGTTGTGTATTGTTTGGTGTTATTAAATTTGCTAACAACGATGTCACAAGACACGGAACTAAAAATTTCAGTGCCTCGTTCTTGTTTAAATGAGTTTTTTAGCAAGTACCTCAACCTAGTTGAAACATTCTATTATGTTACGTTATCTGAAAATCAAAACAGTTACTCAAAGGACAAATCTGAGTATGTTTACTTCAATGTTATGTTCAACTTGAACCCGACAGATGGAAACTTCGATCCTCGAGAAATCGTTCAAAGAATACAGGTATGTTTCATTACTTAAGCCTCAATATTTAGAGAAATGCAATAAATATAGAATGAGAATATTTTTAATGATAACTCAACATTATATTTGACATCAGCAAAAAATGTAAAACTCGTGAAAATAATATAATAGATAATTATTGTTTATACAAATACAATGTATATAAATCAAAAAGAAAAATGATATGTACCCTCAATTTGAAAAATTATTAGTTATTGAAAATATTCTTTCTTTATTAAAAATATGTTAAAAAACTAATTACAGTGATAGGATATTTGTATCAGTCTACCATGTTCTTTACAAATTTTTAATACATTCTATTCCTTGATAGAGGAGCTACTATATTAATATATAGGCTACAAGAGTTACACCAGGCGCAAAAGCTTGCATATGATTTGAAATATTTTGTTTTACGGTATTTTTGCTTATTGTTTAATGAACTTAGCTGAATTATGGTGAGGTGGTGATTATGACTATCAATTGCATAATCAATTGATAGTTGTGATTGATAAAGATAAATAATATGTACTTATTCACCAAAGATTATTGTTGACTAATATGTTTAGTAAGAGATTAACTATTATTCATCAGCGATATTAATCATATATCTCGTAGAGTGTTATGTATCTCCTTCCTCAGGATTAAAAGTATAGTAGGTCCTATTGTATGCCATGGTATGAGCTATCTACAATCTTTAATTATCACTATGGGTCTGTAAAAAGCTACTTTCAAACAAAACTTTCAGATGGCTTATATATGCATTATAAGTGCCGCCATATTCAGTGCCGTGTTGGCAGTATTTCACGATTTCCAGTTCTTGTAATTAAATTTAGTAGGTACTATGCAAAGAATTTAAATTGAATGAATAGTTTAATTAAAGAAATAAATAGTTATTTTTTAATATGTTTCAAGAAAATAAAGAAAAGTTGTCTTGTGGGTCACAACTACTTAGGAGCCTATTACTGGGTAAAATTCAGTAGGTATATGACATTTATATATATAAAATGTAGAAAGTTATAAACTTAAGCTAAAATATATTTTAAATTGCCATTATAATTACTGGAAAGCCACTTGATTTAACTGATAGCTTAACTTTGCTAAACCTAATAGCTTGGATTCTTCAATATGTTTTATGAAACATTTTACGAAAGTCTTCGAAAACGAAACAAAAAAAGTAGCTTCAGCCACGAAAGTTTCTCATGTCAAATAAGCTATTGAAGACGATATTGACATGGTAGAGGTCAGGCGGATTGTTTAGGGGCCGCCAATTGCAGTGGGCGGGCGCGCAACCCGGATCTCGCGTCCCCGCTTCCCCTTCACTGAGCGGGCTCGTGCTTGCGCGCGCGCCGCCGCGGCCGCCGCTAGTCTACCCGCGACCCACGCCGCGACGCGCACGGCACGTACCATGCGAACCGCACTCAAAACACGCATCTATTATGTACGCGATTGACAATACCCAGGTGAGCGCGATACTAGTTAACCGCATGTCTCATGGCTCCCCAAGGACAGACACGCATATTTCATACCCGCGTCACGGATGTTACACAGTTTCACTCGCAGTGCGTTTGCGTTTATTGTATAATGATCTTCATTCACGATCCGCCGATTTAAACGATCCCGGAAGTAAAGCCGGTTCGTAAACGTCATATGGGTATGCTAATTGTATTTTTTGAGCTGAATAGGATGCCAATTTGTCTGTGAAGTAAATAACCGCGAAAATGTAGATTTACTAATAAAATGTTTAATTTTAACAAGATAATCAAGTGAACATTCTTAACGAAGCGGAGATAAAACAGTAATTAAATCTAAGATTGTAGCACGCAGAGAAAAACAATACAATTTAATCATCTCGAAACCCAGTGTCTTTTTTGTTCGCAGCATCCGTTTTCTTGAATGGCAGTTTGTGAAAGTACAGTGATAATGTTTAATTGATGTGCATGTGCTAGTAGATTTTGTCGCAAGTGTCGTGCTAGGTCCGGTAGCAGACTGATACCATAGACGATACAGTTAATATGAGATAGATGGGCAACTTGATTTTATTGGCAAAATAGAATAATACCTCATATCATAGATGGCGCTAGTAACTAAATTTAATTCCAAAAATGACCGCTAGATGGCCTTAGTAGATAAGTCTCCATTATAAAAAAAAAATTAAGGTAAAAATATCTTATCCTGTTTATCACATTTAATGTAACATTTTATAGAATTTTATTATGATAACTGTTTTAAAAAAATACAGAATAAGGTATTAATAGTAAATAAGTGGTCGAAAATTTTAAAAAAAACGAAAATATTTATTTTATAAGGTTATTTATTGTTTCGTGGAATATTCAAAAGCCTCTTTCTTCGCTCCATCTTCCTCATCAAATTTTGTCAATGTCCATTTATTATTCGGTTCTGATGGGCGAGATTTCGTCCCAATCACTGATAAATTAATGAATTAGTACAGAAAGATAACAACACAATAGAATAATAAAAATATATTGAATAAACACGAATTATTACAAAATTTAAAGAAAGACAGTTTACATAAATTTTCTCTAGACAGCATGTGACAGAATACAACACAAGACAGAACACAGATTTAATCAAATTTAAAACCTCCTGTTATCTGTAGGTGGCCAGTAATCTTAAGCGGAATGTTATACACTCTCTAACACTCCTCCGTAACATTGCGTTACTCTTTCGGCCACTCAAGCATTAGACACATACTCAACACATACTCAACTTACACAAACTCATACCCATGCCTCTCAAACAAAACTCAAACTTTCCTCTTGGCAAGGCCTTTGTGAGAATGTCAGCTACCATCGACTCTGTCTCCAGATACTTCAGACTGATCACTTTGTTGCGAAGTGCCTCTTTAATAAAGTGAACTCTAACGTCAATGTGCTTTGATCTCTTATGGCAAGTACTCTCACTGTTTGCCATAGCTATTGCAGACTGACTATCACTATTCAGCTTAATAGTCTTGTTAACTCCAGTTATTTCTACAAATAACCTCTTAAGAAAAACTGCTTCTCTTGCAGCATTTGACATACTATTCCGCTTCTTATTCCGCTTCTGCACTTGATAAAGCAACTACTGTTTGTTTTCTGCGTTCCCAACTAACAGGTGCAGATCCAAATTGAAAAATGTAACCAGAATAGGACTTGCGGTCTGTTACATCACCCGCATGATCTGCATCAACAAATCCTTCTAAATTTCTTCCACTTTGTTTAAACACCAGCCCCAGGCTTTTGGTGCCTTTAAGATAGCGAAGAACTCTTTTTAGTGTCTGCCAATGTTGCTCTCCATAGCAACTATTGAACTGATTTAGGTAACTTATTGTAAAAGCTACATCTGGTCTTGTGCAGACTGCCAAATACATTATAGATCCTACTAATTCTTGATAAGGAATGTTATTAGGTGGCTCATAATTTGCTTCTACTGGTTTGGTCAACCTATGACCAGCAATAAGAGGTGTAGAAACAGGTTTGCAATCCTGCATGTTAAACCTGGCTAACATTTTCTCTATATAGCCTTCCTGATCCAGTGTAATGTAATCTTCAGTTTGTTGTAGACGCATTCCCAGAAACAAATCCGCTTTACCAAGATCGCGCATCTCGAAAGTCTCTCTTAACTCCTTCTTGACCTGCTGCATCTCTGCTTTATTGTTCCAAAAAATCAATAGATCGTCAACGTACACTGCTAGGATTAATATCCTGTGTTGACTTCTCCTCACATAAACACATGGTTCGTTGTCTAGCTGAGTGAACTTCTACTGTTTCAGTGCTGATTCCAACCTTTGATTCCATGCTCTTGGAGCCTGTTTCAAACCGTACAACGATATTTCCAGTAAGCACACGTAATCCTCTTTTCCCTTCTCCTCAAAGCCTTCAGGTTGCTTCATGTACACTGTCTCCTCAATGTAACCATTAAGAAAAGCGGTCTTCACATCCATTTGATCAATTTTCAATTTATTCTCAGCAGCCATTGCCAACAGAAGTCGCAACGAACTATGCCTAATCACAGGTGAATATGTTTCAAAGTAATCAACACCTCCGCGTTGTTTGAAGCCCCTCGCTACAAGCCTAGCCTTATATCGCTGCTTGTTTCCAGCTTCAGTCTTAACTGCAAGAACCCACTTACTGTCGATCACGTTTTGATTTGGCTCTCTCTTTACAAGCTGCCAAGTGTGATTCTTGTGAAGGGCATCCAATTCTTCCTTAATAGCCTCACGCCAAAGTAAGCTGTCTGTCCCAGCGAGTGCTTCTCTAACATTTATAGGTTCCTCCAAACCAAAACCACTCTCTCCAGGTAGAACTGCTTGATATAAGACGTGATCAGGGAATTCTCGTGGCTTTCTGTTTCTCATAGGGTATCTCCGTGCATCCGTTTGATCACCTCCATGATTATTTTCCTCCGAAACGGGTGCATCGGAACTCAGATACCATTGTTCAGTATCATCTCTGTCTTCAGTCTCCTCCGTAACCGAAGAAACAGCACCTGTTCTGTCCTGTTCTATATCAACTCCAACATCCTCTGACTCAGGCATTATAACATCTCCTCCGTTTCTTGAGAAGTGTCTCGCTGTTTCATTACTACAATCATCCTCTGTCTCTTCTCCACGGACCACCTCTTCCGTTGATTGAGTACTTGTTAGTGGTACCACAGTAAACTCCGGGTTTGGCCTTTGATAAGAAGCAGAATTTTGTCCAACAGTCAAAATCTCACTTGATGGTTGTTTCCGTAAAGCTAGAGTATTCTCAAAAAACACTACATCTCTTGCTTTGTGGAGATTTCCAGAAACAAGATCCAACAGTCTGTATGCTTTAGAATTTTCGCAGTATCCTAAAAGTATAAGTTCCTTACTCTTCGGATCTAACTTGCGCCTCTTTTGATCAGGAACGTGCGTGTAGGCTTTGCACCCAAAAACTTTCAGGAAGCCTAGGTTCACCTTTCTTCCCGTCCAAGCTTCTTCAGGTGTTTTATCCTTAAGGGCCTTTGTAGGTGACCTATTTTTAAGAAAAACTGCATATACAAGAGCCTCTGCCCAGTAGCGTTTTTCCAATCCTGCCTCATGCAGCATACGCCTAGTTTTCTCCATGAGAGTTCTATTCGCACGTTCTGCCACCCCATTCTCCTCAGGGGTATACTCGACAGTAAGTTGATGAACTATACCGTACTCCTTAGTGAAACTTTTCATTTCATTGTTCACATACTCTTTGCCGTTGTCCGTTCGGATTGACTTCAGCTTCTTCTCTGTTTGCTTCTCAGCAAAAACTTTAAATTCTTTAATTTTCTCAACAGCTTCGCTCTTATTCTTCAATAAGTAGACAAAAGTTTTTCTTGTCTTGTCATCTATAAGTGTCATAAAATATCTATACCCCGACATAGAGTTGACACTCATTGGTCCACAAATATCAGAATGTACTAACTCAAGTACTTTGCCTTGAATTTTCCTTTCCATTTCTTTTTGCTTGCTGCAAGAGCAGAATCATCTTGTTGGAAACTAGTGGATGGTGTGCTCTCATCGCTTAGGTTGTATAACTTCGTCTTGACGTAGTCTGTAGTAATAGTTATATTACTATTTTCAATAGCCATCTTCAATGGTTCATACTTCTTCGGGAGACCTTGAAGCATCAATGTAGCCAGAATCTCATCATCAATATATTTACCAATGTCACTAAGTTGCTGTGACACTGACAGTATGGCTGTCACATATTTTTCAATCGTTTGAAACTGCTCCAATCTCATGCTAACTAATCTGCCCAACAATCGACATTTGTTATTTATGCCCTTGTCCTCATAGGCTTTGCTTAGCGCCTCCCAGGCCTCTTTTGCCGTCTTCGTATTTCTTATCAAGGTGTGACATCTCTGATCAACCATCAAACCGATTCGAGCCCGTGCTTTTTGGTCTCTACGAATGTCTGCTGCATCCTCCGGCTGTGGTGACACTTGCGTATATTTCCACAAATCATCATCCGTTAGATATAACTCAATATCAAACTTCCATGTGTGAAAATTAGAGCTCCCTACTATTTTTTCAATATACGCAGCATTAACACCCGCACTTCGTGTTTCGGAACTCGAATTTTCATTTTTATATCCATCGTGCGCCATTTCTATATTTTCACTAAAATCCAGTTCCCCATAACCCTGATGGGCGAGATTTCGTCCCAATCACTGATAAATTAATGAATTAGTACAGAAAGATAACAACACAATAGAATAATAAAAATATATTGAATAAACACGAAATATTACAAAATTTAAAGAAAGACAGTTTACATAGTTTTTCTCTAGACAGCGTGTGACAGAATACAACACAAGACAGTACTACAACGGGGGATCGTGAGAAGTTAAAGATTTAGTTATCAATATATTATATTTATTTATCGAAATAGCACTTTTTTTACAGAAACAATACAAAGGTTAACACTTGGAATACTTTTATTTAAATATGGTGGAGCGGTACGATTCGCGGATTATAGAATTCAGAGATTTTCTCCGAAAATAAACATTGATCAGCCCTTGGTTGGCCCTTGGTTGGCCCTCAAGGTTGGGGCGAGAATCTCTAACAAAACTAAAGCGTTTTTCGTCAGAACGAAAATATTTCAAATTAAAATAAAAACATGACATACTGTCAGTTCGCGCCATAGCCGCCTTTATTTCTCAATATAAGGCGTGCTCAAGCAGTATGTTACGACCGCCCCCTCACGTTTAAATTTATTTAATCCGATGAAGTCGGTTAAATAAAGTTTAGTTACATAGTCACCTTAATTCTACGGTTGGAATCTACCTATTTTGGGAATATACAGTTTGTACGGGAGTACTCATAGATGAGCCCCCTACCGCTAGAGTTTCAAGTGCGACCGTTTCAACTTAATAACCAAACTATCATACAGTCAACTCAAATCTCTGTCAGTAGAGCCTTGCCTAAAAAACCCAAAAAAATAAGACAAGATCCCGTCTAGCTAAGCTTTAATCAAAAAACGTTGTTACAATATTATCGACGTTGTAAAGTGAATTCAGATTGACTCTACAGTCCAAAATACAATAAAGTGACAAACGCTAGAATATCATACAAGTTATAGATAGATACAAAACAAAAGACTTAATCGGGGTTGTAAGAATACAAAATGGATCAACCTGGGCGGAATGACATTGGCCAGTATCCATTATATCATATGTTGTGGAGGTCTGTCGAATCCACCTATATCAAAGTGAGACATATGACATTACAATAATCACAAGTTAGACCAAAATATTTACCTACCTAAATGAGATTTTACCTGCCTACACTAAGTTCGCGGTGTACTTACTTACAAGAAGTTCGTTATCGCCCAGAACCTAATGTTCTGATAGATAACTTCATCCCGCACTCGTAACTACATGCGAATCTCCGCCGTATAGCCGAAACAGCTATCACCCTCTCTCTGATGGAGATTCAATGGGCGTGGCCTTGACCCCTCGTGTAATCACTTGAACGAGACATAGCCTTTATAAGAAAATTTTTTCGTAGGGCTTCGGTAATACTGATTAGTGTCAAAGACCAAAAATCAAACTACGTGATACGCCCCTTTAAGGAAATTTTCTTACAAAAAAAAAAAATTAAGGAAAAATAAAACACTTATAAACTAATAGTTAAATGAATACAATACCCTACCCATCTTATTATAAAAAAAAAAAAAAATTATCGGCTTGGATCTTCATCGGCAGGTCTTGCACGATGAATCGGTCCAACCGCCAGAGGAGTCTCCTCATCAGGAGTCACGACATCTTTGTTGGTGTCAGCGGTCTCGCATGATGAGGCGCTCCCAATTATTACATGGAAAAAAAATCATTAGCATTATCCTCCAAATATTTCATTAATAGTCCAACGAAATTCTAATCGTTGCATACAATCTAAATAAATGGAATGAGATAATATTCTACTTACTATAATACACATAACATTTAAATTACTTTGACCTCAAAAGTAAAATCGACATTTGATCTCAAATTACATGTATCGGAACACCCTTTATCATACAAATGTTAAATTGAAATTTTTATAATATTTTTTTTTTAGATAAACTATCATTAATCAATAGATAAAAATAATCAGAATCATATTAATTAAAAAAAAAATAATATTTAAAAGATTTATATTTGCCAAATTACCTAAATTGAAATGGTTTCAATCTATTAACATTATCTTGGTTATTTTGAATTCGTTTTACCAAATAATTGTCACGTCCTATATATTTACATATACAAAATATACCTTTATACGGTCGGCAAAGTTTCTCGTTTTTGCTAGATATCCCTTTAGGATTATGTAGCGAAACAAATTGCCCTAAACGTAATTTTACGTTTGAAGCTTTCATAGATTTATATTTAAAATCTACTGTACGCCAATCCTTTTGGTTTATTCTACCATATTTAAACAATGAATGTGAATTAGCGTGATACTGCTTTTCTACTAAACTTAAATTTTGTTTACTTGATACAATATTACTCGATGTTCGGGTTCGAACCGACCTTACTTTATTGGTAGATTTATTTTTGCTCTGAAAATTACTACATAAAACATTAGAAATTAAATTAGTTTTCTCATTCGATTCTACTGTAATGCTGAGCGATTTAGATACGCATTTATTCAGGACACGTGGATTAGTCACATATTTTGTGTCCGCATTACAACAACATATAACTTCATTTCTCACTACATTTAAGTTATCAGATGGCGTCTCTTTTACATTAGACATGAAATTAATTGAAAAATTCTTAAAAATTATTGATCCATTTGCGAAATTTATTATTATTTTGTTTTTCGCAAGGAAATCCTGCCCTAGGATCATGTCTTGAGACATTGAATCTAAAATATAAAATCTATTATTAAAAACAATATTATCAATGACTATATTCAACGTTAAGTGTCCAGCTACTGGCACCGACGTTCCGTTCACCATCTTTACGTGGAGGTCACTGCACATTGAAACGTTATGCTGCAGCTTCTCAGCGAACACTTTACTAATTACGGAAAGTGACGCTCCGGTATCGACTAATGCAATTCCACTTATATTCCTACATAAAAACGGAACACTAGCACCGACCTTTTCCTCATGCTCCTTCATGTCATCCTTGATCGAGTTAATTACGCCCAAATCACTTCGTTTGTCCGGATTTGGACCTTGATACTTGTTATCCTCCTGCTGCCGGCAAGGCTGCAAACATCTTTTTCTATCTCTGAATAAAAAATTGGGCTGATTATTATTTATATACTTATAAAATTCACCATCATTCTCTCGTGGTGATGCATTTTTCACACACGTAGGCTCTGCAACATTATTTGTCGTCATTGTTGCCGACGTGATATGGATTGGCAGGTTGAGATTAATTTCTTCTCCTCCCCCAAAGAGCTCCTGTATCTGTATTACAGTCTTTTTTAAAATCATTTTACTCTCGTAAACTCTGGTAGCGAGTCTACATTTATCCGTGTATGACAAGTTCCGTAAATAATGTTTCACGAAAACTTCATCCGTAATGATCGGACCAGCTTTGACTGCGCAGGCATCTAGGGCATAATAAAAGGTGACGAGGTCTTCCCCTGCTTGCTGTTTCCTCAAATAAAATTCTGCCACATAGTCGACGTCTTTAGAAAATTCTGCAATAAATTTTTCTTTTAATTCCTCGAAGCTCTGGCACGAATCGATGACGGACCTGTAGAAATGTAGGGCCGGGCCCTCTAAATACGTTTGCATGACGATCTTCTTCGCCGCATCATCATATCGGTTCATGACGGCGATAAGATTATATTGATTAAAAAACTCAGAAACGCATACAACCTTATGACCGCTAAATTTCTCCATGTTCAGTGTTTTCCTTTTCGGTCTCTTTTAGCAATTATTGGGCGTTACTGCTTGGCTGCGAGAGGTGTATGTTTTTTTTTTACTCTTCTTGTTGCCCTTCCTTGGGCGAACTCTTCCTTCAATCGGTAGGGGTAAATAGAAACAAAAATAATATTAATACGCCCTACCTAAAACCACACGCGCGGCTCCACCATACAACGGGGGATCGTGAGAAGTTAAAGATTTAGTTATGAATATATTATATTTATTTATCGAAATAGCACTTTTTTTACAGAAACAATACAAAGGTTAACACTTGGAATACTTTTATTTAAATATGGTGGAGCGGTACGATTCGCGGATTATAGAATTCAGAGATTTTCCGAAAATAAACATTGATCAGCCCTTTCTCAAGGTTGGGGCGAGAATCTCTAACAAAACTAAAGCGTTTTTCGTCAGAACGAAAATATTTCAAATTAAAATAAAAACATGACATACTGTCAGTTCGCGCCATAGCCGCCTTTATTTCTCAATATAAGGCGCGCTCAAGCAGTATGTTACGGTACACAGATTTAATCAAATTTAAAACCTCCTGTTATCTGTAGGTGGCCAGTAATCTTAAGCGGAATGTTATACACTCTCTAACAGGTTCACCCCATTACAGCAACTGTGAATCAACATTTTCATTGACATTTTTTTTTATGAAATCGACCAAATTAACCTTATGACTTACAGCAAGTCATACTTAAATCACATGCACAATCACTGTATATTTACACAATATATTACACAATTTTTACACTGTTTTCGCTTTCCCGCACTTTAGTCTTTATAAACTTTTGTTGCTGAAGCCATTTAAGTTATAAGTAAGTCCGCAAGTAAATTCAGGGCCAAAATCACAGCGAATTTGTTAAAATAACCTAGTCTTAAATAAAATGGCGGAGAAAACAGAAAACGCAACAGACGCACACGCACACGATCATTCATAGACTATTATAATAGTCTGTTGACTAGTCCGTCAAAGTCAACATCTTTTCCGGTTCATGACGAGATATTAATAAATCAGCTATCCCAGCGCTACCTAGTTAATAACAGGAGAAATAACTTACGAAAAGTTGTAGTACGTCATATCCTAGATGGTGCAAAATTCAATTTCATTGACACTAGAGTTGCATAGGCCTGCTGATACCATGGGTAACTTTCACTCGCCGCGCGGGAGCTCCAGTGATTTATATTCGTTTCTTATCTACGACATTTGATCACGCTTTTGAGTGCATACTGCAAATGAGTGAGGTTTTGCTATTTTTTTGCTAGTATTTTAATGATCTTAGAATGTAATATTATTTGTGTTGAGTTATGTAATGGTTCTTATTTATTTTTTGTCAAAAAAAACTTTACGCCTTATGGACAAAAACTAGGTATAGGTATATAAATTAGGTCCTTACATATGAAATTGGCATTTTGTATGGGAGGAATAAAAGTCGTTTATTTTTTTAATATAATATACTAATTTAATCAAAGTATCCATTGCTATCTACAACTCGTGCGAATCAACTGTGCACTCCGCTGGAATGCAACCCCTCTCCCACTGCCCCGCGCGGCACCCCGCATTCGCCTCAAGCGCTCAGTACCGATAGCATCTTTGTTACCGTTGCGCGTCTCTCGTTTTAATCGTCTAAATACGGTTTAAATCTCTTGTTGTTACTGTTTCTGTTTAGTTTTTGCTTTGTTAAGTTTGTGAATTATCGTTTTTGTTAAGTTGGGACTTTTTCAACGTGTTAGCGAAGTCTGCTGGTTGAACCAACAACATCATGGGCAAGACAATTCATAGTGAGGCAAGGACTCTTATATTGAAGGTGTTGACTTTCTTTGAAAATGAGAAAGCAAATAAACGATTTATGATTCCTGTAGACCAAGCTATAAAAAGAGCTTGTGCAGCTACTGGTGTATCAAAAAGGACACTGATGAAAATTAAAAACGAATCGAAGATTGTACAACAAAATGATCCGCCAGTGCCTTGTACATCGGTGTCAGGTTCAGTTCAAAAACCTATACCAAAATTGTCTACACCAGGCAAAAAAAGAAGAACAAGCGCCAAAAAGATCGAACTGGACAATTTTGATCTATGCGCGTTGCGAAACATTGTTAACAGCTTCTATACAGTTAGAAAAGAAGTACCGACCTTGAAAAAAATATTGGCGGCTGCGAAAAGGGACTTAAATTTTCCAGGTAATTATTAAAAAATAATTATTTATGTTTTAGGTGTTTTGTCTAGTTTCCAATCTACAGAAACAGTTTTAAAGTTATACAAGTAGGTATGATATGTAGAAAGTCTACATAAAATTATCAATAATAATATACTTAATAATAATATGATCATGAGTAACATAAACCTCACGAACTTTATGTTTTTCAGGTGGAATAACCACATTGAGGCTGATACTTATAAACCATTTGGGTTATAAATTTAAAAAATGTAAAAATATGCGACATGTGTTGACACAAAAGCCAGATATCGCCGCTTGGAGGGATCGCTACCTGCGAAAGAAGAAAGATAACAATGACCTCGGGGTGAACAAAAAACCGGTTACATACCTGGATGAAACCTGGATTCATTCTCATTATACCGTACGTAAATGTTGGCAAAACAGTAGCGACGCAAGTATTAAAAAAAATGACAATCCTGGGCAACGATGGATTCTAGTCCACGCGGGCGGTGAAAATGGTTTCATTCCTGGAGCCGAACTTTTATATAAATGTAAGAGCAATACGGGAGACTACCATCATGAAATGGACACAAAAAATTTCATGAAATGGTTGAAAGAAAAGCTTCTACCAAACTTACCGCCAAATGGCATTGTTGTCATTGATAACGCGCCTTATCACTCGACACAATCTGAAAAGCCTCCCATAAGCTCGTCGCTCAAAGGCGATATGCAAAACTGGCTGCGAAGCAATAATATTATATTTGACGAAAAAATGACAAAACGCGAATTATATCATTTGATTGTCACTAATAAGCCTCCAAAAAAATACATTGTGGACGAATTAATGAAGGAGCACGGCCATGAAGTTTTGCGTCTGCCACCCTACCATTGCGATTTAAATCCAATAGAATATATTTGGAATTTAGTAAAACAAAGGGTGGCAGACAAAAATGTTACTCAATCTGAGAGAGAAATTGAAAATCTGACGAGGGAGGCTATAAAATCTATAACAGCTGCTGACTGGAAGAAAGAAATCAATCACGTTGAAAGATTGGAAAAAGAGTATTGGGACAAAGACCGTCTCCACGAAATAGAAGAAAGAGAATTTATAATTTCCCTTGGAGGTGAAGAATCCAGCTCTGAGAGCGAAATTGAGAACGAATCTGATAGTATGTCGGGAATCGAAGAAATTAATTATAGTAGCGAAAACGATTAAGTAAAATAAATGTTTTTATACCTTATTTGTTTCCTTATTTTCAAAAGCCTACTATCCACGTAAACCGCATATCATGTGCACACTATCTCATTTGAAGATTGCATGCATCAACATTAAAAAATGAGAATAAAAAAATTAATTGATATTTATTAACATACTTCTCATTTTTTTGCGAACGGTACCGTCCGAATGACGTCACAACGCGAGGTGCACAGTTAATTCGCACGAGTTGTATGCACTTCTGCCATATCATAGGAAAAGGCATTTATGCCTTTTTTAAAAAAAACATTAGGCCGGGAATCAATAAAATCTTTGAAGGCGGTTTGGACTGCCTGATCGGAGCTGATTTTTTTCCCCTGCAAAAAGTTATCCAATATCCTGAAAAAAATGGTAGTCTGTTGGAGCACGGTCCTGCGTTGTCCTGAAGCAGGAGTGGCCTTGAGCGATTAACCAGTCTCGGTTGTTTAGCGGCTAGTTTATCCATCATTATTTGGAGCTGACTACAGTAGATATCTGCAGTAATCGTCTGGCCAGATTTAAGGAAGCTGTAGTTCACCACACCGGCACTAGTCCAGAAAACGCTGACCAATAACTTTTTTCTAGTTAATTTTCTCTTGGGGCAGAATTTTGGATGGTTCGCCGGGTTTCAGCCATTGCACTCTGCGCTTCCTATTGTCGTAGAGAATCCACTTTTCATCACAGGTAATGATTCGATTTAAAATCCCTTCATTATTGTGCCGGTTCAGTAATGTAACGCAGCAGTCGACGTGCGTTTGTCAGTTTGCTTCACACAATTCATGAGGTACCCACCTTTTGAGCTTTCTTATCTTCCCAATTTGTTTCAAGTGGATTAAAACAGTTTTATCACTAACACAGCAGCCTGCAGCTAACTCGGACGTAGTTTGCGATGGATCCGATTGCACAATTTTTCATTCCAAAAACGCACTGTGCTTTCTCTAACGACACCACTTCCATACACATAATTAATTCTTCGAGCCGTTTCTGCAGCACTGGTGCTACGGCGGAACTCATATTCTTAAATAACGCGAATTTTTAAAATTTTCCATTTTGTAAACTTAATGACGCAGAAAAAAAAACAAATACGGTTTTCGAGACAAAAATTGATGAGTAAATAGCTGTATAAATTTGAATTTGGAATTCTAAACCAAAGTGGAGATATTTGAGATTAAAGTGGCCAGTACGACAAAACACCAATTTCAGACGTAAGGACCTAATACTCCGTATATACCTACCTATAATTTATTAACGATATTATGCTACTAGGTTTATTCATTCCTCCCAGACGATTTACTGATAATTATTATGAATACGAGGGTCAAACTGAAAGTTCTTAGAAAATCAAAAACTAAGCATTCTAGCAAGTTATTAGTTTTATTATAACTTTTCAAAATAGCGTCCATTCACATCAATACATCGCTGCATTCGATGGAACCATTGAGAAAAGCACCTTGCCCTCTCGGCCTTAGGGGTCTCTTCGACGGCGTTTTGAAACGCAGCCACTGCTTCTTCGGCGTCCATAAAATGTTTTCCTCGAAGTTTTTCTTTTATTTTCGGGAATAAATAAAAATCGCAGGGTGCGAGGTCGGGGCTATACGGCGGGTGACCCAGTAATTCCACGTCTGAGGTCGCCAAATAGTCGATCGTTTGCCTGGCGGTGTGCGACGAGGCATTGTCGTGATGAAGGAGGATCCTGCTGCGAGGTCGTTTCTCTCGAACTTTTTCCAAGACAAGTGGCAAACAGTTGTTAGTGTACCACTCTGCATTAACCGTTTTCTGATCCTCTAAGACAACTGTCGCGTAATGACCTGTCTTTCCGAAGAACGAGGCCACCATCTTTTTTCCAACACTTCGACCTCTCTTCACTTTAGTTGGCAACTCTTCGGAAGGAAACACCCACTGAGCAGACTGTCTTTTGGTTTCCGGATCATAACAGTAAATCCAGCTTTCGTCACCCGTTAGTATGTCGAACACAGCATTTGAGTCACCTCCGTTAAATTTTTGGATCATTTCTCGGCACCAATCAACACGGCGGAGTTTTTGAGCCTCGGTCAAATTATGCGGTATCCAGCGGGCACAAAGCTTCCTGACTGCTAAATGTTCATGGAGGATTTTGTGCACTTGACTCATACCTATGCCTAGACTTGTCCGAATCTGCTGATAGGTCACTCTTTTGTCAGTCTCTATCATACGCCGCACAACACTGATATTATCTTCAGTCGTCGCTGTAGAAGGCCGTCCCTCACGCAAATCATCGGTGAGATTAGTTCGACCACGTTTGAATTCATTAAACCAGTTGTAAACTGTGGCACGAGATGGGGCTTCATCGTGAAAAGCCAATCGAAGTCTATCATAACTTTCTTGTTGACTTATATGACATCGAAAGTCATAAAAAATCATTGCACGAAAATTTTCTCGGCTTAAATTCATTCTGACGTGCACAGACAATTTTCAATTTGCCGCCAAATCGTAAAACAAATGACAAATGAATGAAATGAATACTCAATATTATTGGTAAAGAGTTCTATTTTCAAAATTTAAACTTATTTTTTTAATATAATGCTTTTAAGTTGCCAGTTCTAAAAACTTTCAGTTTGGCCCTCGTACGTTAACAAAAGATGAGAGTTGCCAGTAAAGTTTATTGTAATAATCTTCAAGTAAACTGTATTTGATTTCAATTGAGAGAAAATTTCTTGAATTCCCTAAACTGCGTCTTCCACTTTGCTGGACTACTTTCGCACGTGAAAAGCCTCCAGGTCAAACACGATCATGATTTGCCCCCAGCACCCGTGAACGTGACCATTTCTCTACGTTTCCACTTCACTCAATGACTAATAGTTATCAGGAAATCGTGATAAATAACGATATAGGTAACCAATTACTCTAATTACCCACATGAATCTTTAAAATAGAACTAGTCCAATAAACCATTATAATTAATTTGGGAAATCCCATGCTGATATTTATACCATATGCTTCATTTTGTTCTGGTTTTTCTATTTTTAACAAACAAGCTATGTTAATCTTTTTATGACTATAAAACTAATATTCTTACTGTAAAACATAATCTAGCTTTGCAATAGACACTCGGTCATTATTAGATATTTATGTGGCAAAAGATATTTATAGTTCTTACTTCTTTTTAATTTTGTAAAGGTATGATAAGCTTAATTTAATGACAATTTGTAATCCTTGCCGATACGGAGCGAATTCATATTCTGGGGTTTATCAATTTAAAAATACAATAAACTTTAAAATATGCATAGTTATTTTATAAAAAGTACAAAACTTTTAGTTTACATGGCGTTGTTGGTAAGATTTTGTGCAGTACCGATGCATTGCATTTCGTTGTTTACAACTAAATTCGGGTGCCAATAGAAATCAGGCTTTCTGCCAAGTTTAAATGAAAGCAGTGTCTTTCGATTACGTCTCCGGGCAGGTTTCACTGACTTGGTCAAAACGTCGTGTTAACCAATTTCTATAATGACTGTATAAAAGAGATTGAGAGACACGAAAAGGTATAAAATGCCAACCCGAAAATAGAGACTGATATTGATGGAAATAAAGCACTATATTTAATTAACGCGATGGCCACACACAAAATAAATAAATTGCTTAGTATTAAAAGTGAAACGTGTAATGGTGCGTACAGATTGCTAGTAATGCACCTGGTAATGTAACATTCTGCGCACGTTGCGTATTTGGACTTGTGGTGCGCAGAATGTTACATTACAAGTTCCATTACAGCAATCTGTACGCTCTATTATGGTGCGTACAGATTGCTAGTAATGTAACATTCTGCGCAAGTTACGTATTTGGACTTGTGGTGCGCAGAATGTTACATTACAAGTTCCATAACAGCAATCTGTACGCACCATTCGAATTTAACTATCAACGAGTTGTTTTCTAGTAGTTGGTAGATTATGATTCTCCGCTTGCTATTGTTTATTGTTTATACATTTTTATAAGTTTCCCAAGGGTCCCTCTGGCTGATATCCCAATCCTGCGGATATAGGATAAAATTTCACTGTGTTTATCCGGGCTATATTCTAATTGTATGAAAATCTATCGGCCCATTTTTGCGTGAATAAGATAAATAAACATTCCTCTTTACCATGATTAATAGGATTGGTAAGATATATATATATATATATATACTTTTTAATTTATTACATCCCGATTTATTGTTTAAACTTCAGTAATCCTAACTAAATATTTATGTGCTCCTACTACTTTCTGATGCGCTATGTGACGCAGCCAAATCCAGTAACCAGGCCGATAAAGCCAATTGTACTTGTCTGAAGACGGGCCTAATCAACCGTTTCAATTTGCTCTTCGATGTTAGCTCAAAGAACAAAGCCGGATCCTTAGTTACGTGAAATAATGAGCGTTTGGAAATCTAATCATCACTTATCTTAATAACTTATTCTTCGACGATAAGGTTGCTAATGTCGATAAATTAAAAGGCACTTCCTAAGTAAAAAGATCGACAATTCCTATCGACGGACACTTAAATGATCTATCATTTATATCTTCGGAATTCGAAATATTTATCATACCTTCGAATTACACGATGTAATTATCTGACCACAACGTATTGTTAATAGACCTATGTACTAATTAATTAATAGTGATAACGATCCTAAAACAAATTAAAATTCTCTGCTAAATAATCAAATGTATTTAACGGAACCGGACTATACCTACTTAGAACCACGCGGTTGATTTTCTGTTGTAAACTTAAAGAAACTTACATACTTAAATATTCGTGTGAACAGTTTTAGCTATTTGTGACCGTTATAGTAAACTTTATTTTATAAAACGTATTTTTGTTATACAGGGTGCCTGGTAGGTCACTTTCAAAATTCCTGGACTTGATAGTTTAAGATCATACATGAAAAGAAAAAATCAATTAAATAATAAATATTAATTATTTACTAAGTAAACTTTTCCGAAAGTTAAAGAATTCATAACGCAACGCATGGTTACATTAGCGTAATATAATAAATTCTCAACGGGTGCGTGTGGCGGGAACACTGCTGTGTGCGTGTTGACTGACAGCGCGTCGGGAAAATTGTAGTAACGTCTCTTTTTTATTCATAGTGATTTCTGGTGAAAAATTAAGTACCTACTTTTTTTACATAATTATGATCAGAATCGAGTACAGAGTGCTCTCCTTCAGTATAGCAAGTTTGTCACCAGTCACCCTGTATAAAACTAGCCTATTTCTTTACTATGGGCGTTTTAAGATGTCGATAAACATTGAGAACAAGAGGATGTAACTTATAGCCTTTTGATAATGCCATTAACCTCCTTTTAGGAAAGACCTTTGTCCAGCGGTGGAACTTTGTTAAAAAAACTTTAATGATTTTATAACGATTCAATCAAATTTAATTACGATTTCAAATACTGATGACTCGCAGTTTTGTTCGACAAGCATATTAAAACAACTTACTAATATAAATGTGAATGTTTGGATGTATGGATGTTTGTTATTCAATCACAGCAGAATGGCTCAACGGATTTGGGTGAAATTTGGCTAAGTGTCAGTGTACAGTCTGGAACAGCACGATTTTTATCCCGAAATTCCCGCGGGATCAGAAATTGCGCGGATAAAGTTGGTTATAAATGTGTCTGTATAACTTTTGGGCATGGTTTTGATTAATACGACAAGAGGTTTACATGTACACCTATAAAAGTGTGAATTTTACACGTGCTGTTTTTAAATGGGTGTTTTGCAGCATTTTTATTACATGGTTTTGTTTTAATTGCCTATTATTACTGTTTTTTAAACTCAGTTTCAAAAAGCCACGTGCTGTACTATGCCGAAGAGTACCAGGAGAATAAAATTAGCTTAAAATTGTTGTGTGAGGAATAAATGATTTTATATAGATATCTTAGCGTTACCTACAGGGTGAGAATGGGCTATAAAGAAAGAATTTCCGAGGAAGGATTACATTTTACGTCGATTGATCTTGTGGTTAGTTGAAAAATATTGGGGACAAGGCCGTGTATGATATTCTTTACAGAAAGTAGACATTGGTAATTGGCCTTTAAATATTATTTGTTCAATGCAATAAATAACACACGGGTTTCGATGAGAGAATGCTTTGAATTGATAACGTAAACTTCAACAATTCTGAAAGCTAAAAAAGTGTGGAGATAATTACTTTTAACGAACTTTTATCGCCTTTAACTGTATAGTTTTAAACTGAACGCTTCAGTGCCTTTTTAGATGCTGAAAGTCAAAAGCTTTTTTTTTTGTGTTATAAATTTCAAAAAATTTAACGAGAAAAAACTTTGTAGAAAGCGAATGAAATTATGGCAGAGTAAGCTTGCTTGCCCTACTTAAAGAGTTGTGTTAGTTTTGACTATTTTATGAATGACATTATATTAAAGTGAAAATAAACTATCCCATTTATTTTAAAGTAACATGTATAAAACCGGCTCATGTTTAAGATGAGCTTGGATGTTATACTTCATAATATTTAATTAAGCAAGTAGCGACTTTCTCCGAGTTAATCCAACCTGGAAAGCCTGCTTTTAAATCGTTGTTTATATTGTGGTTGCATTGAATCCGCCTTGAAATGTTCAAGAGGAAAGTGCCCGACCAACCTTTATTGACTTTTAGAAATCATGCCATCTTATAGTTCGCTTTAATGCGTCAAACTATTACTTATGACGTTAATAATAAATTGGTTTATTGATAACAGCATTTATTTACATTAGAATAATATTGTAGTGTTTACGAACGATTACGCGCGGCGAATGTAAGTAATGTATGTCTCGTATATGCGCATACGCACGCATCCTGTTTTGTTTTGTGACGTTCCGATCGCGCGGTTCGACGTCGTGCGCGTTCTGGCTTCCTATTGGTCGGCGTTATCTGTGTAAACGCTCTATAGAATTTCTCCTTATTTAACGGAACTGATTGTCCTCGCGAGTTTATCAACATGTAACATTCGCCTGAAATAATAAAGCGATGAATGAATCTATGTGACATGAAACAATTAAGCATTGTTTTATTGAATATGTCGTATTGGTTTATAAGCACCATCGATGGATAGTTCAAATAACAATTGTTAATGTAGAAAATTAGCATAAAACGAACTGTAAATGTAGTTAATTTAGTAGGTAATAGTAATAATAATACCTTTAAAGTTACCTTAAACCCAGAAAATATGTACCTTTATATGGAATTTGCTACGCAAAAGGTCATTTACACTACTTCGATGTGATGCTATCCATCAGTCCAGAGGTTTATAATAAACCAGTTTACTCTATAGCCCTCACCCCATTCAACGTACTTTATCAGATCTAAAAAAAATATACAAAATGCGTAATTTTACGGTGAACTTGTGATCTTCAAAATATAATCGAGACTTCCTAGACCTTAGTGTCAAACGAGATTAAAGCATTTTTTGTGCTGGCTGATTGACGTCATATTGATACAGTCGCTGAATAATTTGTATTATTATATT
The DNA here is from genome assembly GCA_944452665.1 of Stenoptilia bipunctidactyla. Lineage (NCBI taxonomy): Eukaryota > Metazoa > Arthropoda > Insecta > Lepidoptera > Pterophoridae > Stenoptilia > Stenoptilia bipunctidactyla. The sequence goes on along the minus strand of OX101740.1, from coordinate 15,938,364 downwards.
TAATTGCTTTCGCGATCATCTTAATGATAAGGAATATTTTATGATGGAAAAATATTATATGTAACGCGAAGTGTTAACTTACCGTTCTTGGCTTTAAAGTTTCGGGTTTGGTTTGGGGGTAGATGCTTTGGTAAGTATTTAGCCTTAGAATCTACCTTTCTCAACCGACTTCCAAAAAAAGAGGAGGTTCTCAATTCGTCTGTGGTATGTTTTTTTTTGTGTCTTTGTTACACGATATTTCGAACAATTAAGAATTGATTTTTAAAATTCTTGCTTCATATGATAGAGGATTCTTCATAGTTGGTCCCATTTAAATTGCATCGAAATCGGTTGAGAGCTTCATTGAAAAAAAGCTTTTGAAAAAATATGTATGATTTCGGAGAATGTTTACGTTGATGACATTCTCAACTCAGCCAAAGTGTTGACGTGAACTCGGTTTTTTAATGCTCTGCATTCGTTGATTATTTAATTACAAATCAAACAAAATATCTCAGAACTTATTGTTTACAGAAAAAAATGTTTTAACAGCACACAATTTATAATCTTTATTCCAGTTATAACAGCCTTTGATAGTCCAAACAACTGTTACGGAAAACTATAGATAAATAATTGATAATATGATACTTACTTAAATTATAAGCTGTAGAATTTAGTAACAAATTTTATTTAAATCCTTAAAAGTACCTGGCATGTGTAAGACAAAGTCGAGTATTACAAACTTGAAATAGTTACTGTGCTACTGTGTTATTGAGCTATCAAAACTATGATATACGACTCATTCATATCCACATTTCTGAACACCATTTACTGGATTAGACAAAGCTGGCAACCTGTAGTTAGACATCTATACATATAATAAAATGGTAGGAAAGTCAAAACTGTACATTGAATATTTTTTTAAAAGAATACTTGGAGTGTGATCTACAATCGAAACAGAAACAAAAAATATAGTTTTTAGAATTTTTGTCTGTTTGTCTGTTTGTCTTTCCGGGATAAACTCAAAAAGTACTGCATGGATTTACTTCAAATTTGGCATGAAGATAGTTAAGAAGTCGGGTCAACATATAGGCTACATATTATCACGCTAGCAGTGTTATAATCGTAGGTGCGTTTGGTGCTGCATAGCGTTCACGCAGACGACGACGTCGCGGGCAGCAGCTAGTATTTAAATAAATCTAGCAGAAAGCGGAACTAGGCTAGATACGTCCTACACAAATAAACGGCTGATGCAATAAGGCCTTCTAAATTTATGTCCATGGAGAATATATTCAAAGCTATTAGCGATCGCAAAGATAGATTTGACCTTCGGTTTGATCAGTTCACGGGGACTATGCTGTCAACTTTAAATAAACCTATGATGAAAACAATAGCAATATGCAAATTGGTTTGCTGAGTAATCAAGTTACGTCATTTGCAGCGGTGGTATGTAAGTTTGATTGAGGGATTGTGTTTGGTAGTGCTGTTAAAGGGTGTGGAATAGCTGCTCCAGAAAATACTAAAACCAGCCCAATACTGTTTAATCTGCTGTTGTCCACAACAATATAAAGTATGACATAGTCAGGGAAAAAAGGAGAATTTTTGATTATTTTTTTGGGAATCAGCGGGCGAGCATGCAGCCATCGATAAATAGTCGAATCGACAAGATAAATATTATTTTGTTATTTAATCCTATTATATAAGTTAATATGCGCACCATCTAATAGGTATATAAAATTATCGTGTCACAGTTTTCGTTGCCATACTCCTCCGAAACGGCTTGACCGATTTTGATGAAATTTTTTGTGCTTATCCGGTATCTATGAGAATCGGCCAATATCATTTTTTTTTATTTATATGGCAAAACAACGTTTGCCGGGTCAGCTAGTAATAGATAAAACTACTCGATTTGATACCATGATTAAGACCACAGAACCAAATATGTCATAATCTTAATAAATTACATACACTAAAAACCATATTCTAAGAAAATATCGATAAAAGGCCCGATTTATCGTTGTCGACGGTAGCATGCTAGCCCTGCAGGATCAAACTAAAGTTTTAGTGTAGGTACGTACTCTTAAAGGATGGCCAACTTTAGGTCATGAGGTTCAATTTTTTGTGAAAAAATGGTATTCTTACGACTTAAGGGGGTTCTGACTTCACTGACGTTTACAACACCGTAGGTAGTTAAGAAGTTGACATTTAACTTGCTACTGATAACGATTATTAAGATTAGAAAATGTATTTTAAATGCAGACCCTATCCCTCCATCCTGCCTGCCTTGGTCACTTAAGTCAGAAAGTCATGAACTTTCCTCTCGCTTTTATTAAATAATCTCTTTCGGAGTTTGATCATAACCCGCTTTGGTACCTAAAGTATAATGTTCTCAATATTTTTGCTTTATCTTGACTTCTGAAAACCAATCGATAGTAGTTTTAGGCGCTTAGCAGACGATAAACTTCATGCGCCTTGTTGCGACAACCGACAACTGACAACTCCCTGCTCATATATTATTCCAATGGAATTGCGTACACAGCAATTCTAGTTAGGAGTTAGTTTCTGATTGCGGCAACTCGCAATTAGCAACTTTGATTAAGTTGCTGGTTTTTGCAACTGACAATCGCAGCTAACAAAAGTTTCTAAAATCAGCAATAGCAAGTCGTTCTTTGGGGTATATACGAGGGTGGATTGAAAAGTTCGCGGCCTAGTCAAGAAAACAGAATAAAGCACATACAAAAATATTTTTATTTTTCGACGTAATCTCCATTTAGCTCTATGCACTTCTTCCATCTGCTTTCCAGAGCTTCCATACCTGTTTTAAAAAAAGATTCCTCAAGGTCTTCAAAATACAGGTTAACAGCGGCTTCGACCTCTTCATTCGTTAAAAATTTCTGCCCACCGAGGTGTTTTTTCAGGTTTGGAAACAGGTGAAAGTCCGAAGGTGCCAAATCAGGAGAATAAGCTGGATGTGGCAACAATTCGAAACCACAATCACGAATTTGAGCCATAGACTCGACAGACGTGTGGACTCGGGCGTTGTCCTGGTGAAACAACACTTTCTTTCTCAGTAATCCTGGGCGTTTCTGTTTAATTTCTTCACGTAAACGGCGCAGAAGGGTGCTATAGTACGCAGAGTTTATTGTTTCGCCTTTTGGAAGGTAGTCCACCATAATGACACCCTTAGCATCCCAAAAAACCGATGCCATCACCTTGCCAGCCGACAGAATTGCCTTTGCTTTTTTCGGAGTTGGTTCACCTGATTTTTTCCATTGTTTGGATTGTTGTTTTGATTCTGGGGTATAGTGGTGAACCCAGGTTTCATCCATTGTCACAAATCTGTCAAGAAAACCTTGTGGATCAGCCTCGAACATCTCCAAACAGTCGCGAGAAATCGTGAGTCGAATTCGCTTTTGCTCTACTGAAAGCAATCTGGGGACCCACCTAGCCGAAACCTTATAAAAGCCGAGTTCATGGACAATGATGTTTTGCGTTCATTCATATGAGATGCCTATAGTGTCTGCAATTTCTCTGATAGTCAATCTACGGTCTTTCAATATGAGATCACACACTTTATTGATGTTTTCTTCGGTTGTAGACGTCATTGGCCTGCCGGAGCGAGGGTCATCTTCGATGTTCTCTCGTCCACGTTTAAATTCTGCAACCCATTTTTTCACAGTGGTATAAGACGGGGCAGATTCCCCTAATGTTGTTTGCATGTCATCATGGATCTCCTTTGGTGTTAATCTTTTTTTAAACAAATATTTAATCACAGCACGTTGTTCAAATTTCTCCATTAGTGAAAATTTGTTCTACACACGTATTTATATTGTTCGTAAAATTTTATTTAGACAAGATATCAAATTGAAAATTCGCGGGCTGACAATTGAATAATGACAGTTCAAAATGACGGCAGAAAAAATAACAAAAGTTTTTTTTTTAATGGCCAGGCCGCGAACTTTTCATCCAATGTAGTACTTTCCCTCATCACTGTATTCTGTAGGTTTAAATCACTTTCCAGCAACTTATTAAATATGTAAACAGACATTTTAAAATATTGTTTAAAGTTGTCATTATGTTTCTGAAGCTCATTTATGTTAATAAATCTAGTCCTATCTTGCAAGAAGGGATGAATCCAAAACCGACGATTGCTGCGAATAATTTGTTGTAGTTGCCTCCGTGTCAGCGACGCCGACGTAATATAATTTAAACGAGTGCTGTCTCTCCGGTGTCCATCGTAATACTGAGTGGACTCACCTAACAAACCAGGTTCACATAAAATTGCGACAACCGTAAAGGCCAATTTGTGGTTGCTGCAACTGGAAACCTTTAGAACATTTGCAAAAATTGATAGTTGCTTCAACAAGGTTACCAGTTGCATCAATTGCAGATTCTCTAGTTGTAGCAAGTGGCAATTTCTAAAAAAGTTGATGGTTGCCTCAACTAAGTTGTCAGTTTTGTAAACTTAAGTTGCTACGTGTGCAAAGCGCCTTAAGTAACTGCACTAACACAAGAAGAAGAGCAAATAATCAACGAATGTAGAGCATTAAAAAACCGACTTCACGTCAAAACTTTCTCTGAAGTAGGTATAAGGTCGTCAAGGTAAACAATTGAAAAATTCAAAAAAAAAAATCATGAAGTACCTAGGTACTCAATACTTCTATTAGGTATATGAAAGAAAAATAGTCAAAATCGGTTCACCCGGCCAAAAGTTATAAGGTAAACATTAAAAACAAAAATATCGACGAATTGAGAACTACCTACCTCCTTTTTTAGTTGAAAAGCAGTCGGGATTTAAAATTTTCTCTATATTTTGTACATATTTATTATGATATAGCATATGTTACTGTATTTTAGCGTCAAAAAAATATAAACAGAAACGTTAGTCATTGCCACTTTTTGTCCTCGCTTATTGTGTTGCATGGATAGAGCTAAGCAAATATTAAAATGTATTTTGTTTATAATCTCGTCGCCTTGAGAAGAATAATGTTTTATAATGAATGTTGCCGCTTGTCCTCCAACTCACTCGATGGAAAGTAAAGATAAGGATAAGGATATTCACAACCATATAGTTATTCAATTACAACAGTAATTGCTTATGTAGTGTTTAAAAAAATCTTGCATCTTACTTAATTCCAATATTCAATTCAATTCAATTTCGATCAATAGCACATACTAGATAGTAGGTACCTAATTTGCTTTTTTATTGTTATGACGACATATACCTATATGTATACACAAGTTTAATTCTTTGCACCTACATGATGTTTTTCATAAAATATCGCCATTAAATCGATAATTAAAACATGAAAACTAATGTAAGGCTGCGTTTCCACTGACGCGGAGCGGAGCTTAGCGGCGGCGCGGCGCCTGAATAGACCAATCACAGCGCTGCGGAGATTTCGAGCATAATGATTGGTCTACTCAGCAGTGCGATCACAGAACTTTATCGAATCGTTTGTTAACGAATGTTCGTATAGTATGGAGACGGTTTTTAAGAAAAAATTGAAATTTATCCATTGCCGCACGGCCAACTTAAACAAATGTGTGCATTGTTAATTTTGAATGTTTGTAAACATGCTGTGCTCATAAATATCTGTAAAATAAAAAATTACAATGTTACTCAAAACTTGCAACCGACTCCATACTATACGAGCATTCGTAAACATTCGTTAATATACGATTCGATAAAGTTCTGTGATCGCACTGTTGGCCGCTAAGCGTCGCTCCGCTTAGCTTGGCGTCAGTGGAAACGCAGCCTTACACTTCCTTATCGCATAACAGGAAGCTGAAAAAAAATATAAACCCAGATTTTAATCTACTTTATGTTATCGAAATTAACTCCATTAAGTTATGGAGTTCGATTGTATGAACGTTTGCAAATACGATTACCTATGATAATAAATTAACAGTTAAGTTACAGATAAAGTTAATAGCGTCATCTTTATGTCGGTTTGATAAGAATATGGTTCGATATACAAAGGTCGATCCACTGAGACAGTGTTAGTGCAATTGCACTTAAATAGTATAGAGAGTCATACATAGTCTGTTCGCCATTTATTTTATACTAGCTGACCCGGTGAACTTCGTTCCGCCTAACAGTCGATGCTTTAACTTTTTTATATATTATGATACCAACTTAATTTCATTTTATTTTTATTGACAATAGTTGTACCTACCCATGCGCGTGAGCTGCCCGCGGTACTGGACAGTACTTGGACATTGCAAAATTACTTTATTTTTCCAAAATAAAAGATTATTCTAAAATAAACGTAGCCTAAGTTTCTCCTTATTACATCAGCTACCTGCCAATAAAAGTCCCGTCAAAATAGGTCCAGCCATTTCAGAAATTAGCCAGCACAAACAGAGAGACAAACAAAAATTGTAAAAAAAATGTTTGGTGCATGTACCGACATTACCAACAGACACTAATTTTTTTTTATATACGCGTAGATTTGAAAATTTAAACGGAATAAGGCAGTAATTTAAGATCTTAGATAATAGATAACAATATTAAATTAAATGCGGGTATTAAACTATAATATAAAAAACTAAATATTCAACTGTATAATTCGGCTCATTCGCTATAGCAGGTTAAGCAATGATGATCGGTCATCGGGCTTTCCTGCCAACCATTAGGCTGCAAACTGGACGGCAGCGACAGCGAGAGCGACAGTTGCGCGGGCAGCGATTTCCGCGGCACGATAGAAAGTATTGAGTTTGTATAAAACCGCGAAAAATCGCTCAAGCGCCCGCTGGCGTCGAGAACGGCCCAGATTCCCCGCGTTGCTGCCTTAATTTATAGCGTCTATCTACTTCCGGCTTCAAACAGCACATTAGACAATACGGTCCCATTGGCTATAATATAGCCATTTACATATTATGTATACTGTAACCTATATGATAAATGAAAACCCCAAAAGTTGCACGAGAAGTTTAAGAATCAAATTGTCGACAAACAGAAGATTGGGCATATTTTTTTGATATTTCTTTTTGGCGTAGATGGTAAATAAATTCAGAGACTCCAAAGAGGTTCAGTTTCGAGTTATACCTACGCTCTGTTTTCGTGGGCGTAACAGATACATAGCTGGGTATTTACTATCTATAATAAACTAGCTGTTGCGCGCGGTTTTACCCGCGCAATTTCGATTTCCGCGGGATTTTCGGGATAAAAAGTAGCCTATACGGATTCGGAAGAATCCCTCTAAGTAATGGTAAAAGAAATTTTGAAATCGGTCCAGTAGTTTTTGAGCCTATTCAATACAAACATACAAAAATACAATGGTTTCCTCTTTATAATATTAATATAGATAAGTACCTATAAATTACGAGTATAACTAACTTTTTCGCGCAATTTCTAATACCGCAAGAATATCGGGATGAAGTAGGTATCCTATGTACGATTATTCCAGACTGCACGCTATCACCATGCAAAATTTCTTCCAAATCCGATGGGCCGTTCTGCCGTGATTGAGGAACAAACATCTATTCAAACTTTCATATTTATAGTACTAGCTGTTGCGCGCGGTTTTACCCGCGCAATTTCGATTCCCGCGGGATTTTAGGGACAAAATGTAGCCTATACGGATTCGGAAGAATCCCTCTAAGTACCTAATGGTAAAAGAAATTTTGAAATCGGCCCAGTAGTTTTTGAGCCTATTCAATACAAACATACAAAAATACAAAGGTTTCCTCTTTATAATATTATTTATAATATTAGTAGGACAATAGATAGTATGCGTACCTAAGCGCCATCTTAACACTTTGATTGCCACTGCACACTTGTTTGTCCTACAAAAGTGGCCGCATACACGGTACCGTGTTTCTAATACAAATGTACATATACATTTTTTTGAAGTTGGCCTTTTCATTATTATTCTTTTTTTACCTGGCCCTCTTGAACAGTCGTTAATTATTTATATTACAAATAAAACCCATAAAACAAAAAATCGGCCCCAAGCCACAGTAACTACAGATATCTACAGTAATTCAACTGCATACAAAAACGGACGAAACGCGAGCTATACCTACGCGGCTCGATCTCGGCCTGCGCGGCCTGTCTAGAGTGTCTACAGACCGAAACAATATTGTTGATTGAGCTTTTCGTGCGGCTTAGTCGAGGCGCAAGTATTTTTCGGTCGCAAATTTATAAGACCGATTTGTTATTCAAACGCAAACATGGTTTTTTGACACCAAACGTATTTTTGTTGAACACTTCCTATTCAATTTACAAAGTATTTTATTTGTTGATATAAAAAGTATATTTGCAGTCTCAAAACTTAATGGAAGTAAACACAAAGTAGGCAAATATAATTTAAACGCTGAAGGAGGGCAGCCCTATCACATATCAACGGACTGCGCAGCTGCGGCGCGGCGCGCTGTAAGCATTTATTTCAAGGATGCGGCCGAGTTGAATAACTGTACATATCTTTACTGTGCCCAAGCAGTATCCAATAAAAATATCAAGGCCCTTTTGGGAAAAAAATACTGTTATTCTATGGCAATGAACGTGTACCTACCACAAGTTCCTCTCAGTTAGGCCGCAATCCGACCACCCGCGTCCAACACGCGTTGCAATTTGTTGTTCGAGGGAATCCCAGCCGGGATCGATTTGATTTTGGTATTTTTGTATGCAAAAATTGAATATTATTAACGCATCAATAGATATCAAATCGCGTGTACCGGGTTGGTAGGTTTATTACTTATTTTCTAGAAAGAAAGAGCATTTTTTGTAGAAAATTGTATGATCTACAACTTTTGTCTGACCTATTTTCTCGTTAAAACTCACCGTTTTCGAGAAAAATGGAAAAAACCTGAATTTTGCAACTTTGACTTTATAAAAAAAATTGCAGAAGTGTGATCGATGGGGGACTTTTGACATTTTATTTATAATGACCTATTTAACGTCTCTATCAATTTCCAGCTCTATGCGAATTTTTCCTGGGTTATGACTTATTTTTGTCTATTTTGACTGGACTATTAAGTAAATACCAATGTCGTCGCTGTTGCATCGATGAACTCGACGCTGTTGGTTAGGAGAATAGCCCTGCTGAACGGATCTTATAAGGGAACAAATTATTCATATAATATATCAATCCCGATAACATTCAGTTAAAACTGATAAATTTAACGATGAATCGTGTAAACTGCGCACGTTATAAGTGCGTTTATAATATACGGAACCAAATCTCATTTTGAGAAAGTTATGGTTTTTTTTTTCTTTTCGCAAGCAAGTTTGACGAGTCATCTTTTTTAGTAGTCGTCGTTAGTAAATAAGGAAACTCAGCTGAAGTAAACAAGTCATCGCATAAAACAAAAAAACGACACGTGGTTTTTTAGCTAAACAATATTCTTTAACAACAAACTGACGCGAAGAGCTGTAGTAATCGGTTATAATGAAATTTATTAAGACTTTGTAAATTGTAACATTGTAATGAAGTTTTACGAGCTTTTTCCTGCAACTTCGTACGCGCTAAACAGGAAGGGATCCTGTGGGAGTTTCAGAAACTCCTTTCATAATACAACCAGACAACCATTGAAAGAACCATTATACCAAGTTTACAAATACAAACTAAAAAGTTCCATATTTACTGTTTTCGCGGGAATTTTGGGAATTCCTTCCATAATGCAACCAGACACCCATTGAAAAACGTTATAACCAAGTATCACATCCGTGCACTCAATTAACAAACTAGAAAGTGTAATAGTTCCCGTTCCGTGTTCCCGATTCCTTCCTTAGTGCTCCCTTACACTCCCTAAGGAATATATGTTTCAAATTTCAGCTCTATACATCCAGTGGTTATGGCTGCACGTTGTCTGTCAGTCACTCAGCCAGTAACGGAACAGTTTTATATATTCATCATCATCATCACAACTCTTTGTAATGAGCCCACTGCAGGGCATGAGTCTCTCCCCTGGGTGAAGAGGAGGTATAGGCCATAATCCACCAAGCTGGCCCAGTGCTGGGTGGTGGATGCCAGAATTTTTAGGGCGCCTAGATTGTTTCTGACAAACCCTAACGACTACTGTATACAAGTATACAGCACCCGGGACCAACTGCTTAACGTGCCCTCCGAAGCACGGAAGTCGTCGTGAGATATGAATGGTCGGTGGTCACCCATCCAAGTACCGACCGCGCCGAACGTTGCTTAACCTGTGATATCGTATGATACACACAGTAAGCACGGCGCCACGACGACTTTTATATATTGGGTTGGGGAAAAAGTTTCTTCGCATTTTTTAAGAAAATTCAAAACATTTTTTAATATAGTTTATTGACATTTAACTAAAGTATGTATGTACCATTTTGTTCGATAACCTTTTGCCATCTTGTAGGTAGGGACATGATCCCATTGCTATAAAAATTTTGGGACCTCTCATCAAAATACCGCGACAAGTGGATTTGGCAGTCCTCTCGTGATGTTAACCTAACACTGCCTAAAGAATTCTGAAAAGACCGAAACAGGTGGAAATCTGAAGGTGCAAGGTCAGGACTATACGGCGAATGCATTAACACCTCACAGCCAAAATCTCTTAATTTTTGCTGGGTGGCTATAGATGCGTGAGGTCTAGCGTTATCATGATGAAACACCACGCCATCACACCATCTCAACTTCTTGTTCTAATCTCATAAGTTGTTCGCAGTAGAGTTCAGAATCGATAGTCCTGCCTGGTGGTAATAGCTCATAATGAATATTACACTTCCAATCCCACCACACACACAACATCACCTTATTGCGAGTTAACCCGGGTTTCGCCACAGTCTGTGAAGCCTGACCGGCCTTTGACCACGACCTTTTTCGCACGTTCTTGTCGTACGTGATCCACTTTTCATCACCAGTTATCAGCTTCTTCAAAAATGATTCGGTTTCGTTACGTCGTAATAAAGAATCACAAATGAGTACACGGTTCATTAGGTTTCTTTCAGTGAGCTCGTGAGGTACCCAAATATCAAGCTTTTTTGTGTACCCAGCTTTTTTCAAATGCGCCAAAACTGTTTTGTGGTCAATTCCCAGTTCTTCAGCTACGTCGTAACTACTGATATGTCGATCTTGCTCCACTTTTTCAAAAATGGCATCCATTTTATCCGTAATAGGGCGACCAGAGCGAGGCGCATCTTTGACTTCAAAATTTCCGGATTGAAAACGCTTAAACTAAATTTGTGCTACTCTCACAGACACTGCACTAGGTCCATAAACATCGCAATTTTTTTCGCGGCTTGCGTTGCATTTTTACCTTTTTTGTAGTAAAATTTTTAAATGTATCGAATTTCTTCATTAGATTCACTCATCTTGACAGTACGAAAAACAAATGAAAATCACACATTTTCCTAATTTGAATTTGGAATTATGTTCTTTAAAATTTTAACTTCCAATCATACCAAAACCAGCCAGATACAAATACTATAGCCAAAGAGATTTTATTACAAGTTCATACATACTATAATGCGAAAAGACTTTCCCCAACCTATTATTAAGATGAATACTTTTTAACCGGATCTTATAGCGTATACATATTTTCAACCGACTTCCAAAAGGGGGAGGTTTTAATTCGTGTGATTCAGAAGGTTATTTATTAGTCGATTTTGATTACTAGTATTTCTCTGATAGCGAAATTTCTCTGTTAGTGAAGTTCTTTATTTAATGCTCTATCCATTCGTTAATTAAAACTCCGCGTTTCGGTGTCTTGTGATGGATAAGTACGAAATTTAATATATCAGGTACAGGACATGTTAGGTATGTCTTTGTTTTGAAATGTGGCCTCTACTAACGCCCAAACAAATATACATTAGGCATGGCTGAGAATGTTATTGAATGGATTGGTCTAAGGAACTTTTTAGTGTGAGACAGGCACTGCAACGTAGAGACCTTCATAGATTAGAACATTGTATCCTCATGAATATGTTTTTATACAGATAACTAGCTGACCCGGCAAACGTTGTTTTGCCATATAAATAAAAAAAAAAAAGATGTTGGCCGATTCTCATAGATACCGGATAAGCACAAAAAATTTCATCAAAATCGGTCAAGCCGTTTCGGAGGAGTATGGCAACAAAAACTGTGACACGAGAATTTTATATATCAGATACTTTTCTAGCCGGATTTTATTACGTTTGACTGGAGGTTTTTGTTAATTTTTAGGTAATCGTGGTGGCAAGAGATTAGGTAGGAAGGTACATTTAAAAAAAAATAATTTTTCATTGCTTTGATTGGTTTTGTCAAATATTGACAACATCTCGGTGTATCGGCGAATTCTGTCGTGCTACTTTATTTTTTCCTACATAATAAACAATTAACGGCAATTAGTTATAACATTTAAAAGTGATAATGAAAGAGACCGAAGTTCGTAGACTTAGGAAACTCTTGAATTGTCTCTACCGAAACGCTACTAATGTCACCAGATGGTACAGAAGGCTGCAGATCAAGCGTTACTTTGTCAAATTTCCCCAACCAATTTCAACTCAATGTCGAGGGCATAGAGTTTAGATTCAAGTAAATTTTTTTGACAGATTTGTAACACTTGTTGTTCCGCCTTCTGTACCTACCAACTACATTCGTATGCGCTATACCTACATCAAGTCAACATTAATGTTTTAATTACTCTTAACAAGTTTTCGATTAGCAAGTTATTCTACTGTAACATATTCAACGAAAAATTTATTCCCTCATGCACTCATGTAAATAAACAATATGGCCGTGTACCCATCGCAAGTAATGTATTCAGCGTAAAGATAGCTCTCGATTTCTTTGAATAGAGCAAGCCGTCTGCGCGCACGCACCATTTTTTTTAGAAAGTCGGATCCGGCTGTAATGGTGGGTGGTAGCTCTTCCGTACGCCGGATGTACGGCGACGAATCCACCGGTTGAGACCTACTAACTTATTTTCTCATCGGTTTCCAAAATGTTACTTGTTAAATGATTTTGGCTTTATTATTTCCAGTAATCATTGGTATCAGAGAAAATCAACATGAAGAAAGCAATATTTTTTTTATGATATCATTTTATATTTTTTGTAGAATGTCTGCGAAAATAACGAAATATCCTCTTAGCGCCAGTTAATGTTTTTTTTTTATTTTTGTTTTTTTTTTATTACAGTGCAGTGGCTTAGAAAAAAAGTAGATCCAAAAATAAATACTTACTTATTTTTGTTTCTAAGTAAATGTGTAAATACTTAGCAAATGGCCACAATATCTAATCTCTAACAAACATTTCCATGTTAGATACCTGTTCATTACGAGGCGGATGTTCGTGACACGGTAATAATAAGCAATGAATATATCAGATTAATAGATCCGCTTCAACGCCCTCGTGACCCTGTCCTGGGACGATGTATTTAACTGATCGATGACATTGTACAATATCGATGATGATCAACAGAACAAACACCAAGTCCTCTGTTTTTGTTAAACAATGATATTCTTACAAGCAACAGATAAGAAGCCGCCAATGGCAGCCGTGTAAAAACGGACCACTTCGGTTTTATCATTGTTTTGTATTTTTGTGTACTTAGTTGTAGGTAATTGGGAGGAATAGGTACCATTTTAGAAATAGGTATTCCTTAACTTGTCTTTACTTTTAGAGATACCCTATATGATTAATCTAATAATACGTTTATTAAATTTATTTCTTGCTTTTATTATGTAACTGGATAAAGTCATACAATTATCAGATTTTCACTTCAATTGGACGACCGGCTGGTGTAGGGGTAATGTACATTGCATTCTATGCCAGAGGTCCTGGGTTCGAATTCCGGCGGCGACGGATATTTGTGTGATGAACACAGATATTAGTCGTCAAGTCATGGATGTTTATATGTTTATTTAAGTTTATTTTCTAATAAAAAATATGTATTTATTCAATATGTATGTTTATATATTTCTTAAGTATATCAGTTATCTAGTATCCATAACACAAGTTCTTTAAGAAACTTCTTTAAGAAACTTAATTTGGGCTAGATAATGTTGTGTGGGTGTCAATATTTATTATTTATTATTATTATTCACGTTTTTTTTGACCTTTCTAATAGAACTATTTATTTTACTTTTATTGAACGTATGAATTAACTAAATAAGTATGCATCTGATCACAAACCTACCACAAATACCTACATCATTTAATAAAATACTTATAATTAATTAGATGTGGGTCTCGTATTTAAATCATGACCTTTGCATTTTATGGGCTCGCCCAAATTAATAATTCAGTGCTGCCCCCGTTCATGCTAACTGTTTTCCGATTCACCACTGCCGCTGGAAAAACCCGTGCCATCTACTTACATATCTGCACAAATGCGAGTTTCCCCTTCACAACAAAATTTCCGTTACTAAGTCATACATAGGTCCTTTATATCCGAAAACATCCCGAATTGTAAAAAAAGCGCGACGAAGCGGAAAGTAAATACACCCTTAGACCCTCCCGGAAAAATAAATTATTACAACCAATGTCCCATTTAAAAATACATTCATCTGGTCCTCTATCTATGACTATAAAACTATTTAATCATTTACCGGAATATATCAAACATGAAACCAATGACAAAAGATTCACGCTCTTACTAAAACAACTCCTAATAAAAAAATGTTATTACACGACCAATGAATACCTTATTGACAAATTTAAATGAATTAGACACAAATGTATAAGTTAATTGACGAATAAATTTTTGTATCTAAACAATATATCTAATTTAAAATGACTACAAATGTCCTCTCCCGCATTGCAATACCTAAATTAGGTGCATAATTTTACTTATTATTATTGTAAATCAACTATTATTATAAACTGCCACCTGTAAAATTATGTTTGCAATAAAGTATTGAGTATATGTCTTGAAGATAGAATATAATTAAAATATTTGATTCTCAATCAGCGAAAACACGCATATCGCCTAAAAACATGCCCCGATTGTAACTTCAGCTCGGTTGGTAGGCGGGGCCTAAAATTTCAGTCACTCTGCGCGTGATCGCCAAAACACACGGAAAACTGGTGAAATTATTGGATCCAAGGAGTTATTTTCAGTTGACCCGCAATGTGACTATGGTTGTTTACTTTTCAACCGACTTCTAGGAGGAGGTTCTCAATTTGTGTGCATTTTTTTGTGTTTCGTGTATTTGCTACACAAATATTGGTTTCATTTAGCGAACTAAAGTTAACTAAAATTGTCTGTCAAGCAAAAAATAATCATGGTTTGCGGTGCACATATATGAAAAACTGGCTCAACTACGCGAGCTACGCTAAACTTACTTAGTTTAGTCAGCGGTGGACGATCGGCTTAAAAATATGAAATATTATAAATACGTTCCGATTATTTCTACGCCATAAAAACCGTTAAAAAAACTGTTCTATATATTAAATAATTATGCATTCGTGCTTTCTATTTCTTCACTTACTCAACCGAAGAAAAGTAAAAAAGGGATGTAAGGAAATCATTGACCTTAATGGTATTTCGCTTTTCTTTCCAGAAATATGTGGAGTCATCTCTAGGCTGGGCGCACGAGCGCGGCGAGGACTCGAGCTACGACTCTGAATGCGATGATGATGGCGGCCACAGAGCGGCTTCCAGGACCCCTTCAGATACCCTGGCCGCGGAATTCGCGGAGTATGTCACTTTGACACCGGTCACTCCACAGTTTAACCAGGTAACACTTTATTTATATCATTCTATCAAGAATCTCGCGTGGTCGCTAATTATGAGCCTTATAAACAGGCTTAAAGTCGCCTGCTTTAAAGTCAGCGGGCAATGGAAAGGGCTATGTTCGGAGGTTCTCCGCGGTAGCGAATCTGAAATGAGGAGGTTCGCAGGCGAGCCAGTCACCGACTAGCCAGAAAAATTGCATAGCTAAAGTGGCAATGGGTCTTTTGGGGCAGTAAAGTTCTCGAGTGATGGCCAAGTACTGGGACCGACGATCTGGCCACCATCATCATCATCACGACTCTGTAAAGAGCACACTGCAGGGCTATGAGTCTCTCCCCTGGGTGACGAGGAGGTAGAGGCCATAATCCACCAAGCTGGCCCAGTGCTGGGTGGTGGATGTCAGAATTTTTAGGGCGCCGAAAATGGTTTCTGACAAACCCTATCGACTACTGTATACAAGTATACAGCAACCGGGACCGACTGCTTAACATGCCCTCCGAAGCACGGAAGTCGCCGGAAGAAATGAACGGTCGGCGGTCACCTCTCCAAGTATCGGCCGCGCCGAACGTTGCTTGACCTTTGATATCGTTTGATACACACAGTACCACGGCGCCACGACGATCTGGCCACGGTCGCCGGTAAATGCTGGATGAGGACGGTGAGGGACCAATCAACGTGGAGAATTTTGGGGAAAGCCTTTGTCCAGTATTAGGCAGTATTAGGCCGACTTATGATGATGTATTATCTCGCATGCCGAAGGAGTCATGGGCTATATTTGCCATCAACTGTACTCCATACTCCAGTAGTTTTGGCAGACAAAAACGTAGACGGCAAGAAGAGATTAGCCGCAATAGGTAAAACAATCGAAACAGAATCGCAACTTATCGCACTAGACCCTTACTTTGACAACATTACGTGTTTGTTTCATCTCTGTTTTCAATGACAGTTATCAGCAGGTCATATGAGGTCAAACGCTGGTTTATATATAGCCTTTTATGCCATTTCGGTTTGAATCCCAGTATATTAAATATCCACAAAAAAAATGTGTGGTGAACACCAATACAGGGTTAATTTTAATTAGCGCATCACCTCTTGCAGGCAGCCTCTCAACATCAATCCCAACGACATTTGTTCTACAACTTTTTAAAATTAATAGTTTTTAAAATTTTAGTTTTCCCATACAAAAAATATTTATAGCCTCTATTTAGAGGCGTGCCTCTATTTATGTTGAGCGTAGGTATGCCACGTTCCTTGCGCAGTAAAATATCGCTTCAAAATAATAATAGGTATATCTTACAAAATGAAGAGTAAGAAGCAAAAATATTTTTGTTTTCATTCTTTCTGTTATTTATCAAGATTTGTAAAAAGTCGTAGAACAAATGTTTTTGGGATTGATGTGGAGAGGCTGCCCGCAAGAGGTGAAGCGTTAATGAAAATTAACCCTTTAAAACGTCATCAAGTCATGGATATTTGAATATTGACTTAAATTACTACCATCAGATGAGATTGAGGCCAAACGCGGACTTAATCATCAATTAAAAAGCAAATTAATAAATATTTTTCCGATATTTACTTAGTATCCATAACCTCAGAATACATAAACGCAAGTTATTGAAGAATCCTCATTGAGTTAGATAATGTAGTTAATAAAAAGTTGCGGCGCGGTGGCTCCTGTGTGTGCGTATCATACGATATCGCAGTTTAAGCAGCGATCATAAATTTCTTAGAGTTAGGGTTTGTCAGAAGCCATTTCGGCGCCCCGTTTGACATCCACCAACCAGCACTGGGCCAGCTTGATGGATTATGGCCTAAAACCTCGTCACCCAGGGGACATATTGGTTAAGCCCTGCCGTGAGCTCATTACAAAGGGTCTTGATGAATGTAGTATGAATGGTAGACATAGTTATTCACTTATTATGAAAAATACACAGTAAAGTGTCATAACTCATCGTGTGGGATTAGGTCATCCCATTGTTAACTCACATTTTTAATTCTTAATCAATTATTTAATGTACGATATTAGTTACGAGCAACAAAAACGTTTCCAATAGAGTGTGTTTTTGATATTATTCTTTTGTTATAATTATTAATTGGAATATGCGTTTATACATGTACATAGACATATACCTGAGCATAATAAGTTGTATGAATTGTGTCGAAAAATATGCGATACCTATTTATACGATTCTAATTTGCTAAGTTATGATAGTAGAATATTAAATTTTGAATTAATGAAAACGTATAAGTAGTTTTTTTTATGTCTTCCTAATATATTATTTTCCATGAGTGTATCTAATTCCAATTTATCTGTAATCATATCAGCGATGAAAACATAAATCTACAAGAGTTTGATAGCTATCAAGTCAATTAAGCTGATAATTATAAAATTCTTTGTGCCAATTATAAATTCATTTTCAATTATTGACGGAAATAATAGATAAACGGAAGAATTTATGATTTTTCTTATAATTAATATCTGGCATTCATAACATTGCGAGATTGATTTTCTTAGAAATGTTTTCTTTATCTCCGTGCATTTAAATTATGTGCGATATAAAGTTTATGGCAAATGTACGCTTAACATACACGAATGGAAGTGTTAGATAGTACCTTTGCCCTGCCGACAATTTTGACCAATATGGGTTACGAAAATAATTTAAATTTAAAATAAAAAAAAATATTTACCTATTTTGTAGCTTATTTGCTTTAGAAAATAGCATAGGTAATTTACTCTTATGTTGTCTAAAATATTTTAATTATTTTGTTTTCAGGCTAAAATCGAGTTTGCCTTAAAGCTCGGATATTCCGAGCAACTGGCGCTAACAGCCTTACAGCGATTAGGTCCTGACCCGCCTTGCAATGAGTTATTAGCAGAACTGATAAAGTTAGCTTCGAAGCAGCCGCCGCGGCCGCTGTCGCCGCCGCCGCCAGTGGAGCCAGAGCCAGCCCCTGAGCGGGTGCAGCTCAGGCATATTGTCATTGATGGCAGTAATGTCGCTATGAGGTAAGACCTATATGAAAAAAAGCAATTTCAATATCAAAAAAAAACTTTATATCAATAAATATAAAGTTTAAAAATACAGATTTTGTCACAAACTATAACGTCTTGCCTCCCTTTTTTTGACTGTTTAGATGATATAACTGCTAGTTCCCTTGTGTGATCGCCATAGCACAAACTTATAAAATCTTAAGTCCGTATTATGACAGTTTTTTTAAGCGTTTATAATTTCTCGAAACATACTACGTTGTCAATTCTCCATGGAAATCCAGAGTAGAGTTCAAATCTGAGTAAGCATTCCTAATGCAGACCTTAGTATAGTACATAATGTCATATTGGGCAGTATCTGTGGTAGTATAAAAAAAATGAAATTATCGTTTCTAACCTTTTTGTTTCTTTTTTGTTGCAGCCATGGCAATAAACAAGTATTTTCGTGCCGAGGAATCGAAATCTGCGTGGACTGGTTCCGCAACAGAGGTCACAAAGAGATCACAGTGTTCATCCCAAAGTGGCGCAAAGAGGCTTCCCGACCAGACAACCCTGTCGCAGACAGAGACGCACTAGAGCGGTTAGAGAGAGACAGAGTGCTAGTTTACACACCAAGCAGACTGCTGGGAGGGAAGAGACTTGTCTGCTACGATGACAGATACATCGTACGACTCGCAGCTGACACCGACGGCATAGTCGTATCCAACGACAATTATAGAGATCTCGCGGCAGAAAGCCCAGAGTTCAGAAAAGTTGTTGAAGAACGATTACTCATGTACTCATTCGTAAACGACAGATTCATGCCTCCCGACGATCCTTTAGGGAGATCTGGGCCAACCTTAGACTCCTTTTTACGAGCCCCGCAGTCTCGTATCGAGCCACCGCCCGCTTGTCCATACGGCCGAAAGTGTACTTACGGGAACAAGTGTAAATTCCACCATCCGGAACGAGCAGGAAGGCCGCATAAGTCAGTCGCCGAAAAGTTATCAGAGCGTGCGGCGCGGACGCTCAAACAAAGAGATTTGCACACACTCAGTCTGCCGCCGGGTGGACGCCCCGCTGACACCAAGCGGCCTCTCGTCAGAGCGCACTCAGCCACTCCTAGACTGGCGGATCCTGCGTTGACGACACATTTCGATCGCGCACAAATAGCTGGACCTTCTCAACCGCCACCTCCAGATACCAACCCACATCGGAAGCTTGTGCGTCAACTAACTTTAAACCCAGCTTGCGATCCGAGATTGCCGCATACAAACGCTGCCAGAGTAGCTTCAGCGCCCGTAGGAGCCGGGGGACACCTGATGAACAAGCAGAACATATCTCCATGCGCTTCCGAAGGGACACTCCACCATTGGGAGGCCAGAAGACGTATGCACTTCCACCTAGCCGGCATTTTCCCTGAAGCACAAGTGGCTGAAGCCATGGCCACGTACCCCGACGAAACTGACGCTCAAACCATGTGCGCTATCATCCTGGCTCGGTACCGCCCTAGCGAGCCACCAATGCCACATCTACCCCAGCACTGAAGCCACGAAAACACCTAGAATTGTCTTAATTTCGACTTGAAATTCAGATTTAATTCACTTCACTCGTCTCCTATTTCTATTGTCACTTCTAGTTTTTCGAAACTGAACATTGTAAGTCTGTTGACAATATTTATGATCATTTGTTTATCAGTTTGATCAAATAATAAGACATACTTTTCGAGATAGAACTTGTATTCAGTGTATTACTCAGTTTTAACATACCCCAGAACAGTTAATATGAAAATTAATTTTGATCTTCCGTAAAAGTGTGCCTCAATAAATGACAATTTAATTCTTGTTTAGGTTTTGGTATTTCTTATACAAATAGAAAAATAATTTAACCTGATGTTGCACTATTTAATTATAGTATCACCGTAACTCAGTTGCACATGATCACATTGTTGCAACAAAAGACTCAACATTTCAGATTCAACATTGTTGAAATCTGAAAAATGCTATAAAGTTTTCTTGAATGTTCTCTGATAGTACTGTTTGGGTTAAAATATATATTTTGGCATTGGATAAGTCAAAATATATATTTTATTTTGGCCAAGTCATCATACCCAATCAAATAATGTGTTGCAAAATATACATGGTATTTTTGTTAATGTAAAAACATGGAAACGAAAATATTAAAAAATAACTTCAAGAGAATACTTACATACAGACTAGTAAGGGGGTCAGTTAATTCTTATTTGATCATACAGTAAAAACGATTTATACATTTAGCCTCTAGATATGCGATAGTTATATACATTATGTACATTCAACTCTTCATACACTTCTGGGAAGTGGATGTTATTATTGTTAAATATAATTTTTATACTAGTTTTAAGGGTGTACAAATATAAACTATTTTGACTTAAGATTGTCTATGCAATGATTTATCAACTTAAAATCATAATATTTACCCATTTTTTAATCCAGTGAAAGTTAATTATAAAACAAGATACTGTAGTTTGCATTTGCAGTTTGAAATTATATTTCAGTCTATTAAAAAATATAATATAAATTATTACTTGCTTAGCATTCCTCTATATCTCTGTTTTGCTGATAAAAAATAGAAATAGTAACATTCATGTGTGACATTTCTGGAAATACATAGATGCAAAGCATCTGTTATTTAATATACTGTGATTCTAATCGAAAAAGATGTTTATTGAAACGCAAAAGGTCTAACAATTACATGTAAATGTAGGTTGGTTGAGAAAGGCTGTAGTCATTATTGTATAACAAGGGATGATAAGTTGTTTGATTTTCATGAAATTGAACTTTTAAACTTTAATGCAATGCATCAAATGAAAATGTAAGATACATATATCTACTCACATGCTGTATATAATAAAACATTGACTTTCTTGTAAATATACAGAACAAATATAACACATTTCTTCTGTGAAGTGCTGTTAGGAATTTTGGCTTTTATATAAATTTGTTAATCCCTAGTTTTGAATTTTATTATATACAGTATGCTTACTTTAAATTCTAACATTATTTTATTTTAACCAATACTTTTAAAATATTAACTTTAGCCTTTAATCAAATATTTTATTTTATTCATAGGTGTGAAGGGATCAAATTTATTGCATTTTTGTTGGAAAGACATGAAGGTCCTTAATCACTTTTGAATATTGTTAAAATTTACATTCCATGTGGAATGGATAACACTTTTGTCATTTTTGACATAACTATAAATATTAAAAGTCCCATTTAAAACAATATACTATTTATTTACTCCTGTTTCTTTTTAGTTTTCCTATTAGGGTTATTAGTTATCCTTTTCAATAACATCCTTTTAAATGCTTTTTGGTTTTGTGCGGTTGGTTGCTGAGTAAATGTGATTAGATCCTGTCCTGCAAATTTCTTGGATTTTTCTGAAACATTGTTCTGTTGTGGAGTAAATACTCTGGTTTTTTTACTGGGCCGGTATAAATATGGGGGCTCTGAAGTTGCCGAAACAGATTTTGGTTTGACAGCTTCTCTTATACATTGTATGTGCTCTGTTTTAGAAACATCTGAATCATGTTTATAGCCAGTATCTTCGACATCAGTATCTTTGCTTTCACTTATTACAGATCCATCTATAGAAGCACTGTTGTCTTTAGATTGCACTTTTGCTGATATTTCAGAAATAGTTCTGATTAAATCATTTAATGAGTTTTTCCATACTCCAAGACAACTAGTGGGAATACCAAACTTCATAGCGCAAACTTGCTTTAATTCTTTCATACACACTACAGGTATATTTTTCTGACCACATGATTCCAATACTGGCTGTATAATGAGCCGTGGATTTACTGTGGCATTTATTATGACTGCAGAACATTGTCCATTTTGGATGGAATTTTTACATTCGGAAATTCCAAAGATAAGTCCGTCAACTTTTCTGCAAATAAAGACTAATATTATAAATATTTATAAATCTTACTAATATTATAAATGTGAAAGTTGGATGTTTGTTCCTCAATCATGGGAGAACGGCTCAAAGGATTTGGATGAAATTTGTCATAGTGATAGTGTACAGCCTGGAATAGCACATAGGCTACTTTTTATCTCGACATTCCGCGAGGTTCGAAATTGCGCGGGTAAAACCGTGCGAAACAGCTAGTCAATTGTAAAAGCAGAAAAGAATAAGGCTAAGTTAGGTTACCTTAGAGCAGCCTTTATACTGCTGGATAAGTGTATCATAAGAGGTGACTGAAAGCGGCTTCTTCAGGGTCTGCCTGGCTAATTATACCCTTCATATAAAATCTGCTGTCAAATATAAATGTGTTCTGCCAATATATTATGAAGAGCCATAAAACTAATAGCTACCAAAGCCAATGAAAACTGATCCTGTAGTGCCACAGACAGCCCTTGCAACCATGGTTTAACCACTCAACTGCCTTATCAGTAGTGAGCTACTATGGACTGTTTGTTTAAATTTTAGCCAATAAATAGTCACAACAAAGTTCGAAATGTTTTATTGATTGAAGTTTATTCAATGGCCGGAGAATCAACCTTTCAATTGTTTTAACTATGAAATTTTTTCTAAGTAAATTCAATGTAGGATTTAGAAGTTAAATTTCTCTACAAAAGTAATGTCAGTAAGTTGCTCTGTTATTGAACTAAAAAAGATAATAAATGAAAGGATAGGAAATTTGCTTTATTTTTCTGGAGCAGGTGAAAAACATGCTTAATTGCACATTACTTAATTTACCAGTCAAAAGTAATATTATAATGTTGAAGCAGTTAATAATTATGTTAGAAGATATAGTGTCTATCTAACTTACAAAATCTTTGCTTACAACATACATTTTTTTTTTCAATAATAAGTTA
This sequence comes from Stenoptilia bipunctidactyla, assembly GCA_944452665.1. Classification (NCBI taxonomy): domain Eukaryota; kingdom Metazoa; phylum Arthropoda; class Insecta; order Lepidoptera; family Pterophoridae; genus Stenoptilia; species Stenoptilia bipunctidactyla. Next base: position 15,914,925 of record OX101740.1, on the reverse strand, counting down.
ATTCCGAGCCCTGTCAAGTACTAGTAGACTGGGGTAAGAATCTTTGCGCAATCTTGGCAGCTGAGAGGTTAAATAATACTATCTGAATATTCATAGCAACTACAAAGAAATCCACTTTTCCAACAGTTTTTATACATTACATGAGTTTATACTCAACCAGTGACGCACTAGATCAATGGAAGCAGCTACATGCTAAAAGCGAAATTCCCTATTAATAAATAAACTTAATTCTGATAAAACTGTATCATACTGTATTTTTGGTGGTCTTGGTCTCTTATCCTTAGGAAGATCTTTTATTTGTTTCCAGTGTGGTTTTTCAAAGTTGACAATATCCACTTTGAATTTATCTAATTTATCTTGCAGTAATTTGGCATCCTCTATTGATATTTCAGGCCTTAAATAAGTACAGAAAAGGGTTTAATTAGAAAAACACTGTTTTAACTGTTTAATTTTCTAAATTTTCTATTCTATTCTTTGCATGCGTCCGGCTGTCTGGACACTTTCTCGCAGAGAGTTGCTGCTTATTTGATGGTGAATATTTACTCCAATAAATTGGATGACAATGTATTGGAGTAAAATATGGTCACCCTAATTGACTTTGTATAAAAGAATAAACAATCGCTCATATTTTTTGTTTGGAAGTATTTAGAGATGTCACATACGACGATTTGTTGTCTTCGTCATCAGCACATTCCTTTTAATAAATATCCAGTGTTCTAGACTGTCTGCAAGTGCTGGAATGGGTGGCTTTTTGCCAGACATTTGTCATATGTCATCAAAATCTTTTTCGAAATAACTCTTAAACACATGCGTCAGGTATGTTTTAAACTATATGAGGTCTGTCAGATATCGCGGCACATTCCTTTTAGACTTAAAACTCAGTCTAATTGCGATATTTACTGAGATATAAGGAAAAAACACTTTTGTGTTTACTCAAAAATTATGGCGTTTTACTTGATAAAACCACTTTAATTGCTATCATGTATCGCGTCACATACCTTTATATACCAGCTGGATTCTCAAAACCCTCTGGGGGCTGAGATCTGAAATGCTGGAAAATGTGAAATTCTGGCTGGCTGGGCAAAGTTTGTTCGATTTTTTGAGGAAACCATAGCGTCACAAACGATGAAACCTATACCGATCGTCAGCACAAACGATGACTTAGCCACCTAAATAAGCAGCAACTCTCTGCGAGAAAGTGTCCAGACAGCCGGACGCACGCTGTTCTTTGGGTTGGGTGGCAACCAGCCGTCTTTCTAAATATATCTAGCTTACCATAATGAAGTGTCTACACGACATAGAATATTCTTTATAGTTTTTTTAAGTTGTCCTTTGCGGATAGTAGTTTTCTTCTTGGTAAGTGTTACCGCGGTTTTAGCCATTTCTTCCTAAAAGACAATGATTTCAATCAAATTTAACACAGTAAGAGTATTGTTATTCTGATGCATTCCGAGTGCACATACATATGAGATGATAAGCAATAGAAAACACTAAACCATAACATACTAAATCACCAGAATTTTATAACTTAATAAACATTTATGAAATAACTATAAACCGATAGTTAAATAGCAGAACACAACAAATTGTTTCATAGAGAAAGATAAATATACCAAAAGAATTGTTGTTCAATTTTTCACAACATACACATGTGATTTTGACAGTCTAAAAGTGACAGACGGCTGTCTTAACGTTCGTTTAACTCTGAAGCTAATGAAGTACACCTAATATCGGACTTATTATTATTATTTATTAGTACAGGGTGTTTGGTACACAGTTGGCCAAATTGAAATGGGGGGCCTGCTGTAACATACTTGCTTCCGGTACTACTAGCTTATTTCTTATAGTTTAGTAAATATGACTGTTTTTCATAATTTTCCAAAAAAAAATCACCTTCTAATCTAAATAACTTTTTTTCTTGTATGAGTATTTGCATCTAAAATACAAATAAAATTTATTTTGAGAAGATACTCATCCAAGAAAAAAAATTATTTAGATCAGAAGGTGAAAATTTGGGTTTTTTTAAATTATGAAAAACTAGCATATTAACTGAACTATAAGAAATAGGCTAGTACACCCTGTATAAAAAAACAGAACAATTTACCTATAATCAGTTTTATAAAAGCAGGAAGAAAGACACTTATAAGTAGGTAGGTACCAGGACTGTGTAAGTTGTAGCCACGTCAAGCAATTACTGTTAAGGTTTTGTGATATATTGGCTCATTACTGTAAAACAATTAAATAAAAGCTACATAGACTGACCCGCCAAGAATACCGACAAAGGCCCTTTGTTCTTATGTTCGCTATTTTAAAAAGTATAGTATTTTTTGAAGTCATTAGCAAAACATACAACTGGAAATTTAATGAAGTATTGTCACAGTGGTCCAAATCTGAACATCTGGGTTCTGTCACAGAAGTTTTAAATACTTAGGTAGTTATTGAATTTTCTATTCAGGGAATCCTTAAACCATACTTAATAAGCAACAAGTACTTAATTGTAAATATTTAAATTCTCTTAAAATATGGTAGGTACATACCTATTAACCGAGTAGGTACCAAAAGGAGGTTCTCAATTTTTGTAGGTTTGTAGGGCGATTTTTTGGTCAATCATGCATCGAGAGGTATAGAAGACACGTACTTCAGAGATGGTCCAATATAAATTTCATCTAAATCGATAGTGCTTCCTTCGTTTTTATTAATCTTTCTTTGTATGTAAAGTTGTAGGCTATTTCGTTCTCAGTTGGCCTGAGTATATTTTTTTGTTATTTATTCATGTTTGTTGTGGGTAAGTATGTATGCACCCGTCGACTCTACTTTACGTTTCCCTTTCTATGCACTTGAAGTATTTTCAAATCGATATTTTCACCGACTTTCTTGACAAGAACGACGATAACGCGGCTCATAGTTAATATATCGGTCTTTTAATAGACTATGACGAAATAAAGCTAGTAATTCTAAAGATTACCCTGAACAAACTGACAGACGTTCGCATGTTAAGATGAGTAGGTACTTATATGCAATAATTTATTGAAAATCAAGTAGGTTAGTATGTCATAAAATAAATTGAATTTGAATTACCTACTGAGTATTTTAATAATTTGTGTGAAACATTTGAGATTTGTTATTGACTGAAAATAAATACAAACCAAGCGGAAGTTAAATTCTGCCATAAATTGAATAATTTTTAAAAATATACTCACATACAAAAGCACCTAGACTCATTACAATAATGTTCAGATCGTTCAAAAAGTCATGTAGCGAGGATCGATCCCGTCACCTCTCGAGTAAGTTATAGGTATGTCACTTAGCTGGCTATTCGCCCACTGCGCCTGGAATATAATTGTTATAATTGTTGATCGGAAACCCGTGAACAATATTTATAAAACGTGTTTTTATTATGAAATAATATAATTACATGCATACATACATAACTTCATGCCTGTATTACTAATGGGGTAGGCAGAAAACCAGAGGCTTTAAAACCATCTGATGGCACGCTTGACAAATTTGGAGGCATTATAATGGTGGAGAGAGACTTTTGCAGTGACAGGGGGTCAGCCTGTCTCTCACAAAAAATCTTCGAAAAAACCTCCGTCCCTTAACTTACTTTTGCAGTATGCCCGGGAAGAGAAGCAGCTGGCACATTCTATGTTTTCCCCTTTGCTGCCAGTCCAGCATGGAAGTGATATAATTATAGATAAAGAATTTACCTAACAAGCACCCTTTTATAAGTTTAGTGACTCATATGATGTAGGTAGATACAGATCCTATGCGATAAAACGATTTGAAATCCAACCTCTCCGGTTTCTTATAACGTAGTTAGTTTCCTTATCTTCACAGATGTGCACCATTCTTTTGGTAAAATAAATAACAATTACTTTTATCGGGGCGTTTTTGTTTTAGAGCTTTTAAGCTCTATCCCATACTTATATTTTGACAACCTCCAAATTGTCGCTGCGGTGTAAGACGCTTCTTCGCAATTCATGGTCGGGGGTTCGATCTCTGCAGAAACAAATAGTTTCCGGGCCGCGTATTTACAAAGGTGTGATATTAGAGTGAAAGTGTAAACTGACAAAAACTTGCCGAAACCCTAATCTATTCTATTACAGAAATTGACCGAAGTCACGTAGACTTTGACAGATAACTTGAATGTAACATTCTATTTGAGTGAATATGTATAGTACAGTACTAGGTTTTGTCCTTGCATTTCTTTGAAAATATCAAGACAAAAAGCTAATCCATTTGAGTAAATTTTTTTACTGAGATAGATTAGGTAAAGAAGAAATCATTTATTTGCTGAATATGGTCGGTATTTACATGGTAATTTAACATTATGGTGCAGCATACTCAACCGTGCAACGGTGTGCAAATTTTTCTATGTCCTAAATCAATTACATAATACCAACATTAATATTGAAAAAAGAAAAACATAAATATCATTCAAAATTTTAAATTATAAGGTCATAACAAACATAAAAAAATTATTGGTAAAATATGTCAAAATTTATAAGGTATGTATGTCAAAGTAGTACAGTAAAATCACAAATATCAGTTTAAAAAGTCATTCACGCTATAATAACATTTTCAAAACGTATGCATTATCAAAAGCTCTTCTATTAGAGTCTGACTCGAAAGTCGAAACTCAAGTAGTATAGTCTTTGTAAATACGCTTCCGGGTCGCGAATATACAAAGGCTATACTATTTGAGTCACGAGTCAGACTCTAATAGAGGAGCTTTTGTTTATGCATATTACTTGACAATACCTAATCGAACTCAGTAAAAAAGTTGACTGAAATGGATTAGCTTTTGCTCTTGTAATTTTCAAAGAAATGCAATGACAAAACCTAGTACTGTATAATACATATTCACTCAAATAGATAAGTTTTTGTCAAGATGAAAAGCAGGTATATCTTTGTTTGATATACATTGCGATGAAAGAGATAAGCTACGAGAAAGGTTGCCGCACTGGAAAGCGGAATCAGTACGGTTAGTTGCGACGACGAGCGCAGCGAGGAGGAGCATGTTAGGTTGCATATAGTTATACACGTGCGCGAGCCGAGCGAGCGAAGCGAGCGGTGCCGCGGTAGCGGCCGGCGAAGCGCCATAAACCTGGTCAGCTATTATAGTCAACCCTGGACAATCCCGACACGGTCAAAAGTCAAACGTTAAGTCATCAAAATAACGATGGTCATAATGCATGCACATTTTATTTCTGTCTTTGAAAATCAGAACAATTGCCATTTAAGTATCAAATTGAAGCCAACGATCGGTAAATATCGATATCAAATGGGATAGCTTTTGTTGCTGCAATGTTCAATTGAAGTTATCTCACAAAGTCTACACGACTTCGGTCAATTTCTGTACTAGAATGGATTAGTGTTTGGGCAAGTTTTTGTCATACAAAAGCTAAGCCAGTTCAGTTTGCACTTTCACTCTAATGGTATAGCTTTTGTAAATACGCTTCCGGGTCTGGGTGTCTCTCTAATGCGTAACCAGATGGTCGCGTAATTCGCTACATAGCACAAGCTTTGCTTAGTTTGGGGTAATGTAAGTAGGTAGTTATTTCTTCTTTTTATGAATTTCCTTTAGAAGTCAAGTACGAGTAAGTTATTACAGCTTCAATATTCAAGATCTCCATGGCTTTTTTAGTTCAAGCTTTGGTCCTTACTGGAACCTTCTTACTCTTTGATCTTTCAAGTTCTGCAGGAAATCTTCATTTTACAAAATGCTATTATATTTGATACTTAAACAACGTGTAACATAATGAAGAGATAATACTTAAGGGGATTGTATATTTGGTGATGTAGTTTATAAGTAACAGTAACATGAACTTATTATCCTTACGGTTCGGCCGAAAAACAAGTTCAAAGTTAAGATCAAAATATCTAAGTGTCAAACCCAAAAATAGCTGTTAGCTTTTGATGAAATCCATTCGACAAACAGATGGCGTAAAAATAAAGTCATGGGCACTCATGGGTAACTAAGACAGACACTACAAAGTTCAGCCGGTGCGCGAAAGGTCATTAGGTCACTGACTGCGGCACACACAAGTCTTGTTTTAGATTATTAGGTTGACTAGGGTTGTCAAAATATTTTGTAAATAATTATTTACAAAATATTTATAAGTATTTAATATTTTGTAAATAATTATATATTTATATATTTAATAAATAATTAAATACATTTGTATGAAACTTTGTACCAGCACTAATCATGCTAATTATTTTATTGTATATTCTTCGTTTGGTACAGAAGCTAACCCTTAAGTTTTATCTCTCCATTTTGTTACACGTTGTATAATAATACCGAAGGATTTGCATGTTTAAACGCAAAATATTTATAAATATGTTTTAAATTACATATGGATATTAATTCTTCTATGCTGGACTGGGAGTAAAAGAAATCATAGAATGTGCCAGCTGCTTCTCATCCCGAGCATACTGTAAAAGTAAGTTAAGGGACGGAGGTTTTATTGACGTTTTTGCGGGCGATAGGCTGACCCTCTATCACTGCAAGTCTCTCTCCATCATTATAATACCTCCAAATTTGTCAAATATGGCATCAGATGGTTTTTTAGCCTCTGGTGTTCTGCCTACCCCATAAGGGATACCGGCATGACGTTATGTATGTATGTATTTATAAATATCTGTAGGTACTGTGTATGTAGTATCGAAATTTCAAGGAAAACTAAGCGTTTAACCTACGCGAAGTTACTTATAGGTTATTTTAAAATAAATGCTACAAGATAATTGGTAAGATATTGTAATCGTAAACCACCTTAGATGGTGTACCTTATGTACCTAGATATACAACTTAACCTAAGGATCTATGTACCTACCTACAGCCCAACCAATTTAAGCTTAATGCACAAGGCATAGAGTTCAGATTAAAGTAAAAAAAAAATGACAGATTTGTAACGCTTGATGTGCTATCTTCTGTACCTAAATAATCAAATAACGGTTACCTACCTACAAATGGTTTTGTTTAATGTGAACCAAAGTAAGAATAATGTATCTTTTTTCAGTAAGCTACATATCTAATTTTACAATGTACGTAAAGACTTTTTTAAGAAATCGTGTGATACCTACACACGTTTCATTGCTGACAACTTTAGGTAGGTACCAAGTACTTTAATATCAGTATTCTTTTTAATATCAGTACTACTTTTAAATATCAGTTTTCATAACCTACAGTTTTGCACATGAACTTTATTAAATGTCTTTAAGCATAAAGCATCGACTTTTTAATATGTATAACCTACCAAAACAGTAAAAAGGTAATTAGGTATTTAGGTAGGTATACTTAGGTAGGTACTAGCTTTTGGCCGCAGCTTAATCGCGCAGAAGTAGACATTACTATGTATTCCGATGAATATTGAAGCTACATTTTAGTCAATTTATATTTGAAGCAAATCTATGAAGGGAATCATCTTGTATTTTACCTTGTTAATATTATAATAAGAATATTATCTTTCAAATGTGGAAATATTAATAAAGCGGAAGTACTTCCTTTTAATATTTACCCTATTTTAACGCTTCGGAGGTTGTGATTTGAAAAAAAGTATACGTAAATACTAAGTTAATTTTGTGTGAGAGCCTTCTTAAGTCTTCGATCTTTCAGTAACTGCAGATGTTTGAACTCTACATTTTACGAAATGATGTCATCTATTTAGAATAATTAAAAAAATACTGAAGGATATGTACGTTTAATCACCATAAACGCCCAGTCCCCAGACCCAGAACATTTTTTTTACTTGTTCCGTTGGAATCGAACCCGCGTATTGGCATAGTAGCGTCTAGCTAGACCATTGCCCCACGGAAACCGTCAATTTTGAGATAAATATTACAAAGTCTTATTTTACGATTTTTACCCTTTTTATCTTTATATTTTTAACAAATTTGAAGCAAATTCATAAAAGGAATACAATTTTTATTCCCAATTTTAACCCCTCAGGGGTGGCATTTTCAAAATTTCTTTCGCAGGGCTCATCTACATTATAAAAAAAAGCTTTTCAGGATTCTAGGTGCGGCGGGTTGGCCTGTGTTCTGGGTATATAAGTCAGTCAGTAACCTTTCTCTTTAAAATATATTTTAAGATATCTTATAGATAAGCATAGGTAAAAGCTTTTGACATAAAAAAACATACGGATGCTAATGATCCAGAATTTTCAGAACTTGCACCGTGGGATTAAGAAGTCCTTAACAATAAACTTCATAGTTCTAGTGACTTAATTATTCTAAAAGTAATTATAGTAAAACGAACATTTGTTCAAACTTTATTAGCCGCCTATTGGATTACTACAACAATGGTTAGTTTTACGATGTTCATCCTTTCTTTTAACAAAACAAAAGAATTATCCTCCCTTAGAATAAAGCCTTTACTAGGAATTGTGATTAGTTAAGGGTGCATGAAACTTTTACCTGCTTCTAGGGCTTAGAGGTTTAAACAAGAAAGTAGCTAAAATTTAAGTCATTCAAAGTTAGTTTGTTGTCGTGTAAAGTTGCTAAAATGTGGTGGTATTTCATTCTTAATAGTTTTGGTAAATATGAAGTTGTGAACGAAGTGTCTGTGAGGTTTGATTGTCCTGTGAATAATTTATTAACTGGCACGAGAGTGAAGCTACTGGGCCGTGGAGACGAAAATAATTCAGCGATTATAATTTCAGCTTCAAGTAAGTACCTAACATATTACTATTAACGTCATTAATGTAATAGTGTCACAACGTTTTATGCACGAGTATGGAGTTCTCAAAAGATAGGTTCTCAATGTTTTGATAATAATAGTTATAGAGTCTGGTTAACGAAAGTAGACAATGGGGGTATTTGCAAACTTTTTTCATGGCAACTTATTCTGGTGTCACTGTTGTCAATCGAACGGTTGTTGGTGGTTTTGGTAATTGAGATTTTGGAAATTTCATATTTGAAAATGAATAAAATAATTAAAACTTTGATAGTTTCATAATCCAGATGCCGCCGATGAAATCGATTATTAAGAACGATATCTATATTGTGATATCGATTCTCTAACAGAAATACATACGCGCGACTGAATCTAGCGGCGAACAACCTTAAAATTCAAAATTCAAAAAAATCAGAAACTTTTATTCAGAATAGGTTTACAAAAGAAACACTTTATGAATGCCAAAATGGTAGATGAGGGCTGCGCGACGTGGAAAATCTAGTTGGGGGAGGCCTCTGTCCAGCAGTGAGCGTCTCTCGGCTCACGAAGATGATGATCGCCCATCATCCTTCAATATAGCAACTTACTTCTTCGGCTTTAAGAAACGAAATGAAATTTGGACACTACGTTGACCGAGATAAAAAAAAGCCGACGGAAAAACACTCTTTTATCAGAAGTGCACATTATAGGTACAATTTGGTAGAAATGCAACTCAGCTATGACATTAATAAACAAACAGAAGACAGCTATTCGTGCTTGCCATTTAGTACATTCCATTACCATTACCATTTAGTGCAAAATTTTTACCTTAGTTTTGTTGCCGCTATATTATACCTTGAGGTGAGTACATTACAATATCCAACTCTCCCTCCCACTCCGGATTCGGCTTCACCCCCTCCCCCCTTGAAATGTATCCCGTTTTTTAGTTTATTTAAATTGTCATGACTCACCTCATGGTATAATATAGCAGCAACAAAACAAAGGTAAAAATTTTGCCGCTTTCCCCATACATTGAAATCTTGAATTAATGGATTAATGTCATGTCATGTCACAGCCAAGCTGCTTACATGGTGATTTACATTTAATACTTATTTGAAAATAACCAGTGGAGATATCAATCCCACGCTCTTTTATCATCGAAATAATCTTTAAGTTTATAGTAGCCTTTTTTGCATAATGTTTCTTTGATAGTTCTTTTGAATTTATCAAACGTTAGAGATTGAATTGACTTTGGTACCTATTTTATTATAATGGTATTTTATGGTTTTTTATAACGTATTGACATTCCTATAAATGGTTTGGTGCTTTTAGCCAGCCTTAATTTTGGAAACTTTAATTTATGGTCGTTCCTTGTCCTTACAGTTTTTTTTGATCATGATTGTCTTTGAAAACTTAATTTTATAACTATTTTTATAAATATACCGAACCAATCTCTTTAAAGTTTTCTCTTAAGGATTCTCTATTTCCAAGTTTATACATTCCACGAATAGCCCTTTTCTGCAGTGTAAATATCGTGTCAATGTCTGCGGCATTGCCCCAAAGTAGGATACCGTAGGACATTATACTATGAAAGTAACTAAAATAAATCATGTTCGCCGTATTAGCATCAGTAAATGAGCGAATTTTCTTTACCGCGAACGCTGCAGAACTAAGTCTACTCGCTAGTTGCGAGATATGGTGGCCCCATTGCAATTTAGAATCTAATGTTATTACAAGAAAAACAGTGTTATCTACTAGGTTCAATCTGTTCCCATTAAGTTGCAAGTTTGACTCGACTTGTTTTACATTTTGTGCACAGAATTTTATACATTTAGTTTTTTTATCATTGAAAGCTAGATTATTTATTTACCACTGCACAACATTTGAGAGAGCATCGTTGTAATTGGGTTTCTGCCTTATCATTTTAAAAATTATCTGATCAGCAAAGGGGGATGTTTAGTGGGTATAGGTACTCAGTTTACTGAGGAGTCTCATGGCTGCTAACGCGGTCTCCACACTGTCAGGGTACAGCCGTGGCTGCCCTGTTCTATAGCTGCTAACCATTGGGCTAGCAGATCTTTAAAACACCCTTTCGACCGTAATCAGGATTCATCCAAATCTTTTCCTTGGCGGTAAAAAAAAATCGTGTTAATGTTAATGATTAGGTACTATAGCGATGTGAATATTCGTAGTTGAAAGGAATTGAACCTTTTTGCTGTCTTTATCAATTCCTTCGAGATGCTACCTAATAATGAAATCTCTTCATTTTACTTAAACACATAATTTATGCCCTTAAATTGAGCTGTGTGAATGTAATTCCATTTTTTTATTGTTTACAGGCAGTCAGGAAGAAATGGAGTTTCTACTTCCACGTGACTGCCAGCAGAACACACAACGTGCGCCCGCGCCGAAGCCGGTTCCCGACGAAGACAGATCCGCGAGTGACGGCTCCGAGTGGGATCCCAGTGACACTGACAGCGCAAGTTCTTGCAATGATTCTGATGTAAGCTTTTTATTTTAACTACAACTTAGCCTGCGTTAGGCTATTCTCACTTGATGGTAAGTGAAGATGAGGTTGGAAGGATCTGACTCTTCTTAAATATTGCCGGAGTAGGTACCACTAGAGAAGGTACCACTGATATTGTATATGTCGCAGTCATCTGGATGAATTAGCCACTCAATTGGACGCCTAGACCGAATCAACGGCCTAGGCCGATAGTTGATTGAACACGAAAAACTCAACGTTTAACAACTTGGCGTGTTGAAAGTTAGCCCCTTGAAGATGGCTGACCAAAATTCAGCCAAGTGATTTAAATTTTGGTTTTGGATAAAGTAATAAAACAAGTAGGTCATGGTAAAATTATCTGTCATGACGGAAAAACCAGTCAAGCAAATTTTTTTTTTATAAGTTTTTTTTTATTTATTTCAATTACAAGGAAATAAAATCCATTGTGGCGCATCGCCGGGTGCTGCCGCACCACGCTCGCTCCGCTCGCTCGGCTCGCGCGTAAATATAAATATCATAAATATAATAAAATAAGTTCCGTTTTAATGTTTTATTATTTAAACCAAACATCATAAATTTAACAATATCCAATTTAACTAAATGGCTAAACAACGTTTAGGCAACTGGTTAAACGTTGCGATCAACGACTTGACTAATTGTCCTTAAGCCGGTTGAAACGGCCTAGGCGTCCAATTGAGTGGCTAATTCAACCAGATGACTGCGACATATACTTATATATTATGTCAAGGGTTAGCTAGCCAGGCGAACTCTTACAGGATCCTGTCACCAAATGAGGTTAACTTGGATTAGTCCTTTTTTACAAAACGCTATCCGTGGGCGGTAGTAATATTATAAAATTGTTTCAGACTGAGGAGGACACAAAAACAATTCACACTAATAAGCATTTCTACACGAAAAGTTCAAAAGTTCTCAAACCATCAAATCGCATTGATCCAATCGTTCCTAATGTAATACCAGCACCGCTACCCGACCCAGTTCCATCTTCATATAATAATAACGATACAGTCATAGAAGAAAATGATTACGCAAAAAGGCTGGTTAGATTAATTAACGATTTAACAAAGAAAATTCAGTCTCCAGCGAATCCTTATACACTTCCAAGTGTCAGCGAAAACCACGTACAACCTGATTCTACAGTACCTTGCAATGAAGATAACTCCACTGGGAAAGTTAGGAAAATAAACGTTAAAAAGGAAAAAAAGCTAAAACAGGAAAACGAAAAAAAATATGGAGAGAATTCAAAAACAAATGAAGACGAATGGGTAAGTTTCCATCTGATTGATAAATGGAGGTGCTATGTTTAAGCTGTTATGATGGGGCAAAAGGAAAATGCTTAAACGTTGATGTTATTTTACTAGAAACATTTTAAAATCCATATCTGTCACAGGTGAATAAGTGAAGACGTGAAATATTTTCAAAAGGCTAGACCTGAATTAAAAATCCCTGGTAGAAACGTGTCACTTCAAATAGTTTTGTTTCCTGAAAAGCCAGCTACGTAAATAAATAAACTGTTTCATTTTCAAAATTTAAATTATAATTTTCCTCTTCAGATACCTATTGGAAGTGGAACAACATTAATACACAAGGATGAATATCGGAAAATAAAATGGAGTTCATACACGAAAGCAACGAGAACTTTACTGCTTGCAGCATTTCCACGCCGGTAAGTTCACATTTATATAATCAAACTAGCTGACCCGGAAAACGTTGTTTTGCCATATAAATAAAAAAAAAATGGCCGATTCTCATAGATACCGGATAAGCGCAAAAAATTTCATCAAAATCGGTCAAGCCGTTTTGGAGGAGTATGGCAACGAAAACTGTGACACGAGAATTTTATATAATCACTAGCTGACACGGCAAACGTTGTTTTGCCATATAAATAAAAAAAAAATAGATGTTGGCCGATTCTCATAGATACCGGATAAGCACAAAAAAATTCATCAAAATCGGTCAAGCCGTTTCGGAGGAGTATGGCATTATTTAGTTTTTTTTTAAGGTTTCATAATTATGGTGAAAAACACACGATAGTAACAACTAGTTATAACAAGTAATACCTGCCTGGATATATCCAAACAGCGCTGCCAGGCAGGACCAGGAGTCACTTGTGTTATAAGTAGGTAGACACCTCTTACTTGAACAATTTGTTCTTCTAAAAATGTGCTCCCTAAGAAACTCCCTTAGAAAATGTATGCCTATTAGAAGTCACGTTAAATTTACTTTCGGCACTCGTCGGCAACCCTCATTTCTCAACTTAATAATATTTGGTGTTGTTTCTAGAATCTTGGCAACTCATTCGATGACTGGGAAGAAATCACCAGCATTTCCCGATAAGCCAGCAAAACTGTGCTTAGATCAAAGAATCACCGAAGACATCATATTAGAAATAACAGACCGATTCAAAGTCAAGAAAAACCTTGTGAGGTAAGGGTCGTAGGTATAGAAACCATTTCCATAAAGTCTGTCGCCAAATATTATCGCTCCGGCAATGTTATGTCCTGATAGAAAGCGTTTTAAAGACAGTCAGTCCCAGTTCAAAAAGTCAAAGACGAAATCTTACCTTTTTCAACCGACTTCAAAAAAAGAAGGAGGTACTCAACTCGTCGGGATGTTTATTAGATACCTCATAACTTTTGACTGGGTGAACCGATTTTGATGATTCTTGTTTCATATGATAGAGGATACTTCCCGTCTCGTATATTCCCATATAAATTTCATCAAATTGATTGAATACTTCATGATTTATTTTTAAATATGTATGAATTTGGAGATCGTTTACGACCTTATACTTCAGCCAAAGTTTTGACGTGAAGTCAGTTTTTCAATGGTCTGCATTCGTTGATTATTTGTTATCTACCTAATGATTTTTAATGTTTGGGGCACGGAATCTTTGAAACATCTAAAATGTTATGTACATACCCATGGAAAAAAATACCTTGGGTTCCGTACTTTACCTTTAGTCACCCCCACACTTAGTCCGTATTAATAAAAATGTTGAGTACTTTCATAGATCTTTTATAATTTCCATCGATGAAGATTTAGATTATCATATTTTTCGTCATAATAATCATTAATTTATATTTCAGGACAATAATAACCACAAAATGTGCCGACGAATGCAAAATGATGAAGCTCCAACAGACGAAAACCAAAACTCCTTCGAAATCAAAGAAAAACGTAAAAGAATCGGAGGTTTGCGATTCAAAATGTAAACTTGACATTGTATCTTAATTTGTAATATAATAATTATTTTTAAGCAAATCCTGTGTTTTTATTAATAAAACCTACCTACTTAGTGCCGGTTACCAAAGTTCCAAGTTCCTTCAATTATTTTTCTCAAACGAGTAATTTCTACTGTTCAGCAGTATTCAGAACTTCTGCTGTAAAGAGGTCTTCCACAAAAGAAGATGCTTTAAACATAGGTTGATAATATAAAATCCCCAGACACCAGATGACAGTAGGATATTGGACATTCGCACCAGTGATTGGGCCCACTAGATTGATGTCCCATAAGGACCAAACAGTGAATTCAAAACAAATATTATTTTTTGTTCTGTGATACGTCCCATTGACTTTATTGTAGGAAATAATGAGATCAAGTACGGTCAGCAAGCAAACTAATATCAATAAACGACAAAATATTGATTCGTAATAAACATTAATATTAAAAATAATCAACAATAAAAATTAAAAACATGTTACATTTAAAACACTATAAAACTATGATGTAATAAAATAAAGTATGTAGGTATTGTCAATTTTAATGTATGAGGTTATTTATCTTACAATAAAAAATTGACTTCCTAAAGTTAAAAAAATCACAGTTCAAATAATTAAAATAATCACAGAATCAAATATTATCAATGTTTTAAATCAGTCATCATTGACTATTGATTCGTAATAAACATTTATATTAAAAATAATCAACAATAAAAATTAAAAACATGTTACATTTAAAACACTATAAAAATAAAGTATGTAGGTATTGACAATTTTAATGTATGAGGTTATTTGTCCAATTTGGTTATATGATGTAGATGGTTGTGGTTGTGACATCTTGTTCCCTACGAATTAAAAATCGAGTTAATTATAAAAATAACACCAAAAAGAAAAAATCCAATAGGATTTTGAAAACTAAATGGCTGCTGACACTTCCTAGGTATTTTGGCTCAAACAACGGCTTTTCCTAAATATCAGTTTTATTATTGCTATTTATTGTTGAAACCTTAGTAAAACTTGATGCCTTTGATATTAATATGTAGGTATTTTTACTTTTTGATCCTTCTTTTAAATAAATTAGTTATAATTCGCAAAAATTAAATCATACTATAAAATAATTAGTTGATATAGTTAAATACAATATTATATTTGTACTCTTAAGATGATGATGAATAATATATTAGAAAGTATTAAATGAAGCAAAAAACGTTTCATTTTACAGTATTTATTTTAAACAATGGTACCTTTTCCAAAGGTAAGTTAACTGTAAACGAATTTAAGAAACTGTAAGTTAACTGTAAGCGTAATAATTATATAAACCACTTATCACAGAACTAAATTTTCCATTAAATTTAATTCTTTGTAATATTACTATTATTTGCAATAAACAAAAATTAAACGCGCGTGCAGATATTCCCACAATAAAGTTTAAACTGAATGGACTGTGAATGGAAATAAAGATAATTTTAGTGCTTTCTTTGTCGCACTTGCAAATATCGTTTCACAGTAACAAAGCTCGCGCTCGCTCACTCGAGATAGCCTGATGCAGTTGAACTTAAGTGCAAGTGAGACAGCGAATCGCAAAGTTTCGCAACGTTGCAGTCATTCTTATTCTTTTATAGCAACCCGCAGTCGATACTAAGCGACGTGCATGCAGTCATGTTATTTTTTTTATTCTTTAAAGCTTAATAAATTGTGTGTTTTTTTTATTTTAAGATGATTAATTTGTAAGATCTTTTATTAATTTTTCTTACTAGTTTGCTTGCTGACCGTACTTGATCTCATTATTTCCTACAATAAAGTCAATGGGACGTATCACAGAACAAAAAACAATATTTTTTTTGAATTCACTGTTTGGTCCTTATGGGACATCACTCTAGATTCATAAAGCAAGGGTAAGAACATTTCATTGAGTATATCACTCTAGTGGGCCCAATCACTGAAGCAGTCCTTCAGAATTGTATACCTAGACTCAATTCAAAAATCCATGAATTCGAGTTACCATCATAGTTATATTTTTTTTTGCTGTTATTTCACGAAAAATAAACTTAACTTTATATAGAAACCAAATTAAAAACATGTTTCATATAAAATAAAATTTCATTCGTAATTTGCCAAAAGCACGTATTTTTTTAAATGCCTACGTCACTACTATTCTGAAGGTGCGAATATACACAGAGATGTATGGCTCTCCTCTGGATTGTCGTATTGTAGACTCTTATACTCAATGAAATGTTCTTACCCTTGCTTTATGAATCTTGCACATTTAAACTAACTTAAAAAAGGCACGTATTTTAACCGACTCCCAAAATGACGAGGTTATCAAAACCTACTTTAGCAGATATGTTAAGAAAAAAAAAGAAAACAACTTTTAAAACCCTTGTTTTAATCAATAAATTATTACAAATAAAAATATAAAAATGCTATCTACTCTTCCTTAAAAGTATCATTAAGTTCCTTGCTGAAATATACCCAACGGGGACAGCACAAGGTCTATATTGGTGCTGGCGATGATGGCCCTCATCAGCATCATGTCATCCGGGGTGTACCGCCAGCCGCTGAGCTGGCCAAGGCTGGTTAACTTGGGGCAACACTCCATCAGTAACTCGACGGATTCTTGTGTGAGTCGGGGAGCATTCGGGAACCAAATTCCTTCGAGATGTTCGAACTTGTATCTTCGCAGGATACTGAAATGTAAGTACAAAGATATTTTTAATTATTTAGTTGTTAAACAGTTAAAAGACATTATTTTTCATATAGGTACTACTACCTTACTAGTACTAGAGTACCTACACATAGAATAATTCAGATTTAATAAAACGATGTCTTTATTAAGTTTATCATAAATCTAACGTAATAAAATAAAATCTTTTCATATATCTTCAAATTATAGCTTGAATATGTGAGAAAATTTAAATTTCTTTTTTGTTAAGAACTCATCCATTCTCTCGGTTCAGTATAAATAGATACCTACTAATGTATTTTCTACAATTACCACACAATTATAGAACCAAAAGGCTACTTAAACGTGAATCGAAGATTGGCTTCGTATCTATCTTATGTCATTCCATCATAGGTAGATTATTACATACCACAGTTGGATCTCATTTTTTATGTCATTTCATTATCTCTAGAATTCTCCGGGTAAAGCACGTTTAAAATACTTCAAAATCATCGTTTTCAGTATAATAGTATTGAGTTACATAAAATTTACTTAAAAGTAAGTAAACAAATAACTTACCGCGCTAAATCGTTATCATCTAGCTTTATTTCATCCCCAATAACTAGTTTCTTGAGCTTAGGGCTGCTTGTCATCAAATACTTCAGACATGAGGTAGACAGGTTCCCTTGTATTATCTCTATGTTCTCCAAATTATTGAACGGTATCTCTTCTTCGTGTGTTGTTGTTTGAAGTTGATACAACTCAATAGTTTCCAAATTCCTGCAAGTTTCTGCTATCCTTGTGAAGTTGAAGGATCCATAGGATCCAGAAAGCATGAGAGTAACAATCTTGTGACCAATCTTATCCAATAACTGATGGAGTTCATGACATTGGAATTTATTAAGTTTGAATTTGTTTATGTGACTAAACTCTTTCGCCAGTTGAAGAACTCCTGGGTCTGGCTCTTCGAAATAAATCGTGTCTAAATATGGACACAATGCAACTATCGCCTTCATTGTTCGCAAATTCGTACGCACATCATGTAAATATTGTAATTTTGTTGTGAAATTCGGCGGGCAATCATTAGTGTAGATGGAGTAAATAGCTTTACCAACAAAGCAGTAACTACCTAAATTCGTTAAATTAGGCAATCTTCTTATTAGTAATGCCACATCAGTGTGATCAATGTTCTCTTCTCCGTACATTCCAATATTAACTACTGTCAAACTTTGCGTTAGCTCTGGGTTACCTGACAGCATTGCGTCTATCCCTATTTCTGTAATATCGGTTTCACCAGACACATCCAGTAGTTTCAGTATCTTGTTATGTTCTCCAATGAATTTTAACACTTCATCGTTTGCAATATAAGGTATACTTAACACAGTTAAGTTAGGAAGATTCTTAATCAATTGGTACATAAGCGCTAGATGCTCGTCCTTGACCCAAACACCTTTTAAGTTGAGCGCAGTCAGATGTCGTCCTTGCTCTACAATAAGCTCGACGATTTTTCTATAATAAGGACAAGGGAACATACCAGTGGTTAGGCTTTTTACGTTTTCCTTGAGCAGTAATCTCATAGTGTAGTAACGGATGGCAGGATCAAGATATTCAGATTGTAGTATCAAGTTCATTAAATCCTGGAATATGTCATTTGTAGCTCCCAAGCTTTCGTAGTAAGATGAAACTAAGATAAACGGTAAATCCACATCTTCCTCCGAAGTGACTCGTGACAAAGTGTGTATTAATTGTCTTGCAACGAGAGATAGAGTGATCTCTTGTAACGGTGGCACTGGGCATCTCGGTGACATGATTTCACTGCACTTTTTCACTACTTATAACATAGTTTTTCACAAACTCTGGAGAAATGTCCCGTTTTCGTCGGAGAAAGAAATCTTTAGTGATTGCGCGCATGCGTGCCAGAGCTGGCAATGCGCCAGCGCACTTTTAAATCAAACAAGCGCTAAGTATTAATAGAACTTAATAAACTATTTACGTCGCGCGTTCATGATTGTTTTTGTTAGCGTATTAACTGGACAGCTTTGATCCTGTGGAAATGTGAGATGTGCAACGTTTGTATGTAAATAAGAGTTGATATAAAATAATCTGCTTCGTCAGATTACCTATGCCTCATATACCTATGCACATATAAACGTTTAGATATAATTGATATCTACCAGTATTGAAAAATAAATTATAATTTTAATAAAAAAGAACATAAGCTGATTATTTTAGACACATATTTATAAAATTCCAATTAGGAAGCTTTTTGTTCGATTAGGTATCTACCTTCTTATTCTATAAAGACCAATTGCCATGTTTTATTATGTTTAACACGTTTTTCCTACAGAAAACTACGAAACAAGGCTAAAACAATAATTTGGTTTGATTTAATTTTGAAGAGTAAATAAGTAGGTTACAAGGTTGTATTAATATTAATTGAGCTTATATGGTACCTAATTCTATAATGCTTAGAATTAGATTAGACATAATTAAATTAGAATTTTATATTGTCTTTATTTTTTCTATGATGAACATATTTAAAATCAATAACATGTACTTAAGAGCTTAAGTAGATAACACCATAGAAACTTTATTAATAATGTCGTCCTGTTTCGGAGGATTGTTAGTCGTATATAACCATTAGTTACAGTGACGTGCATTAACACACACACTTCGCAACTTATTTGGTTGTGGGATACTACTCACTTGGTGCCGACTGAAAACCAGCGTCGTGAACCCTTTTGAGTACCGACTATATGCTGAGTTCGTTACCCTTTTTTATAATAATCATCGTTGGTATTTGTTACAATTATTAAGTATTTTCATGTTCTTTCGTTTAAGTTTTAGTTGTAAGTATTATTATACGAATTTCAGTGGTGATTGTTTTAAGAATAAAATGTTTTCTTTCTTTATTTCTTTGTACATAAGGTTCAAATTCCAATGAAAATGTATACATCTTATTAGACGTGACTGTACAGCCGCGAAGGTTCGGTTTAGAATAACTCTATTGCCACTGGATTAGCGTGTTGTAAAAGATAACTGTTCCGAGTGAACCTCGCTTGGTGGAACAACCCTATCAGGGATTGCCAATAAGACATCCCGGTGCCCTGAAAACTCTGATATCCAATCACCAGAACTGGTCCAGCTTGGTTGTTTATGTCCTAAATCTCTTCATCATCAATTGGTTGTTCCATGTCCCTGATAGAGGCTCATATAAAAGGGTTGCGACGAAGGTCTAAAATATACAGGGTTGATTTGTAGTCACCAGCCAAATTTAAATTTTAGTATCTTTGATACGACATAAACGTACCTGCATATTTATTTTAGTATAGCTCGGTACAAAAAAATAAAGATATGGCACCTTAAACTTTTATGCAAATAGTCGCTGTTGATGAACATAGCTACTAGGATGCGGCATTTCTTTGATAATACTACGACGTAGTACTATAAGATGTTTTGTAGCAGCGTTTAGTTGTCTAAATTTCAATGGTAATTTAGAGTGACCATGGTTTGCTTAACATGTTAGCGGATATATTTATTTCATTGTAAAATAAAATATACTTGTTTTTTGCAAAAATCGTTTCTATAAATGATACTTATTGTGTAAAAAAACTTGGCCGGTGACAACAAATCAACCCTGTATAAAATAAAATACAATCTGCCGTGGCACAATCTTCAACGAAATAAAATGAAAAGCGGGAACAAGTACAGAGTGCCTAGTGCGAGTTTTTTAATTTTGCCATCGCGTTAAGGTTAACTTCGTATTGTATGGGATCGAAGCAGCGCCAACTAGTGACGAGAATGGAAAACCGAATTTGTAAGAACGTGATTGGTTGTTTCAACTTTTCAAGGTCGTTTGCTCAATTAACCCGATGGTAAAGTTCGAATAAAGTCGCATTAGGCCCATAGAGAAGCAGCTCTGTTCATTTTAAACAAGTAATTACTTACGATATTAAAATGAGAAAGATCTTGTTTTGAGATACAGTTAGACTCTACACCATACGTTAGCGCAGTGTGGGAAGCAGGGCAGTCCTCGTCACCTTAAAGTTTGTTTTTCTTGACCACTGCAGTCCTGGAACTTTTAAGTGTCGAGTGAATAGGTTTCTCGTGGATGGACGTGTAACACCATAGTCTTCATGTGCATGCATTTCCATCAGGTGGCAAGGAAGACAAACGGCCCATCCTTACAATATAAAAAAATGTATTTTATTCTCCTTAGGTAACTTTATTTTTTGATTTCATTATCTTTTTTGGCTATTCAGCGTACAAACATTTGGCTAATTTAGCCAGGTAATTTTTTAAAACACCCCAAGCCGCGACTATATTTTTATCAAACATGCTTGGAAATTTGACCATTATTTTGACAACCTTCTTCGAGATTAAATAGAACTGGTCGAGCAGCGGCCGGCAATAGTTGTATTAAAATCCATATCTGACTTGTTTAGCGGCCAAATAAATTGCTTTCTAAAATCATATTTGTCATGTAATTTAAAAATGGAACGATCTTCTACTCCGCAATATGGCGACCAAAGAGGTAACTTATCAAAGGTTTAATTTAAATTTCGAACTGGCTTGCATATAGAAAAAAATAAAACATTACTGCAGCGGCTGGCAAGAGAGGCATTGATAGATGTGTGAATGTGGGCCGAGGCGAAGCCAAGGCACACATACGTAAGTCCATCAATGCCTAGTTGCGGCCAAGGCTTGTATAGTACTTTTCTCAAATAATGCGCGGAAATTACATAAACTAACTACCTAGGACAATTCATAACTTTTATTGGAACATACAATTATTGAATGTACAATTCTTAAAATATTATTTGGATTTTTTTCTATGTTTGAGCCAGTTCGAAATTTAAATTAAACCTTTGATAAGTTACCTTTTTAGTCGCCATGTTACGGAGTAGAAGATCGTTCCATTTTTAAATTACACGACAATTATGATTTCACATGGTATTTTATATGGCCGCTAAGCACAACAGATATGAATTTACATACAACTATTGCCGCGTGCGTCCGGCTGTCTGGACATTTTCTCGCAGAGCGTTGCTGCTTATCTAGGTGGCTAAGTCATCGTTTGTGACGACGATCTGTAAAGGTTTCATCGTTTGTGACGCTATAGTTTCCTCAAAAAATCGAAAAAACTTTGGCCAGCCAGCCAGAATTTCGCATTTTCCAGCATTCCAGATCTCAGCCCCCAGAGGGTTTTGAGGATCCAGCTGGTATATAAAGGTATGTGACGCGATATGTGACAGCAACTAAAGTGGTTTTATCAAGCAAAACGCCATAATTTTCGAGTTAACACGAAAAACAAGTGGCCAGCCAGCCGGACGTTTCTGGCTGAGCCACTTTGTTTTTTCCTTATATCTCAGTAATTAAAGCAATTGGAACTGAGTTTTAAGTCTAAAAGGAATGTGACGCGATATGTGACAGACCTCATATAGTTTAAAACATACCTGACGCATGTGTTTAAAAGTTATTTCCATAAAGATTTTGATGACAGATGACAAATGTCCGGCTGGCTGAGCCACCCATTCCAGCGCTTGCAGACGGTCTAGAAAGCTAGATTCTTATCAAAAGGAATGTGACGGCGACGAAGACAACAAATCGTCGTATATGACAGCTCTAAATACTGCCAAACAAAAAATATAAGCGATTGTTGATTCTTTCATACAAAGTCAATTAGGGTGACCATATTTTACTCCTGTACATTGTCATCCTTATAAAATACTTCCACAAAATTTGTCAAACATGACAAATAACTTAATCATTACGTTGCTCTAATTAAGTGGGTAAATAAAAATATTATTTCTTATGCATCATGTATTTATTTTTTATTAATTTACTTTTTGTTTGTGTTTACCAATTAATAAAATTAGTCTGGGATTCATGTAACATGTTGAAAAAAGTAAGTAAGTATACCCTTCTCGTATACAAACTTTTTAACTTTTGGTTGATATATTATTTTATTATTAATCTTGACATTAAACCACAAGAGCGTAAAACTTGTAAGTAGGTATACAGGGTAATTGCTGGGTTACTTTAGAAATTCAAGGACGTGACAGTTTGAGATCATACATAAGAAGTAAAAATATAATATTTATAAATTTACATAATCTGATATAATCTGAAAACATAATTAAATCTAGTTCAATTTGCTAAATCTAGTTGGTAGGTAAGTAAATAAGTATGTATCACATATTGTACACTTTGGTAATTGGAAAGTATTTACTGACTTTGTTTAATTGTAAAAATAATCAAAATTTTTGAAATCTTGATAACCACTTTTTAATAAAACGTTATTTTTAATTACACTTAACATTACGGCATTACTTATGAGTATTAATCAAATAATATTATATACTTTACAATTCTTTACTTCACATAACAAACCACCTGCAATCATTAAATTAATAATTGAATCTAATTCAGTTTGTTTACACTAATTTGTGTGTAAATAAGTATTACTTAATAAATAAAGATATGTTTTAATAAATCAGTCTTTTGAGTTATACTTAATTATTTTCAATCAGGCTTAACGTATTACATACTCATTAATAAAACAAGTTGCTCAGTAATTAAAACATCTTCATTATAATGTAGGTATGCATCTCTCAGTTCAGTCTGTCAAAACATAAAGAAGACAATGTAGAAGCATTGGCTTTTTAAGGCTTTGCCTAATTTTGTAATCCATATCGTCATAGCAAAACCAATCATTATCATTGCAATAAAAATGACATTTATAATGCCCTAGTGAACCATTGATATATTCTACAACACTAAGCACCTTGTAAGTTTAATTACACTTAATTAGAGCAACGTAATGATCAAGTTATTTGTCATGTTTGACAAATTTTGTGGAAGTATTTTATAAGGATGACAATGTACAGGAGTAAAATATGGTCACCCTAATTGACTTTGTATGAAAGAATCAACAATCGCTTATATTTTTTGTTTGGCAGTATTTAGAGCTGTCACATACGACGATTTGTTGTCTTCGTCGCCGTCACATTCCTTTTGATAAGAATCTAGCTTTCTAGACCGTCTGCAAGCGCTGGAATGGGTGGCTCAGCCAGCCGGACATTTGTCATCTGTCATCAAAATCTTTATGGAAATAACTTTTAAACACATGCGTCAGGTATGTTTTAAACTATATGAGGTCTGTCACATATCGCGTCACATTCCTTTTAGACTTAAAACTCAGTTCCAATTGCTTTAATTACTGAGATATAAGGAAAAAACAAAGTGGCTCAGCCAGAAACGTCCGGCTGGCTGGCCACTTGTTTTTCGTGTTAACTCGAAAATTATGGCGTTTTGCTTGATAAAACCACTTTAGTTGCTGTCACATATCGCGTCACATACCTTTAATATACCAGCTGGATCCTCAAAACCCTCTGGGGGCTGAGATCTGGAATGCTGGAAAATGCGAAATTCTGGCTGGCTGGCCAAAGTTTTTTCGATTTTTTGAGGAAACTATAGCGTCACAAACGATGAAACCTTTACAGATCGTCGTCACAAACGATGACTTAGCCACCTAGATAAGCAGCAACGCTCTGCGAGAAAATGTCCAGACAGCCGGACGCACGCCTATTGCCGGCCGCTGCTCGACCTGTACAGCAAATTAGATTTATCTCGAAGAAGGTTGTCAAAATAATGCTCAAATTTCCAAGCGTTTTAGAAAAAATACTTTGACGCGTAAAAAACTGTTGTTATTAGTTTTTCGTCAACTTCGTCATTGGTTTTAAATACTTTTAATTTCCGCGCATTATTTGAGAAAAGTACTATACACGCCTTGGCCGCAACTAGGCATTGATGGAATTACGTATTCACACGTTCATCCATCAATGCCTCTGCATTAATGCCGGCCGCAGCAGTAATCAATAAAAGTTAATTTATGGCAGTAATGTTCTATCCTGATTAAAGTTTTCTGAAACGGTCTACGTGAGTTGGCATTACAGCAGCGCGTCAGGTCTAATGAACTGTCAAATTACATAAATTAATAATACCTGAATTGTTATTTCCTATATATTTTTTTGGTTTATTTATTCTTAAAACCATTATTTTAGGAATATTGTTTTCCAAACGACAAGAGCGCTGTGCAGAGCCTTTGTGTGCAAATAAAACATTAGGGCATAAGTTCCCTACGAGAGATAAAACCGAATTGAAACAGTGACTATACTCTGGAAAATAATTTGATGCAGTAAACTGACAGATCGAAATGTCAAATAGAAAAATAATGATACCAGTTAAAAAATTCGTACTGGTTGGTTAATTAAAGCTGGCGCCTTCACTGTACTCACACTGTGTTCACTGCAAATAAATATTCACACGCGATCACAAGATCACGCTGTATTTATGAACAGTTGTAAAAGTAAAAAAATATCTG